>JBBPBO010000003.1:14926354-14956117 GCA_037974295.1 Cicer cuneatum
TTTTTTTTAATGTTTTCCAAGAAATATAGGTATATTTAAAAAAAAAATATGTAATGCGTGTTGAATTATATAACGTTGCATAATTGATGATTTTGTTGAACTCCCGATACGGACATCTTGAATTATCACATGTCTTCATATATTCATATAACGTATACTCTTTTGAGTCTTATAAATAAGCAACAAAAATTATTTTAACATCCATTAAGAAAAATATAGTTAATTTTATCAAAATAATATACATAATAATTATATTTTATACCTTAATTAGTAACAAAAGAAAAACTAGGTCAATGAGCATAAAATGTTACAAAAATACATTAATCAAAGGTATTAAATAAAAGGATTAAATAAGTTTTTAGTCGGTATAAAATTACAAAATTTTGTTTAAACTTTGTAAAAAAATTGCATCTTTAGTCTTTGTAAAAAAATTGTAGTTTTAGTCTTATAAAAGGATCATGCAAACTTTTTTAGTCTCTACTAAAATATCAACATATATTTTTGAACTACTTTTTACAAGATTATTTAAAACAAAATAAAAAATTTATTCACAAAAATTTAGAAGATTTTTAAATAAAAATAAATTAAATATGAAATTTTTAAACGCTATATACTCAAGACAAAAGTAACAAAAATATATATGAAAAAAAATTCAATTTTGAACTCATTTAAAATTTAGAAGTTTTTTAAATAAAGATAAATTAAATACTAAGACAAAAGTAACAAAAATATGGATAAAAAAATTCAATTTTAAATTTATTTTTTGTTGAATAACTTTTCCTAATATTTTAAACATGACTGTTAAATAAATTATTCAAAATATTGGATGACATTTCAACTTAGACCAAAATTGCAGCCATAATAATTTTATAGAATTAAAAATAATTTTTTACATGGACTAAAAATAAATATTTAAAATTTTATCGGATAATCATATTCATCAGGAAGTCCATCTAAAATCACTTGTATGTGTTCTTGATCGGCAATTGATGATCCTATGGAATCAAGGGTGTCAATAGTCTTTTAAATTGATTGAAGATATTCACTGATTTTTCCTGTTTTCTTGGCATTTCTTAATTGATGCTTGAGTTGACTGATTTTAACTCTTGTTTGAGATGGAAAATGAACTTGAAGATTCTTCCAAATTTATAAGGCACTAAGAAGTTTATCCATTATCCAAACTTGAAGAAATTTGTCATCCTTTAAATTTGAATGACACTTAGTTGTCCATTATGTCTAAGGAAAAGAGAAGTTTATCGCTGTTCATATCCCTATCAAATCACAAATGAACAATTTTTACTATTATGTTCCAAGTTTTCTTTGAAGGTCTGATATTAGAAACAACATTGTATTTTGAAGCCATGAGATGATTTTTTAGAATGAAAAAGTCGGTTGAAATTATAGGTGGTGATGCCTGATATAGGAAGTGATGTCTATATAGCATTGCTAATTAAACTTAAGTCGTATATTTGTATTTGAATTGATTTAAATGTTGATTTTCTAGATATGAAATGTGTATATAGTGTTTAATGGTTTTCCAAAATGGTATTATTTGGTTTTTTTTTTTAGCATTGTACGACTACTCTGTTTATTTAGCTCACCACATAATCAAATGAATGTAATGAAATGACAAGAAATTGAAGATTTGTATTGTGTTTATAAAAACTTTTTGTTGAAACAAAATTCAAAAATATTTTTCAAATGAACATAATTAGTTTTTAAAACCTTTTCAAAAACAGTTGGAATCGAATAAATTAATGTGAACGGAAATTCAAAAAGATTTTTTACAAAATCAACTTATAAAGACACTAAAGTACATAATTATCATCTGAATATACTCTAGTTTTTTCAAAATGATTTAGTTGGATCAAACTTTTGAGGAAACAATCACTATTAAATTGAGATTACAAGTTTCAAAACACTTTAGAATCAAATACAAATAACTCTTAACAAGAGAGGATAAAATAATATCAACTCAAAATACACCGAGGAAAACTTCCAAAGGAAAACTTTCAAAGAAATAGTGTATGGAATTTAAGATTGTTTGCAGCTTAATGTAGTATTATCTTATCTTGGCTTGCTCACTTTTGTATGGATTTCAACGATGTTATGAATTCTTTTAGCAAATGTTCATATTATTGATGGTGGCTTCAGCGTTGAAATAAGCTTTATATAGGAATTGATTAATAAATTTGTTGTCTCTTGTGCGGTTAGGATTATGAGAAACTCTAATTTGTTATACAGAAGAATAATGACATTTCCATGTTGGCATGAACTAAACTTAAGAATTTTATAATTGATCGGTTGAAGAATAATTTTGGCGTTGAAATAACCTACTACATTAAATATTTTTTAATGCATTGACATTGTTCCTTTTAGTGATATTTAATATGCAAGGAATGTATGGTGCAAAAGATATATTTCCAATTGATTGATTTGATCCCACTATTTGTAGATTTAATTGAAAAAAAAATACAACATTAACTTTTTGCAAGGATTTAAACCAAATTTAATGCATTTTGTATGAGTTAAATTTTTTTTTTTTATTATGCAGAGACTAAAATCAAATTTTTTATATTTTGTAGGGATCAAATAATTTTTTATTTTGCAAAGACTAAAACCAAATTTTTTACATTTTGCATAGGTTAATTGTATATGTAAGCTTAAAGTCATTTTTTTAACTATTTCATTAGAAAAACTAAAGGTGTTAGATATTAAACACTAGAACAAAAATGTTTGCATTTTATTGGGACTTAAACTAATTTTTTATTTTATTTTGTAGGGATTAAAATCAAATTTCTTATATTTTGTAGGAACTAATTGAATATTTCAACCTTTAATTATTATTTTTTTTCTACTTTTCTTCTTCTTTTGTGTATGTTCAAATGATGTGTCCAAATGAGTGTTTCCACACAAGAATTATCCCAACCTAATACGAGGAAGTTAGGATCTAATGAAGGATCATTGACGCACATGATTTCTCAATAATTAGCATTGATACAAAATTACAATTATTCTAAACATATTATTCAAAGTAAACTCTTAGAGGGGGGCCACTTTTATAGGTGGTCCATTGTTGGCCTAAATTTGAAAATTATTCAAATTAAACTTCAATAGTGATAGATGTTGTCTCATTGAAGTAGATATTTATAATTCTCTTTATTTTCAAGACTGAGAAATTGAATTGATGTTCGTTTGATAAAAACAAATAAAAATGAATGTGTTCTTCAAAATTGAATTCATCGAATCAACATTATTTAAGTGTCTGTTTCAAATGTAAGAACGAGGAAAGTCATAAACTTCTACTTCATAGGCGTAACTCCGATTATCATTAAACTCTATTGACTTTTAAGTATCTGTTCACAATGGACTATATGTTGTGTTGGTCTAATAAACCACACAATAATTCGAAGTCCCATTACAACACAAACTCTAGTTATAAACATTAAGTATATTTTTCTAAAATATAAATATAGTTCTTAAGGCAAATGCTATCAAGTTTCTTAAAAGCACATGTTAAAGAATCAATTATAAAAATATTAACTTGAGAGTCAATATTTAATCCTTTGAAAGTTGTTTGATTTTAAATTCCTTGACATGTGTACCTTTATTTTAAGCTAATGACAATGTGCAAAGGTTATCACTTGCGTCAATCATTCCATCTAGGTTGGCACCACTAGCTCTAGCAATTCTTTGCAGCACCAAATACTATTAATAAAAATAGAGGGGAAAAAAAATACAAAGTGATGCAATGGGCATTAACCAAACTCAAATACATCTAGAGATTCTATAACTAAGAAGATGAATTTTATTTCTAAAATACTTCTCTAAGATAAAGTGGGAGATAACATTCCACCAGACAAAATTCTAGTTGAAAATACTAAAATTGATCAATAAATCAGCCAAAAACCAAAACCTTAATATGTATACCTTTAAACATTTGTTAGCAAAACCAAAATCTTATACAAAGGTAGCCTTTGTATTTTTCATTCTATTCTGTATTCTTTGCTCAAGTTATTATTATCAACATTGAACCTTAAAAAAGTTATAACCAATGAAGTTAATTGAATTTGTGGTAAATTCTAATAGGTGGCTCACCATGGATTGTGTTTAAAAATGACTTCAAACTTTAAGGATGCTCTACGATACTCATAAAAAATGTAAGTTAATAACTCCCCCTGTCTTTACTTGAGACTGTGATTTTATTGATATCGGTTCGACGAGTTGAATTTTGAAAGACACATTTGTTTCTCTTTTATTTTTTATTGAACTGTCTTCGCTCGAGTCATTGTCTCACCCTAAAAGATCAAAAGAAGCATTTCAAAGAGTATTATTAATCTTCGTTAAAATTTTAAATCACTTTTAAACACAGAATTTGTGCATGTAAAGAAAAGTATCAATTACTATTCATTGTATAGATTCACCAAGAGAAAAATGAATTGATCCATATAAGCTAGGATAAAAAAAGTTGGATTTTTTACCCTCAATTGGACTTATTCCCCCAAAATATTAAAAATCCAAATTTATCCCTTTAATTTTTATTCAATTGATGGTAAAAAATAATTACTCTAAAATCTTACCCCTCACCAAAATTTCCCCTTTAATTTTTATTCAATTGATGGTAAAAAATAATTACTCTAAAATCTTACCCCTCACCAAAATTTCCGATAAGTAACTTTTTTCTTCTAAAAATCGGGAACACAATTTATAACTACCGGAAAGTTTATTTTTACAATTTTCGACAGTACAATTTGTTTACCGAAAATTTCGAGGCATCAAATTTCCGGTAGTATAAATTGTTTACCGAAAATTTCACCAACTAAATTTCAGTTACGTTATTTATACTACCAGAAATTTGCTGCCTTAAAATTTTCGGTAGTTACTTTACTCTATCGGAAATTTGTACCATGAAATTTCTAGTAGTTACTTTTACTTTACCGAAAATTTGAAATTTTTGAAAAATTTGAAATTTCCAGTATGTACTTTTTCATTTAAGTAGGGATGGAAAAAACACCACCATTATGTATAGATTTGACTGAAACATTCACAATTGATCAAATTTTTGAGTCACGAGAAGCTGTCATATCACGGGCAAGAGAGGTTGGCCAACAAAATCGAGTAGCTATTATCATTACTCGCTCTAACATAGAGATCGGAAAGAGAGGGAGAATGTCAAAATTAATTCTTGATTGTGATATAGGTGGAAAATATTAGTCAAATAAAAGTAACTCAGGGACTTCAAGTAAAAAGTGTGGCTGTCCATTTAATCTTAGATTGAAACCATTGAAAAATGATGAGAGATAGATTATTAGTTTAATGTGTAGACTACACAACCATGAGATAGTAGCTACTTTTGAGAATAACACCCCGAGTTTTAAACAGCACGAGTCTATTTTATTTTATTTTTTAAATTAATTCAATATAATTAAAATAAAATTAAAATTTAGTCATTTCATAAAATAATACGTCGTAATTTAAATGACAAACGTAATTAAATAATTACATCGTAAATATAACTAAGTAATTTAGTTTTGGAAATTAATACTTTTAATACAATAAACGGTAATACGTCAACAAAAGTTAGTGTCATAACATCTCCAAAAAACATCCGGATCGCGGCTCAATAAAACATTATCAGAGTGCGGAAAAATATACAATTATCCCAAAATAAATAATTACATCCACCGAGCTCAAGACCCTATACAACAAGTCTAAACTGATCATGCACTAAAGCTACAGTAGCACGGTTTCCACCGCATCCTCTACAAGTCTCGTCTTCACCCAACCGTCTGTCCCTCTGCGTTGTCCACAAATACACCGTACGTGAAGATCAAGGAAAACTAACGACGTCTCCGTCGTTAGTGCAACCGTCAGTGAGACGGGTTTCGGGGTCATCTAAGGGCAAAGCCCAATTTTCAACAATAATTGTAAAGGGTCACCGACCGAAATTAACAATTAACACATAACAATTATATCAAATATAACAAATACAGTCATGGCATATTTCAATGCTATAACAACGATGATAAACAAGGATGCTCACTTTTTTAAAATACATGACATCTGCATCTTTGCAAAGTAGCAAACAATTTAATATAAAAATCATGTTGCAAGTACAAATAAAATCAACAATCACAACAACCCATCTGAAACTTAGAATTCATAAGATACTTGCACACATCGATTTCCACTCATCAGCTCATATCCAATTATGACTCACAGGTCAATCATCCCAATGCAATATGTATATGCCAATGTACACAGCTCTTAGAATTACTAAGGTGTAGTCTCTCACGGACCAGCACGATTTTTCAAATAGAATGGATCGTCTAATACACGCGGAACCATTCCGTAGCCCGGATAGAATAGACCGTCTAATACACGCGGAACTACTCTCAACCCAGATAGAATAGACCGTCTAGTACACGCGGAACTATTCTACAACCCATCACAGTTACTACATTTACGTGTATTAGCCTCTCACAGGCCAAATACACAGAAGCTAAATCCTCGCATGGATAGAATGGACCGTCTAATACACGTGGAACCACTCCGTAGTCCGGATAGAATAGACCGTCTAATATACACGGTACTACTCTGTCCCTGGATAGATTAGATCGTCTAATACACGCGGAACTATTCTATAACCCATGGTTACTACTTAACTTCGCGGCCCATCACGGTCACTGCATCAACTCTGTGGCCCATCGCGGTCATCACCTGACTATGCAATGCATGGACATGCTATGTTTTCTCTTCACTGAAAACAGTATGCAAAACACAATTTGAAATCCCGACACTCCATCACCACCTCAAACCATCTCAAAACATCTCAAAAACTCCACATAAGTTTGTCATATACCTTATAAATGTTTTCCAACTCATTAAGTGCATAAACCAATGTTTAAAATAGAGTTTTTGAAAAAAATCAATCTGTATTCGAATACAGTATCCTTGTATTCGAATACAGATGCGAAAACAGTGAAAAATTAGCATTTATGTATTCGAATACGAGGTTGTCGTAGCCGAATACAAATGCAAAAACAGTGGCAAAATCAGCAATTCTATATTCGAATACAACAGAGTCGTATCCGAATACAGATGCGAAGTCAGTAGCAAAACTTGCAATCCTGTATTCGAATACGACAAGGTCGTAGCCGAATACATATGCTAAAACAGAAATTTTCCAATACGACATTCAAAATTTGAATAAAACTAGAAATTTACAAGAATGTATTCGAATACAGTGAGATTTTCCAGAAACTTCAACACGTTTTCAAACTATTTTCTTTGAAAAACCAACACAAACACCAAAACATAATCACCATTCTTTTGAACCACAAAACCCAGAACATTTCTCAACACAACATCAATGATTTCGTTCACAACAACAGCAAGGCAATAACATCAATGACAACTAGAAACAGCACAGCAACAACAATTCACAAACATGCATCAAGGCATCAACCAAGGCAGTAACAACACATAACAGCTCAACAACATGCATTTTCATCATCCATAACTACATGCATTTACAACCCTAAATGCAATCTAGAAAGTTGGAAGGTGCCCCTTACCTTAGTTACGTTTTCTTGCTCGTTTCCGTTACCACAACAAATACCGGCGACACTCCCGCTCGCGTCGTCGCTACTAAAGTTAGTTCATTAGCACCGTGAAGATGAGAAGAACGACTTTCCTTCTTAGCACTTTCGGTTTCGACGCTAGGATTTCCAAGTAATTTGACTTTTGAGCATCTCCCTTTTCCTCCAACACAAGCAGAACCAGAAGAAGAAGGAAGAAAAGAAAGAAAGCACGCGGGCAGGTGGAAGACTGATTCTGCTTCTGTTATTTTTTTTTTCTTTCCTCACTTGCATATATATATATATATAGGCATGTACATCCTTGCCACCTCACACACAACACATATATATACACATGCTTCACCAACAATGTATATACATATATAATATTATATTTAAACTTGCCCCTCAAGCAACTAAATTTTCCCGTCACAATTAAGTCGACAGATAAAATCTTGATTAACTGTCCGATAATTTAATTACTCGTAATTAAATTAATTTATCATTCGTCCAATAATTTTAATTCAACCTCAAAAATAAATATATATATATATATAAAATATACATATATTAAATATTTTACAAACATTCCAAAATTACAATTGATATTAATCCATAATTTAATTTAAATTTAAGGGTCTTACATTGAAGTTACTTGAAGCTGAGAAGTATGTTTGTTGGAGTAGAACTCGTGCAGACTCCAACTTGTGAGGGATATGTTTTGGACGCACCCAGATTCCATAACTTTATTGAACATGTTCCCTCTTGTATTGATCATGGATAACACCTACAAAACCAACAAGTACAGGTTACCATTGTTTGAAATTGTTGGTGTAACTTCAATTGGTTTGACATTCAACCTTGCATTTGCTTATATAGATTGTGAGCGTCAAGAAAAATTTTGTTGGGCATTGGAGAGGTTAAAAGAGTTGTTTGTTTCAAATACCTCATTTTCTCAAGTTATCGTGACTGACAGATAACTTGCTTTAATGAATGCAATTGAAGTTGTATTTCCATCTTCAACAAATTTACTTTGTCAACTTCATATTAACAAAAATGTTGGAGCCAAATGCAAACAATATATATTAAAGAAAGATATGCATGAACCCATTCTTGAGTTCTGGAGGAAAATTGTTTATTGTTCTGAAGAGAAAGAGTACAAGGAACTTTTGCAAATGTTTGAGCAAACATGTGTCGATAATATTATTTTCTTTGACTACGTCAGAGACGCATGATCGACTCTTCACAAGGAAAGATTTGTTGAAGCATGAACCAATCGAGTATTGCATCTAGGAAATATTATGGCTAATAGGTACGTTATTCAAGCTTTGCAATTTGTTTTATATTTATACTTATATAGGATTAAACATGCATGATAGAAATAATATCATACATTTTTATGTTTGAATATTAGGGTTGAATATGCTCATTGGTCATTGAAGAGATTTTTGGAACACAGTAAAGAGGATTTCTGTAAGGCATGGAATGGTATGAATGACATGTTGAAGTTCCAAATTATTAAGATAAAAGGTTCATTTGAGATAAATAAAGGTCGCAGAGAGCATATACACAAAAATCCATTCTATGAGAATTTGAATTGGGTTGTATCCACCAAAACTTTAGCTAATATTGTTCATGAATTCAAGAGAGTCAGCTATGTCAATAACGACAAAGTTGTGTGTTGTATACTTAGAAACACTCATGAATTACCTTGTGCGTGTGAGTTGGTACGATAATAGTTGGAATATGTTCCAATCATATTAGATGATGTTCATATACATTGGAGAAAATTAACCATGAATAGTGATCTAGAGGAAGAAAAGTTGGAAAATGATTCAGAGTTGGACATTACATTAGAGATGAATATAATTTGGAAAACATGGAAAACGCTTAATGTTATTGGAAGGAGGGCATTGAAAAGCAAGTTGCGTGAAATAGCATATCTAGAGACAACATCAATGTGTGCACCCCCAGATAAGATCAAAACAAAATGTGGTGTGAAGAGGAAAAAATGCAAAAAGCCGAAGGGATTTGACGTATGTCGCGACCCTTCATTTTTTGAGCATGTTGATGCATTTTATTCTGATAATGCAAATACTCAAGTCTCTCAGGAAGGACCTATGAAAGCATCCTAACAAGTCTCCCAGCAAGCATCCAAACAAGCATCCCAGTAAGGAATCAAACAAGTCTCTAGCAAACACCCAAACAAGCATCTCAACAAGCATTTATGACGAATGAAGTTAGAAAATATTTGAACGAGTTTCCTCCTCTAATTCATCAATATATTGAAGACATAATTAATGTTAAAGCGGATGGAAACTTGTGATATCGTGCTATTTGGATGGGTGCACACAATGAAGACCTATTACATGATCGCATTATCAACATTGGTTTTGTTAATGAAACTCATCTAGTTCAAGTTAAATTGAAATCAACTTGTCTGTTGCCTCCACTTGGAAGAAGCATTGTAGTGATGAGTGTACATCATAAAGTATAGCTCATGCAGGACGTCTACAACATTGAAGTTCATTAGATTTAGAACATACACCATATTATATGTTTTTGACAGATGATTAACACTTTTGATTTAAAATTTTATTTCATATATATACAGTTTTCAACTACTTAATTTGTTTCCTCTACAATTCACATTACTTTTTGTAACAAAATCCATTCACATAATATATAAAAGGATTAAATCATTTCAACTTTTAACAAAATAAGTCTAAAGCAATAAAGCAAAGTCTAAATAATAAGTCAATCGAGATAATAAAGCAAAGTTTGAATAATAAGTCAATCGAGATAATAAAGCAAAGTCTGAATAATAAATCTAAATAAAAAAGTTTAAACAATAAAGTATGAATAAATAAGTCTGACTAATAAAATAAGACAATAAAAATTCAACTATAGTACTAGTGATAATCCCCTCATCTAGATATGTATAAAGCTCTATCTAATAAGACATGCATCTCATCCTCAAGATCTAACTTATGTAAATCTAAACTCTGCTATATAAGACCACCCATTAGTTGTCACCGTGTATACAATTCACCATGAGTAGTATCGGGATCAACATCATGACTAGGACTAGCATCATAACTAGGACCAGCACCAACATGATAACGAGGACCAACACCAGCATCATAACTAGGACCAACACCAACATCATAACTACGACCAACACCAACATCATAACTAGGATCAACACCAACACCATGACTAGGAACATCAAAGCATGGAGGTTCTAATGCAACGTAAGGGATCATTCGAGGATGAGATATCCTAAAGTACCACTGAATGTATCCTTCAACAGACTCGTGTGAATATGCAGCTGGATGCAATCCAGTACGAAGGGATCATACAGAGTTTCTATACATGCCTCATTCAACATCAACATCACGTACAATGAGCATTGGTTGTGCAGGAGGGATGTGTTGAGTATACCCAAACTATCGCATGCACCTCTCTGGTAAATATGGCACCATCATGGAACACCAACGAATGTAACTTGTAAACAACGACATATACTGAAATTGTGTTGTAGATTTCTCATCGTAATTTGGCGTTTAGATAATATCAATATCTCTCAAAGCATCCAATTTGTAGTATGCAACGTTCCTAGATGTTTGTTTTGCAGTCCATTGAAACATTCGTGGCATTGAAGATATAGGTCAGTCATATCCCGTTTACAAATGTCAGGAAAATATTCATAAACTCATGTATGTAAATAATAAAAAAAATACAAATAATTAAATAAACATCTTAGCAAATAACAATATAATAAGTATAAAAAATAATATAATAGTACTTGGAATAGAGATAAATATCTTCCGATCTACTTCGTTGCAGACAATGTACCATCTCTAAGATAATCATATAAAACAACAGCAGCTGGTCCCCATGCCCATTTACCACAAGTATCAATGTCTTGAAAAAGATACAAATATTTTGCAATACAAGGGTAAAACTTTTATCAACTAGTATGGTACACCCTACCAAATAAAGTAGGTATGCCCTCGCTGCACAGTCATATCATCTTTCACTACGTTTCTTAAAAAATATTGTTGTCAACCACTCAAAACTATATGAAACACCTCTACTGATCCTAGTTTCAATCACAGCTTCATCATGATCAACTCCAAATAACTTAATGGCAGCAACAATGGCCAAATCTTCATTCACATTAGCGGGAGGTTTGAAAAACTCTCCATAACATGGGATGCCCAAAAGACCCCTAACATCGTCAAGAGTAATAGCAATTTCACCAAATGGCAGATGAAATGAGCTAGTCTTTGCGTGCCATCTCTCAGCAAAAGCATATATCATATTACTGTCAATCATCTATAAACTACATCGTTGCAGAGGACGTAACTCAGATATAGTAATCCAATGATCTATCTGAGCAGGTAATACATATATGATATCAATGAATTTATCTTGCTTTTCGCCATTTGAAACAACTTTCAAGGCACGTCTATCCTATTTAATTAAAATAACACACAATAAATTATAATATAAATATACAATTAATTCATTAAAAATCTAATGAACTATACTATAAATATATTAAAATATACATATATATTATACTATAATCAGCTTTGTATAAACTAAACTATACATATCATGCGTTTAAGTTCCTAAAATCAACTTTGTAATAAATTATACTATAAATTTATGAAAATATACATATTATGCGATATTACAATATGTAATAAAATAAATTATTTACTAATCTGTTCATTTCACACTTTAACTGCCATGTGGTGCTCATAGTCCTTAAGGACGGAAAGATCTTAAGGACCTCTAGGAAATAGAGCTTGTTCAAGCTGATGATGGTGATGCATGTTATCCTTGTGCTATTGATCTTATTGATCATTAAACGCATGATCATGTTGCTCAAACTCAAACTGAATATTATAATCCTCATGTTGCATCTCTATGTTCTTGTTTCTCTTTTTCTCAATGACAACTCTCCTATTAGATTGTGTAGGAGGTTGAACTCGAGAATGTTCAACGGTGTTTTTTGCTCCTCTGTTCCTCATTGAAAAAAATGTAAAAAAAAAAAAGTTTAAAAAAAAACATTGTTCCGGAACTTTCAGTAAGGAATGAATTTTCCAGAAGTTTCACCAGAAATTTCAAATTTTCAGTAGATGTTTTTCAATACTGGAAATTTCCGATTGAAACTCGGAAATTTCAAAAAATGAAATTTCTGGTATTGAAAAACAACTACCGGAAATTTCGTTCCTGAAATTTTCAGTAAAGAGATATTATGAAAAAAATTTTACTTGTTCCGGAAAATTGAGATTGTGGGGGTACGATCAATTTTTTTATATTTTTTAGTAAGGTTAAAGATATTTTAGTAAATTCAAGCATAAATTTTTTAAATGAGAAGTATAGGTTTAATTGGGGGTACAGAGTCCAACTTTCTCTCAATGAGCGGACTAACCCAATAATGGCCCAATGTATAAAATGGGCTGTAATACGCACCGCCCTCAAGCTTTATGTAGATCAATCCATTCTTGACAGATCTGGTGATTCAGAAGCTCTATTCACAATGCTATGTTTCATTTAATTGTTCTTTGTTGTTTATTATTTATCCCTGATTCATTTCCTCCCATAACCTTCAATTTATTTTTTAAAATTTTTGTAGTTGATTTTCGATCATTGATATAACACTATTGCTAGTCACACCTACGTTTTTTTTTTCAATTACACCCAAAACAAAAGTGTTGATATAAATACCATCTTAGCCAAGGGTGAATTCTATTTAGGTGATTCTTTACTTAAATAGTGTCATGAAGTTTGTTAACAAACAATTTATAGTGAGAAATTGTAACTAACATTTATTCGTTGCGATGTGTTGGTGTTGTAATAATGAATAGTCGATAACTCATCTGTTTTTTTTTTTGAGTGTCTGGTATGCAATTTGATTGTAATAATGCAAGACTGATTTGCAATTCAATGTAGTAACTGTGATGCATTGAATTGTGTCGTCATGTCTCAGATTTTTTGCGCCATCTATCTTACTAGTTGTTACTACTTGGTATTTCATCATTTACAAATTACAATTGTTTTGTAGTGGGTATAGCTACCGATCGGAGAATAGCTTCAGGTACTTCCTATCCAATTTTTATGAAAAAATATTTATCATTTTTTATGAATAGGAATTGAATTCAATAGAGTTTTGAGTACCTTGTGGTTTACAACACTGATAAATGTTGATTGATCTCAAGTGGAGAGAGAATACTCAAGAGAAAAAAATTGACTAAATAATCAAATTATCCTCTAAAATTGTATTTATTCCATGAGCTCAACGATTGGCCAACTCATTGTCATGTAAGGAAAAAACTAATTTGTCGGATTTCAAAAATACGAGGGACTAATTTGTCGGATTTTGAAAACCATATTGAAATTCACTTTAAAAAAAAATGAAACTATGTCATTATTGCAATAGTAATATCTCCATCTATATAATTTATTCTTGTTCTTCTTCCTTGATTTCATATTTTCTTCTTTTAAGAATCTTCATTTATGTAATTCATTCTTCTTCATCTTTCATGTTGTTCAAATCGCATAAAATGAAATAACAAAAAAGCACTTATTTTTTTTCCTCTATAGATTATAACTTGAACCAGATTATTGTCAAATGTTATTGTGAAAAAAAAGTTTTTGTTAGAGTACCTACAACTAAAAAGAACTTTGGAAGAAAATTATTTACATGTCCCTTCTCCAATTTCTCTAATTTTTTCTGGTTGATATATATAACTGCAATTTCTTTATATATGTTGATGAAGCTAACGAACTAGGTTTGCTTAACGAGAAAATAGGTCCTAAATGATTACAATTACAAGCAAATTACTCTTTGAAATATTCTTTTTCAAAATATATTGAATACCAAAATGCATTAATGAAGTTCATTTAACTCTAAATAATTGTCAATTATATCATCTAAAATATATCATGACATCATCCAAATAAATGTCAAGTACGTCATCTACTTCATTCTTCAAATGTTTTAACATGCAAAATATTTTACTACTCTGAATTTGAAGGTCGTATCTCTAGATTAGGAATAAAATATATTAAATTCGATGGTATAGGTCCCTGATGGGTGGTGGCCTTATACCAAACTCATTAGGGTATATAAGTGGTCATCTAAGTTTATATGTATTGAAAATGATGATGGTTAGAGTTAGTTGGTGTGAATTAAAAAAAATAAGGAAGTCCTACATAGGAGGGATGACACACACTAGTAGTGTTTATAAGGTGGAAGTATGACACTTAGGGTGTACCCCAAGGGGTACCCAATTTTGTGAATGAGTGAGAACGCATGCAAATAGACCACCACACGTGCGCGCCACCAGCCAGGTTTGGGCTAAGTGGTGTATCATTTTTTAGTATATGGAAAACTAATAAATTATTTATTTTAAATGAATGATGTGCTTTTATCTCATTGATACGTTGTACACATGTCTACCCTCTTCCTTTCCCCCGATTTCACGCATCAGTTTGCCCAGTCAAACCTTAGCTATTTCGCTTTTTTTTGTGTGGATTCGCGCATCAATTCATTGCCTAGTCAAAAACTTAGAAAAAATTGGAGTGCACATTTTTGTGGATCTGGACTGATGGATCGTAAATTTTCTCTCATCCAATTGCATATTTCCTATATCAATAAAGGGTTCTATTCAGTTGGAAAAGCACACCAAAAGTTCTTTGAAATCTAAGACTTTTCTCTACTTCTCCCTCTTTTCTTTCTTCTTCTTCTTCTCTTTCTTTCGAGTGGTCGTAGTACCATATTACGAGCGACAATCATTTGACTGCCATATTGAGGATGTAATCCTAGTACAGTTTTCTACGGTGCAGTGGACTTCCGATACAGTGTATCTGAGCTGTTTTATCCTGAGGACTTCGTGGTTGATAGTTTGCCTTGCACAATTTGAGTAGTGTCGTGAAACGTCTTAAAGAAAGCGACCTAGTCTGCAACTCAACCCAGTAATATTTTCGGTGGCATAAATTGATTTTTAAACAGTTTTTCAAACTCAAAAATAACAATATGTTTTAACATGCAAAAATCAGAATCAATGTACACAAGTTTGTCTTCTAAATTGCTCACTTACTAGCAATTTGGTCCATACAATCATATCAAAAATTGCAATACACTCCTTGGGTTATCATTCCTTTTTTCCTAGTTCTTGATGCAACTCCTTGGAGAGGTACCTCTTGGTACAACACTTGATCTTCATGAGTGGGTTCAGATTGTGAACGTGGTATTTTGGGTTGGCTTTGTCCCTCTTGTTTCTCAGTTTAGGGGAGAAAATTACATAAACCAGTGAGCAAGCTTTGAGATAACAATAGCAAAAAATGGGAAAACAAAATTGGAGAAATTACTTTTGGCAAATCTAAGAACAACTTTTCTTTCACATTGACATTTAAGAATCACCGGTTCAAACATTCACCAATGGAGGAAGAAAAATAAATTGTTTTTTATTCTTTCATTTTCTACATTTTGAACACTATGAACGAGGAAGAAGAATGAATAATATAAACGAAGTCATGAGGACCTAAATTGAGCTAATTAGGAAGAAAAAAAAAGAATATTTCAAATCAAGACTTTAAAATAGTTTTTAGTTTTATTTATGTTTAATTTGAATTGTAATAATTTTAGTTAAGTGATGTAAGCCCAATATGGGTCTAAAGAATTGGCTTTTGACCCATTTTAGGAATATGGTAAATTCTCCTTTAAATACCTTGTAAGAGTTTCATTTTTGATAAGTTTGAAATGAATTAGAATTTCTCTAATGAGAATTGTGAGTGAGATGTGTCTCCTCTTTGAGTTTTTGGATTAGAATTTGCTTGAATCTTATCAATGACTTCTTTACCCTTGTGGCGATTCCACATTGGCTTATCAATCATCCTCTTGTGGTGCCTTCTTCATCTTCTCCATCTAACCCATGTTTGTTTGTTTCTTTTCCCTTTTATTTTACCACTTTATCTCAAGAAATCACTTGGTTAGATCTTCAATCTCATGTGGAAGCACTCAATTAATTAAGGTACACATAAAATATGTTTTCAAAGAAATTAATAAATAGACAATTAATTAAGGTACACACAAAATGTGTCTAAACAAGATTATTCAAAATAGCTAGTGTATTATACAATTATGTCATCCAAAAAAGTATTAATGTGTGTCAAAATAGTCCCCAATATTTACCACAAAAAATATGAAAATATATTAATTTGGTCCATAACATTTGCACACATGTCAAGTTCATGTCAAACAAGTTTTTTTTAAAGTATTAATTTAGTCCTTGATATTTGCCCACGAAAGAGTTAACATGACATGTCAGCAAAGTTAACTCTTTCAAGTGATTATCACCAACGGAGGGACTAATAACTTGATTAACGTTTTAAAAAATCAATAATTATTTTGAAATTGTGATAAAGTTGGAGACAGAGTTAACTCTCTCAAGTGATTATCACCGACGGAGAGGTGACGGAGAGACTAACTTGATTAACATTTTAAAAAACCAATGATCATTTTGAAATTTTGATAAAGTTATGGACTTACTTGAAATAAAGGATAAAAGTGAAATATATGTGTTGTTTATTTTAGTCATTGGATTGTATTAAATAAATAAAAAAAACATGTAGATTGTATTAATTTTAGTATTTGAAATATGTACAACATAAAGAATGATTTTTCAGAAAAAATGATTTTAACATGAACAAATATTATATGAACTAAAATTGAAACAATATGCTTTGGGCACTAAAACAAAACAAATATTGTATCGAAAAGCAAAAATTATATTCTTCGTATCTAATTATAAGACTCATTTAATACATTTGTTTGACCCAAAATATAAGATTATATGCAAATTTTTAGATATATTTACTATTCATTTTTTCAAATATACTCTCTCTTAACTAACACTATCTAATTGTCTTACAACACATTTATACACAAAGGTGATTTATAAATAGTCATACACAAATTATCCACATTAGTTGTACTACTAAATTTTCTTAATAAACGTTTAAAGTGTCAAATTGTTTTATAAATAGGGACATACTAAATTTATATTTTTGCAATAAGATATTATTTTGAAAGAAGAAAAGTTAACGATAAATTCATCTATATATAAGAGTAATTTGTAAATACTCATACATAAATTATACAAATTAACAGTAGTACTAACTTTTCTTAATAAGCACGAAAAGTATCAAATAATATTATAAATAGGGGCAGAATATATGTTTTTGTATAATATATGAAAAGGAAGTAATTAATTAAGATGCATTTCTAAATATTAATAGATAGTTTTTTAAAATGCAAATCTTATGGCTTTCAGCAATAAAAAATAATTCTTTTATTAAAATTTTTTTTTTGAAAAAATTAAAATTAAAATTTTATTTAAAATATACATTTAACATTAAATGTTTTTAAAAATATTTTCTATATTTTTATTACTTAATCAATGTCATAAAAATATTCGTTAATAGTTCTTAAATTCTTAATTATAGTGATATTTATCTTTCATTTTTTAAAATACTCGTTAACACAATCCAATTTTAAAAGAATAAGAAAATAATTTTTTTAATGCTACAGTTTAAAGCTGATAAGACAAAAACTAACATTTTATTATTAAAAAAATTGTTGTCTAATATAATAAAAATCATTCCCTTTTTAGTGAAAAAGTTAGACTTGAATAGTAATTTATTTGTTTATTTTAAAATGAAATTTAGATAAGAGAGACACACCAAATATAAGGTTAGAAAGAATTATTAAATTTGTTGATTTATAATAGACAACTTTTAGAAATTAATTCAAGACTTCTTGCATGAAAACATTGCATTATATATCTAAATCATTATAAAACATCTAATATTTTGTAAACGTTACAATATATAACTAATATTTTGAGTCATCCAAATTTTGTAGCCGTGTATAGTGATTCAACCTACACGAATTGATATTAGCAATGGAATTTATGGATAATCCAATCAAATGCAAAATCTAAACTTCATTCTAAGTCGCACCATATATGAGTGAAAAGGTCCAACCCACGAGTATGTGAAAACCACAATTGATTTGAATATTAATTTTGTATAAAAAAAAAAAAAAAACTTCAATGATAATATATCAACCAAGCATGTGGGGCTGGTGTTATGATGCGTCACATATGTAGCTAGGATATAAATGTGTTGCCAATATTGCATGACAGATATGGTTAATTGAGTACATTTGATCCCAAATTGGAGTAAAATGCTTTGTTCTCATATTAATCGTGGTAAACCAAAGTGCTTTCATGGTTCACATTCAATCTTTGAGATATTTATGATGAAACCATATACATACTCATAGACTCTTATAGTACCAATCAAGCTGGTTAATAAAAGTGGAAATGAAATTGTTGCAAAAATGACCAAAAATCAAACCATCATATCAATCAAACCCCATTTGTGGGGTAAACTTAGTGGGCCCCTTCACATCTAGTTTGCAAAATCTTCCACTAGTTGGGGACTTTAGAAAGCTTCACCTATTTTCCCTGAAAGTGACTATGGGAATTCCGGGACCACAATTCACCTCCTAATTTTTCAAATATTAATTAATGCATGATTTTTTTTTGGCACAAATTAATAATACATATCTATCAGGAATGATTATAGTCCTTTTCTTAATTGACTAGCCCATCTTACTTTGTGGTTTTTCCATCTTTTTCTATTTTTTAAAGTTTAATTTAATTTTCCTCAAAACAATTAATTTAATATAATATAAATTGTTAGCTTCTTTTTTACTCTATCTTTAACCTCCAACCGATCAAGTCCGACCCAGTTGAAAACCTATAAATAATCAACAACGTTTTTAGGAGATTTCTAGACCAACCATTCAAGATTTACACATAGGATCATGAACAAAAACATTTCCTAATGATTCCATAAATTTTTCTATTTAAAACATTCAATTATTTTTGTTGGTAATTACCTGTGCTCAGGGGCGGACAGGCGTGTACCACTCCAGAGATGATCCTTGTTGATATTTTTTAATTTTGTTAGTCCACATAATATATATATATATATATATATATATATATATATATATATATATATATATATATATATATATATATATAATTGTTAGCTTAAAGTTAGAAGCTATTGCGTTTCTATATTACACAAGCAGTGGTAAGAAAAAATAAGTGTCAAATGTTCTCTCTTCTTAAAAAGCAAGGTTTCTCTTTTATTTATCAAAATATTGAGTTTGGTCATTTTTTAGTATGTGATAGTATAATATGTTGTGATTTTGGTATCTAACATAATAAAAAATTTAAATTAATTATTTGTAGTGTAGATTAAATTATAGATTATAAATGTAACATGTTGGAGAGACGTTCTAGATTTTAATAGATTTATAATGTAAATAATGTTTTGGAGTATATATCGTAAATATTTTGTATTAAACTATATGCATCAATATTTATTGATGAGCTTCAAATTTTTATAGTCAACTCCTACTGTAATTAAAGGCTGAATCCCTCCCTGCTTGTACATGAACCCATGATTTAGAGTTTTAATAACTTTACTCATTTTGAGTATTTATTTGCCTTGACTCAGTCGATTTAAATTTAATTGTCATCTCTACCCGAAGTAATATAGGAAAACAAATTTTTCCAACCTGAATCTATTTGTTTTATCTTTTCTAAACACACTCTTTATTAATAATATTAGTTTATTTAGAAAGATTCAAAAATTCATAAATAAAATCATTAAATTCACAAATTAAAATTCAATAAATAATTATTTTAGTTTTTGAATATGTGAAGCGTTGTCACTATAGTTCTGTATCAAAATTGAAAATACATCTTTCTTATATCTTTTGTTAATAATTTTGGAGACTAAATTAATCAATAATAAATACATTTGAGAATTAAATTAACTAAAAATATATTCGAAATGAATAAAAAATGACTAATAAAAAAGATATTTATATATGTTTTTATAATTTTGATATATTGAAAATTTATTACGACAACGTCTTACAATTTTAATTAAAAAATGACTAAAAGTCGATTATAACATGAATGATACTATGTATGAAAGTAACAAAGGATAACATTTTAATTAAAAAATGACTAAAAGTCGATTATAACATGAATGAGTACTATGTATGAAAGTAACAAAGGAAAACATATCGAAGTCCAAAGTAACAACAAGGTACAAGAATCGATGAATGAATATTAGAAGGCGACATAGGCCATGCATTAGGGTAGACATGGATGAAAGTGAGAAAATGAAACACTAGAGAAAAAGGAGACACACTAGGCACTCAAAACAAAGACAAGGGACATTCTGCACTGGAACATTAATTCTAGACAATTCATGTTGTCCCCTCTCTCCTTTGCTATCATAATTTCATTTGTGATGACATTACTTCTTTACTAATTAACACATGTAAGATTCAACATTTACAAAAACACAAATGAAATTAACATATTATGTTAGTGAAGCCTCACTTTGTTGAGCCTTTCCTATAACTTGTTCATAATTCATTAAAGTAAAAAAATAATTGCTTTAAGTTTAATTCAATTACCACTTAAGTTTTTTAAGATTATTTTATTTTAATTTCATTTTTTAAATTACATTTTATTTGAATCGTTAGTCCTTTATCTCAATTTCGATAATAAATAGTTCAATTGAAATATTTTGATCTACCAAATGTTAGAGTAATATGTCTATCATATTAATCTTTCAGAAAACATTCATCAAATCTTATATATGATTTAAATTTTTTTGATTTTCTCTACAACAATTTAAACACATGTATAACTTTAAAAACAATGTAATAAATGTCTATCCACATAATTAATATTTTAACTTCCTTTCATATGTCAAGTACCTTGAACAATCAACTTATAGCGATGTTTCAATTAGATATTAACATTTCATCATAGTAATTCAATAAAATTTTCAAACTTAAAAGACTTCATGTGTAATTTAATACATCTTAAAAGTTAATGGTACAAACTGAATATAACTTAAAGCTGAATCAAGAAAAAATAAACACTAAATGAGTTAAGTGAAAACTAAACTAGACTTAAAGGCCTAAATATGTATTTTTGTCTTTATTATACTTGTCCAAAACAAATATCACGCTTATGTTTGTATGAAAATATACAAATAAGAGGGGTTTTAAAATAAGAAAATGAGAGGAAAAATTATTAACCATTGATGAAATCATAAATGATTAAGATTAAAATAAGAAATATGTGATTTTTTTAAGTGATTATGTATCATTTAAATAACTTTTAATCACTATCATCAATATATAATTGTCTGGTCATAATTTATTTTTCGCACCCTCTTATTTTAAAATTCCTCTAACTTGATATGCAACTATGTTAGTCGAATAAATGCTTTAGTAATTTAATTCAAACGTTTATGTAATGCATTATTAATAATTTTCTCAATTAATTGATGTCATGTTTTAATGTCTTATTATGTTTAATCTTTATTACTATTTTTGTCCTTAATTATAAGCACAATTTGTGTGGAAAAAATTTGTCTTTAAATATAAGCATCATTTCAATTTATGAGATACATTTTTTTAAACATATCATTTTGTAATACTACTAATTTGTTTTTAAAATATGAAAAGTTAAATTTAACACATTTAAATATAAATATTATTTTAAAAACATTAATATATAAAATACACATATTAACTATCCTATAAATTTTTTCTTAATAATAGTAAAAAATCAATGAATACTTATAATAAGGTAAGAAAGTAGTGCTATACATATTATCCTAGAAAATTATTGTTAGTTTGATAACAAAAATAAGTAGTTTCTTTATTTCAACGACTATTTTATAAGTACTTTTCAATATCTCATTGAAGTGAAAAAAAAGTTGATCGTTCTTATTTTTTCTAATCTAAATTTTCTTTTAAAAGAAGTACATACAACGACAAACTCATTTAATCATTTTACATAAATTACAAGAAGTGTAATAAATAAAAAAAAATATTTTTATTAAGTATTGATGTATTAATCATTATTAAAAATGCAAAATAAAAATTATTGATTTACGAGGGATGCAAATAATATTCATTAAAAAGTACAATTAAAAAAAACTATATACATTTCCAACAACAAAAATTATATATATTAGAATCATTCATTTTAGAATAACATTTTTACAAATGGAAAGAGAGAAGTTTCTTAATTTTATTTTATTTTTAGTTAAAAAAGAGTAGTTTCTTTAATACTAGTGCAAAACACAATGATGTAATTACTCTTATGAGGGCTTATTAGTAATGATAATGTTCATACATGGAGTTAGGATCACAAGTTACCGCACTATAGCTACTATAAATGCACAAATATAGTATTACACCATTTCTTTTATAAAAACAGATTCAAATAGCCATTTAAAAAAGTTAAAGAAAATATACCAAAGTATCTGAATAAGCTGTTTCATTTTAATATGCGAGTAACAACCTTCATGAGCACATGAACAATTTAATTTATTCTACTACAAGTTAAACTTTTATAAAGCAGAGGATGACATTTAGCAAGTTAGTTAAATTAGAATAAACCATGAATTTGATATCTAAACTATCATGCCCGGAGTAAACCAAAAACTATTATTCTATCTCCCCAATTTATTCTTTTGATTTGAAGTATAGAAATATATAAAGTTTAAATATATCTTTGGCACTTGCAATTATAACTTTTTTTGATTTGGTTTTCGTAAGTATTTTTGTTTGATTTACATCTCTCCAAATATAATTTTATTTTAAAATAGTTATTTCATCCAAATTTCATTACAAAAATTGTAATGTCGTTAAACTTAAATATAATTACAACATAATTTTTTTAACTTAAACATTAACCTCTAATATAATTAAATTATAACATTTTTTAACCTAAAATTAACCTCAAATGTTTCATTCTTTTTCCTTAAAAAAAGCTAAAATTAATCCGAAATGTTTCATTTTTTTCCCTAAAAAACTACACTCCTACATAAATTAGGGTTAGGATTCCAAATACAATATTAGTACAAAATTACAAATGTTTGTTTCTTCTTTCGATTGATTCGCTTCAATTTTCTTTGTGTGAATGGATGGAAAAAGTGAAATTAAAGCTAACGTTTGAGAATTGGTTCAAAACGATGAACCGATTGTTTGTGATATCAACAAATTGAATTTGAAAAATCTGGTAAACCAATAAATCCCAAAGAAGGATTGACCATGAAACGATTATTATAGAAGGCAAAAACTAAAAGAAATGTTGAACCATCAATTTCAAAAGAAATCCACCGATATTATCTTAATATCGTGACTATCTTTCATAATATAATACAGATTGTTATCTTGCAATTAACTTGACAGTGCTGATGCTCTAAACTTGAACCAACAATTTCAAAAGAAACCATTTGAAGTTGTTAATTTTATTTTTTTTTAGGGAAGAAGAATGTAACATATGAGATTAATTTTAGGTAAAAAAATGTTATAATTTTACTATATTCGGGGTTTATGTTTATTTTAAAAAAAATCATGTTTTAATTATATTTAGGTTTAACGGTGTTACAGTTTTTGTAACTGAAGTTGGATGAAATGACTATTTTAAAACGAAGTTATATTTGCAGGGATGTAAATCAAACAAAAAAATTTACGAAGACAAAAATAAATAAAAAATTATAATTGCAAGAACCAAACACATGTTTAAACCAATATATAATAAGTAGTCCCTAAACTATCATTAATGAAGGTGCAAACACGAGAAGGGGGGGTTGAATTGTGTTTGACTTAACTTGAATCTTTTCCTGTTTTAATACTTTCAAAACAAAACTTGATGTATAATTAAAACAGAGTTAGCAGCGGATAAAAATAAAAATAAAAACTCACAGATTTTATACTGGTTCACCGTTAACGAGGCTACGTCCAGTCCCTTCGCCTTGAAGGATTTCACTAATTCAAACTTGAATTACAACCTTGCTACTGACCCTCCAAGTCAGTCTTCTCAATAGTCTAACAATCCTAGACTTCTTGAGGAAAAACAGCTCCTGTTCTTCAGCCAATCTGACACCCCAGATTGTAGAAGAATTCTACACACTACAAATCTAATTGCCAAGTAACCTGCTACCTTTACTGACTCCCACAGCTTGTAGACTCTACTTCAACAACTTAGATTTGACAAAGTGGAACGAAAACAACAAGAGTACTTGCTTTAAAAACTAAGACTCAACAATTGACTTATATGAAAATTTGAGAGTGTTTGCTTTTCAAGTGTATGACCCTTTTGTGATTTTCGATGCTAAGTAATCTGCCTTGTGCCTCCTTTTATAGATGCTGATTTGGGCCTCTTCCAATCCTTAAATTCGAGCTAAATATTGCTGGATTCTCTGGCAAAAATAAATTGACCAATCGGGCTTCAATTAATTCCAAAACATATCTTTTTTAAGCCTTAGATTTCTTTCATAAATTAACTAGCCAATCAAATATGTGCATTGCATCCCGCCAATAGCTTATGACTTCCATGCTCCTTCACTTTAATTAAAAACAAATCTTTTTCACACTTTAATTAAAATAACTTGCAATCTCCATCATTGATCAATTCTGGATCATCAGCATTTTCATGCGATAGTCCAGCCTGGACCAGCCAAATTGCTACGCTATGAACCTATGATTTCGGCCATTCCTGGACCACACTTCATAGCCCTCTGATCTTCTGATTTCAGCCTTCCTGGATGCGCGCCTGATATGCTATGACCTTCTGGATTCGGCCATTTCTGGACTGCACAGCCTGTCCCTCTAATTTCGGCCACTTCTGGGCCATGGTCTGATTTTCTGATCTTGACCATCACTGGACTCAAAAAATTATTTCTGAACCATTGATCTGGATATTTTTACTCTGATCTGGACAGATTCTGGAATTTGGTCTGGAACAAACTGAAATAAACTTGATCAAAAAATATTTCAGTTTGGACATTTTACCTTTAATTTTGGACCGGGTCTGGGTTGATTCTGGAACTCATTTCTTTTGTTCTGGACTTAGTTCCATGCCCTAAATCATGCTATCTTATGGTCTGGGCCAAATCTGGATTGATCTTCATGTTCTGGACTCATAAACATACCTTTTGGTCAAGTCTGGAACAAGTCTGGGCTGTGTAATTTTTATTGCCAGACCATCTTCTGGTCAGAATAACTTCTGGAATAAAATTGATATTTGATTCCTGTTTGTCTTGATCAACTCTCCTTCTGGCAGGCTTTCCAATGATATGATCCATATTTCATTCTGAATTTTATTCCTTCTGATATAGGCCTGCAAAGTTATCTTCTGGTTCAATTTTGTCATCCTGAAACATCTTCTGGAAATTCCAGAATTCATTTTCCTTTGATCTTCTGCTTCTGATTTCTTCAGTTTCTGATGACATTTAATTTAATAATTCAAGGTATAAAATAAGTTTACATTAAGTGCTTTTGTAAACATCAAAATCCTAAGTCTTAGAACCAACTTGATTCCAACAATCTTCCCCTTTTTGATGATGACAAAACCTTAACTTATTTTGCTAATTTATAACTCGAATGACTTGAATTACTCCCCCTCAGACCAATCTCTCCCCCTAAGTCTGATACTCTCCTTTTCAACTCCTTCTTTTCACTCTTTCTTTTCTTCTCTTCTCTTCTCCTCTCCTTTTCAACTCCTTCTTTTTGCTCTCTTTCTTTTTCTTCACATTTCCTCTCCATTTCAACTCCTTCTTATTTCACTCTTTCTTTTTCTCTCTCCCTGATTCCTCTCCTTTTCAACTCCTTCTGATTTCACTCTTTCTTTTTTTCTCTCTCTCTCTCTCTATTTGATTCCTCTCCTTTTCAACTGCTTCTGTTTTCTCTCTTTCTTTTTCTCTCCTTTTTTCTTTTTATCTCTCCTTTTCTACTTATTTATTATTTTTCTCTCTCTCTTTTTCTCCCCCTTTTTGTCATCAGCCAAAAAGTGGTCCTGCTGTTTTTGTATTTTTTTTGTTTTTCTCTGTACAAATTTCAGAAGGTAAAAAACATATAATAAAAGACAGAAATTAAAATTGCAAGAAATATAAAAACTCCTAAGTTGACTACTTGAGCTAGTCAGATATGGAGGTCATGCTGAGATGCTTCTTAATGAACTCGAACCTATCTTCTGGTAATGCCTTGGTGAAGATATCAGCCCATTGATGATTAGTGTCCACAAACTGTGAACTGCATCCTGCTAAGAAAGTGCAGTTGCCACTTGTACTTTTCTTTTCCAACTTGTCTCCAGCATAGTCAGAATCAAAAAAACCTTTAGTTTGTAGGTGGGGGGTTTTCTTGTATAACAAGGTAAGGTTTGTGGTTCCTTTAAGGTATCTCAGAATTCTTTTGACAGCAGTTAAATGGGATTCCCTAGGGTCAACTTGAAATCGGGCACAGACACAAACACTAAACATAATGTCAGGTCTAGAAGCAGTTAAATATAGCAGGGATCCAATCATACCTCTGTATGTTTTCTGGTCTACCTTTTGACTGGTTTCATCTTTCTCAAGTGAGCAGGTTGGGTGCATGGGGGTGGCCATAGGCTTACAGTCACTCATCTTGAACTTTTTGAGAAGTTCTTTGGTGTATTTAGATTGGTGAATAAGTATACCTGATTTGCCTTGGTGAATCTGAATTCCCATGAAGAACTTAAGTTCTCCCATCATGCTCATTTGAAACTCCTTCTGCATTAGGTCAGAAAACTCTTTGCACAAAGTGCCATTAGTAGATCCAAATATGATATCATCAACATACACTTGGATAATCAGAATATCAGTTTTAATAGATTTCCTAAACAATGTATTATCAATCTGACCTCTATTAAATTCATTCTTAAGCAGAAAGTTACTAAGTCTGTCATACCATGCCCTTGGTGCTTGTTTTAAACCATATAGAGACTTTTTAAGTTTGAAAACATGGTTTGGAAAATCAGAATTTTCAAAACCAGGGGGCTGTTTGACATAGACTTCTTCACTTATGTAGCCATTTAAGAATGCTCTTTGAACATGCATTTGATACAGCATTATATCATGATTAGTAGCAAATGATGAGAGAATTTTAATTGCTTCTAACCTGGCCACTGGAACAAAAGTCACAGTGTAATTTATACCTTTCTGTTTGAGCTACAACTTCACCTTTTTCATTGAATTTGTTTCTGAACAACTACTTGGTTCCAATAATGTTTTTGTTTGGTTTGGATACCAGATCCCAAACATCATTCCTTTGGAATTTATTCAGCTCTTCTTGCATAGCAGGTATCCAACCTTCCTCTGCCAAAACTTCATCAACAATGCTTGGTTCGCATCAGCTTCTGGTTTGGTAGCAGTTTCTGATTCTGATGAATCAGCTTCTAGTTCTAGTGAATCTGTAACAGCTTTAGATTCTGGTAAATATCCAGATTTCTATTATGACTTATCTTGGCTGTTTCTGACTTGATCAGATTTATCTTTTGAAGATTTGTCATGTGTTGCTGACTTGCTTGTATCCTTTACCTTTCCAGGTACTTCTGTTTCTTGTGCTTCTGCTCCCTGCACTATTTTTATCTTGCTTTGATTTGTTAAGATCAAGCAGTTTGTCATTTTACATAATGCAAATCAAATAAGTTAAAATTTAACTCAATAGAGCCAAACCATTTGTTCTGCTTCTGCTCCCTTTGGTTCTGATGAACCTGTACTATCTTTATCTTGCTTTGATTTGTCAAGCAGTTTGTCATATACCATAATATAAATCAATTAATTTAAAAATGAACTTAGTATAGCCAAACCATTAATTCTGCTTCTGGTGGTTTCTGTTTGTTTTTGAGACCACTGGAATGTTGTTTCTTTTGAGTGTTCAACTTGTGTGAATCACCTGGTTCCTCTGACAGTTTGAAGACCTGCAGAATGCTTATCTAGCTTTGATTGGTTAAGATCAAGCTTCTTGTTATCATAGTAAACATAAATATAAAATAATAATAGTATTTACAGCAACATGTAGCCTCGGTTTTACTCTGAAAATCCTCTTGCTTCTGATTTTCAGATTCCTAATCTATATGTTCTGAGATTACATGGTTTGGATGAGGGAATTTGAATTCCCTTCTAGGTTTGTAGTCTTCACTGGAGTGTTTGAAGAACTCTCTTGATTCTAATTCTTTAATTTCTGCTTTGTCACATACACCATGTTCCTCTGGTGATTCTGGAACTTATAGTGATTCTGGTAATCATACTGATTATGATAATTAAAGTAGTTCTGATGATCATACCTCAACCTTTGATACTGATACCTGTTCAGGTTCTGGTACTGATTCTGATTCTGGTTCCAGTGTTGGTTCTGGTTCTAGTTCCTGTACCTCTGATACTGGTTCTGGTTCCAGTTCCTATTCCTCTGATACTGGTTCCAGTTCTGATTCTGGTTCCAGTTCCTGTTCTGATTCGTGTGATATCTTTGATATTTCCTGTTCCTCCTATGATTCTGGTTCTGGTTCCGATTGTGTTGACCAGTTCTTCTTCTACCAGAGTCACTTGGCTTCGGTTTGGTAGATATTGGAACGTAGACTTTCTTCTGCTTGTGTGTTGCCAGCATCCATTGTCCAGGCACCATTGTTGGTGTCTCCTTTTGGTTGTTCAAAATATCTGCAACATAAACAATTTGTTCTTTTGGTACCCATAACTGATTGGGTCCAGGTTTGTTAGTTGTAACAGCTCTCTGATCTTGTTCAGATTTTACCATTGGACAAGATAATTCAGAGTGACCTTTCTTGGCACAAACAATACACAAAACATCAGAATGAACAGCTTTATTTTCAGTAATTGTTTATGTAAAACAAAGACCTCTTTTTCCAGAATTATTGTTTCCATAAATCATAGATACATATTTACTTCTTTCCATTCCACTGGAATGCTGTTTCTTCTGAGTGTTCAACTTGTGTGAATCACCTGGTTCCTCTGACAGTTTGAAGACCTGCAGAATGCTTATCTAGCTTTGATTGGTTAAGATCAAGCTTCTTGTTATCACAGTAAACATAAATATAAAATAATAATAGTATTTACAGCAACATGTAGCCTCGGTTTTACTCTGAAAATCCTCTTGCTTCTGATTTTCAGATTCCTAATCTATATGTTCTGAGATTACATGGTTTGGATGAGGGAATTT
>JBBPBO010000003.1:14956380-15261678 GCA_037974295.1 Cicer cuneatum
AGTAAACATAAATATAAAATAATAATAGTATTTACAGCAACATGTAGCCTCGGTTTTACTCTGAAAATCCTCTTGCTTCTGATTTTCAGATTCCTAATCTATATGTTCTGAGATTACATGGTTTGGATGAGGGAATTTCAATTCCCTTCTAGGTTTGTAGTCTTCACTGGAGTGTTTGAAGAACTCTCTTGATTCTGATTCTTTAATTTCTGCTTTGGCACATACACCATGTTCCTCTGGTGATTTTGGAACTTATAGTGATTCTGGTAATCATACTGATTATGATAATTAAAGTAGTTCTGATGATCATACCTCAACCTTTGATACTGATACCTGTTCAGGTTCTGGTACTGATTCTGATTATGGTTCCAGTGTTGGTTCTGGTTCTAGTTCCTGTACCTCTGATACTGGTTCTGGTTCCAGTTCCTGTTCCTCTGATACTGGTTCCAGTTCTGATTCTGGTTCCAGTTCCTGTTCTGATTCGTGTGATATCTTTGATATTTCCTGTTCCTCCTATGATTCTGGTTCTGGTTCCGATTGTGTTGACCAGTTCTTCTTCTACTAGAGTCACTTGGCTTCGGTTTGGTAGATATTGGAACATAGACTTTCTTCTGCTTGTGTGTTGCCAGCATCCATTGTCCAGGCACCATTGTTGGTGTCTCCTTTTGGTTGTTCAAAATATCTGCAACATAAACAATTTGTTCTTTTGGTACCCATAACTGATTGGGTCCAGGTTTGTTAGTTGTAACAGCTCTCTGATCTTGTTCAGATTTTACCATTGGACAAGATAATTCAGAGTGACCTTTCTTGGCACAAACAATACACAAAACATCAGAATGAACAACTTTATTTTCAGTAATTGTTTATGTAAAACAAAAACCTCTTTTTCCAGAATTATTGTTTCCATAAATCATAGATACATATTTACTTCTTTCCATTCCATTGGAAATAAAGTTTTGAAAAACTTGCTCATGCATATCAGATTTACAAACAGTTTCAGAAGTGGAACAATTATTACTTTTCAGAGTTTGGTTTTCAGACTTGAGTCTTGCAACTTCAGTTTTAAAATCTTTGTTTTCAGTTGCATACTCAGAATTTCGATTCTTTAAAACTTGGACTTCTTTGGTTAGATTTTCCTTATCTTCCCTAAGATTTTTCAGTTTTAAAGACCTTTTATTGTTTGCATTTAACAAGTCTTTTAAAGTCTCAATTAATTCAGATTTAGACAGATTAGAAAATACCTCATTGTCTTCATCTTCTGATTCTGTTTCAGAGCTTGAGCTGTATTCAGAACTTGAGTTGGTATGAGCCATCAGAGATAGAATTGTTTCCTCTGATGTGCTTCCAGACTTGCTTGAATGAGTGCTTCGATCATTCTTCCTTCTGCCTGCTTTCCTTCTGGAATTCGTGCCTTTATGAGGTCCAGAAGCAGATTTAATATGAGCCATCTTTGCTGTTTCTGCCTTTTCTTCATCAGAAGATTCTTCCTTTGATTCTGACACATCCCAGGCAGCCATCAGACCTTTCTTTCTGTATCTGGAACTCTTCTTGGTTTGTTTGCCTTTATGAGGTCCAGAAGCAGACTTGATGTGAGCCATCTTTGCTGTTTCTGCCTCTTCTTCAACAGACGATTCCTCCTCTGATTCTGAAACATCCCAGGAAGCCATCAGACCCTTCTTTCTATATCTGGAATTCTTCTTGTCCGGTTTGCCTTTTTCCAGATTTGGACATTCTGACTTGATATGTCCAGGTTCATTGCATCCATAACACACAATATTCTTCTTGTCAGAATCTTCCTTATCCTTGCTGTTATGTTTCTTTCTGAAGTTTCTTTTCTTCCTGTTTTCCCAGATTTTAACAATCTTTTTGGTTAAGTAAGCCATATCATCACAGTCACTGTCACTATCCTCTGATTCTGATTCTGCCTTTGTAGCTTTCTTCTGTTTCGATTTCAGAGCCAAATTCTTCTTCTTTTTAGGTTCATCTTCTTCCACATCTATTTCATGAGACCTAAGTGTGCTGATTAGATCTTCCAGCCTCAATGTACTCAGATCCTTAGCTTCCTGAATTGCAGTAACCTTTGGTCTCCACCTTTTTGGTAGATTTCTCAGAATTTTCATTACATGATCTTCAGTGGTATAGCTTTTGTTTAATACTTTCAGTCCTGATACCAAAGTCTGGAATCTGCAGAACATTGTGTCAATGTCTTCATCCTCTTCCATCTTGAATAGCTCATACTTTCTGACCAATATGTTAGCCTTTGTTTATTGAACCTGCTTGGTTCCTTCATAGGTCAGAACCAGACTATCAAATATACTCTTTGCTGTTTCTTTATTTGTGCATCTATCAAATTCCTTGAATGTGAGTGCACTGACCACCATGGTTCTGGACTTGTGATGAAGTCTATGTAATCTGACTTGATCTGGTTTCATATCAAACATGTCCAGTTTCTTAGTTGGATCTTCTGGATCAGTAGGAGCAGTATATCCTCTGACTATCATCTTCCATAGTTCAGGATCTTGAGATATGACAAAGCTTCTCATTCTGTCCTTCCAATACTCAAACCTTTCTCCATCAAACAGTGGTGGTCTGTTGATGTTGTTTCCCAATTCTTCTGCCATATTGAACCCCTTGGACCTTTCCTCAAACACGGTTAAGTGCTCAGCCTTGAGACCGAGCTCTTATACTAATTGAAGGTGCAAACACGAGAATGGGGGGTTGAATTGTGTTTAAATTAACTTGAATCTTTTCCTGTTTTAATACTTTCGAAACAAAACTTGATGTATAATTAAAACAGAGTTAGCAGCGGATAAAAATATAAATAAAAACTCACAGATTTTATACTGGTTCACCGTTAACGAGGCTACGTCCAGTCCCTTCGCCTTGAAGGATTTCACTAATTCAAACTTGAATTACAACCTTGCTACTGACCCTCCAAGTCAGTCTTCTCAATAGTCTAACAATCCTAGACTTCTTGAGGAAAAACAGCTCCTGTTCTTCAGCCAATCTGACACCCCAGATTGTAGAAGAATTCTCAACACTACAAATCTAATTGCCAAGTAACCTGCTACCTCTACTGACTCCCACAGCTTGTAGACTCTACTTCAACAACTTAGATTTGACAAAGTGGAACGAAAACAACAAGAGTACTTGCTTTAAAAACTAAGACTCAACAATTGACTTATATGAAAATTTGAGAGTGTTTGCTTTTGAAGTGTATGACCCTTTTGTGATTTTCGATGCTAAGTAATCTGCCTTGTGCCTCCTTTTATAGATGCTGATTTGGGCCTCTTCCAATCCTTAAATTCGAGCTAAATATTGCTGGATTCTCTGGCAAAAATAAATTGACCAATCGGGCTTCAATTAATTCCAAAACATATCTTTTTTAAGCGTTAGATTTCTTTCATAAATTAACTAGCCAATCAAATATGTGCATTGCTTCCCGCCAATAGCTTCTGACTTCCATGCTCCTTCACTTTAATTAAAAACAAATCTTTTTCACACTTTAATTAAAATAACTTGCAATCTCCATCATTGATCAATTCTGGATCATCAGCATTTTCATGGACCACACTTCATAGCCCTCTGATCTTCTAATTTCAGCCTTCCTGGATGCGCGCCTGATATGCTATGAACTTCTGGATTCGGCCATTTCTGGACTGCACAGCCTGTCCCTCTGATTTCGGCCACTTCTGGGCCATGGTCTGATTTTCTGATCTTTACCATCACTGGACTCAAAAAATTATTTCTGAACCATTGATTTGGATATTTTTACTCTGATCTGGACAGATTCTGGAATTTGGTCTGGAACAAACTGAAATAAACTTGATCAAAAAATATTTTAGTCTGGACATTTTACCTTTAATTTTGGACCGGGTCTGGGTTGATTCTGGAACTCATTTCTTTTGTTCTGGACTTAGTTCCATGCCCTAAATCATGCTATCTTATGGTCTGGGCCAAATCTGGATTGATCTTCTGGATTCATAAACATACCTTCTGGTCAAGTCTGGAACAAGTTTGGGCTGTGTAATTTTTACTGCCAGGCCATCTTCTGGTCAGAATAAGTTCTAGAATAAAATTGATATTTGATTCCTGTTTGTCTTGATCAACTCTCCTTCTGGCAGGCTTTCCAATTATATGATCCATATTTCATTCTGAATTTTATTCCTTCTGATATAGGCCTGCAAAGTTATCTTCTGGTTCAGTTTTGTCATCCTGAAACATCTTCTGGAAATTCCAGAATTCATTTTCCTTTGATCTTCTGCTTCTGATTTCTTCAGTTTCTGATGACATTTAATTTAATAATTCAAGGTATAAAATAAGTTTACATTGAGTGCTTTTGTAAACATCAAAATCCTAAGTCTTAGAACCAACTTGGTTCCAACAATTAATTCATCAATTAAATCTCTAAACTACCATTTTCTCTTAGACTTTTAAACCAATTGAGACTAAATTGGTGGATTGACTATTGATCAACGACTACTTATTATATTTAGACTTACTAGCAGTTTTAGTCCTCCTATTTTTATCAATTCGCAAAAATTAGTCTTCTTATTTTAAAATTTAACAACTTTAACTAAAAAAAATATGGTGATTTGACATATTTTAAATGATGTAACATACAATCTCATGATTTAAAATCATCTAGATGCATTAATTATTTATATGTTATTAATTAAATTACAAAAAATGAATAATTTTAGAAGTTGAAATGAAGTTTTTATATGTCATGTCGTTTAAAATATGTCATATAACTTTAGAGAGATACAAAAAAACGAAAAATGAAAGAAAATGATAAATAAAAATGAACTATTATTTGGTTTATTGTGTGAGTTGAAAATGGTCTTTACAATGAGTATTTACAGACTCAGAAAAACTAAAAAACATACATCATATTTTTCACGTTTTAAATCCACTAACTCACACATTACATCATATAAAATCATGACTAACAACACTAATATAGGTAAACTATCGTAATGGTTAGGTTACAGTTCAATCTACCTTGTCAGTTAAGTTGTTAATTTCTATATCAATACACCTCATCCTCCATCACCCTATTAGCAAGGGAATATATCTTTATGCACGATCTAGTTTAGTAGGCTAATATCTTGCACATTGAGGACAAAAATGTACTTTTGTGTTGACCGCTCTTCAAGTGTGTATGTTAAACATCACCATGAATCCAATAAGACTCAATATAGATCACCAAACCCATCTATACTTGGTACATATATTCAGTCGTCAACCAATAGTTGATTCAGTAATTGGTCGATTTTAGATCATCTATCAGTCAATTTTTGCATCAACTGATTAAAAGATACTAATAACAGCCTCCAAATCTATTTAGACTTGGTTGAAAGTCGATTTTGCATCAGTTGTCATTCGATTTTGCAATAGTTGATTATGTATCAACTGATTATGATACAGTTGATCTCCAAATCCTTCCACCTTAGTCTGAGTTGCCATTATATAATTTGATTTTTGTTGTTTTGTGAAAACAACAATAATTGTGAGTAATTAATTAAAAAAAGTAAACAAATAATAATTCTTATGATGTGTAAAGTTGCACACTATAGAAAAAAATGTATTGATGATTATTTTTTGATGTATTTTATTCTATTGAAATTTAATTAAATTTATTAATTTTATAAAATGAATAAAATAATTCAAAATAATATTTTATTTTATTGAATTCAAATAAATTAAAAAGAGATATAATTTGAAATAAAACATGAAAAATAAAAATAAAAAATCAACTTTTTTTTTTGGGTTTTACAAATTTTTTTTTACGGAAAAAACTTTTTATGTACTGTTTACATATCATTCAGTCATGAAATTTTTACTACGTAGACCTCATATATATCTCTACTCACATTTTATATAGCTACTTATTTTATTTTATTTTTTTAAAATAATTTTTTTCTATCTTACTAAAATCAAATTGGATTTCAAAAAACTTAAAAAGAAATTGTATTGGAAAATTTAAAAAAATTTCTGGTACATAAATGTGTTTTAGAAAATCGAACTTTGTGTACTAATTTTTTTTTCTTCAAATTTTTCGGTACACAAACGTGATTTAGAAAACTTAAATTTTGTGTATTGGAAAACTTGGAAAAAAAATTTCAATACACAAATGTATTTTAAAAAATCGAACTTTGTGTACCAGAAATTTTTTTTCAAGTTTTTCGACACACAAATGTGTTTTAAAAATTTGAACTTTGTGTTCAGAAAAAAAAATTTCAAGATTTTCGGAACATATCTGTTTCAAAAATTTTTTAAAAAAAAATTCGAAATACAAATGTGTTGTAGAAAACCCAAAAATAATTTTTCGAAACATAAATGTTTTTAGAAAATTCAAAATTTTTTTTCAAATTTTTCTTTTAAGTTTCACATTGAAAAATATAAAGTTTAATTTTTACTTTTTAGAAAAATTTAAAATCAAAATTTTATTAAAATGTGAAGTTGGAGTATAATATTGAGTAAAAGGTAAAAATTTCTTTAGTCATATACTTACTCTTTGTTTAAAACAAACTAAGTGAAGGTTGAATGACATTAATAAACAGTTTGTTTGGTGGACGCCATCAATTGGTTTGATTGTTTTAAGGCAATCCAATGAATGTAAGATCTTTTGTCAAGAAAATAAAATTAGTCGTCACAAGTTTTTTGATGCGTTCAGCAATCTCATTCACATTTTTTTGTCTGAGGGAAGCAATCTCATTCAAATTTAATAATTGGTATTTAAAGATTCAAATCTAAACCCTCCCTTCATTTACCTTTATAGAAATTGTTTTCCGTGACTAATAAATAATTTTTAATAATTAAAGAGTAAAAAGATTAACTTGTTTTGTTTTATATAATTTGTACTTCTTCTATCTTATACTCCAGTCATGTATATAAAAAGAAAATATAAAAATCACAAAGATGAATGATACTCGTTCAAAGTGTTAAGCTTTGATCTTCTTTTTTTTTAATGTAACCTTGACAATGTTTTCATGTCCACTAATAATATGAACATTAACTACCTATCTACTTAAAACAAATGGTATAAAGGATATTTAAACCATAAATACATTTTAAAACTTGTAATTTTTTTTTTTTTATATTTGGGACCAAAAGTTTTTCAAATTTTTTTTTTAATATAATGGACCAGAGGTAGTATTAACTATCTCATTTGGGATTTTTTTTTAATATCCTCTTTTTTTTTTAATTTCCAAAATACCCCACTTTAAAAACAATTTTTCGGATTGTCCTATTTCCATGTAAATGTCCTCCAGTTCCACATTTACGCGGTCGTCGAACTCACCTAACCCTTTGTACGAGATCAAGTTGTTGTGGTTGATCCTCATTTTGATCATTATCCTCGTTATAATTTGTATGTGGATTAGAACCACTACTATCTGCCTCCGTATAATTTTGAGTATCGATGTTATACATCGAATCAAAAACAGCATAAACCGACTCAGGAGTTGTGCAATGAGAACCAAACAAATTATAGAAAATTCCGCTATCTGTTGGATGAACCGGTGTTGGCATTGTTGGCACTAAAGGAACTTAGTCCTGATTCGGTATAAATGTAGATTCATGTAGATGTGGTGGTGACGATAAAGATGGTGTTCGGTGCATGATATGTTGTTGTGGGATTGATTAAGGGTTTGAGTGAATATCAGGATACATTGAAGGTTGCAAACGTGGATCACGCAGATATCTTTCCATAGATATATAATTTGATGCGATGTGTAAACCAATTCATATATTCTTTACTGTGGCATAAAAAACCTTCTATGAATTGATCGTGCAGTACGTAATTCTGACGTTCATTCCAATGTTGAATCTCATCTTTCCAAACCACCCTCCAATTATCATCAATGTCACGCCTCATGTTGACCTCGTGGTAGATTGTCATATCCTCTGGTGGTTGCAGAATTGGTTGATGGAAGCCGAACTGAAGTGCGACTTATCTACATGATGTTTTTCGACAATATGATAACAATGTAGATAAGTACATGCAGTTCAAGTGTTCATCTCTTGTTCGGGTACCTCGTGTTGGAACCCGAGATACGGCCTCCACCGAAACTGATATGTTAAAAATAGGCTAAGTAAATATTAAGATATATAAAAATATATAATTAAAAAAGTTCAACTAAATGTGAATGAATATTAATATTACTTCATGAACCACCATGTGATCGATTGTATTCTGGTAGCTTTCTATGTCATTATGAGAAACTCTACTAAAATTTAGACTACCAGAATTAAATCTGTCGAATATATCAAAAATAAAAAATATAATAATATTAGTAATATGGTAAGTAGTCAGTTTAAAAAAAAAGAAAAATATATAAAAATTATTTTCAATAGTTGCCTTTGTACAAGTGGAAATATCCATGCACTAGGTGATTTTGGAGCGACACAAGACAAACGATACCATGCCCAATTTTGCAACAACAGGGCACATCCTCCAATAGACTTTACGTCGGGTTTCGTAGTAACACATAATTCTCTATACAGCGTAGCTAAAACTACCGAACCCCAACTATATTGGGATGCTTTATTTAAATCTCCTACTAGCAAAATATATTTCAAATATACACGGTTGTTGGATTTGTCCGGCATCAACAATCCACCAATCATACGTAGAATGTATTCCCGACACGATGCTTGTTTTTATACTTCGGATGCATCTTCACCAACATCGTCAAAAGTATCTTTAAGCCATTTCAATTTAATAAAATTACCAATGGTTGCCCCCTCAGGTGGATAACTCCTAAATATTCTTCACAAACACTTCTAACATTTACAAAATTTGAACCAGAAACTGGAATACCAGAAACATTTAATCCTAAAAGGTAATACACGTCTTATAAAGTTATCGTGCACTCACCTATTGGGAGATGAAATGTATGAGTTTCTAGTCTCCATCTTTCAACCATCGCGGTAATTAGGCCGACATCTATTTTGTAGTTTCCAAGTTTGATCACTTCACCAAATCTTGCTTATTGCAAATATGGTAATATTGCCGCATTTGGTTTTTTGTTCACGTGACCATGACATTTCAACTTGTCCTTGGAGGATATCTGTAAATAAAAATATATGAAAATAATATTATGAAATTAACGAAACTAATATTATCAAATATATGAAAATAATATTATGAAATTAATGAAAATAATATTATGAAATTAATCAAAATAATATTATAAATTAATAAAAATAATATTAATAATATATGAAAATAATAATATAAGAAATTAATATTAATAATAAATATACTTACAAATGCATTAATGTATTGAAATTCAGCTTGGTGATTAGTAGATAATTTCATGTGTGAAAATTTTGATCGAGAATGTTAAAGAAATTTTGATTGAGAAGCTGGGAAAAAAAATTGAGATTGAGAAGGTTGAAGACGTGATTGAAAATGATCAATGAAAGTCCTTATATAATCATATCCCCATGGTACGATCATTTCAGCTCATCGCATCCCCACGGTACGATCACTTCAGATCGTCGCATCCCTAAGGCACGATCACTTCAGCTCGTCGCATCCCTAGGGCACGATCACTTCAGATCGTCACATCCGCAGGGCACAATGCCTTTAGCTCGTCGCATCCCCAGGGTGCGATGCCTGTCAACTTCAATCTCGTCCGTTTATCTAATGGTATTAACGGCTGTGGATGATGGATCCTAGTTTTTTGATTTGGACCAATGAGATTGATCCAACTTGTGTTAAATCTTGGCCTTCCAATTTTTTTTATCAACGGTTGTGGATGATGGATCCTATTTATTTGATTTGGACCAATGAAATTGGTCCAACTTGTATTAAATCTTGGCCTTCCAATTTTTTTTTATCAACGGTTGTGATGATGGATCCTAGTTATTTGATTTGGAGCAATGAAATTAGTCTAACTCCTATTTAATCTTGGCCTTTCAATTTTTTTTATCAACGATTGTGGATGATCCGGATGAAAAATATCAATCCTATTTAATCTTGGCATTCCAATTTTTTTTTTATCAACGGTTGTGGATGATCTAGATGAAAAATAAATCTCACTATCTTCTATAAATAGAACAATAAATCTCACTATCTTACCACACCTTCTATCTCATTATACCTTATAGCATTTCATACTTACTCAAAAAAATTTATAATGGATTCTCAACAAATAATTTGTATTGTTTATTACAATGGTACAATAGTCTTCCCCTTAGTGTCTTATATGATATCAACGAGGAAGAATTAAGTGATTATAGTGAAGACGATGAGACATACTTCGATGAATCATCTGGTGATTCTGACGATGACATTGTTGTTGACGAAGATATGGAAGCAGAATTTGATCCACTATCATACATGAAGAACATCAATTTAGATAATGTAGAGCAATCAAGTGAATTTGATGACATGTTTGTTAACGAAGACCCAACACGACATGGAACTATTGTCGTTGGAATGAAGTTTCAAAACAAGGATGAATGCGTACATGCAATCAAACGATATCATTTAAAGCAATCGTTGAATTTTGTGGTACATAAATCAGATTTAGAAAGATACGTTATTTGTTGTTCATCTCCAAATTGTTTGTTTAGATGTAGAGCTTCAAAACGCAAAAAGAGTGATTTGTGGGTGATTGGTAAATTGAATTTGCCTCATACATGCACAAAATTCTGCATTGTCACAAGATCATATGAAGTTCGATTCTAACATGATATGTGCAAGTGTAATGCAAGTTTTGAAAGTGGATCCTTCAATCAAAGTGAATGTCATTATTGCTCAGATTCAAGCCTTACACAACTACACAGTTAGTTATAGAAAGGCTTGGATGAGAAAAAGTAAAGCGATCGAAAAATTTTATGGCAATTGGGAAGAGTCTTACAATCAACTTCCATAATGGTTATTGGTTATGCAAACGTTTGCTCCCGGAACCAAAATTGAAATGGAAATGATCCCAGCTTATCATGAGAATAGTTTGATAAGTGGGATAAGGATATTTCATAGACTATTTTGGGCTTACCTTCCGTGCATATAAGCGTTTAAATTCTGCAAACTAATTGTACAAGTTGATGGGACTTGGTTGTACGGCAAGTACAAGGGAACTCTATTAGTAGCAGTTGCATATGATGAGAACGACAATGTAATTCCTATTGCTTATGCTCTTGTGGAAGGTGAGACAAAAGAGGGTTGAAGTTTCTTTTTGAGAAATTTAAGAAAATGCGTCACTCCACAAGCCAACATTTGTTTGATTTTGGATAGACACAAATCCATTAAGAGTGCTTATAATAATCCGAATAATGAATGGCAAGATCCTCCATCAAAGCATGTGTTCTGCTCCGACATATTGCACAAAATTTTGCAAGGGAATTTAAGGATAAATCTTTGAAGAAAAAAGTTGTTTGCATGGGTAATAATTTCATTCTTATTTCTTATAATTAGTGTAATTTTTAATAATTTAATTATTAATTTTTATAATTAGTTAACGATGCATTGTCTACTATTTCAATACAAGTTACTCAATCAATGAGTCTACTTATCGACACTACAGCAGAGAAATCGACATATTAAACCCGGATGCTTTGAAATGGTTAGATAACATACTGTGACAAGATTGGATTCAAGCATTTGATGAAGGTAGCCATTGGGGTCAGATGACCACCAATCTTGTGGAGTTAATCAACGGAGTATTAAAAGCACCGCGTAACCTTCCTATCACTGCTTTGGTCCAATCAACATATTATAAAACAGGGACACTGTTTCGAACCATGGGAAAACTACACGCATCAATTTTAGCCTCTAGTCAGGTATTCACAGAAGCATGCTTAAATTTTATGAAATCTGAAATACGTAAATCCAATAGTCATAGAGTTGATAGTTTTGATCGGAGCAACCATACTTTCATGGTCCACGAGACGGTAAATCCAATAGAAGGACGACCAATTGGTCATTACAGTGTAAACCTTCCTAACAATTGGTGCGACTGTGGAAAATATCAAGCTAAACACATGCCTTGTTCACATGTGATAGCAACATGTTCTAGTATCAAATATGATTATTGGAGCCTTATACCTGATGTGTACAAGGTAGAAACGTTATTAAAAGTGTACGACGAAACGTTCAGACTTATACCAAACAAAGGATATTGGCTAGAATATGAAGGTGTTAAGGTCTGTCACAATCCTCTAATGTGGAGAGTCAAGAAAGGTCGCCCAAAAAGCAAATGCATTAGAACAGAAATGGACACTACAGACAGAGTGCCAAGAAAGTGTGGGTTATGTCGGGTCTCTAGTCATACTAGAAAACATTGTCCAAACGCTGCCGCCACATCCATTCAAATTTGATGTATTTTTTTTCTTCAATTTAATGTATTTTTGTTAATTTTATTAATATAACTTTCTTTTTATTACTATTATTATTATTATTGTTATTATGTTTATTATTATTATTATTATCATTATTTATTTTTTATTATGTTTATTATTATTACAATTTTCTTTTTTTAATTATTATTATTATTTAATCTGTAATTATTAATATTATTATTATAATGTAATTATTATTATTTATTAAAGTTTTTTATTTTATTTTATTTCACTTAATAATCATTTTATTTGATTTATTAATTATTTTAAATATTTATAATTTATTATAATTATATATTAAGTATTAAATAAATGAAGAAAAAAAGTCAATACATCATTGCACCTTGGGGGTGCGATGATCAACTGAGCTAGAAATTTTTTTCCTTCAGGTCATCGTTCTATAGGCTTGCGATGATCTACTGGGTAAAAAAAGTAGAGCAATTCGAGAATTTGTTTTTAAAGTAGGGTATTTTGAAAAAAAAAAAAAGAGAATATTAAAAAAAAAATCCCTACTTTGTAAGAGAGAAAATTAATGACATTGAATATACCAAATTTCTAAGGATTACAAAAAATATCAAAATTTTTAAGATTGTACACATGTTTAAGTAATTGTAGAAAAAATAAATAAAAATATAACTTACTTATAAAATTTGATAATTGTAGATGTATAAAATTATAGTAAAAGAAAGTGGATAATTTTTTAAAAATATAAACCATTTTATTAGTCACATGTATAGTCTTGATAAAATGGTCCAAATGTTTTTAGAAATAAAGATCATTTTATCATAGAGAAATGTAGACCATTTTATTAGTCACGTGTATCGTCGTAATAAAATAGTCCAAATTATTTTTTGATGTATTTGATTCAATATATATATCTATATATATATATATATTTTGATGTATTTGGTTCGATATATATTTTTTAATGAACTTGCTATTCACTTTGGTATGGTTGTTGATGTTTATATATTAGATTGGATCGGATATAAACGCCTCTAGTTTAACCATCTCTTTATTGTTCAAAACGATCTATATTTGCATGTTTAATTGAGATTTACCATATCTTAGTCTAACAAATATCTTGTAATTTGTTGCATCAAATTTAACTTTGTTTCCTTTTCAAATTGAAAGTGAAAAGAAAATAAAAAGAATTAAATCATTCCGATTTTAAAAGTTATTTAAGAAAAAAAAATAAAAATAACTTATTTTTCATATAAATATTCACAATAAAACAAAAAGTTTAATTTTGATACATTTTCTATGTAAAAAGTTTTACATAGTAATAAATCATAATCAATCATATACTATGTGATTTTAGAAGTATTTATTATTGAAGTCAAATGCGTTTATGATCAAATAATTATGATTAATTGATATGTAAAAAATATTTACAATATTAGTATATATAATACTCATTCTATCTCAATATAAATATCTTATTGAAGTTATGCACAATTATTTTTAACAAAGTTGTACACAATTCTTTAAAAAAGATAATATTAATTGTGATGATTTTAATAATAAATTGTGTTTCATTTACTAAAATACTAATTTTAATAGTAGATAGTAGCATAATTAGATTAGTTGAGATATAGCAATGAATAAGTTTATATTAGTGGAAAAGTAATTAATGTTTTTTATATTCATAATTAGATTAGTTGAGATATAACAATGAATAAGTTTATATTAGTGGAAAGTAATTAATGTTTTTTATAATATAAAGGCACAAATAATTTGAGGTAAATAAATATTACAAATGAGAGGATTCGTTTTAATTATATATTTTTTTTGAAAAAAAAAATTTTAAATACCCTACTTTAAAACTAATATATCAAAATACCTTAATTTTTTAGACCTTAAAGAAAACGCAATGCAGATATGCGACTATGTATTGCACTAAAAAATTTCTTACTTCAGGAGGTCGCATCATAAGAATGTGACCATCTATTGTTTTATTCATTTTTTTTAATAAATTAAAAAATAATAAAATGTAAAACCAATAGATAGTTGCATTTTCATGAAGTGACCTCTCAAAAGAGAAATTTTTTTTGACACAATACAAATTAAAATTCAAAAAAATGAAATATTTTAATATATTAATTTTATGATAGAATATTTTATTTAAAAAAAAAAACAGAAAATATAATTGAAAAAAAATCCGAAATCTAGTCTAAACTAAAGGGATGTAATTTTGCCTAATAAAATGAAAGAAATTATTCCATTGAATGATTTTCCTCTTGAAACCAATCTAATCCAATCCATAAATGCAGCCACGTGTAAGGGAGGATCAAAATCTATGATGCTTCTGCACTTGTTTCTTTCTTTGTACAACGTGGTAAAGACAATAAATCAAAGTACTCACCGAATTACACTGAGCCACAGGATCCTTCCACCAATCAAAAGCTGTGCACTGTATTATGTACCCTAAAAGTACCCCACACATAAAATCCCATTTTTTGTAAATATTTGCTTCTCTTAAGGGCATTTTCATTGACCAACCTCATCTTTCTCGCATTTGATGGGCCCCACGTGTTGTATGTTGCCGTTTATCCAATTAAAACACCTCCTTAAAATATGACATTTTTTCACTCTCTTTACCTCAAATGCCTCGAAGTCAGATGGAAAAATCTGACACCAATTAATTAGTCCTAATCAAACCTTAACAACCGAGAAAGATATGATTTGTCATGTTTGTTACGCCTATTCTATTATTGTTGGAGTCACATACACACATTCACTAAACAAATCTTATTCGCACTAATTTTTTTAGATAGAATGATATAAAAACCGTCAAAAACTCGTTAGGACATCCGATACTTGAATTCACGATATAATCTTTAATTTAATAATATTAATATTTTTTTAATTATAATTTAACAATTATTTATATTATTTATCTTTCGCTTTTACTTTTTTATAATAAAGATTGTTTTTCTTTATTTCACTTAAAAAATAAAAAATAGATGATATTATTTTTATTAAATTATTTTTATTAATAATTGATATATATTTTCTGTTATTATAATATATATGATTAATTGAATGGTATAATTAAAAACAAATTAATATATATTGAAATTTAAAAATGACAATTGAGATAATTTTTTTAAAGTAATATTAATTGTAATATTGATGAAGTAAAATATAAAATTAAAAACAATCTAAGTGAATAGTTAAATTTTAAATTAAAAAAAAAATACAATTAACTGTTACTATATATTCCCTCCCTAACTATATATATCCAAATTGTTTCACATCTAAATTGTAATAAAATATATAAGTAAAAAAGTTGGATATGATAATCAATTTGATGAAGGTATACCAAAATTGTCTTTCATTTACCGTCCAACTTTTCCAACTAAATGCCATTTTTTAATGCAATTAAATATAATTGTTAATGAAGTTCAACTTTCAAATTAGATTAATAAAATTTAATGTTACTTTTTCTTTCTAAAATGACTTATTTGTAAAAAAATATTTATTGTAAAATAAATGACTATTTCAGTTTTTACTGCACTTTATTTTTTTATTATGTCGTTTAATTAATATTACTTACATTATTTTTAATAATATTTTTTACTATGTAATTTAGTCATTCACAAATTTCTTTTCACTATACATATGTGATATTAATAATAAATCAATAATTAATAAGAATAATTTTCAAAAAAATAATATTTTTTCATATTTTTATATATTTTTCTTAATATTCATATTTTTATATACTTTTCTAAATACGTATAAAATAATTAATAATTAACTCAGTTATTATAAAATGTAGAGAGTAATAATTAGTTATCTTAATAAATATGCTAGTCATTTTTATTTTATTACTGGAAAAATAAACTTAATTACGCAGATAAGATTTACGCATATTATCAATCATATCTATCAAATGTTAATTTAAACATTGAGGTACACATCTTAAAGAAGACTTTCGACATCAACTCTGTAAATCTAGTAGAAAAAAATTTTCACTTTACTTTTTCTCCAGCAGAGATTAGTAACTATTAAGCACAACAGATATTTTGCATCTACAACATGATTATTAAAAAGAATTATCATATTTTACAATTCATTTAAAAAAAAATGACATCTATTTTGATTTGAAGCCAAAAAGAATATTACATCATCATATTATTATAATAATATATAAATTAAAGTTTGTGTAAATCTTTATCCAGAATAATTAAACCCTACTATATATATACTTGATGATATCTAATAAAATTAATAATAGGAACATTTATTAGTAGATTTTGTTACCTTTATTTACTTAATTAATATATAATAATTGAATGCTATCATATAGAAAATATATATAATAATTGATTATTAAAATGAGGAGCCAAAAGCAGGAAAGGTAGAGAGAATCTATAAGTGCTCTTTTGTTTTCGTTTTGCGACGAAAAATAAATAAATAAATAAATGTAATAAAAATATAAAAATAATAATAATAATAATATCCTTTCATTCCACTATAACTATTCATTTTAAAATACTATAACATTATTTTAATCGTGATGTTGCCATTTTAGTATTTGACTTTTAAAAAATTTAAATTAATTCAAATTATCAAAATATTAGTTAGCTTAATTTTTTATGTTATAATTATAGATTATTTTAATAGTAAGTTGTATTTTTTAAAAACTTTATTAATATTAAGTTATATTTTCAAAAACTATTTTGATCATTCGAGAACTAATTTAAAATTATAGTTGAGTTAAAAACTAAAATAACAAATAAAATTTACCGCAATTTTAATTATTTATATTAAGTCATACTCTCTAATAAATATTATATGTATTACTTATAAGTTAATATTTTTTATTTATGAAAAATAGAATATATGAATGATTAATAAAAATAATATAGTAAACTCATTTTTGTTTATTTATTTATTTATTATTATTTTTAAGAAAGTAATATTTAATTATTTATTCATATTTGTATACATATAAATGGTAAAGGAAAGAAGAGAGAGGAGTGATGGAAAAGCAGAGAATATAAAGAGACCGGATGTTGACAAATTTCATGTCACTGTTCTTAGAAGCTCGTTTGTTTGTGTGAAGAATTCTTATCTAGGATCTCTCTCTCTTTCTCTCTCTAAAAAAATTCAAAGCTTCATTCTTTTTTTCTTTCTTTTTCTCTTCTCTTCTCTTTATGTGTGTATTATTTTTTGCGAGATATAGAGAGAGAAGTGGGTGGCCCAGTAGATCGAAATCTTCTAATTTTCTTGAACTTGATGACGATCTAAGCTTCTTCAATGGTGTTGCAACAACACCCACTTTGTTATTTGTTTAATAATAATAAATCATTATTATTATTATTATTATTATTATTATTATTTTTGTTTTTTAGTATAAGTTACCTTTTTTAGCTTTAAATAGTGGTACTCTAAAAGGCCCTGAATTCCTTTTTGCTTCTCTTGGTGTTGGTACTGTCTTCAATGGTAGAATCCATGTGAGATTCTTAAGGTGGAACTGTTAACAGGATGTGGGTCTAAGGTAATTTTTCTTATTAATTATCTCTCTCTCTGATTTTTTTTAATTAAATTGTATAATTAATCATATATATTTATTTTTTATTTCACCTTGTTGATTATTGTTTTAGTATTTTATATTTTGTTCTGTTTTGAGTACTTTGGTTCTTGTTGTTGAACTTCTTGACATAACTACTTCTTTTTTTCCTTTTATTATTATAATAATAATAATAATAATAATAATATTAATATATTATTGTTATTATTATTATTATTCTGAATTTTGTTGATGGAGTGTTTTAGTGATTAATTTTTAGTATTTGAAATGCATCTTCTGGTTGAAAACATTTGCTTTCAGATAATTGTTTTTTTAGATCTGTTTGATTAAATTTTGTCTCCTTCAATATTTGTTTCACTCAGAATTGTGGATGAATTTACGGTGTGCTGGTTTAGAAATTCTCTACTGTTCAAGAGATATTTTTCATTTTTATTAATGAGCCTTTGAAAAGCAATTACTTTTCAAAAAGATGTTTGAAATTCCTCATGCTCAAGATTAATTGATGATGTACGGTTGATTTGAATGCATTTAAAATCATTGACATTAGAATTACTTGTGTTTATGCTGCTTTTATGAAATTATGAATACTTTTTTACTGTTGTTGTTTGTTTTGGTATGATAATGAAAATTGCAAACTTTGTCGCCTTTGAATAGTTCATACACATTTCCTTTGTTGTTTGCTCATTGTAGTTCGTGTTTATCGCATTCAATACGAATCAACTTTAGTAAATGTTAATTTGTGTTAACGGTACTTAATTATCAGGAATGGGGACCAAGGTTCAGAATTTACCAGGATATTACTCAATGAGAGATCTGAATGAGGAATCCAGCAGTTGCGGCTGGCCTTTATTTTATGGCGATAAAACACCGAAAAATGGGAAGTATGACGATAATTATCTTCCAAGTTCCACCACAGATGCTTGTTCTGTGCATGATAAGGATGTTGTCAAGCGCACGATGCTTGAACATGAGGCTATATTTAAGAATCAGGTATGAAGCTTCTACTTTCTAACTCCTTTATTATCCCTAGTCCAATGTTGTTAATAGCGGCTATAGTGGCACTAAAGCATAGTGGAATTTCAAGAAATTTCTTTTGTTCTCCAATATGCTGTTTAGTACAAAATGTTGTCAAATAGCTGTTATGATGTCACTACAACATTGTGTATAGTAGAATTTAAACAAACTGCTATTTTCTGCGATTTGTGATTGATAACACTCCTCTAGTCCTATAGCTTAAATGGTTTGTGTTTTGTGTGAGGGGTATTTAGTGATCATGTCTTATTAACCAATCGAAATATATATGTGTGTGTAAGTGATTTGTTGTTGTTAACTTTGTTTTCTCATTGTCGTTAATTTCGTCTTGTAAACCATCATTGGTGAACTTATTGATTTAATTTCGTCTTGTAAACCATCATTGGTGAACTTATTGATTTAATTTAGAACTGTGTACTGTCAAGCAGGTTTACGAACTCCACAGATTATACAGAATACAAAGGGATTTGATGAATGATTTCAAAAGGAAAGAATTACACCGAAACCAGATACCGGTCGAGGCATCAATTTGTACAGGTCCTGTGACATCTCAAATAACAACAGAAGAGGGAAGAAAATGGCATGTTTCTGGCTTTCCTGTCAGAAACTCGGCTTATGCTAAAACATCTGTTTCAGGTGCTGCAGGTGGTGTTCATTCTACTTTAGGCTCTATTCAAGGAATAAGCTACAATGCCGGTCCCTTTCCGTCCCCAGATGTTGGAGTGCTTGAATCCTCCAGACCCTCAAAGGTTAGAAAAAAAATGTTCGACCTTCAGCTCCCAGCCAATCAGTACGTTGATACCGACGAAAGTGAAAAGATCAGTGATGAAAAGACGAGTGGTTCAACGTTATTTCTTCCGGATAGAAATTGTAAAAATGGAAAACAGGATGATGTGAAACTTTTTGGTTGTAATGGTAAGAAGACTTGTAGCCAGGACACTTCAAGATCAGAACAGTCTTTAAGGGGAATAAATGGTTTGGCTGACTTAAACGAACCTGTTCAAGTTGATGAGACATATGATTCTCCTTATGTTCACGTTCTGAGTAATTCCTGTGCCGCAACTGAATGTGTCGATGTCACTGCCGGTGCCAAACAGAAGTTACAGTTTTTCGGTTTGTCGAGGGAACGTTTGTTAAACTCGTGTCATGGAACTGGCAGTTGGGCGAGAAATAATGGATATTTGGAGAATAATGGGAATGGAAAAGAGAGAATTCCATCAGTGGCTGAAGCAGGTTAGGCTTCTCATTGAGTTGTTTCAATTTCTTTTTTCATGAAAATAAGCTGTTTTTTACCACTGTTTGCTTGATATGATTCTAACAGAAATGGTAGCAAAATTAGTATTTAAGAAAAAGATGATAACGAGTTAGGTTCACATGTCTTTTTAATGAACTTTTTTATCATTTTTTAAAACTGGATCATAATGGTGAGCCTTTGCGCAACAGTAAGGTTGCTGCCTTGTGACCTGGAGACTAGAGGTCACAGATTCAAATATTGGAAATTGTCTCTATGCTTGCCGGGGAAAGACTGCATATATCTACCCTCCCCAGACCCACGTGGCGGGATCGAGGATTGATAATATTGACATCTGATTAAATTTTATGCGATGAAAATCGCGTGTCTCTTGTTGACAGGGCATGCTAAAAGCAACCTACAGCCTGTGCCTCAAGTCCTCAAACTGGAGAAATCACTTTTATCTTCCCAAAAAATGCAACATTCATATAGTCATGAACCTGCATCTGATTCTCTTGGTGGCCGAAGCAAGGCCAATATGTGGAGGGAAAAGACAGTTAGTGATTTACATGTCAGTGAAAGAAATCACGAATACTCGGTTAATAAACATCCCGAGTCTGTTCTACCTTTACATAGACCTGATCTTGTTCCAGTTACTCCTTCCTATGATTTATCAAAGTCTTGGTCTCATTCTTCTGCTTCTTGGGGAACGGTGAGTTGTAGCCTAAGCCAGAAGTTGATGTCAGTTCAGACACCTCCTAGTCTTAATGCGTCATGTGCCATCAATAGGAATTCTCAGTCACATCAGAGTAATGGGAAATTGGAAGAGATTTGGCCTTTAAATATCAATTCCAAGCCTAATCTAGGTATTCAATGTGATGCACCATTGCGGAACGGGTTTTATCCCGGATCTTCATCTGGCTCCAAGGAACCATCTATGAACATGTCTTCAATTAGCTATGACTATCTGAATCATAATAATGATAGGAAGCTAATTCCTGAACATTTCATCAACAATGGTTCAACAAAATACAACAAGGGTTCAAATTCAAATTGCAATGACAAGAAGTCTGGAAAAGACATCGACTTAAATGAGATTCTTTCGAACGGTTCATTCAATAACAACACAGTTCCTCAGTCAGGTGTTGGGATAATGGATGGAGATGCGGCATTGTCTTGGCTTAGAGCGAAGACCCCTTGTAAGAATAAAGTACAAAATACCGATAAAAGCTCGATTACTGCAGGAGAGACAAGTTTTCTTCACACTGCTTCTCTGTCCGTGAAAGGTGAAACTGGAAAGGAGCCTAGAGGAAAATTTATGCAGAGTTTAACATTGGTTTTGTGTTCTAATGACCAAAGGAGGAATGAGGTAAGTGAAAGCTCGAGTAATAAGAAAATTCTCGGTGTTCCAATATTCGATATGCCACATATTTCTCCCAAGAAAGAGTTGTCTTCAATCACTTCTCCCAAAAACCGGATGTTTGATATTAACTTGCCTTGTGAAGCTAATGATGTTGAGTGTGACAAAGAAGGATTCACTGAAACCGTTGTTAGTAAGACAAGATCTCCTAGAGCAGATGCATACTCTAGAAATCAAATTGATCTGAACTTAAGTATGAGTGAGGATGAAGGATCTTTCACAACTATACCAAGTGCCAATTCAAAAATGAAGGCAGAGATAGATCTTGAAGCCCCTGCTGTTCCCGAGTCAGAGGACGATATCATAGCAGAAGAAAAGCAGCTTGAAATTTCTCTTGCATCACCACAAGTTCTGCAAGATGCTGTCGAAAAACCAAAGGATGATGAACTTGTGAGAAATGCAGCAGAAGCAATTGTTGTCCTTTCTTCTCTTTCTTGTGATCGAGTGGACCGTGTGATCGATAGTCCATCAGAAAGTCCAATGCTGGATCCACTAAGTTGGTTTGCAGATGTAGTTTCCTCGTGTAAAGATAATCTCGAGAGCAACTGCGATGATTCGAGGGGAAAAGACTGTGAGGACAATAACGAGGAGTCTTCCTCCGAAAGATTTGATTATTTTGAGTACATGACATTGAAACTTGAGGAAACAAAGGAAGAAGACTACATGCCAAAGCCTCTTGTTCCGGAAAACTTCAAAGTAGAAGAAACAACTAGTACTTTACCTACTCGGACGCGAAAGGGTCCTGCAAGGAGAGGGAGGCAGAAGAGAGACTTCCAAAGGGACATTCTTCCGGGAATCGTATCGTTATCAAGGCATGAAGTAACAGAGGATCTTCAGACATTTGGAGGGATTATGAGATCAACAGGTCATTCATGGCAATCAGGACTAACTCGGAGAAACTCGTCTAGGAATGGTCGTGGGAGAGGGAGGCGGCGAGCGCAGGTTACACCCTCTCCCTCGCCACCTGCGGCTACGAATGAAACCAGCACATCTTTGGTGCAGCAACTCAATAACATTGATGTTGCATTGGAGGATAGGAGCTTAACAGGTTGGGGCAAAACGACTCGAAGGCCACGCAGACAAAGGTGTCCGGCCGGTACTCCTCCATTGGTCCCAATAACATAATCACCATAAGAGGCTTAAAATTTTTAGATGGAATTTATAGAGCTAAGCATGGTCAATTCCATAATTGATTGAACACATGATGTTCTCAAGCATTGGGATTAGTCTTGTAAAATTCTTCTTTGGATGATACCAACATGTATTATTGTTAAATAATGTTGCATGATTTATTATCATTATATCTTTACAGAACCATTGAGATACATTAATACCAGTTCTCTCTTCAATTTCGTGCTATCTCACTTTGTTTTATTTTTACTAATGAATTTCTCAAGTTAGATAGGATATGATCACTTAACCGCTAAACTTTTCTTCAAGAATTTTAACACTGCTGTATTTTTTAAGAGTTGAATTTGAATTTGAGACTATTGTTTAAGCTAGAAGAGACTCGACTCAGTTATCAAAATAACATCACCAAGTCATTTCTAGAATACTGGGGCATTTAGTTGCTTCTTTATGCTTACAAAACTGTAGATGCTACCATCAACAAGCTATTCCACCGTTGAACTATGATAAAAAATAATTACTTTCACGGTACAATTAATTTTTTTATTTTATATAAAACATAATACAAATTTACTAAATTATTTTTTTAATGTCAAACATTTAATTTCTGATATTAAATGTTTTTTATTAAAGTAAAAATATATTAGAAATACTAGTATCAATGGAATTAAAAATAATTAACTTTTGTTTATAATAATGACTAAAATTTTAGACTACGCTTTTGCTTATAATAATGATTAGAGGAAATATCAAATTAAACCCCTGTGTAAATTTAATTGTTGTGCCCCTTAGAAATTGTTTGACAAAGAGAGATGAACTATATGCAAAGAATCTAGAGGATAATTGATACATAGGAGAATATTATTTATTTTTGCCGAAACAACAAATATTAGTTGCTAATTGTTATTTTTTGGGTATGGCATGAAGTGAATTCATAACCTTCATATGATTTTAATATATATATTTCTCTCAAATTACCGAACTACTTTATCACTTTTATATTAAAATATTAATATATTTTTTACTATTAGAAACGTCATACCATTGTATAAATAATTTAGTTTTAGTAGTTTCATTTGATTTTATTTTTTAATTAAATATCATTAATCTTCTTTTGAAATCTTAATGAACTTTTATATTTATAAACTAATGATTACTTTAGTATGAACAATTTTTACTAAAAAAAATATGTTCAACTATAAATTACGGTGATCTATTATAATTATGCGAAATTCACATTTAATTTAAACATGTATGCAATAAATTATACTCCTCTTTCTCGATAAGAAGTTGATTTAGATGCTCTTTGCTTATATTAAAATCTATACTCTATTTAACAAATTTTAAAGTCTTTCTCACACATCTCCAATTTTAACATTATTTCAACCAAAAATAAATTTACCGATAAAAATTTATAAATAACAACATAAGAGTATCAATTAGAATTACAAACCTTGTGCAAGTAATGTCATTCGTACATCAACATGAAGAATCATTAAACCAAGATAACTGAAGTGATACTTTTTATTTTTGACAAATAATAGAAGTGATACTTAGTCATAAGTGTTAACGCAGAAAAGAAAAAAGGAAGGCATGGTTGTCTATATACAACTGGCCTTATTAGGAAAAGTCATTTGGAAGACTGAAAAAAATTGTCCTCTTTTCTTCTTTTTACTTTTCTTTCTCTTTAACTCAGAAAATAGAATGAAAAGGAAAGGCTTGTGGTCTTCAATCTTGAATGATTTATTTTCTGAACCTACCATTGGTGGTATACATGGTCAATACAGTGAATGAAAAGTAATGAAGACAAAATCCCAAAAATAATTATTTGAAGAATATGTACCTAGAGTTACTCCAATGTGCCTATTTTTATTTGATTGATTATATATTATTTTTCTAAATTTTAAACTGTACAAAGAAAAAATAGAATATTTAAAATAAAAAATTTAAATGTATTTTTAGTCTTCTATTTTTGTTAAAAATAAACTTTTAGTCTCCCTATTAATAAAACCAGTTTTTTGATCCCCACCATTTTTTATTATGTGACTTGGATAAAATAATTTCCATGTCATTTTTGAAGGTGCAAACACGAGAAGATGGGGTTCAATTGTATTTGACTAACTTGATTACTTTTTCTGTTTTTTGCAGTTTTATAACAAAACCTGATGTATGAATCAAACAGAGTTAGCAGCGGATATAAAATAAAATAAAACACAGAATTTTATACTCGTTCACCGTTAACGAGGCTACGTCCAGTCCCTTCACTTTGAAGGATTTCACTAATTCAAAGCCTTGAATTACAACAATACCACTGACCCTCTAAGTCAGTCTTCTCAAACAGTCTAACAATCCTAGACTTTTGAGGAATACAGCACCTTGACTTCTCAAGTCAAGTCTTCTCCTACCAATCTGACAACCCCAGATTGTAGAAGGAATTACAACGCCTTGAATCTAATTTCTAAGTAATCTGCTACCCCTTCTGACTCCCTCAGATTGTAGACTCTACTTCAACAACTTAGATCTAACACAAGGGAAAGAAAAACACGAGTGCTTGCTTCTGGAAAGCTGGAACTCACAATTAACCTCACTGAAAACTCGAGTGTTTGCTTCTGGAAGTGTACGACTCTTTTGTGATTTTTCGATGCTAAGTATTCTGCCTTGAGCCTCCTTTTATAGATGCAGATTAGGGCCTCTTCCAAGCTTAATTTCGAGCTGTATCTTGTTGGATTCTCTTGCAAAAATATCTTGACCAATCGGGCTTCACTTAAATAAAAAACATATCTTTTTAAGCTTCAGATTTGCTTTCAAAAATAACTGGCCAATCATGTCTTTAGTTTCTTCCCGCCAACAGCTTCTGAACTCCCATACGACTTCACTTTATTTTTGTAACACATCCTTTTAATACTTTGATCAAAATAAATTAAATCTCCACCGTTAATCCTCATGATTAAATCTGGACCGTTTGATCTTCTGCGCTAGTCCACATCTGGACCATACTAAGTGATTTGCTGTGATCCTCTGATTTCGGCCAACCCTGGACCACACTTTCTAATCTTCTGATCTCAGCCAACCTGGTCTAGCAAACTGATCTGCTGTGATCCTCTGATCTCAGCCAATGCTGGACCACACATTTTGACCTTCTGATTTCGGCCAACACTGGGCCATGGTCTGATCTTCTGATCTCGGCCAACACTGGTCCATATACTTAAATCTGGACCATTGATATGAATATCTTCCCTCTAATTTGGACCAATTCTGGACTTGGTCTGGATTAAACTGAAATTAAATCTAGACAAATAATATTTCAGTTTGGACATTTTACGTTCTATTTTGAATCAGTTCTGGATCAAATCTGGAGATCATTTCTTCTGTTTTGGACTTAGTTTCATACCCCGAACCATGCTATCTTCTGGTTTGGGTCAAATCTGGATTGATTCTATTGTTCTGGACCCATTAACTTATCCTCTGATTAAGTCTGGATCAAGTCTGAGCTGTTTATTATTTCACTGCCAGGCCATCTTCTGGTCAGAATAACTTCTGGAATAAATCTTGAAGGTGCAAACACGAGAAGGGGGGTTGAATTGTGTTTGACTTAACTTGAATACTTTTCCTGTTTTAATACTTTTAAAACAAAACTTGATGTATAATTAAAACAGAGTTAGCAGCGGATAAAAATAAAAATAAAAACTCATAGATTTTATACTGGTTCACCGTTAACGAGGCTACGTCCAGTCCCTTCACCTTGAAGGATTTCACTAATTCAAACCTTGAATTACAACCGTGCTACTGACCCTCCAAGTCAGTCTTCTCAAATAGTCTAACAATCCTAGACTTCTTTGAGGAAAAATAACACATGTCTTCAGCCAATCTGACAACCCCAGATTGTAGAAGAACTCACAACACTATGAATCTAATTGCCAAGTAACCTGCTACCCCTACTGACTCCCTCAGTTTGTAGACTTTACTTCAACAACTTAGATTTGACACAGTGGAAAGAAAATAACCGAGTACTTGCTTCTTGAAAGCTGAAACTCACAATTGACTTCTATGAAAATTTGAGAGTGTTTGCTTTGGAAGTGTATGACTCATTTGTGATTTTCGATTATGATCATTCTGCCTTGAGCCTCCTTTTATAGATGCAGATTAAGCCTCTTCCAATCCTTAAATTCGAGCTGGATCTTGCTAGATTTTCTGGCAAAAATATCTTGACCAATCGGGCTTCAATTAATTCCAAAACATATCTTTTTTAAGCCTTAGATTTCTTTCAAAAACTTACCGGCCAATCAAATATGTGCATTGCTTCCCACCACAGCTTCTGACTTCCATGCTACTCCACTTTAATTTATAACAAATCTTTTATAATACTTTGATAAAAATAACATAAGATCTTCACCTTTAATCCCCATGATCAAATCTGCACCATTGGATCTTCATGCGATAGTCCAGCCTGGACCAGCCTATTTGATATTCTGAGATCCTCTGATTTCGGCCATTCCTGGACCACACTTCCTAACCCTCTGACTTCTGATTTCGGCCTTCCCTGGACGCGCACCTGCTATGCTAAAATCCTCTGAATTCGGCCTTTGCTGGACTGCACAGTCTGTCCCTCTGATTTCGGCCAACACTGGGCCATGGTCTGATTTTCTGATTTGGACCATCACTGGACCAAATAATTATTTCTGAACCATTGATCTGGAAGTTTTCCCTTTGATCTGGACCGATTCTTGATTTTGGTCTGGAACAAACTGAAATTAACTTGAACAAAAAATATTTCAGTCTGGACATTTTACCTTTAATTTTGGACCAGGTATGGATTGATTCTGGAACTCATTTCTTTTGGTATGGACTTAGTTCCATGCCCTGAATCATGCTATCTTATGGTTTGGGCCAAATCTGGATTGATCCTCTTGTTCTGGACTCATAAACATACCTTCTGGTCAAGTCTGGAACAAGTAATTTTTCACTGCCAGGCCATCTTCTGGTCAGAATAACTTCTGGAATAAAATTGATATTTGATTCCTGTTTGTCTGGAACAACTCTCCTTCTGGCAGGCTTTCCAATGGTATGATCCATGTTTCATTCTGATTTTTATTTCTTCTGATCTGGGCCATTAAAGATATCTTCTGGTCATGTTTTGACATTCCTGGAGTATCTTCTGGTCATTCCATAATTCATTTTTCTGGAATCCTTTGATCACTGCTTCTGATTCCTTCAGTTTCTGGGGCATTTAACTTAATAATTCAAAGTACAAAATAAGTTTACATAGAGTACATTTGTAAGCATCAAAATCCTAAGTACTTAGAACCAACTTGGTTCCAACAAATCTAACATTTGATTCTTTCTGGTATGGATCAAGTCTCCCTCTGGCAGGCTTCCTTCTAGTCTGGTCCAGGTCTCCTTCTGACTTTGCTTCCTTCTGATCTGGGCCAGCAAAGATATCCTCTCGTGGTGTTTTGACATCCTGGTGTATCCTCTGGTAATTCCAGGATGCATTCTGGATGCATTTTCTACCTCTAATAACTTCATCTTCTGGTGGTATTTAATATAGCAATTCAAGGTACAAAATAAGATTACATAGAGTGCTTTTGTAAACATCAAAATCCTAAGTACTTAGAACCAACTTGGTTCCAACAATCTCTCCCTTTTTGATGATGACATAACCTAAACTTATTTTGCTAATTTATAACCCGTAGTGCTGAAATACTCCCCCTCAGACCAATCTCTCCCCCTAAGTCTGATACTGACTTTTTCTTCTCCTTTTCAACTCCTTCTCTTTTCACTCTTTCTTTTCTTCTCTTCTTCTCTCCTTTTCACTCTTTCTTTTTCTCTCTTTATTTTTCTCTCTCCCTGTTTCTTCTCCTTTTCAACTCCTTCTATTTTCATCTCTTTCTTTTTCGCTCCTCCTTTCTTTTTATCTCTCCTTTTCTACTTATTTCTCCTTTTTCTCTCTCCCCCTTTTTGTCATCAGCCAAAAAGAGGTCCTACTATTTTTGTATTTTTGTTTTTCTCTTTACAGAAAGTAAAAACAGAAAATAAAAAACATAAAATAAAATTACAAGAAACTTAAAAACTCCTAAGATGACTACTTGAGCTAGTCAGATATGGAGGTAATACTGAGATGCTTCTTGATGAACTCGAACCTATCTTCAAGTAGTGCTTTGGTGAAGATGTCATCTCATTGATGATTAGTGTCCACAAACTGGATGCTTAAAGTCCCTTTTTGAACATGGTCCCTAATGAAATGGTGTTTTATTTCAATGTGTTTGGCTCTAGAGTGTAAGATAGGGTTCTTGGTTAGGTTTATGGCTGAAGTGTTATCAAAGAACAAAGGGATATTGGTTTCAAAGATGTTGTAATCTTCAAGTTGATGTTTCATCTAGAGTAACTGTGAACTGCATCCTGCTGCTGATATATACTCAGCTTCAGCTGTTGACATGGCAATGGTGCTTTGTCTTTTGCTTGACCAAGAGATCAAATTATCACCTAAGAAAGTGCAGTTGCCACTTGTACTTTTCCTTTCCAGCTTGTCTCCAGCATAGTTGGAATCACAAAAACCTTTTAGTCTGTAGGTGGGGGTTTTCTTGTATAACAGGGTAAGGTTGGTGATTCCTTTAAGGTATCTCAGAATTCGTTTGACAGCAGTTAAATGGGATTCCCTAGGGTCAGCTTGAAAATGGGCACATACACAAACACTAAACAAAATGTCAGGTCTAGAAGCAGTTAAGTAAAGATGGGATCCAATCATACCTCTGTATGTTTTCTGGTCTACCTTTTGGCTGGTTTCATCTTTCTCAAGAGAGCAGGTTGGGTGCATGGGGGTGGCCATAGGCTTACAGTCACTCATCTTTAACTTTTTAAGAAGTTCTTTAGTGTATTTAGATTGGTGAATGAGTAAACCTGATTTACCTTGGTGAATCTGAATTCCCAAGAAGAACTTAAGTTCTCCCATCATGCTCATTGGGAACTCTTTCTGCATTAGATCAGAAAACTCTTTGCACAAAGTGCCATTAGTGGATCCAAAGATGATATCATCAACATAAACTTGAATAATCAAAATATCATTTTTAATGGATTTCCTAAATAGAGTATTATCAATCTGGCCTCTATCAAATTCATTCTTAAGCAGAAAGTTACTAAGTCTATCATACCATGCCCTTGGTGCTTGTTTTAAACCATATAAAGATTTTTAAGTTTAAAAACATGGTTTGGAAAATCAGAATTTTCAAATCCAGGGGGCTGTTTGACATAGACTTCCTCACTTATATAGCCATTTAAGAATGCACTTTTAACATAATTATATCATGATTAGCAGCAAATGATAAGAGAATTCTAATTGCTTCTAACCTGGCCACTGGAGCAAAAGTCTCACTGTAATCTATACCTTCCCGTTGACTGTATCCTTGAGCTGCAAGTCTGGCTTTGTTCCTTACCACTTCATTCAGCTCAATTATCATTCCTTTGGAATTCATTCAGCTCTTCTTGCATTGCAAGTATCCAACCTTCCTTTGCCAGAGCTTCATCAACATTGGTTGGTATGCATCAACTTCTGGTTCTAGAAGATCTGTAACAGCTTCTGATTCTGATAAATCAACTTCTGGTTCTGGTAAATCTGTAACAGCTTCTGATTCTGATAAATTAGTTTCTGGTTCTAGTAAATCTATAACAGCTTCTGATTCTGGTAAATATCCAGATTTCTCTTCTGACTTATCTTGGCTGTTTCTAACTTGATCAGAAGATGTGTTGCTGACTTGCTTGTATCCTCTACCTTTCCAGGTACTTTTGTTTCTTGTGCTTCTGCTTCTGCTCCCTTTGGTTCTGGTGAACCTGCACTATCTTTATCTTGCTTTGATTTGTCAAGATCAAGCAGTTTGTCATATAACATAACACAAATCAAATAATTTAAAAATGAACTCAATACAGCCAAACCATTAATTCTGCTTCTGGTGGTTTCTGCTTGTTTTTGAAACCACTGGAATGTTGTTTCTGCTGAAGTGTTCAATTCGTGTGAATCACCTGGTTCCTCTGACAGTTTGAAAACCTGCAGAATACTTATCTAGCTTTGATTTTTAAGATCAAGCTTCTTGTTATCACAGTAAACATAAATATCAAACAATAATAGTATTTACAACAAAATGTAACCTCTATGTCAACAATTTCAGTTTTACTCTGAAAATCCTCTTGCTTCTAATTTTCAGACTCCAAATATGTATGTTCTGTGATTACATGGTTTGGATGAGGGGATTAGAATTCCCTTATGTAACACCCCGAGTTTAAAACACAGCGCGAGTGTATTTTTTTTTTTAATAAATAAGTAAAAGAATTTTTTTCCCGATTTAATTCAAAAAGAATTAAAATAAAGTTTTCACTAATTCATTTCATAAAATGGTATTTCGTAAGGTAATCGTTGAATGTAATTAATTAGTTTCATCATAAATATCACTAAGTACTTATTTTTGGAAATTAATAATAAACATTAATACATTTCAAAAGATCACTGTCACATCATCCCAAAAGAAAATATCAGAGTGCGGAATAGTTTAGCAGAAAAGTAGTACAATAATTTCTGAAATAAAACAAATTACATTTTTCCAGCTCAAAATCCTATACATCAAATCTAACCGATCATGCACTAAAGCTACAGTAGCACGGATTTTCTCCGCATCCCAAACAAGTCTCATCCGACTCCGCCGCTCGCCTCGATGTAACCTCCTCCTCCTCATCATACAGAGAGGGGTCAGTCTCCTCCGAAGTCAGATCAATGCACAATCTCGGTCGCTTCGATGGTGCCGGAATCTCATAACAATCATCGGATATCCTAGACGGGCCCGGAATATCAGCTGCTACTGGCTTCGGCTCTTTGTTCTTCTCTTCCGCTTCAGAATCACGTACATCCCCTCCAATCACCGGGTTAGGAGTCACCACTCCTACGGTGGCCTCCGTCTCAACCCCTCTAGCTTGCTCCTCCGCATCATCAAAAATTCCGTGCGCCTCCAATACCAAACGGGAAGGCACAGGAAAGTCAATCCTCGCATAGCTGTGCTCCACGTAGTGCACTACTCCATTGGTCCTACAGGTCCTCTTCAATCTCCCCGTGTCCGTAGCCCTGCTTGAGATGGGGTCGTATACCCAAGCAGTAGGCACGGAGCGATCAATGAAATCGAGCGACGTTTCCGTCGTCTCGGGTCCCACGGGTGGCATGGGTTTGGGGGGCATATGAGGGCAAAGCCCAAATTCCACATATAATAATAAAGGGTCACCGACCGAAATTAACAAATAATCACATAGCATTTATATCACAAAACAAATACACCTCTAGTATAACATATGACAATGATGAAAATTAAGGATGCTCATTTGAATTTTCATGACATATAAGCTTTTTCAAACAACAACCATTTAATATGGAAAACATATTGTAAGCACAACTACCATCTCCGCAATTACAAACATTCGTCAGAAAATTCAGATTTTACCACGTACTTACACACATCACTTTCCAATCATCATCATATAACCAAAACGTGACCCACCAGTCAATCCCCCGATGCAATATGTATATGCTCATGTATACAATTTCTTGGAATTACCAAGGTGCAGTCGTTCAGCAGACCAGCACAATTTAAATATGTTTGACTTTAACGGCCCTCAAGACCAGGGTGCAATCGCTCAACAGATCAGCACCAGTGCAGTCGTTCAACAGACCAGCACTCGTGCAGTCGCTCAACAGACCAGCACTCGTGCAGTCGCTCAACAGACCAGCACTCGTGCAGTCGCTCAACAGACCAACACGTTTGACATATACTCAGGTACAATCGCTCAACAGATCAGTACCAGTGCAGTCGCTCAATAGACCAGCACTCGTGCAATCGCTCAACAGATCAACACGTTTTTGCGCATTTCAGGGTACAGTCGCTCAACAGACCAGTACCAGTGCAGTTGCTCAACAGACCAGCACTCGTGCAATCGCTCAACAGATCAGCACGCTTACGCATTACTCTGTGGCCCATTGCGGGTACCACTTGACTATGCAATGTATGAATATGCAGTGTTTTCTCTTCACTGAAACAGTATGCATTATTAGGAAAATTCAACCTTTCCATCATTTTTCAAAACATCTCAACACAATCAATATCATTATCATCACAACCATGATTAAATAGTGCAAAACCAGTATTCAAGCTTCCTTGTATTCGAATACAGAGGCTGTCACATTGCAAAACCAATATTTTTCACTACATAAGTAAAGTCTCAAAAACATCATCACCACCACTTCAAACTATCACAAAAATTCCATTTTAATTCATCACAAACCTTCCCAATATTCCCCAACACTTAGGGTTTATAAAACAATGTTGAAAAACTTGGAATTTCTGAAAAACCCGAATATGTATTCGAATACAACCCCCTTGTATTCGAATACAGAAGCATGAAACTACAAATTCAACATTCTGTATTCGAATACAGAATGCTTGTAGTCGAATACAGAAGACAAAACATTATAAATTCAGCATTTTCTCCCATGTCATTAAAGGTTTCCAAAACATCATCATCTCCTCTTCAAAACTATTTCAAAGACTCCATTTTAAATCATTTTAACCCTTCTCAATGTTCCCCAACACTTTAAGATTCACATGACAGTGTTTAAAACTTGATTTTCTGGAAAACACGAATCTGTATTCGAATACAGCTTCCTTGTATTCGAATACAGAAGCTAAAACTTGAGTTTCTGGAAAAACTCGAATCTGTATTCGAATACAGCTCCCTTGTATTCGAATATAGAAGCAAAAATTGTGAAAGTCAGCATCCTGTATTCGAATACGAGACTGTCGTAGTTGAATACAGATGCGAATACAGTGTTAAAATTTCACTTTCTAGAAAAACACTTTCATCATTTAAAATCCCTTTTCTTTTGAAAACATCAGTATCACCAGAATCACTCAAAAACAGAATGTCAACCACACATAACAGACCTTTTTTCAACGTTTACATTGTTGATCATTTCTCCAAAACAACATGCAAGGTATTTCCAGCCTTCTTACACAACCAATCACAACATGCTAAGCATTTTCAGCTTTCTCACACAAGCAGAACAACATTAATACATTCAGCCAAACAGCAACCATCACATAGAAGCAAAACACCAATAGAATGCATTTTTCGCATTTTATACAACCAACACAACAATTTTAAAAATATGCATTTTGATCATCTTCAAAATAACATGCAAGACATTTTTCAGCTTTCCCACACACAAACAAAACAACATCACTGCATTCAACCAAACAACAACCATCACAGAATCATTACACATCAACAGAATGCATTTTCTTCATTTTTCAAAATGTCATTGCAAAAACAGTTTTTCTTTAAACAATGATGAAAACATCAGTAATGTCATGACATTTATGCATTTACAGCCCTAATGCAACTAGAAAGTGGAAGGTGCCCTTACCCTTGTTGCGTTTCTGCTACTGCTCACGTTTCTGTTTTCGTTCCCGTTTACGCGTAAAAAATCGGCGAAATTCCCGCTTGCGTTTGCTACTACGAAAATGGGTTCTCTAGCTCCAGAGTGACAAGGGGAACAACTTTTGTACTGGGGGTTTTCTGGTTTGGTGCCTAGATTTCCAATTAATGTCACTTTTGAGGAACTCCCTCTATTTTTTTTTGAACGAACTGGAAACAGAATGGGGAGGGAAGGTACACGGTTACTGTTACATGCAGTAAGGGCAGTAAGGGAGGAGAAATGGTGTTCTGATTTTACCCATCCTTCTCACTCCTATATATAGGCTTGTGTGGTGCCACCTCACCCGACACTTGTCTGATCCTCAACACTTAACCAGTCTCGTCGCAATTAGCTGATAATCCCTTAATTAACTGTCCGTTAATTTAATTACTCGTAATTAAATTAATTTATTCTTCATCCAATAATCTTAATTCATCTTCCAAAATATATATATATATATATTCACTTAAAACATACATATATTAGATATTTTACAAATATCCCCCAAAATACACTTAAAATTAATTCCATAAATTAATTCTTAAATTTAAGGGTCTTACACCTTCTAGGTTTGTAGTCTTGATGAATCTCACTGGAGTGTTTGAAGAACTCTCCTGATTCTGATTCCTCTCTTTCTGCTTTAGCTGATACACCATGTTCCTCTGGTGATTATAGAACTTATGGTGATTCTGGTGATTATACTGATTCTAGTAATTATGCTGGTTCTGGTACTGATTCTGATTCTGGTTCCAGTTCCTGTACCTCTGATACTGGTTCCAGTTCCTGTACCTCTGATACTGGTTCCAGTTCCTGTTTTGATTTTGGTTCCAGTGTTGGTTCTGGTTCCTGTACCTCTGATATTGGTTCTAGTTCCTGTTCTGATTCGTGTGATATGTGTGATTTCTTTGATATTTCCTATTCCACCTATGATTCTGGTTCTGGTTCTGGTTCTGATAGGTATTGTGTTGACCAATTCTTCTTCTACCAGAGTCAATTGGCTTCTGTTTGGTAGATGTTGGAACATAAACCTTCTTCTACTTGTGCATTGCCAACATCCATTGTTCAGGCACCATTGTTGGTGTCTCCATTTGGTTGCTCAGAATATCTGCAACATAGACAATTTGATCTTTTGGTACCCAGAATTGATTGGGTCCAGGTTTGTTAGTTTTAACAACTCTTTGATCTTGTTCAGATATTACCATTGGACAAGATAATTTAGAGTGACCTTTCTTAGCACAAACAATGCATAAAACATCAGAATGAACAACTTTACTTTTAGTAATCGTTTCTGTAAAACCAAGACCTCTCTTTCCAGTGTTACTGTTTCCATAAATCATATATGCATATTTACTTCTTTCCATTCCATTAGAAATAAAGTTTTGAAAAAATTGCTCATGAATATCAGATTCACAAACAGTTCTTGAAGTGGAACAAACATTACTTTTAAGAGTTTGGTTTTCAGATTTGAGTCTTGCAACTTCAGTTTTAAAATCCTTGTTTTCAATTGCATACTCAGAATTTTGATTCTTTAAAACTTGGACTTCTTTGGTCAGATTTTTCTTATCTTCCCTAAGAGTTTTCAATTTTAAAGCCATCTTATTGCTTGCATTTAAAAAATCTTTTAAAGCATCGATTAACTCAGATTTAGAGAGATCAGAAAATACCTCATTGTCTTCATCTTCTGAATATGTTCCAGAGCCTGAGCTGTATTCAGAACTTGAGTTTGTATGAGCCATCAGAGCCAGAATTGCTCCCTCTGATGTGTTTCCAGACTTGCTTGAACGACTGCTTCGATCATTCTTCCTTCTGCCTACTTTCCTTCTTGAAATCGTGCCTTTATGAAGTCCAGAGGCAAACCTGATGTGTGCCATCTTTGTTGTTTCTGCCTCTTCTTCATCAGACGATTCTTCTTCTGATTCTAATACATCCCAGGTTGCCATCAGACCCTTCTTTCTGAATCTGGAACTCTTCTTGTGCTGTTTGCCTTTTTCCAGATTTGGACATTCTGACTTGATATGTCCAGGTTCATTGCATCCATAACAAACAATACTGTTCTTGTCAGATTCTTCCTTTCCTTTGTTGTTATGTTTCTTCTTGAAGCTTCTCCTCTTCCTGTTTTCCCAGATCTTAACCATCTGTTTGGTTAAGTAAGCCATATCATCTCAGTCACTGTCGCTATCCTCTGATTCTGATGCTGCCCTTGCAACTTTTTTTCTGTTTCGACTTTAGGGCCAGATTCTTCTTCTTCTTTGGTTCATCTGCTTCTAGTTCTATTTCATGAGACCTGAGTGAGCTGATCAGATCTTCAAGTTTTAAGTTGTTCAGATCTTTGGCTTGCTGAACTGCAGTAACCATTGGTCTCCACTTGGTTGGTAAGCTTCTTAGATTCTTCTTGACATGATCTGCTGTTGTGTAGATTTTCTTCAAGATCTTCAGTCTAGATATCAGAGTCTGGAATCTGCAGAACATTCCATCAATGTTTTCATCATCTTCCATCTTGAACATCTTATACTGTTTGACCAGTATATTAGCCCTTGCTTCTTGAACCTGCTGGCTTCCTTCATAGGTCAGAACCAGACTATCAAATATGCTCTTTGCCGTTTCTTTATCTGTGCATCTGTCAAATTCCTTGAATGTGATGGCACTGATCATGATGTTTCTGGACTTGTGATGAAGTTTGTATAATCTGCTCTGGTCTGGTTTCATATCATCCATGTCCAGTTCTTTAGTTGGATCTTCTGGAATAGTAGGTGCAGTGTATCCTTTGACTACCATCTTCCATAATTCAGGATCTTGAGATATGAAGAAACTTCTCATTCTGTCCTTCCAATACTCAAACCTTTCTCCATCAAACAGTGGTGGTCTGTTGATGTTGCCTCCCAATTCATCTTTGGACTCTACCATATTGAACCCCTTGGACCTTTCCTCAAACACTGTTAAGTGCTCAACCTTGAGATCGAGCTCTGATGTCAATTGAAGGTGCAAACACGAGAAGGGGGTTGAATTGTGTTTGACTAACTTGATTACTTTTTCTGTTTTAGCAGCTTTATAACAAAACCTGATGTATGAATCAAACAGAGTTAGCAGCGGATATAAAATAAAATAAAACACAGAATTTTATAGTGGTTCACCGTTAACGAGGCTACATCAAGTCCCTTCACTTTGAAGGATTTCACTAATTCAAAGCCTATTACAACAATACCACTGACCCTCCAAGTCAGTCTTCTCAAACAGTATAACAATCCTAGACTTTTGAGGAATACAGCACCTTGACTTCTCAAGTCAAGTCTTCTCCTACCAATCTGACAACCCCAAATTGTAGAAGGAATTACAACGCCTTGAATCTAATTGCTAAGTAATCTGTTACCCCTTCTTACTCCCTCAGATTGTAGACTCTACTTCAACAACTTAGATCTAACACAAGGGAAAGAAAAACACGAGTGCTTGCTTCTGGAAAGTTGGAACTCACAATTAACCTCACTGAAAACTCGAGTGTTTGCTTCTGGAAGTGGATGACTCTTTTGTGATTTTTCGATGCTAAGTATTCTGCCTTGAGCCTCCTTTTATAGATGCAGATTAGGGCCTCTTCCAAGCTTAATTTCGAGCTGTATCTTGTTGGATTCTCTTGCAAAAATATCTTGACCAATCGGGCTTCACTTAAATAAAAAACATATCTTTTTAAGCTTCAGATTTGCTTTCAAAAATAACTGGCCAATCATGTCTTTAGTTTCTTCCCGCCAACAGCTTCTGAACTCCCATACGACTTCACTTTATTTTTGTAACAAATCCTTTTAATACTTTGATCAAAATAAATTAAATCTCCACCGTTAATCCTCATGATTAAATCTGGACCGTTTGATCTTCTGCGCTAGTCCACATCTGGACCATACTAAGTGATTTGCTGTGATCCTCTGATTTCGGCCAACCCTGGACCACACTTTCTAATCTTCTGATCTCGGCCAACCTGGTCTAGCAAACTGATCTGCTGTGATCCTCTGATCTCGGCCAATGCTGGACCACATATTCGACCTTCTGATTTCAGCGAACACTGGGTCATGGTCTGATCTTCTGATCTCGGCCAACACTGGTCTATATACTTAAATCTGGACCATTGATCTGAATATCTTCCCTCTAATCTGGACCAATTATGGACTTGGTCTGGATTAAACTGAAATTAAATCTGGACAAATAATATTTCAGCCTAGACATTTTACCTTCTGTTTTGAATCAGTTCTGGATCAAATCTGGCGATCATTTCTTCTGGTTTGGACTTAGTTTCATACCCTGAACCATGCTATCTTCTGGTATGGGTCAAATCTGGATTGATTCTCTTGTTCTTGACCCATTAACTTATCCTCTGATTAAGTCTGGATCAAGTCTGGGCTGTTTATTATTTCGTTGTCAGGCCATCTTCTGGTCAGAATAACTTCTGGAATAAATCTGACATTTGATTCTTTCTGGTCTGGATCAAGTCTCCCTCTGGCAGGCTTCCTTCTAGTCTGGTCCAGGTCTCCTTCTGACTTTGCTTCCTTCTGATGTGAGCCAGCAAAGATATCCTCTGGTGGTATTTTGACATCCTGGTGTATCCTCTGGTAATTCCAGGATGCATTCTGGATGCATTTTCTGCCTCTGATAACTTCATCTTCTGGTGGTATTTAATATAGTAATTCAAGGTACAAAATAAGATTACATGAAGTGCTTTTGTAAACATCAAAATCCTAAGTACTTAGAACCAACTTGGTTTCAAAAATTTTTGTATAATTAACTTTATTATTTAATTTATTTATATATTAAAATATTAATTTTTTTAATATTTTATCTAAATGTTTTAAAATTTAAATTATTGTTGGATAAAATAAATAAATTTTTCATATTTTAAATTTTAGTTTTAATTTTAATTTATAAATAAAATAAATTTATTTTTAATATTTTAATATATAGACAAAATTAATCACAACAGTAATAATATAAAAAAACATTTTATTCAATTACAAATATCATTTAAATGTTACATCATTAAATATAGTGGAGAATTATAAAAATCTTAAAAATTAATTAATAGAAGACAAAAAATCGATTTTAAAAAAGAGAAGATAAAAAATTTATTTTAAACAAAATAAAAAGATTAAAAGTGTATTTAAACTAAATAAAATTAGTTAGATATTTTTTTTTTACTCAATAAGAATTAGTTAGATAAGAGTGGCAATAGTTATATTAGAGTGACTATAGCATAAGAACTTTTCTTACATACTACAATGACTATATTATATACATTTGGCTATTTATTTTATTACAATAACTGATTAGTGATGTCATTTTATAGGATATTTGATTGATGTCACATATTAGTAACCATTTTACGAGCATGGCTTGGCTTGCTTGCTTGCCTTAGAAGATCGATGATGAGGGATAACATTTTTCGTCTTCTTGGGCCAGTGTTAAGCTTAATATTAATATAATATTAATATGTCAAATCATGAAATAAACGGCCCTATTACTTTAAAGAATATTATTATTATGAAAAGGGAACTTATACAGTTATACTACCCTTTGGAATTTTTTTTACAATACTAACTTTTTTTTAATAAACTCATGAATAGAGTATAGCTCAAAAAGACTAGTTTATTTAGTTTAACAATGTCATAACTTGAATATGTAAGATTATATCACAATATGAAAAAAAGTTAGATAGTAATATTTAATTTTTAAGAGAGAATTAATTAATGTTTTCATTATAGTATTAGTTGTTAATTGGAGGAAAAAATATAAATTAATGAGGGATATATTAGTAAAAATAATAATTAATATAATTGAAAATTCAAAGAGTCGTATTAAAAAGGACAAAAAATTTCTGAAGAGGTTCTTATATATAGGAATATAAGTAGTATTATATTAAGTTTTTTTATCTATTCAATGTGAAACTCATAACAGTGTCACCATCTTTAAAAGCCGACATTTATGGAAGTTTTCCACTCTATCGACATTGATTCGTCGATAACGCTCTTCTCTTTGGCAACTTCACTTATCTATCGGTATTCGCTAGTGTACCTTAATTTAGTGTATAGACAATCATTTTCATAGCTCAACTATTACCTCTGTTCCTTATTATAAGCATACTTTTTTTTATCCTTATTAAGAAAAGTTGATAAGGTAGCTAATGTGTTTATTTTATATTTTATTAATCTTAAAATAACATTTGTATTTGAATGTGTTAAGTTTGACTTTTCATATTCTAAGATAAATTGGTAGTATTAATAAGGGGTATATTTGGAAAATCCCTAACAAATTGGAAGGTGCTTATGTTTAAGGACACATTTTTTTTTTACCAAAGAGGACTTATAATTAAGAACAAATGTAATATTTATTAAAGTACCAGTTAATAGAAGGGGCGTTTGAAGTAGCAATGTCAACTTACAAGAAATGAGGGTTTGAATTGTAAATTCGCCCTTTTAAAATTTCCTGTTAAAAACTTAAGAAAATAACTCAAGATTGATCTTAGTTGTGAAAACAGAAAACAGAGAATGTTCTTGGTTTTAACTAGAATACGAAGAACGTTCTTAGTTAGTTAAAATTAACTATTTAATTTATCTATTTAACTAAATAATCAAACATACTAAAAGTAAATAAATAAGGGAAGAGATACCACACAAAGATATATCCTGGTTCACCCAACTCGGGCTACGTTCAGTCCTCACAACTGTGAGATTTTCACTAAGTGCTGAAACGAATATCAATCTTGGTTTTACACACCCTGTTTCAGATCAACTTTGTGAAGGTGCAAACACGAGAAGGGGGGTTGAATTGTGTTTGTCAAACTTGAATTCTTTTTCTGTTTTGTTAAATGTTGATGTGAGTTATTTGATGGATAACTTAATCAGACTCAGCAGCGGATAATAATAACATAATAACACAACAATTTATACTGGTTCACCATTAACTAGGCTACGTCCAGTCCCTTCCTACAGAAGGTCTTTTCACTAATTCAAACTCCTTTGAATTACAACACCACTGACCCTTCAAGCCAGTCTTCCCAAACAGTCTGACAACCCTAGACTTTTGAAGAACAACAACACCTTGACTCTACCAGCCAAGTCTTCTCAAACAGCCTGACAACCCCAGACTTTTGAGAAATAATAACAACACCTTGACTCTACAAGTCAAGTCTTCTCCTCCCAATCTGACAACCCCAGATTGAAGAAGGAATATACACCACTATTGGGTTATATAACAAAGGTTTGGAACTTTGCAAAGTTGCTTTTGAAAAGCTGATTGTTGCACTTATTCTTGCACACTTTTGTTGCTTCTGGAAAGCTGATTGTTGCATTGAATTTCTCTCTCGAAAACACTTAGAAAATATTGCTCTTGCACATTTGTGTTTCTCTATTTTGAACTCTCAAATAATGTTGAATTTAAGCTCAAGTTCTTGTGTTTTTCGATACTTTATTCTTCAGCATTAAGCCTCTATTTATAGTTGAAATTAAGGCTTCACTTTGATCTGATGCTTTACTTCTGGAGTGTATTTCGATTAATTCTGTTTTGAAAATATTCTGGAATATTTTGCTCAGATTATGTTTCTGGAGTCTTTTGCTTCGATTATGTTTTGAGCATTTTGCTCAGATTCTGTTTTGAGCATGCTTTTAGCTAGATTATATTTCTTGAGTTTTTTACTCCAATTCTGTTTTGAGCATTTTGCTCAGATTCTGTTTTGAGCATACTTTTAGCTAGATTCTGTTTCTTGAGTCTTTTACTCCAATTCTGTTTTGAGCATTTTTCTCAAATTCTGTTTTGAACATACTTTCAGCTTCTAATGATGTAGCTTCTAAGTTTTCTTCTAATGAGATCCTTTGAAATTATCCTCTGACGAGATCCTCTGATTTTATCCTCTGATGTTTGCCTTTGATGAGATCCTATGGTATTTTCTGGAGGTATCTTCTGGTACCCTCTGGATGTTTCCTCAGGTATCACCTGGATGCATTTTCATCTTCTGGTGACATCATTTTCTGATGACATCTTCTGCTTCTGATTTGTATCTTCTGGTGATATCTTCTGCTGACGTTATCTTCTGGTGACATCATCCTCCATCCTCTGGTGACATCATCCTATGATTTCTTCTTTTGGTGATGTCATCTTCTGGTGACATCATCCTCTGATTTTTTTTGCTTCTGATGACGTTATCCTCTTATTTCTGCTTCTGGTTACGTCATCTGATTTTTCATTCTTCTTCTAAGTCAAAATACGATTTTCATAAAATACATTTGTTAACATCAAAACTTTAATTGCAAGAACCAACTTGCTTCCAACACTTTGATCTATTACAAAAACAAATCCTTTCCACCTAGAAAGGATTTCAATCAAATCACCTATCAATCTTTAAATAGGATTTTACAGTTCACCTTTTAATCATACAAGGATTTACTACAAACTTACTCAAAACTATACTTCACACTATAGCCTTGAGTTTACAATGATATGATTTAAAGTGTTTTGTTAGAATTTGAGAAGGCTCAACACTTGTTTGAGTTCTGATTCTTTGACAGAGAAATGCACGAGAAAGATTCTAGGAATCAAATAGGAAAAATCAGAACTAACTCAATGTTTGTGAGTGAGATAAATTCAAGTATGATTGAAGTGAGTAATGAATTGCTTAGTACTTGAAGCTATGATTTTGGACAGAATCTGAGTATGCTCAACTCTTGTTTGAAATATGATTCTTTGACAAAAGAATTCAGTACCATGATTCTGATATGAAGAAGAAGAACATAACTGAATCTTTTGTTTGTGATTGAGAAGCTTTCAAGTATGTAAGTGATTGTAAGTGATGTATTGATTTGAACTCGAAGCTCTTGAATCTGATTTTGAATGATGAAAAAATTGTTTTTGTAAGTTTTCATTATTGCCTTTATCTTGAGTTCTCTTTTATAGACTCAAAAAGTGCTTACGACAGCTCATTTACCCGTTGGAAATAAACTGACTGTACTTTGTCAGTGATTAGGTGAGAGCAGGCCAAAAAGTAAGAACGTTCTTCATTGTGCTTCTAATGTTCAAGAGCAGACATGGTTCTTCCTTTGTGTTGGAAATGAGTCTTGATCATAGTGATGCATATTATTGACTTTTAAATTAGAGGGATCCTCTGGTGATATCCTCTAGAGGTATTTTCTGGTATCCTCTGGAGGTATCTTCTGGTATCCTCTGGTGACGTCATCTAGAGGTATCCTTTGGTGACGACTTCTAGAGGTATCCTCTGGTGATGTCATTTGGAGGTATCCTCTGGTGACGACTTCTGGAGGTATCCTCTAGTGACATCATCCTCTGGTGACATCATCTGATGACGTCATCCTTTGGTGACATCATCTGATGACGTCATCCTCTGATGACGTCATCCTCTGGTGACATCTTCTGATGACGTCATCCTCTGGTGACATCTTTTGATGACGCCATCTTCTAGAGTCATCCTTTGGTGACATCATCTTCTGCTTCTGATTTGATTTGAATTTGCTTCAAGTCTTCCGTGATTTTTGAATCAAATCTCCTAAATACTTTGATCACATTTCTATTAAAAATCAATCAAGTTTTCTTCGAATTTTAATTAAGTCTTCATTTGATTTGCATCATGATTTAAATTTGGACCATATGATCTGCTGATCTGGATCAAGTCTGGACCATGTGATCTGATGTGTACCATTTTGCTTCCTGATCTGGACAGTGTAACTGTAAGACCCTTAATTCTAAATATTAATATTGGAATTAATGTCAAGGGCATTTTGGGAATTTTTGTAAATATTTAAATATGTATGTTTTGAGAAAATATATATATACACAAATATTTATTTTGAAGTATGAACTAAAATTATTGGATGAAGAATTAAATTAATTTAATTTCAAGTAATTAAATTAATCAGACCATTAAGTAAGGATTAGTGGCTAATTGCAAGACAATTAAAAGCTGGAAATCAGACAAGTGGCAAGTAAGGTGGCACCATGAGAGCCTATATATAGGAGTGAGAAGGATGGTGAAGTCAGAAGCTGGAAAGTTTTATGGCACCATTCCTTCCTCCTCACTGCCCATATTGCATGTACCAACCCCATTTCCTCTCTCATTCTATCTCTGTTCTGCCCAGTTTCCCGAATTCAAATTAAATAGAGGGAATTCCTCAAGACTCCAGTAACTGAGAATCCAAGCCTCAAACCTGAAAACCCCCAGTAGTAAAGTTAATCCCCACCTCAATACGAAGATAAAGAACCCAGTTTTGCAGCAGCAAACTCAGGGAACAGCTTCGCCATTTTTAGACGCAGAAAAGGGAATGCAGCAGGAACAAGAGAAATAGCAGAGCACGCTACAAGGGTAAGGGCACCTTCCATCTTTTAGCTGCATTAGGACCATAAATTTGTGCTGTTTCAGTTCTGTCTTTAAAAGAAAAGCTATTTTCGAAAATGACATTTTGAAAGAAAATGCATTTTGTTGATAAGTGATTATTTCTGATAGTTGTTGTTGGCTGTTTTACTGGTAAAATATGTTGTGTTACTTCTGTGTGAATGCTGGAAAATGTTTGCATGCCATTTTAGTTATGATTAAAAACGCATGTCATAAAACTGTTTTGAAAATGGCATTAAAATGCAAAATACATCCTGTTGGTGCTTAGTTGTTCTGTGATGTTTGCTTGTCATTCTGTTGTGTTTTGAGAAAACTGAATGCATGCATGTTTGCTCTGGTGTTTTGGGAAAACTGAATGCATGCATGTTTGTTCTAATGATTGATCATCTGTCTTTGTTTTGGAGAAACTGGTGTTAATGGTTCTGATTCTGTTTTATGTTGTGGGATTCTGATGATGAAAATGACTCTGATTTTGGTTATTTTGTGTGGTTCTGGTGATGTTGATGATTCTGAATCTGGTCGTTTGGTGTGATCCTGGTGGTGTTGATGTTTTAAAAGGAAAAAGGGATTTTAAATGAGGGAAGTGTTTTCTGGAAAATGCAGAATCTGTGTTGATATTTGGTTGTTGTTTTTCAAGAAATAGTTTGAAAAGTGTAGATGTTTCAGGAAGTATTTCACTGGTATTTCGAAGGTGTATTCGAATACAACAAGTGTGTATTCGAATACAACCTGTCAAGTTCTGTTTTAACTAAAGTTCTCAAACTTGTATTCGACTACGAGCCCCTGTAGTCGAATACAGAGGTAGGATTTTGCTTCTAACTAAGCATTTGTATTCGACTACGACCATGTCGTATTCGAATACAGAAGTGGAATTTTTAACACTGTATTCGCATCTGTAGTCGACTACAGGCATGCTGTATTCGACTATAGACTCGAGTTTGTCCAGAAACTCAGTTTTTAGCTTCTGTATTCGAATACAAGGAAGCTGTATTCGAATACAGATTCGTGTTTCCAGAAAAACAAATTTTAATCACTGTCATGTGAGTTTTGAAGTGTTGAGAAACTCTGAGAAGGTTTAAATGATTTGAAAAGAAGTCTATGAAATGATTTTAAAGAGGAGAGAAAGATGTTTGAAAACCTTTAAGTGACATGGGAGAAAAGGCTGAATTTTTCAAAGGTTGAACTCCTGTATTCGACTACAGTCATGCTGTATTCGAATACAGAATGTTAAATTGCAGTTCCTGCTTCTGTATTCGAATACAGGGGGTCTGTATTCGAATACATATTCGAATTTTCAGAAAATTTCAAGTTTTAAGAGTGTTTTGAAAACCCTGAGTATTTGGGGGAATACTGGGAATGTTGTAGTGGATTTAAATGGAACTTTTGGATGACATTTTGAAGTGGTGGTGATGGAGTTTTTAGATTTTACTGATATAGTGAAAGATGTGGTTTTGCACACTGAGACTGCCCCTGTATTCGAATACCAGAGGGTTGTATTCGAATACAGCGTGTGAATCTGCACTGTTTTTGGCTTCTGTATTCGAATACAGATTCGTAAAATTCCAGAAATCCTCAGTTTTAAACTATGTAATTGAATTTTAAGACCCTGGGAAAACTTTTCAAAGTGTTAATGATTAATGGACTGTTTAATCATGATTGTGATGTTATTTATGACTATGCTGAAATATTTAAACATGATGAAGAGCATGAATTTTCTGAGTTTGCATTCTGTTTCTAGAGAAGTGAAACACTGCATATGCATGCATTGCATAGTCAAGTGGTACCCGCGATGGGCCATAGAGTAATGCGCAACCACGTGCTGATCTGTGAGCGATTGCACGAGTGCTGGTCTGTGAGCGACTGCACTAGGTACTGATCTGTGAGCGATTGTACCTTGGTATATAAGTGCTGGTCTGTGAGCGACTGCACTGGTACTGGACTGTGAGCGTCTGTACCCTGAAATGCGCAACCCCGTGCTGATCTGTGAGCGATTGCACGAGTGCTGGTCTGTGAGCGACTGCACTAGGTACTGATCTGTGAGCGATTGTACCTTGGTTTATGTCAAACGTGTTGGTCTGTGAGCGACTGCACGAGTGCTGGTCTGTGAGCGACTGCACTGGTGCTGATCTGTGAGCGATTGCACCCTGGTCATGAGGGCCGTTAAATTGTGCTGGTCTGTGAGTGACTGCACCTTGGTGATTCCAAGAAAATTATGCATGAGCATATATGCGTTACATTGAGGGATTTGACCGGTGTGTCACGATTGTTTATATGATGAATGTTGGAAATTAATGTGTGTGAGTGCTGTCCAGAATCTAAAATTCTGAATTAATGATTGTGTTTTGTTGACGTGTTGTTGTACTTACCGCATACTTCATAATCATTGACTGTTGTTTTGAAAAGGCATGTAAGTCATAAATTTTCAAATGAGCATTATTATTATTCCTCATCATCATACGTTATACCATGATTGTGATCATTGCTGTGTAATATATGTTATATGAATAATTGTTATTTTCGGTTGGTGACCCCTTGCTATTATATTGTGGACTTTGGGCTTTGCTCTCAGATGCCTCCCAAACCCACCCCGCCCGTGGGTACCCGAACGACGGAAACGTCGTTGGATTTCCTTGATTGCTACTCGCGCATTGCTTGGGCATTTGACCCCCTCTCAAGCAGAGCGACTTATACGGGGTGGCTGGAGCGGACAAGTAGGACTGACGGCGTGGAAGACTTCGTAGAGCGCACTCATGCGAGCATAGAGTTTCCCGTACCTTCCCGCCTGGTGCTAGAGGCGCACGGAGCTTTCGACGACGCTGAGGAGTCTGCTGAAAGGGTTGATGCGGAGGCCACTGTAGGGGTGGTGACTCCCAACCCTGTGATTGGAGGAGAGATACATGAGTCTGATGCGGTAGAGAAGCGTGAAGAGCTGAGACTAGTAGCGACTGAGATTCCAGGTCCAACTAGGATCTCCGATGATTGCTACGAGATTCCGGCACCGCCAAAGCGGCCACGATTGTGTATTGACTTGACTTTTGAGGAGACCGACCCCTCTCTGCACGAGGGGAGGAGGAGGTTACGTCGAAGCGAGCTATAGAGTCAGAAGAGACTTGTGTGGGATGCGGAGGGAATCCGTGCTACTGCAGCTTCAGCGCATGATCAGTTAGACTTAATGTATTAGGTTTTGGGTTGAAATTGTAATTTGTCTTATTTTGGAAATACTGTACTATTTTCCGCTGAACCATGTACTCTGATATTTGCTGTTGATGTATTATGACAATGATATTTTGGTATGTATTAATGTTTAAAAACTAATTTCTAAGATAAGTACTTAGTGATAATCCTGATGAAGTATGTGGTTTACATTCATCGATTAATCTATAACGTACTATTTTACGAAGAACTTTATTTTAATTCTTTTGAAATGATTTTGGGAAAAACTCATTTTAATTATTAATTTAAAAAAAAAAATGCACCCGCGCTGTGTTTTAAAACTCGGGGTGTTACAGTAACCTTCTGATATGGACTATGTGATATTATGATCTAGACCTGTGATCTTCTGATCTAAACCATGTGATATGTTCTGGACTGAGTTATCTTCTGAACTCTGTTTCCTTCTGGTTTAACCAAGTCTCCATCTGGACCATGTTTCCTTCTGATCTGGGCCATGAATAATATCCTCTGATAATGTCATTGTTTCTTCCCTCTGATGATATCCTCAGATTGATGATATACTTCAAGATCGTTCAACGTTCATGGCAGTCAAGTTGGAGAAGGATGTAACAAGGCTGGAGAATGATTGTAAAACATGCTGGAGAATGATAATCATTCTGGATAGAAGATCATTTTGGACATCAGATTATTCTGGACATCCTGGAGACTGATTTGATTATTTTGGAGACTGATCTGTCTTGTTGGAATAGTTTGATTCATAGCCTTTTTCCTTAAACAAAACTCAAGTGCAATAATTAGTAGATCACCATTCATAAAACTCAATCATTTAATTCAAAAGGTTTGTTGTCATTAAAACATTTATAAAAAAGGTTTTTTCCTCAACAATCTCCCCCTTTTTGATGATGACAAACCTTTTGAATAATTCATAAGTTTTATGGATGGATATAAATAAAATGCAAGAATGTTCATAGATATGTAATTAAACTCCCCCTAAACACATGCAAGAGTTTAATTCTTAGCATCTTAATTAAACTCCTCCTAAACATATGCAAGAGGTTAATTCTTAATATTCTTCATTAATTACTTTTCATCTTATATCCATCATATATTTCTCTCCCCCTTTTGGCATCTATCAAAAAGGTTGGGGAATATACATAGAAGTAAAAAAAAATGGAGTAATAGCATGAGTGCACTAACACATAGAAATCATGTGGTTAACCAATGCATTCATATATCAAACTAGTCAAGTTTGCATTCAACATTAAAGAACATAGCATGTATAATGATCATATCATTGTAGTCAATATTGCAATCAAGATATGAATAATGATAACAACAATATGACATAATTGTATGCAAGCATTTTAACGCACTTTGAATAATAGTCAATGAATATATATATTCTTCTCATTTTTTAGAAAGAAAACAATGAGTAGTTTTAAGAAGAATAATAATTTCTAAAAACTCCCCCTGAATTAATTAATTTTTTTAAAATAATTCAAAGTTCCATAAAACAAGGAATATGTCACTTTGCTCTTTGTCCTCTTTCACAAGATATCACCTTTCAATATGAACATGATCAAGCTTATTATTATAAATAGATCCATTTTTCATTTTTAAAATTAGAGAGAATGAGGGCATATAAGGAAGCGAAATAAGATGGATGTGATATCATGTCAATTATAATTTCTATCTTTACAAAACATTCTTATGCTAAAAATGTTTGTGTTTTTCAAAAACTAATTTTTAAATGGATAATAAAAAATATGCCAAAGGATTTGCTCACATTAAAGAAATGTTTTTCCCAAAGTTTTTTGTACACACACAAATAAACAATAAGGCATATGTTCAAGCTTACTTTCATGAGGCTTTTTTATTGTTGCTATTTTTATGCTTAAAATAAATTTAAACACTTGTGATCAATTTTCACAAAAGAAGTAAGCAACAAATAAGACTCATTTGCGAAGACAAATATTAATATGCTTCAAAATGTTCACATATCAATTTTTGACTTTCATGGCATAATCTTTTTGGAATAGTTTTGAGTTTTAAAGCCACAAGAGACACAAAACATTTTCATGAAGACCAAACACATATTCTCTCCTTCAAATCCTTCACAAATGAATCCTATCAAGGATATTAATTTAAAATATGTTGAAGAAGGATCTTTTTCAAAAACCACATTATAAACTCAATTTTTTGGTTTGTTTTTTTTTTTTGAAAAGTCATATTCAAAATATTATACTTAGACAACAAGCAATGTATAAGCTATTCAATATATTCAAAATAATTGGAGAACATGATAGAGAATACTTTCAAATTCATAAGAAGGTGAATGATGTTACTTTATTTAACATGATAATTTGAAAGATGTTATTGTGCAAAGTGTAAAAAAAAATTCAATGAAGTATACTTGACAAAACAACCATTTGTCTAATTATTAACGACACTAATTTATTTTAAATGTTTTTATAACTAGAACAATAATTTTGAATGTCAAACTGGGTTTGCACACTTGTTTATACCATCATAAAAAGTTTATGAACAAAGAGTTAAAACATGTTGAATTTAGAATAGAAAATAGGCATATGCACATACAAGTAATGACAAAGAGTAATGTAATCAATTTTAAACTTTAAAGTCATACTCGCATAAAAATAGCATGCATTTTTAATTGTAAGAAAACCTAATCAATCACATAATATAAAAAAAAATTTATTCTTATCATGATGCAAATATCATAAGAATTTGGGATTGAGTGTACCTCGTTTAGTGGTCTAGTTCAACGACGAGAGATCTTTGAATATTTTGGAGCTTCTCTTCATTCTCTTTTATTCATCTTGATTGATGGTCAATGTGGGACAATTTTTTTTTTGTTGTTGAGAGAGTTCTTCCAATGATGAATCAAAACTGTCATACACTCTCAAGAGTATTCTTAACCACTTTGAAATTAATGCTTTAATCCTTTATTCACATAAGCGTTCATCCAATAGGATGATTGCTCCATAATCAAGTCTATGTCGTATACAACACCTTGCTGCTTGATTTTTAAAGTTTGGAATGCTTGATGGCAGAGCCACTCATTTCAGACTAAAAGACGTTTGGATGTTTTGAATGTGTCATTATACTTATTCTTTAGTAGATCTTGAATATCATTTATGTTGTTCAGAGGCATGTTAACCACTGTAGTTATATCTCCAACAGCAACAACTTTGGTACCAGTAACAAATTCCTCCCAATTAGTTCTTCTAATAATTTGATCATGAGGAGATGTTTTGGAGGAAAGGTTAATAGTGATGTAGGTATAGGAGCAAATGGTTCAAGCTCATTGTTGATGTTCTTCAACCATATCATCATGATGTGCAACATTAGTTTTGATTGGATGAAATATATTTACTGTCAAGAACATTATGCTCTTTGTGAAGAACGTTCTGCTTTTGTGGAGAATGTTCTGGTGTATACCTTCTTGCTTAATTTGATATTTTTCTTAGATCCTTTTTGTTTTGCCATTATCAGACTTTGGAGTTTTCATGAATGATATTTGAACATTATCAACTTTGTGATTTATCCAAATTTAACATTGTAATTATTTATAGAATGTAGAGCATTCAAAATATATACTTTGATGGCATTTTAAAACAAATTGCTCATACTTTCTTTATTATGTGAAACATAGTAATGACATTCAAAAATGTCATAGTATGATATGTTTTGCTTTCTATTAAAAAAATGATATGAAGGTATGTCAAAGATATTTTCTAATAAAGCCAAGATTAAGAACATGATAAACAATTTTTGTGGCTTCTCTCCAAAATTATTTTTCAACACTTGATTTATCTAGCCATTTCTTGTGGCTATAAAAGAACTTCATATTTTTGGAGAGTTCTTTGACAAGCAAGTCATGTGAAATATCATTTTCATCAAAGAATTATTTAAAGAATGATGTTTCAGATTTTCTTTGATCATTTATAGAAATGACAAATCTTTTTTTTTAAAAGACTTAAAAACATGATTGGGTTAGAAATTCATCTAAGTATAAAACATACAGATTTTTCTTTAAAATGAGGATGTTTGTTTTACTTCAGCCATGTGGAGTTTACAAAATAACTTTAAAAGCAATTTTACAAAGTTATATCAAACATCCTTAATCTATGCAAAATTATTTCAACAAATGATACATATACCTTTGATTTGTTAATGTTTCCAAAGGTTATAGACACTCCAAATTTTTGTAATGAGAGAAGGCACAATACTTTTCCATTCATGTGTATTGAGCATGCCTTGTTCATGTATCAATGTTCTTTCTTGATTGTTGGATGGTGTTCCTGCATCACAAGTTAGTAATGATTTTGGTACCCATATTTGTTTAGGTCCTTGATGGTTAGTATATCTTCTTTTAGAATATTTTTTAAAACTTGATCTCTTTTTAAAATAGCAAGTTGACTTGAAGTGGCCATTCTTGGAACAATGGGAACACTTTGTTGTTGGTCTTGAAGAAGGTTTGAAAATCTGAGTTTTAAACTTCTTTAAACATTCTCCTTTTTTCAAACTTTCTGAAGAAAGTTCTGTTTGTGTTCTAGAACGTTCTCCCTTTTTCAAGTTTCCTGGAGAAAGTCTTGTTTTTATTTCAGAACGTTCTTCTTTTCTAAAGATCATTTTGTTCTTGATTTTTTCATCTCTTTTCTTAAAATAACATGCAAACTCTAGATGTCCAAATTTATTGCAATATGAACATTTGATTTTGCAGTTTTCCTCTTTTCTTTTAGGAGCAAAAAAGTTTTCATAAATCTTTTCTTTTTGAGATGTTTTGAAACATGAATCATCTTTATCAAATATCATGTTCTTTTGAAATGTTTCAGTGGTTGTTACACAATTGGTTAAATCATTTTTCAAATCAGGAACTTCTATTTTTAAAGAGGTACTTTCTTCCTTAGTTTCAAAATATTTTTGAAAATGATTTTTTATGGTTATCTCATTGAGAGTATTTTGTTGTTCAACCATTTGTAAATGAGTTTGCTGCAAACTTTGAATGACCTTTCTGAGTTCGTCATTCATAGCTTGGACTTTCTCTTTTTCTTCTTTTTCTTTACGGAGTTGTTCTTTTAATAAACCATATTTTTGAGCAAGAAGGTTTGAATCACATAAAAGATTATCAAATTCTTTTTCCATTTCTTCACATAAAGGACAGAGTTTAGAGATAATTACCTCATTATTTTCTAAGTTTTCCTTTAAGCACATGTTGACTTCTAACATTACTTCTTCTTCTTGAATCTTTTCCTCTAACTCTTGTTAGGTGCTTAATCTTTAGAGACCAAGCTCTGATGCCAATTGAAGTAGCAATGTCAATTTACAAGAAAGGGGGGTTTGAATTGTAAATTCGCCCTTTTAAAATTTCCTGTTAAAAACTTAAGAAAATAACTCAAGATTGATCTTGGTTGTGAAAACAGATAACGTTCTTTGTTTTAACCAAAATACGAAGAACGTTCTTAGTTAGTTAAAATTAACTATTCAATTTATCTATATAACTAAATAATGAAACATACTAAAAGTAAATAGATAAAGGAAGAGATACCACACAAAGATATATTCTGGTTCACCCAACTCGGGCCACGTCCAGTCCTCACAACTGTGAGATTTTCACTAAGTACTGAAACGAAGATCAATCTTGGTTTTTCACACCTTGTTTCAGATCAACTTTGATATGTTACAAAAACAAATCCTTTCCACCCAGAAAGGAGTTCAATCAAATCACTTATCCATCTTTAGAAAGAATTTTACAGTTCACCTTTTAATCATAAAAGGATTTCCTACAAAGTTACTCAAAACTATACTTCACACTATAGCCTTGAGTTTACAATGATATGATTTAAAGTGTTTTGTCAGAATCTGAGAAGGCTCAACACTTGTTTGAGTTCTGATTCTTTGACAGAGAAATACACGAGAATGATTCTAGGAATCGAATAGAAAAAATCAGAAATGACTCAATGTATGTGAGTGAGATAAATTCAAGTATGATTAAAGTGAGTAATGAATTGCTTAGTACTTGAAGCTCTGATTTTTGACAGAATCTAATATGCTCAACTCTTGTTTGAGTTCTGATTCTTTGACAAAAGAATTCGGTAGAATGATTCTGATATGAAGAAGAAGAACATAACTGAATCTTTTGTTTGTGATTGAGAAGCTTTCAAGTATGTAAGTGTATGTAAGTGATGTATTGATTTTAACTTTAAGCTCTTGAATCTGATTACGAATGATGGATAAATTGCTTTTGTAAGTTCTCATTATTGCCTTTATCTTGAGTTCTCTTTTATAGACTCAAAAAGTGCTTATGACAGCTCATTTGCCCGTTGGAAACAGACTCGCTGTACTTTGTCAGTGATTAGGTGAGAAGAGGAAAAAAGCAAGAACGTTCTTCATTTTGTTTCTAATGTTCAAGAGCAGACATGGTTCTTCCTTTGTGTTGCAAATGAGTCTTGATCATAGTGATGTGTATTCTTGACTTTTAAATTAGAGGGATCATATTGTGATATCCTCTATAGGTATTTTCTGGTATCCTCTGGAAGTATCCTCTGGTGACGTCATATGGAGGTATCCTCTGGTAACGACTTCTGGAGGTATCCTCTGGAGGTATCTTCTGGTATCCTCTGGTGACGTCATCTGGAGGTATCCTCTTGTGACGACTTATGGAGGTATCCTCTAGTGACGTCATCTTCCGGAGTCATCCTCTGGTGACGTCATCTTCTACTTCTGATTTGATTCGAATTTCCTTGAAGTCTTCTGTGATTTTTGAATCAAATATCCTTAATACTTTGATCAGATTTCTATCAAAAATCAATCAAGTCTTCTTCGAATTTTAATTAAGTCTTCACTTGATCTGCATCATGATTTAAATCTGGACCATATGATCTGTTGATCTGGATCAAGTCTGGACCATGTGATCTGATGTGTACCATTTTGCTTCCTGATCTGGACAGTGTAACCTTCTGATCTGTACTATGTGATATTCTGATCTGGATCTGTGATCTTCTGATCTGAACCATGTGATCTGTTCTGGATTGAGTTATCTTCTTAACTTTGTTTCCTTCTGGTCTGACCAACTCTTCTTCTAGACCATGTTTCATTCTGATCTGGGCCATGAATAATATCCTCTGATAATGTCATTGTTTCTTCCCTCTGATGATATCCTCTGATTGATGATATACTTCAAGATTGTTCAACGTTCTTGGCAGTCAAGTTGGAAAAGGATGTAACACGGCTGGAGAATGATGTTCAGTATGCTGGAGAATGATTGTAAAACATGCTAGAGAATGATAATCATTTTGGACAGAAGATCATTTTGGACAACAGATTATTCTGGACATCCTGGAGACTGATCTGATCATTCTGGAGACTGATCTGTCTTGTTGGAACAGTTTGCTTCATAGCCTTTTTCCTTAAACAAAACTCAAGTGCAATAATTAGTAGATCACCATTTATAAAACTCAATCATTTAATTCAAAAGGTTTGTTGTCATTAAAACATTTATCAAAAAGGTTTTTTCCTCAACACGTTCATCATGTCCCCCAAAATCACGGGGAATTACTAGAATTTTCATTCCGATAATGATAAATAGTAGAAAAATATGTTACCGGAAACTAAATCCGGCAGTAATTTACAAATTATGAGTAAGTATTTGAGGTGTACCAACAATCACTCATTTAATGTTATTTAAGCCCATGAAGAGAGTCTATTCATATATGACTAGTCTATTAAGTAAGATACAAATTTAAATATAAGTAAAAGTCAAAATATGACTAAGTATAAAAACAATTGTCTTAATACACTACTAACTAACGCAGGTCATTATACAATATCATCTCCCTTAAAATAATTTTATCGTTGAAACTAGGGGAGTTTATTATTGGATTAGGATTTCAGGAGACTATTTTAGCAAAAAAAAATAATTTTGAAGATTTTAAAATACTACGTAGGAATATATTGACTTTTAAAGATTCTTTTAAAGTTTTTTTACAATCAGGATTTCATATTTTGGATTTTAATGGATTTATAACATCAATATTTTAAAGATTTCAAATGATTTAATGGATTTATAAAATTTGAAAGGACCTATATATGGAACTTTACAAAAAAATTAAAGTTACAAGAGTAAATAATAAAAGAAAATAAATAAATTCACAATTTTGGATAAAGAAAAATAATAATTATAAGTTTTAGGGAACGATACAAGAAAATGTGGTGGTTGGCTGGTGGATGTGTTGGTCTGTAATTGATAATGAGTTTTGTGTGACTCCAACATATCTTAAATAGAGGCAGTCTATAATAAATTAAAAACTGAGCATAATAAAGAAGGGATAAATTGGCACTAAACTTATACTTCTTTAAATACATCTTGAATGCTTTGACCGAGTCTCAGAGGAAGGAAGTAGGTCACTTCTATATGAGCCTCCATTTAATTCTATGATATATTAAAAAATAGTGACTTAGCATGTAGCACATAAACAAAAATTAAAAATAATACTGAATACAAAAAAATAAAAATAAATATGAGCTACTATGTTCTACATCATCTGAAATCACACGCTCCTTATCGAATACAAAGTCTTTAAATTAGTAAAAGGATGGATTCAATCAATTTTTGGTTCATATTAGAGCCTAAGCTATTTTTGGATTTAGAGGAGTTTCTATATACCTCTGAAACTTTCCACAAGTGCCGAAAGCACTCTTAAAAAAATTGATGTAGATATAACATCTCTTACCATTCTAGACATAATTGAATATCAACAAGTATCGAATTTCCACTACATTCAATATCAACAAACATCTTGTTTCAACCACATTAGCAAAGGTTGATTAGGATAAGGATTAGGTGAAGGTTGCTGCATCACTAAACATAAAGATTGTTATTTTTAAGTCTAGTTATGTTTTCCAATATTCACATTTTAAATCAAGAGTTTCATTCGCTTAAGTTTTCTAAATTAATTATTAAAGTTTTTCTAATTTCGGTTCATAATTAGTTATTGTCCTAATTTAAGTATTTTTGTGATCTATTTGTGCCTTTTTAATATCAAACATCTCCTATTATAAGAGAATATGAGTTGTTTCAGCAGTACAATAGCAACTAATTGACTAAAATTAGTTGGTCGCTTACTTGTTAACATATAAAATTTGAATAAACTGAAACAGTTTCAACTCATAAAATGAAATGAAAATAATTAAAAAAAGAAGTTTTTAACTTATAGTTCTCTAGCTCTTTTGTCTGCTCATTCCTCCTTGGATAAAATGTAACACATATGGAGTTAGCAATAGAAAATACCAACTCAGACTTCCTAGATTGCTTTGTTGTCAACATTGGGAATAATTGTGCCCTTCATGCTGAACTCATAGGGGCCATGATAATGCTATTGAAATTGCCACTAAGAAAGACCAGAAATATCTCTGGCTCGAATCAAATTCTAAACTCGTTAACTTGGCTTTCACGTCTCCTTCCATAGTCCCTTAGCAACTTAAAACCAGATGGCTAAACTGTTTGCATTTGATCACTAGCATGTGTTTAATAGTCTCACATATATAGAGAAGGCAACCATTATGCTGACAAAATTGCCTCGTTAGGTCTCTATATATGTTAGGGATGACAATAGGTAGGTTTGGATAGGGTACTATAGTCCCTTACTTTCATCAATTCACAAAATTTATCCTTTATTTTAAAGTTCGACAGTTTTGGTCCCCGTTATAATTTTTTTAACTAAAAAAATGATGATGTGATATGTTTTAAATGACGTGACATATCATATGATGATGTGAAATGATTAACACCCATGAAATTACAATAAAACTCTAAAAACTTCAATTTCAACTTAAAAAATTATTTATTTTTATAATTTAATTAATGACACATAAATAATTAATGCATCTGGATGATTGTGTATCGTGAGATTATATATAACGTTATTTATAATATGTCACATCATTTTTTTAGTTACAAAATATGAGAGACTATAATTGTCGGATTTTAAAATAGAGGGACCAATTTTCGTGAATTGGTGAAAATAGAGGGAGTAAAAATGTAATTAAGTCAAAAATATTTGTGCCAAAGCCCATACCCGCATTTATATCAATCTTACTCCCTGTACTCATACCCTTTAGATACCTAAGTATTCATACTCTTACCTGTATCCATTACCCGCATTTGAACTAAAATATATTGTTATATCACAAAATACCATATCATTTTAATACAATTAAGTAAATATTCAATGTTCTTTAATATTAAATCATGAAATATCACGGTCCTTAAGCCCTAGCTCAACTGACAAATGGAAATATTGTTAGATTGGACGTCTTGTCCTAAGATCTCACAGTTGTGTGAGTTAATTATGTTGAGACAAAATCTCTCTCAAATGTTTTAATGATAACAAATTGGTTTCAAAGATTCTGATTATGTGTGCTATCTAACATGTGCTCTTGAGTGTATCAAATTTAGAAAACAGGTTCATCACCTTCTTGATCAAATGAAATATTTTAATACATTAATATGTCCTCTACGTCAGAGGATAAACTGAAGAGAGGATGAATCTATGACAGAGAGGGTGAACTTTTGTTGTCTATTCATCCTCGCAAATAGGAAAATGAGTAAAAGTACCAAAGTACAAAAAGTGATGCCCTTGACTCATAAGGAAAGACACTACAGTTATTGGGAAAGAAAAAAGTCAAGAAGTATAAGTCACATCAGAATTAATGGAAGTTTCATCCTCATATACGAGGATAAACTGAAGCACTCATCCTCCCAACATTCTTCTAACAAGAACAATTGAAGGACATATTTGCAATTCCAAATAAAGACAATGGACAATCATCTAAATCTTCAACAAATACTTTGTGCTTTTCCTCATATTTGAAGCACCATTACTTCTATAAATTCATATGATCTCATCCTCATTAAACACAACAAATATCATACAAAAGCCAAAGATCAAAGTTGTGCAAAACAATCTCATCCTCAGCATACTTTCTATTACTCTTAATTATATCTTTGATATCATCTTAGAAAGTATATCTTAGTGGAAGAATTTGTTGAGGGAAAAAGCTTTTTGATATATGTTTTAATGACAACAAACCTTTTGAATTAAATGATTGCATTTTATGAATGGTGATCTACTAATTATTGCACTTGAGTTTTGTTTAAGGAAAAAGGCTATGAATCAAGCTGTTCCAACAAGACATATCAGTCTCCAGAATGATTTGCTGTCCAAAATGATCTTCTGTCCAGAATGATTATCATTCTCCAGCAGTGTATCATCAGTCTCCAGATTGATAAACAATCTCCAGCAGCAAACATCTTTCTCCAGTATGACTAACAACTATCTCCATAATGATCAAACATCATCCTCCAGTATAATAACATCAGTCCAGAATGATACAATCATTCTCCAACATACTAAACATCTTTCTCCAACATGATTAACAACTATCTCCAGAATGATCAAACAACATCCTCCAGTATAATAACATCAGTCAAGAATGATACAATCATTCTCCAGCATACTGAACATCATTCTCCAGCCTTGTTACATCCTTCTCCAGCTTGATTGCCAAGAACGTTGAACGAGCTTGAAGTATATAAAATCAGAGGATATCATCATAGGATATCACTAGAGGATGACGTTACCAAAGGATGTCACCACAGGATATCGTCACCAGAGGATATCACTAAAGGATACCTCCAGAACATGTCACCAGAGGATACCAGAAGATACCTCCAGAGGATACCAGAAGATATCACCAGAGGATACCAGAAGATATCACCAGAGGATACCTCCAGAGGATACCAGAAGATACCTCCAGAGGATACCAGAAGATATCACTAGAGGATACCTCCAAAGGATATCACCAGAGGATCCCTCTACAAATTTAAAAGCCAAGAATACGCATCACTAAGATCAAGACTCATTTGCCACACAGAGGAAGAACCAAGTTTGCTCTTGAACATTATAAGCAGAAGGAAGAACATTATTGCTTTTTGGTCTGCTCTCACTTAATCACTGACAAAGGACAGCCAGTCTGTTCCCAACGGGCAAATGAGCTGTCATAAGTACTTTTTGAGTCTATAAAAGAGAACTCAAGATAAAGGCAATAATCAAAACTCACGAAAGCAATTATTTCATCATTCATAATCAGATTCAAGAGCTTCAAGTTCAAATCAATACATCACTTACATACACTTACATACATGAAAGCTTCTCAATCACAAACAAAAGATTCAGTTATGTTCTTCTTCTTCTTCATATCAAAATCATTCTACTGAATTCTTTTGTCAAGAATCTAATCTCAAACACGAGTTGAGCATACTCAAATTCTGTCCAAAATTAGAGCTTCAAGTACTAAGCAATTCATTACTCACTTCAATCATACTTGAATTTATCTCACTCATATACATTGAGTCAGTTCTGATTTTTCCTATTCGATTCCTAGAATCATTCTCGTGTATTTCTCTGTCAAAGAATCAGAACTCAAACAAGTGTTGAGCCTTCTCAGATTCTGACAAAACACTTTAAATCATATCATTGTAAACTCAAGGCTATAGTGTGAAGTATAGTTTTGAGTAAGCTTGTAGAAAATCCTTTTATGATTAAAAGGTGAACTATAAAATCCTATCTAAAGATTGATATGTGATTTGATTGAACTCCTTTCTGGGTGGAAAGGATTTGTTTTTGTAATAGATCAAAGTTGATATGAAAACAGGGTGTGTAAAACCAAGATTGATCTCCGTTTTAGCACTTAGTGAATATCTCATAAGTTGTGAGGACTGGACGTAGCCCGAGTTGGGTGAACCAGGATATATCTTTGTGTGGTATCTCTTCCCTTATCTATTTACTTTCAGTATGTTTGATTATTTAGTTAAATAGATAAATTAAATTGTGAATTTTAACTAACCAAGAACGTTCTCCGTATTCTAGTCAAAACCAAGAACGTTCTCCGTTTTTTGTTTTCACAACCAAGATCAATCTTGAGTTATTTTCTCAAGTTTTTAACAAGAAATTTTAAAATGGCGAATTTACAATTCAAACTCTCATTTCTTGTAAATTGACATTGCTACTTCAGAATCCACTCTGACCAAATCTCTCAAAAAACCTGTATATCCTCAAGTTAATATTAACTTGTTGATAGTTGTGTAAATGTTGTAAAACAAGAAGAGAAATTATTTATGTAAGTCTGATGAGACTTAGAAAATACATAGTGAAAAGAATCCCTTTAGAGGACAAGCCTTTTGAGTCACAGTTAAAATTCACAAGTAAGTGAGGATTGAACGTAACCCATTTTAGGTAAATCAATATAAATTTGTGTGTGTCATTCTCTATGCTCTCTTCACTTTATTTTGTCTAACTCTCGTTTCATTTCTAAAAATTTATCGTCTACCCATCTATTATCCTCACATAGAGGACACTGTTTTAAGAGAAAAAGAAAATCAAGAAAAGTACAAGATCTCTATTCAACTCCCTTCTAGTGATATTTTAGTTACTTTAAATTATAGTGAAATTTACCATTTCTTCTAAGATAAAAAAAAATCATGAAATATCATGTAAATATTTATTTGATTTAGTCATATTAATAGAAATAAAACAAAAAAGAAAATTAACTATTAGATTAAACACAAATTTATTTGAATAAAAACAAAATAAAATTTTAAAAAAATTAGCATATTTTTTGAAATTAATTATTAACCTTATATATGTCTTAGTTATGTAATATTTTTATTCCATCCGTATAAATTAAGAGGAAATTGACTAACTTTGGTTGTGATTTTATTTGTATATTTAAATTGGTAGCCTAAATATTATTAGTAATGATAATTTCTATATATTTATTGATATTTTTGTGAACATGTAATTATAATAATATAAATAAAAATATAATATATATATATATGTGTGTGTGTGAGACGGAGTGATAATAGGATAACTCGTAGTTTTACACACTTATTTTTGCAGGTAATTATCCATAATCACATATGTATTCATAATGCATATGTGATTACGGGTAATTACCGCAAATGCTCCAATTTATTCCCAAAGCAATTACTTGCTTCTCCCTGCAAGTTACAAACACACCAACTCTAGTATTATTCAATCTGTTACAAAATATAAATAAAATTTGACACGTCTATTTATAACAAAATATAAGCAATTATTGACTTTTTTCATCCTATTTAATGATACTTTACCAAAAATGCCCTTCATAAATAATTACTCTTTTTATGCAATTAAGTGAAGTAAAGGGTAATTTAGGTAATAAAATTGAACTTAGATTAACAAAAGTAAGTGTGAATAACTAATTATTTTAATAAATATGTAAGTGGTTAATTTTGCTTATATTTTCTAACGGATGAAATATTATACATAGAACATTCTACATCACATCCTTGTTCCTGTGCCAAGCTTTGAAAGTTTTCTAAAAACATGCAAATTTCTTTCATTTGCCATTCAGAAGTATCTCCAGCTCCAAATCTATAGATTTTACTATCAATCTCAATTGTACTGTATCCAGGGACCTTCTTCAGTCCCATTCCTTCCATCCTTGATCTCACTTTTCTTGATTCATACCACTTTCCTCCTTCAGCATATATGTTAGATAACAAAGTATAGTACCCTGTATCATCAGTACTTATTCCTCCAAGTTCTTCACTTATGTTCTCAATCAAGTCCAACCTCCCGTGTATTCGACACCCGTTAAGCAAAGCTCCCCATATGCTAGCATCTACAGGCGTACAGATCGATTTAATTATTTTGTATGCTCCATTGATATCTCCGGCGCGACTTAGAAGGTCGATTATGGAAGCAAAATGTTCGGTATTGGGAACTATGCCGTAATTCTTCATAGAGTTAAAATAAAATTTCCCTTCTGACACTGATCCGGCATGCCTGCAGGCAGATAAGATATTCATGAAGGTTACTTCATTCGGTTTGATATTAGAGTTAACCATTTTAGTGAAGAGTGAGATTGCAGCGTTTATTTGACCATGTATGCCATGAGCGGCGATCATGGTACTCCATGACACCACATTTTTCTCTAGCATGGTATCGAAAACTCTTCGGGCTGTTTGAAGGTCTCCACACTTTGCATACATGTCTACTAAAGCTGTATCGATATAAAGATCCTTCTGATTACTGGTTACAATAATCTTATGGTGAATCCATTTTCCCTTCTCGAGGTAACCCAAATTGGAGCAAGCTTGAATTGCACTTAAAAAGGTTACTTCGTTTATCTCGAGGCGGTTTACATACATCTCATCAAAGAGGTTGAGTGCTTCTACTGATACGCCATTCTGAGAAAACCCGCATATCATACAGTTCCATGTCACAATGCTTTTCTTCCTAATCATGTTAAAAATTGTGTATGCCAAATCCACAAAGCCACATTTTGAATACATGTCAATCAAAGAGTTCTGAACAAATTCATCCATGAAGCCTCTTTTCATGACATGACCATGTATCTGTTGTCCAAATTGTATCAAACCTGCACTTGCACTTGCTGAAATAGAACTTGCTAAGCTAAATGAATCTGGCATTAGGCCCTTTGCCACCATACGTGCAAAGAGTACCATGGCTTCCTTGTTGAAACCTTCCCGAGCATAAAATGACACGAGTGTATTCCATGAAACAACATTTCTGTTTTGAATTAAATAAAGAAGTTTTTCACAACTGGTTGTTTTCCAACATGCTGCATAGAAATCTATAAGTGCAGGCCCAAGATCAAGATCAGCAGCATCCATTGCTTTCCTTAGAACAAAGCAATGAACTGATTTTCCCTCTTTTAACCGACCTAATCTAGCACAGGAATACAGAACACTAATCATTGTCACTTCATTAGGTTCTACCTCTAAATTTTGCATCTGAATAAAAGCATCCAATGCCTCTTCAAAGCACTCATTTTGATTATACGACGAAATCATAGAAGTCCAACAAGAAGTACTTCGATCATCGAGATACTCAAAGAGCCTTTTCGCTCTACACAAGTAACCACACTGGCTGTACATAACAATAAGAGAATTACACAAACTGCCATATCCAACCATGCCTTCTCTGATCACATATCCGTGGACCGATTCAGCCAACCTCAAGCAACCAATTTTACCACAAGCCTCGGCTACACTAAGCAGTGTAACCGAGTCAGGTCTAATTCCCTCAGAAACCATCGAACGAAACATTTCCAATCCTTCTCTCAGAACCCCATTCTCAACATAACATGAAACAATTGAACTCCAAGAAACCAAATCTCTCTGAAACATTTCATTAAACACCTTCCTTGCATCACTTAAACAACATAATTCCCCATACATTGCAAGCAACGAAGTTCCAATAACACTATCACTGCAAAACCCAGATTTAAGTATCCTTCCATGCAACTTTCTTCCCAAAACCAAATCACCAACACCAGAAGCAGCCTTCAAAAGAGAAGGATATATAAACCTACAATTTTGAGTCAAGTGAGAACCCATATGAAAATGATGACGGTAAAGAGAAACAACTTGATCAAAAAAGTGATTCCAAAGGTAACACTTGACGAGGACACCAAACATGAAGGAATCAGGAGATGGGTATGAATAAAAAACGAGTCTTGATGATTGGAAAGAACCCATTTGAGCATATGATTCAAGAAGCTTTGTAGAGGCAAGTGGGTCATTGTGAAGGTTGGTGACAACAAGGTGGGCATGGAGTTGAGTGAGTTGTCTTAAGGTAGAACACGATCTGAACAATGGCATGTAAAGTATTGTCATGTTTGTTTGGGGGTACACAAGAGTGAAATATGTGGTGTTTTTGTTGTGTTTGTATTTGGGTTGGTAATGGTTGATGATAAGGAAGAGGAAATGAAGTGAGAAGGTTGAAGAGAAAGTGAGAGTGAGACATTCAGAATCAAGCGTAAGCAAGGAGAGAAGAAAAGTGCCATCAAGATGCGCGGGAGCAGCTAAAAACACAAGGATTTATTTGAACCCAAAGTATATAAATATAGGCGAATTCTAAGATAGATATGAGCTTAAAAATACGTTTTAGATTTTGATTGGTCATATATGAGATCTCTTTTAGTCAATATGAGCTTACATGGGTAAAAAAATGATCAGTAACCCGATAGATTTAAAGATTTTAAATTATATTTTCTTTTTAGCCGGCCACAATGTTCGAAGGAAATTATTTTGAGTATAAAGATAGTTTTTGATAGGGCAATGGCAATGTTCTCTCTGAGTTTTGTTGTTGTATATTTCATCGACTTAGTTATATATTTTAGATTTGAAATGTGCACGAGGAGTAGACCAACATAATTTGTTTTAATTTAGTGTTGTATTAATGTTGTTTATCATTATTGAATGAAGTTTGATTCTGGTAAAAAAGAAACACATAGTGGCAGTAAATTTCATCTAAAAAGATAAATCAAATAGTCTTATATTGAGCGTCACTTTTGTTCATTTCACGCATATTAAAAAATAACTATTGTAAATAAAAGAAAAAGACTAATGATTTTATCAAATTATCTTTTTTAATTATTACTTCTTCTGTCTCATAATGAATGTCATTTTAGTAAAAACAAATTTATCTCAAAATAAATGTCATTCACAATTTTCAATGCAATTTTAATTATGTTTTTCCTATACTATCCTTTAATGATTGCTATATACAATTTCCAAATCAATATTATAGTTTGCATGGATAATAGGAAAAAATCCACCAATAATAAAGACGAGTAGTTTGGTAAAATGACTTTTTTCTTTCTTTTAATTATAACATTTTTTTAATATGTGCGCAAAAACCTTAAATGACATACATTGTGAGACGGATAGAGTAATGTGTTTCCCCCATCATGAATGCAAAGTAGAATTAATATTTTAAAAGTAGTGTACATAGTAATAATTGAAAGACACAATTGAAAAATATAATTAGTTATATTAAAAATTGAGAATAATATTCATTTTGAGACAAAATTTCTTGCTAAAGTGGTACTCATTGTAAGATGAAAAAAAATATTATTAATATTTAGTTAAGTAGGTCGATTTGGTAGACTTAAAAGACTATTTTATGGTCAGTAGTATGATCTTTTTAGCTAAATAGATTTCTAAAAAGGTTTTGACCATATCTATTTAATAAAAGTTTGGTCTGTCATAGATTAGACCGTATCAAGATATCGGATATATTCTCATTCCTAACATCATCCTCTTTATTCTTTATTACAAAAATATTGAGGTGACAAATTGCAATCTATTTTGGTTTTACTGACACAGCTAGCATATCTCGTAATCCTAATCAAATTGACAATATGTGTATTTGAAATTTAACAGAAAAATGAATTTGAGTAACATTTGATAGAGTTAGAGCCGTAATATATTCGTAATTTCAGTAACCAACTTGAGAGCACCTTACAAATCAAGAACAAATTTGGTGATTTATTCTATTATTTGGTTTCTTTTTGTCCTTATTGGTTGTTGAAGGACCATGTGCGGAGATTTATGGGTTGGAGGGGTAGTGTCAAAATGGGAGGGGTGGGGTCACAATGAATTGTTACTTGCTGGAGGATGTAATAAAGGACCAAAATAAATGGTTTTTAATTTTGCATAAATGAAATCAAAAATAATTTTATAAGGATCAAATCCGAACAAAATCCTATATTATTTAAATCGAGGAAACCACCAAATTGGTTCTTGACTCTATAAGCCGCTTAAAGTTATTATTATTTAGACCCAAAGAAATTAAAAGAACAATGATAATAAGGGCAAACAAAATGATAAAAGGATATCCTTAACAAAACTAAGATTCAATAAATCAATTTCAGTTTCATGATAGGAGTGATTTTTGCTTATTTTTCCATGTTATCCTCCTCATCTTCATCCCTAGAAAAATTGAATTCTGCAAACAACTTCTCCTCCAAGGAAACTTGATAGAAGTGATTTATTCTTATGCAGTTCAGTTTCCTTAACTTGATACAAGTTTGTTGCTCTACTACTAAGAACCAACAAGTTCAAGTCTAGTAGTATTTATGTGGAATTCAGCTCATTACCATGCCAACTAATTTGGCGTTGTTGATTCGCACAGGACTAATTTTATAATAAGTGACAGTTGCGTACGGATTATTTTGATAAAATTTGGATAAAGATAAAACTAATTTGATAGTAAGTAGTAGTTAATGTACCACATTAACACAATTAATGTTGTAAAATAATAGAGACAAAAAAGTTTGAAATATTAAAAGAGTTAAAGACGTGTTTGAGAGCCGCTTACAAAGTCATAGGCCAATTTAGTAGTTTACAGATTTAAATTTAAAAGTATTGATGTGCATAGACTATATTATTCCAATACACTGTGTGAAGGTTATATATGACCTGATTTTCTTGTATAGATTAAAATATGCTCAGTTATAAACACAACCTCTTATTTTAGGATGGAAATAGGAGGTAACTTTTTCTCATTAACTTTATGTACAAACATATGTTAAAGGCAGGGTTCAGTAATCAGTACCTTCACTAATGATAAATCATACAAAATGAAAACATTTACAATACAATGCAATGCAATGCGAGTAACCTTATAGAGTGGTATCCATCATTGTACAACCAACACAAGGAATGCTTTCTGGCCAATAAATTTTCTACTTTTCTCCATAGCGATCAACCGAATCTTTCAATATATCACTCCAGGATTTTCAATCTCAATCACGAGATTGTAATTTAAGCTTTCCCTCCATCTTCATCGGTTGGTATTTCATGGCGCGGTTTATTGTACTTCTCCCGCAGTTGCTTAATAGGGATGAAATCTCCAACTGCATCCATTCCATAGAACAGAAAAGAGATGTAGGGGTGATCCAACCTTCCCTGGAAAAAGTTAAAAGAGCCAATTTAACAACAGACATTATGAAGCATGTCTTTTCAAGTATAGATTCACTCACTTTGTCTGGTTTCTCAGGTATTAAAAGATTCTCCTCTGCAACTGCAAAAAAAATATGAAAAAAATTAATCTGCATGTTATTTATTTTCAGCAAGAAACCAAGAACATGGAAACTCACAACACAGAAACCATGAACATCAAAGAAGTTGTGTAATTGGTTCAATGGTAGTGGTAACTGGTAAGTGCAATGTAGTAATGTACAGAAAACAAAATTAAGTATTCTTGTGAACGAGAAAGAATAGATGATAAACACCATTAAATAAAATGTATGTAAACTCATAAGCCTAAGGAATTAAGTAATCCAGCTTTACCATACGCCACCAGTAGATTTGGTTCAGCACGGACATCAACAAGAAGCTGTACATTTTGGAAAAGGGAAGCCGATTAAAGGTCAGAACAATTCTCAATCAAAGTCATTCCAGCTACTAACAGAATACGAAAAATTTGAGGCCATGTATCAAGAAACAATAAATATATTTCAGATTGCATATTCTTGTTTGCATATGAGCATGAAAATGATGTTTCATCTAAAATGTTTGCTGAGTATGAAGAGAGACAATTTATAGAAAAGTACATGGTCCTTCTATCCCAGCACAATAATGTAATCTGTGACATCATAAGCACAGCCATGGAAGACAAACTTATAATACAGAAAAAATTGGTAATGAAGTTTCTTGAATTAACATCTTTCACAAAATGCTATTGCTCGATTAATAATTACTAACTAGTATTCGTATTGTCTGATTAATTCTACAGGTTGAAGTACAACAAATAATAATACTAAGAATTGAAAAGTACAAGAAGAGTCAACTGCTTAGAAAGTCAAAATATTTAGATAAAAATTAAATTTGACCGCATAGAAACATGATAATTCATGCAAATGGAATTTATATCCCGAAGTTCATCAAACCTGATAAAACGGTTGAGTGGAACCACGAGACAACTTCTTAACCTGCGCATTTTCCATCCATGAACTTGATTCACCACATACAGGATCCATTCCACATATTATAGCTCTATAGCCTGCAAGGTATATTGAGTAAATCAAAATATAAGGAGGAAAGGAAATCATATTTTCCACATTTATGAGGTATTCAACCAAGCATCAACATTTTTATTGTCATATTTCCATGCACACTTGAAACACAATAACTAATTGATTTGTTGTATTGATAGGAGAGATTTCAGTTACTTACCAAATATTTTATGTGTCACTTTCTGCCCTAAGCGGAACACGTATTGTGCATTTTCATGTGCCAAAGCTTTAGCTGAAGCAGCCAGAGACTCTGCTTCTAGTTTAGAAATTTTATCACGTAATTCAGCAGCCAAGGCATAATCCTCTTTGTCGATAGCACTCTGAAGGTCTGAACTGCAAACAAAATAGGATTACTTGCTATCAATGTTTAGGGATGACAAAAAAATCGGTACTCACGGATATCCGCAGATAAACAAGAAATCGGCCTGTTAGAGTGTGCTTCTTTTCACATTATCATTACCAACCCCTCAAATATCAATTCACCTCATATCTATTTTCACATTTGCATTTGAACGCTTTGGAATTCATGCCAATGCATAACCAAACACACAAACTTAATTATTGAGAACAAGTACAAAGGACGAAGAACTCTCACCGAAGACGTATAATACTTAGACCTTTATCTTGAGCTTCACTTTTTGAAGATAATCCCCTTTTTGACTGTTGTTGCTTAATTACCTCTTCTTCAACCTTTCATAAACATTATTTATCAAGTAAGTTTCTAGCCATATAGTGCTCTAATACCAGAAAAAATAGATGACCTGAAGACATATACACAAAGGGGCATACACCAATCAATACACATACTACTGATTCAAGTTGTTGAGAGGCTAGAGCCATACACACAATTCAAGGTTAATAAAACGGATTTAAATAAATAAAATCGCCGACAGAAACTGAAAAAGTATAAGTACGTGTTTCGGTACAGGGTGGGGGAGATGTGAGAAGTAATTTTCCTCTACGAAAATATGATTTTAGTATAGTTTGGTTACTTTATAAGAATTGATTTTTCTTCCAAACTTCAATTTGACTAGAACGGTTAACATTAGGTCAAAAGTTTTACACTAAATTTTACGTCATACTTGCATTTCAAATAAAAATGATAGTATAAATCACTTCACTGTAACTCAATTTTAATCAAATGAATTTTACAAAATCAAGTTCATTCAAAATAACCTTTGCTAACACACACACATATGTAAACATAATCCACATAGCTTGGTATAGGATACCATAACAGTATTAGTGGCCAACTAATCTAACCTCGGTAAGTTTGTTTCGCAGCTGCTGCGCAATGTCATACTCTTCCATGTTTAAAGCACACTGACATTCAAAAGTTCCAAACAAATGAAGCATTAAGAATTCTTCCACAAATACAATAGATGCACATAACCGGTTATAAAAGGGTAAAAGCATTTACACCTGCACTCTTGTGGCTAAGTCCAGCTGAAAGAAGAACATCAAGATATCCTCATTAGAACTTTCACTCTGCTCTATACTTGCATCCAACCCTTGCTCCCCCCCTCTAAACATCCATGCCGCTTTGGCCTTAAAACCACTTCGCCTTGACACAAAAGGGTACCCAATTAAGACTAAGCTCTGGATACACTGGTTCCAAACAGAGTGTTTGCAGTTGGCAGAGGTAATATTGGATCTTTTAAATGGCTCAAAGGGTGGCATCCAAGATGGAGACAACCCATAGATTCTGCTCTTTCCACAGGTTGCTAGAGTGTTCAATGACACACCTTGCACCATTTTTTTTGTGAATAAAAAAATTACTGTCTCAGTCTCTCACCCTAAAAAGGGTTAAAAAGAAACACAAATTTTTATCCTTTCCTGAAGAAAATGATCCTGCATTATTGCCAATACATGAAATAAATGAAATGTTCCTGCTAACACAAATGACCCCATCTCCAACTCATCTAAACTTTTCCTCACAAAAAATAGACGCAAATTCTAAATTCCCCATCAAAATTACATTTTTTTTTTCTTTTTTGGTGACAAAATAGACTCTAACTGAACTACGTTAATATGGGTATAATATATAGGATTAGAAATGGAAGAAGGAAATAACAAGTGGGTATTGTGTGGACATGAAACAACTATTGTAGAAAAAGTTTATTGGGGCAACAAATTTAATTTTGCCGGGAAAATAATCGAAAACTTACGAAAGATGAAGAACAGAGAAACAAGTAGGAGCGGAAGATTTCCAAAAGCGTCAATGGCCTTCTCCCAGTCACACAACAGAACCAACGAAAATATATTTTTATGTTTTTTAATTAAAAATAAATTATTTTTTCGATATATTAAAAATAAAAATATTTTAACAGTACTAAAATAAAACAAAATCATCCTAAAAATACAATTGATCAAGGTTTAGGTTTAGGGGGCTTTGTTCCGATTCCTCTATATTATAATTTATAGCCGATGATAGTCAAAAGTTTATAGTTCAAAAAAATTGTTAATTAAAATTAAAGTTATTGATAGATATAAAATGAGATAAAAAATATATTTATTTAATTTGTGTGTTAATTATATTATATTTATAAACGTTACTTATTTTTATTTTTTTCATTTTTAAAAATATAATATTTTATTAATTTAAATAAGATGGTATAAATAAAAAACATGTTTACAATTTATCGTGTAAATTTATTTTTATTAATAAAAATATATTTATATATATATATATATAATTCTAAATATACATATTATTTGTCATATATATATATATATTATTGTTAACTAAATCTATTCTTAGTTCTTTTTATGTGAGAATAGATCATTTAGGCAAGTTAATAAAACATACAAATTAATATAAAAATGTATATGATTTATTACATTTTTATTAAAATAGATAATGTAAGTTTGAAAAATACATAAGAATTGTTAAAATAGATAATGTGAGATTAAAAATACATAAAGAAATTAGTTGTGTTGGTTATCTTGTGGCAACTAAAACGTTAAAGGTATTTAGTTTGTGTTGAGTGGATAATAGTTTCTTTTTTATTTTAAATTTAGAAAAGGTTGACAAAAGAGTAATAAAATTAAACTTTTCGTTGAGACTACGCTAACTGATAGATTACATTTAAATTTTACTATAAATCTTTAATAAAATTGATAGTTCTCTTACTTTGAATAAATGTATCTCCTTTAATCTAAAACATTCCCATGCATTAATGAATTTTACTTGGAGAATCACCTCACTCAACACTAAATAAGACAATAAAAACTGGTTTAAAATTCAGAAATCTAAAATGAAACTATATATATATATATATATAGATTAATTACATACACCGGTGAGAACAAGAATAAACATAAAATATATTACATTATATTATAATCAAAATCATAATACATTACATTTTAGACATGATTTTTGATGGAGGAACTATAACCACTCTGACCATCATAGTACCTAGACCAAAGCATAACACCTCCATATTTAGAAGAATCCTTAATAGCAGGAAGCACTTTTGAAGTAAGATCATTGGTATCTATGAATCCACTACCTGCAGCCTGAGGAGAAGCTGGTAATCCCAAGAAGATTTTCTTGGCTGGAATATCAGATATCCACTGTTTCCATGCATCTTCAAGATTGCTAATTGCACCTCCACTATACTGACAAGGAGGGTTGTTGTAAAATTGAACCCAAACACAATCAAAAAGACCTGTCTTAAGTGCATTACCAATCCAAGCATCAGGAAAAGGGCATTGAGGTGCGGCCGTCAAGTAAACGTTTTCGCCGTACCCTTTAAGGTACCTAGCGAGATCGTCCCAATAAAGATTCGTTCCACCTTCGATGTCGAAATCGATCCCATCGAGAACAGCGGGACCGAGAGGACGAGACGGAGATTGTCCTCCCAAGAAGTTATTCCAAAGATAAGTAGCTACTTGCTTTGCATCCTGAGAGGATGAAAGCGAGTAGCTACCTGCGCCTCCGCCTATTGACAGCAAAACTTTGATGCCTTTGGATTGGCAGGATTTAATGTCCGAGGTTAACTTTGTGCAGGCATTGCTGTATGGATCACAATGTCCTGCTAGATTTATCATTGGTTTTTGGCCATTGCCAAATGATGGAAGGAAGGCTAAAATAACATATTCATAGTTACCTGTGGCACATGTTTGTGATAGGGTGCCTTCATTACCATTTTGCCCCCAGTAGATTGCTATGGTGCCAGCATTAGAACTATATGCTAATGCCAATAGAATCAAGGTGAAGAATGAGACTGAAATTGCCAATTTTGCCATTTTTTACTTAAGTACTAGACAAAGTCAAGTGTGTCAATGAAATTGAGATATTTTTAGTTTGTAGAACTATGGTGTTAGAGGAGGCTATTTATAAGGGTAACATTTAACATCACATGCCTCTAGTCCTAAACATTACTTTTTCTCATACTTAGTCCAAAATTACAATCATTGATGTTGATAATGTGAAGGAAGCAGCGTGCAAATTAGCCAATATATATTTGTTTTTGTCCACTAATGCATCTGATTTTCTTCCACTCACACTCTTTGCAAATACATTCAGCATACCAGTCAAATGCAACTGAGCGCCATATAATTTTTTTTATGTTATCTACTTACAGTGGTGGATTTACAATGTATTTAGTGAAGAAATGGTTAATTGGTTTTTTAGGAATCTTCCAATTTCCTTTTTTATTTTGATACTTCAGCTTAGTGGTAAGAGTTTAGTTTTGTTATTTAGGTAACCTATTTCAAATTTCTTCAATGATAGTTGTAAAATAATGGTTAGTACTATTTTAATTAATAAAAAAATTTCCCTTTCCCAATTTTTTTTAAAATTCTTATCCAACTTGACTGCTTCTATTGTAACAAAAAATACAGTTAATTTTGAGATTTTTTATTTTTAAATTATAAAAACAGTACTCCGTTTTTATATAATTCTTTTTAAGTAAAAGATAATTTTTAAAATTAAGCAACTTTAATCAATTGATAACTGTCAGCAAATAGTTAACTTCTTTCAAAATTATAGTATATCCATTTCTTTTGAAAAATGAAGAGGATTGCTCCCTATTCTATATAGCTTGGTAGGCAAAATTGAGATCCTATGCAGAATCAAGGACGCCAGCTTCAACGGAGATCAAAATCACATTAAAATTTTATTCAGAACTCACTACAGAGAGATTACAGAGAAAGAAAAAAAAAATGTAATATTATATTACTTACAGAGAAACTTATCAACGATTGAAATAAAAATTAAAAAAGTAGAAAACTGAATTCTTACATACACAGGCACATAAACCCTTTTTCTCCTACCAGTGAGACTGAGAATAATGAAGAAACTACGACAAGTGGTGTTCTTTATCAACTGATCATAGAACTGTGGATGACACACTCAAGGTCTGTGATAAACATATTTTGTTCTGGGATCCACAATAAGACCTTTTCCTCCATTCACTTCTAAGTCATGCCTACAAAATAATAGTACAAAACAAATTATAACCTATAAACTAAACTACATTAACAAGAAATAGAAACATTCATAATATAAAAAATGCTACAACTGTCTGAAGCCCAAATACCCACGAACCACCGTCACAAACACTGGACACAACATTGATATGCAGACACGGATAATAATTTGAGAAAATAAAAATGATTAAATGTAATAAAATGTATTGGTGTCGGACAACAGACAAGCCTTCAATCTGAAGTGTCGGTGCTACATAGCAAAATACTTTCAGAAATCAAATGAAACATTTTATGGAATTACATTATGAAGAACAAACCAAGACAACACATGAAAGCAAGACTCAACTGAAACACAAAATCTGGGATAGTCAACTGCTCACGCGGTACATATCTGAAGAGTTGCAGAAGTCTATCGACATATACCACTTTCTTCCAAACCTAAAAGTCAAACACCAAAGACAATAACACAATTAGGATGCTCTCAAAAAGGGACAAGTCCATTAAAAGAATTTTATTTTCCTAACGTACCACATTATCGACAAGCAACTGTAGACCTAATACTGCAACTTTTAGTCCAATAGTTGGGTGAAGGATATATATTGCCTGCACATATCACACTTGAGGTGAGAACAAAGACTGCAAAGGTCTAAAAGTAATACATTAGGAAAACATAAATATTGCTTACATGTAGGTTTTGTTGGTGTTTCCGTCCAAGGATTTGTTGTAATCTTTTCATCCAACCAAGATCCGGTTGCCTATGCATACAGATATAGGGTTGAGAAAGGTGAAAGATGATCTCTACGAAATCATACTAAAAATAAAACACTTACACTTGCAGAGATGCAGCAGAATGAAAGTATACAATAGTATAAGGCTTCTGTATTATTGGCTCAAACTCCTGAAATTTAACACCAAGACAATTTTCAATATATTTGAAAACTTAACAGGGTAAGGAGAAAAAATGGATTAAAACTAAATGATCATAAATGAGTTTTAAGAGAAATAAGCATTCCCAACATCCAGAAGATGAAAATTAAGTAGCCAAACTTATGCTTGTCAACGGTAAAATATGTCAAGCTGAAGGGTACAAATATAAAATCACCTTCACCACGTAAAGCACAAATCGCTCAAGATCAAGACATCTAAGCAAAAAGTGAGCCCCCACAACAACCATGACGGGACGACCCTCACTGTCCACCCCTCCACGGTAACTGAAAAACCACATAAAGTAGATGTAAATATCAATCTGAACAAAAGAATATGAAACCTTCATATCAATTGGTTAAGAAACAAAAGAATATCAAAACTTAAAAGAGCATAAAGCTTCATTATTTGTTTTATCAATGATTAAAAAAATTTATTTTCTCTTAATGTGAAAGAACATCACTGTCATCATTACAGGACTGCCTTGCAAATGTCTACTAATTTGGCTAAGAAGCCCAAAAAAAATTGAAGAATGTACAATTCAAATGTCAATTTATCCCATACTGTCCAAATGGAAGAAAATTTCCAAACCAGAAACTTGCATTACACTAATTGCATTAGAATCAATACATTTATGATCAGTAGTACTAGACTACTAGCTATTACTAAATCATAGGTGATTAGTACTGATTAGCTCTAACTTAGGAGATGATTTCCTTTATGATTAATGATATAAATACCATACATAAAATATATGCACGTGCCACATGTAGACTGGTTAGTAACACATTTTTCCTCTCAATTCCATGAACCCAAACAATCATGTAAGCAAATATCTCAAGTAACTTTCGAGCTGAAAGTAATCAAAGTATACAAAACACAGGCAATGAAATAGATGGACCCTTACACAATCTTCATCTCTGCAATTTCAGATAGATTTAAGGATTTTGCTTTAGAAAGATATCTAGAATGCAGAGAATATTCTTCAGCCGCAGACAACAGAGGTCCACCTAGGTCACCAAATCCAAGCATATTAGCAAAATTCCAGCCTCGTTGTGCTTGAACAGTTTTCTCCCACTGCTCCAAACGTCTTTCATCAGGGTCTTTAATCAAAGACATGAAGGCGGGATCCAGAAATGAATCTAAATATGATGACGTCCTATAAAAGCAACATTAATCAGGAAAATTCCACGAGTAACATTTCTTATTTTTGTTCTCTTTAGGCATTTACAATCTCACTTTAATTTAGTCCCTCTATCTCCTCGTTATTTAATAAATAAAAAATGCTCGAATCATGTATCATGTTAGAGATAATGTGATATCATTCCCTGCAAATGTGACAGTATGGTCAAAGATGACAGGACTAATACATTATACAAGGTTTTCAAACTCGTGAATCTTGGTAAACTCTTAGAGTTTACCTAATATTCAAAAAAAAAAAAAAACTATGCATGTATACAATATAGATAGAATATTACTATTAAAACAAGTAAACGACAATAATTCAACATTTCAACTCCATAATAAAGTATAAATATTTTAAAATAGATAAATACTTATCATAAAATTTCTAAGACTAAAATTATGGAAGGTTTAAATAATAAGTAAAAAAGAGGTACACTTGATAAGTAACTTTTAAATAGGTTTACTTATAAGACCAAAAAGAAATTGTTAATAAAAAAAAATGAAATTGCAGAGAAACAACGAAACCCATATCAAGGCATAGTTTCCCCACACAACAAGAGCTAATTTGACCTAATTGCCATAAAAATTTCAGTCAAACACATACTTTATTTTGTAAATAATAAGATATAATTCAAGGCCAATATATATTGGAACACATAAATATTTAAACCAAATACCAAACAATATAGGCCAAAAACTTATATTTTAAGGTCAAATCAATGTAGAATTGTAAACTCGTAAACTCAACTAGTAAAATCAAGAGTGTAACGATTTATCATGACTTTTCTTGAGCTCGGATGAATTTACCAAAAAGAGAGTTTACATGCGAGTTAATTTGTTTTTGAATCATAGGATCGTAATGTTAGAATATTATAAGATATTTTCTAATATTCTAATACGTAAACTTGTAAGAGTTGAAGAGTTAACTCAAGAGTTTAACATCCATCTAACATGAAATGTCTTTCTCATTACTTGCCATTTGAAAAAGAAAAAAGAAAACTCATCCTGCATTTCAAATGGCGAGCAAAGAATGAAACAAGTGCCTCTCGATGTATCTCTTAAATTTTGGGTTGGGCCTAACTCATCCCTACCAAATTGTGAGGGATGTCTCCGACTTATAAACTCATTTTCAGGTCATATCTTATCCGATGTGGGACTCTCAACAATATTCTTTACAATGTATACAGTCAAACTTTCATGCAAAAAAAAAAGGGGTCACATCTATTTTAAGAGTAACTCTTTTGACTATTGCTATTGTATTGATTGATGATTAAATTAAAGTGCATATATAAATGTCAAGGGCTAAAGTGAGACAAAAGACATGTCAATACTAAAGTGAGAAATAAAAGCATATGTCAGACAAATAGAGTTTTAATCTAGAATATATTATCAGATACCGTGAAATCCACTATTTGTTTGTGCACAGACAGATTGGTACAGTCCATTCAAGTATTTGTTCATTGTGGAACACACTGAGCAATCTAGATTGAAATATAAAATATGTAAAAATCTCTTACTGAAAATTTTCTGACCTGCGAACCAAGCCAACATCACTAACAGGAAGATCAACTGGCTCTTTATGAGGTTTTGGAATTTTTTTTTTAGGCAAAGGCTTTATTCTGATTTTACGCTCATCTATTGTAGTCTCACCATTCTCATCCCCAACATCTGCAGGAAGCTTTGACATAGCCACCTCCTCCTCATGTTTATCCCGCGGAAAGTAAAGAGGAAGTAACCTGCATGGGAATAATGTAAAAGGAAATCATGAATAAGTAATTCAGTGTCCACATTGAAAAGCAAATAAAACAAATTGGCATAATTTTAGAGAAAGTTCTTATGAGAGAAAAATAGAAAGGCATATCTTAAAAACCGTGTGTTTTAATCTACATCACGGAGACTCTATCATATAGACTCTGGAAGAATCAATGTACAATCACAACATTAATTACATAATAACCACAATATCAAATCTACCTAAATTACATAATATTCATATGAACAGAATATACTATTTGTATAAATATCAGCAATTTGAAACATTGCAGGTATCAACGATAGAGAAACACCTTTTATACATCTCAGTATCAGTTGTGCTGGTAGTGCAAAAGACAACAGCTGTAACATTGTCATTCTGCTTCTCAAGAAACCGCCGCACAGTTCCTGAATAAAAAGGCATAAGAAAATGTGAAAGGAAGGTGTATTTTCTGATTAACAACATGTAAAATCAGGCTAATGCTACTGTGCACAAGTGAGTTAAGTGTTGCATGGTGCATAAGTATTTTCTACCAGTAGATTTTAAGTCCCACCATTACATACGGATGTGGAAAGGGAAGAATAGAGAGTGTATTTGGTGTGGTAGGTAGGTGTACCATTACATACGGTGGAACTTCAAAATCTATTGGTAAAAAATACTTGTGCACCATGCAACACTTAATTCATTTGTGCACATTAGACAAATCCGTAAAATCATACACTATATGCTAGAGACATTCAACATTGAAAAAGCTATTTAATTTATCAGTATCAGGTCAGAATCAAAATAGAAACTGAAAAAATGAGGGGGGGAAAACTCACTTATAGCTACATGCGCAGCTGGTTCACGGGGATAATTCTTTGCATCTGTATAAATACAGCCCATAGCAATACTGCATCAATATTTTCAAAAAAAAAAAAACAGCAAGTTTTAGATACGTGGGGTAACATGGGAAATCCCCTGACTATTTAAAAAAAAAAAAAGAATGACGATATTTGAAAACCTTCGAAGCCCATTTTCAATTAGAAGCTCAAGGCAAGCACGGTAGCAATGACTTAAAGCATTCTCTGCAGCAGTGTGGTACTTCATGGCATACTTTGGACCAACTGTATGGATAATTTTCCTGCCAGAATTTATCAAGGCATAGAATATCATATTCTAGGAATCTAACTTGTAGCAATGACAGCTGCATGCAACTAAGGAAGAAATATACATACATTAACATAATTGGTGGAGCACGGCATAGGATAACTGATCTCACATACCAAAACATAGGAAAAGAGAAAACATGCTGTTTAATATTTATACCAATGCATCCACAACTGAACATGCCATAACATACAAAATCTCATGCCATTACAATTACAATCATGATTCTAAACAGATCTAAGAAAGCGTGAAAATGAATGCATCCTTGCAGGAGCAAAAAAGTAAACCATTATTTGCATAGTTGTTGGGACTTCCTATATGGAAAATAGAGATAATTACTTTTTTACTTTGAAAAAAAGGGGCCAATATACAAACCTTGCAGGAAGGTCATAGGCGTTGGTAACTTTAGCCATCCCTGTTCGACATCCACCCTGTAAAGAATAAGATATATGATATCATTTATTTTATCATATTATGTCATTTCACAAAAATTTGCTTCCCCACTTTGCAGTATATTTAGCCAAATCTCCCAACCAAACTTATATTCCACACATGAATTCCAAATATTTGTCGGATATTTTTAAAATATTTCAAAAGTTTTAAGTACCAATCCCACATTGCTAAGTGTGGAACATAAATATTTCAAAAATATTTCATGTAGTATATTGATAAAATATTGTTGAATACATTTATGTGTGAAGGATTTGAAGCATTGGTGGCAAAAATGTCAACACTATTTAACAAAAAACTTATAATAGTTACTAAATTTACTGACAAAAATGTTGTCAACATTGAGCTCATAGCAATATATTATAGCAGAAGCAATTAATAAGAACTATACCAAAGTTGCGCATTCTTCTGCAAGACCAGGTCCAGCTGCAGCATGCAACCCAGGGCTGCTGTGTGCTTCATCCAAGACCTGTTGACAAGAAAGCAAAACCAGATAAGATATATGATTTACTAGCTCCGTTACATTTATTGGAGGTCCAGCTCTAACCTACAATGTAATATCATTATATTACATAATCACAATGGTCTAAGATTCAAGATAATTGTCAAGAATTGAGCACACCTCTTTGGAACTCGATTTACAAGGTCAAGAGTAGACACGGGATTGCAACAAGTGAACTGTGACTAAGGGTAAAGAAAAATTGGTCTTTATCAAGTTTATTTTAAATACAGATCTTGCTTTAGTGATGCTATTTTATTTTAATAACTCTACGCAAGTATTCCATCATAAAGGGTTCAGTATTCTGTGATTCTTTTTATCAGCAACTGAATCATTGTTGACCTATAATTTAATTGTATTCAAACAACAAACAGAAAGCGACCGCCTCTACGATATAAATGACTCAGAAAAAAATAAATATTTGTATGTAATATCTCAGCAGGTAGGTTTCTTATCTGTGGAAATTATAGGATTTCAGGTAAGGTAAGAGAAGATAGAAAATATAGAGCACTATTAACCACTATTGGTCAGATATTGGAATATTGCAGTCCGAGGAAGCTAAAGAGTCACAAGTAACTCGGTGAACAGGGCAAGGGGGTGGATCTGACAGAGACAATTAGGGAAGACACTCAAAAGCACTTGTGGCCAGAAGGAGCAGCATGCACTATTGCATTTCCATGTGTGCAAGAAAGGATCAACATGCAGAATCTGGCAACTGGTGTGTGGAGCTCTGTCCCTACTCCAGCAGCAGCAAGACTCTGGTGACTGATTTTGGCTCCCACCGTGCTTCCTCTCTGCATCTTAGAAAGTAACAACCCATGTTCTCTATTTAATTCCCTTTTTATTTTCCCACCAACGGGCAACCACAACAACGATTTCCCTTTCTGTCTTGAGCTTTCCCTTGTTACCCGAAAGATGATCTTTGCAAACTCGCTTCAATGCTCTATTTTGCCTTCATTTCTTTTCTCCTATCAACAATCAGGTCCTACACTCCTACTTCCACTGTGGCAACATTCGTCTCTCTTACTATTTATGTTTCCTCAAACTTCATTTCTAGCCTTGTTTCCGATCTTCATATTATCATGTTCTTCGTTCCTCCTCCGACGTTGCAATTCTAGTTCTTGGTCTTCAGGCCTTCTTTTTCCTTCTATTTTCTTACTGTCAAGGTTCATGTACTTGGATCCAAAGACCCTACTTGTGTTCTGTTCTAAAATATGCACTACCTCTTTTCTCAATTCTCCAAGAATGTATTCCTTCATTCTTATTGAACTCTAAATAGCTCACGAATCCTACTTCCACTATGGCAAAGTTTGTCAGTCTTACAAATCATCTCTCTATTATGTTTTTTATTACTCCCCCATGGATACAACTCTAGTTCTTGGTGTTTAGCCCTTCCTTTTTCATTCTATTTTATTTCTTCCAAGAGTCATGCACTCTTCATTCGATCCAAAGACGCTCGCTCCTCTTTGAGTTCTCATCTGAAACTTCCGGACCCGTATCCACTGCATTAGAAAAACCACGTTACACACATTAATCTATCTCGGTCATCGATTTCAGATCAGTCAGGTCACGTTAGACCTTCATTGAATTAGCATTAAATAATTTTCACCATTGATTTGGGAACAGACGGAAACAATCAATAGTTGTGTGATGCAATTATTGTGTGGAATCCAAATCCAAAATTTCCAACCTTTTTCCTCAATTCTCCAAGAATGTCAAGGATGTGCTCCTTCTTTGTTGTTAAACCCTAAATAGCTAACAAACCTATCAATATGCACTACACACATCTCCAAGATTGTAGCTCTGATACCAATTGATAGGAACTAGTATTTTTATGAAAAAGAATCAGGGATAATACCAAAATACAAAGATAGAACATTACAGAGCTTGAGGGACAACACATTCCAACGCCCAAGGGCCCCAATTCTCTCTGAAATGACAAAATCACAACCTAACCCTCTAACTATCTCAACCTAAGTATTTTCAACTAACTAAGACCTAGTTTGGTTTTTATTTTCATTTTCTGTTTCTTAGTTATAATTACAAAAATACCACTTTGTCCCCTTTACAGAACTTTCAAAACACGAAAAAAGTGAAAACAAGGTAATATTTTTGTAACTTCCACTAAAAACAGAAATGAACATGAAAAATAGAAAATATCGAATGTTTCTTAAAACCAACAAGTCCTAATTGAGTAACAACTAATTGGGTGGGATTATCTCACAAGTCACAAACTAAAGCAACCTGCACTGAAGTGGATTAAATCACTGCAAGTAAGGAAAATTTGATAACTTCAAAGCAGTACGAAAACTTTATAATTATCAAAATAGTTCACTTTCCAATTGTCTTCAGAGGTAGAACCATATAAGTAAAAAAGCATGAGTTCCTTCGCATACTCCTAGTTTGTCGTGTTTTGCTTGCACTACATGAATTGAAGGGAAAAGATAGAAAGCAACAAGACAATAATAACCATGACTATACAATTACCTAACCGAGAAAAATTAAACCAAACTGCATAAGTAAATTAAGTGGACAAGCAAAAGTCTGCTTGCGTGTAACAGATATTACTAACCTCATTAGTTGAATTAACCACAGCATCCACCTCAAGGTTCCAAGGGTTCCCCCTCCACAAGTAAATTCTCGTATTTATTTCATGATCAACAGGAAACCTCGACACCGAACCACCTACACCACTCCCAGTTCCCGAGTTAGACGCCAAAGGATCAGGGAAATCTGGACTGAAAAACGACAAATCTCCATTGTCATTCTCCAATGAATGCTCGGCATCAATCCAACGCGGAACTTGATCTAATGTCACAACAGAATCCCCACTGTCATTAGGTAATCCACCTCGAGGCGCGGCTGAAGAAGCAGCCACAGGCCTATACATTTCAAGAACTCCAATCAACAGCAGTACCAAACCCTTTCTTGTGGTTCAAAATTACCCCTTCCAACTTCCACAATCACTGTAATGAAACAAACAACACATAAACAATTCAAAATTCGTGCATTGAATAAACAAATTACCATAACCAACCTCAACAGTAAGAAGAACTCACTTCTTTAATTAACTAGATATAAGATTCCAAAATAAACTCCAAGGGTAACACATTTCTTCAATTAACATTTTCTTGCAGCAAGGGAGAAAATGCATTAACCAATTGAACAAAAAAAAACACGCGCGCGCGCAATTCGAATATTGAGTTATTTATATTATAAGGGAAAACCTAATCCTAGAATATTACATGCGATAGGAAAAATGTAGATATATATATAAATATAAATATAAATATAAAAAGGGAAAAGCTTAATTTGATGTGAAAAGCGTAAATAAATTACCTGGAATTGAAATCTGGGTGTGGAAAAAGAACACTTCTTTTTTCTATAATTTGTCCTTAAAGTTTGCTATAATGGGATCAAATGAAAAAAAAAATACAAATTGTCGAAAGAGAAAATACAAGTACTGTTATTGCAGGTTCCGCGGTACGGGTGGAGGATGAGCTTGCAAATGCAAAGGTATTTTCTTTTTTACTTTTTTCTGATAACAGAAAAGAGAAAGAAGATAAAAATGAAATGCTAGTTTTGTCTTTTTCCGGTTTGTTTAGTTCAATCTTAAAATAACAATAACAATGATTAACACTTAATGCTAATAGATTTTTCAAAAAAATTCCTTTTCCTTTAATATAAGACGTCTTTTAAAATTCCACGTACATTAATAATTTCTTTACAAAAATATCTTTTTTTATGAAAACTTCTAAAAATATCTTTTTTTATGAAAACTTCTAAAAATATCTTTTTTTATGAAAACTTCTAAAAATATCTCAATTTATTTATGATTGAAAAATAAATATCCAATTTTGTTCTCTTATAGTATCAATTGTTTTTCTCAATACGTGTACATATAGGTGGATCTTGTAATAACATAGATGAAATCTTAATTTTCTGTGAAGGCATAGTATTTTGGAACGAAATAATAAATTGATTTTTCAAGTTATTATTGAGGTTGACATATTAAAAAAAAAAATGTTTTCATACACATATAGGGGTAAGTTTGGAAGTTAGATTTTGGAGAGTTTTCTAAGAAAAAATTATAGAGAGCTAAATTTGTATGTTGACGTATATTTAAGATTTTAATATTACAATAAACTCTAAGTCTAAGAATTTTATTGAGAAGTTACAAGAGATATATTCTGTTGATTCTAAATCTTTAAGTTATTTTACATAATAGGTCTTTAATGTTCCTATTTCTTATATTGTAATATTATATTGAATCTTAATAGTTTTTTATCGGTTGTTTTATTTTTACTATTTTCTTTTTTTCTTTATTTATTATAATATATTAAATTGGATTCAATTTTTTTTTCTATCGACACATCATTTAAGCATGTGCCACGTAAATTTATTTATTCCAAGTCATAAAAATGTCTGAAGTGTCAACCTCCTTATTCTACTTGCTCTATGTTTGTCATCCTTTGTCTACTTCTACCATTGTTTCAGTTTTCTTGAGCACTATTACTACCTATTTTCTCCTATTGATTCACTCCGTCAATTGTTCAACACTTAACTATCATTTAATATTTTTGTATTGCATTTTTTTTTATGTGACTATAGTTTCATAACATCATATTTTAGTTGTCTCCTCCAATTCAAATCGAAAATATTATATATTATATATGGTCTTCTCCTATTTTGTTGTCTCCTCCAATTCAAATCAAAAATATTATATTTGGTCTTCTTCAATTTCTCAGCAATTCACCAATTCCCCTTCAATAAAATATTTATTTCAAATTTATATTTTAAAATTGTATCAAGAACCTCTAACTCTCTATGTTGATTGATCTTCTTTATCTTTGGTCATAGAAAAACAGATGCAAATATACCAATGGATGTGTTACCGCATTTGTCTGAGGAAGAGTTAAAAGTTATAATAGTAAGCTCGTGATATAATATATACACTTTGTTTGTAGTTACTATCAATCAATACCTAAACAATAGGTTAAAAATACTACTATATTTTTTTTACCAATTCGGTTGAAATAGCCATTTTGGTTTCACGATGATGATATAGTAAAATATCGAAATGTCTTTTATTCAATAGAAAATTGTGTTAGTTGATATAATGTTGTTCAATGTTAACCTTGAAGGTGCAAACACGAGAAGGGGAGGCTGAATTGTGTTTGACTTAACTTGAATACTTTTCCTGTTTTAATACTTTCAAAACAAAACTTGATGTATAATTAAAACAGAGTTAGCAGCGTAAAAATAAAAATAAAAACTCACAGATTTTATACTGGTTCACCGTTAACGAGGCTACGTCCAGTCCCTTCACCTTGAAGGATTTCACTAATTCAAACTTGAATTACAACCTTGCTACTGATCCTCCAAGTCAGTCTTCTCAATAGTCTAACAATCCTAGACTTCTTGAGGAAAACACCTGTCTTCAGCCAATCTGACAACCCCAGATTGTAAAAGAAACCACAATACTATGAATCTAATTGCTAAGTACTTGCTACCCCTACTAACTCCCTCAACTTGTAGACTCTACTTCAACAACTTAGATTTGACACAGTGGAAAGAAAATAACAAGAGTACTTGCTTCTTGAAAGCTAAAACTCACAATTGACTTCTATGAAAATTTGGGTGTTTGTTGCTTTGGAAGTGTATGACTGTTTTGTGATTTTCGATGCTGAGCATTCTGCCTTGAGCCTTCTTTTATAGATGAAAATTAGGGTTTCTTCCATGATCAAATTCGAGCTGAATCTTGCTGGATTCTCTTCCAAAAATAACTTGACCAATTGGGCTTCATATAAATAAAAAACATATCTTCATATTTCCTTTCAAAATAACTGGCCAATTAAATTTGTTGGTTGTTCCCGCCAATGCTCCTGAATTCCATGCTACTCCACTTTATTTTTATAACCAATCTTTTTAACACTTTAATTAAAATAACTTGCAATCTCCATCGTTGATCAATTCTGGACCATCAGAATTTTGAGCGCTAGTCCACATCTGGTCCAAGCTAAATGATATGCTGTGATCCTCTGAATTCGGCCATCCCTGGACCACACTTCCTAACCCTCTGATCTTCTGATTTCGGCCAACCTGGATGCGCGCCTGATATGCTGAATTCTTCTGGACTCGGCCATTTCTGGACTTGCACATTCTGTCCCTCTGATTTCGGCCAACACTGGGCCATGGTCTGATTTTCTGATCTGGACCATCACTGGACTCAAAAAAATATTTCTGAACCATTGATCTGGATATTTTTACTCTGATCTGGACAGATTCTGGAATTTGGTCTGGAACAAACTGAAATAAACTTGATCAAAAAATATTTCAGTCTAGACATTTTACCTTTGATTTTCGACCAGGTCTGGGTTGATTCTGGAACTCATTTCTTTTGTTCTGGACTTAGTTCCATGCTCTGAATCATGCCATCTTATGGTCTGGGCCAAATCTGGATTGATCCTCTTGTTCTAGACTCATAAACATACCTTCTGGTCAAGTCTGGAACAAGTCTGGGCTGTGTAATTTTTCACTGCCAGGCCATCTTATGGTCAGAATACCTTCTAGAATAAAAATGATATTTGATTCCTGTTTGTCTTGATCAACTCTCCTTCTGGCAGGCTTTCCAATGGTATGATCCATGTTTCCTTCTGATTTTTCCTCCTTCTGATATAGGCCTGCAAAGATATCTTCTGGTGATGTTTTGACATCCTGGAACATTTGGAAATTCCAGAATTCATTTTCCTTTGATCTTTTGCTTCTGATTTCTTCATATTCTGGTTGTATTTAATTTAATAATTCAAGATACAAAATAAGTTTACATTAAGTGCTTTTGTAAACATCAAAATCCTAAGTCTTAGAACCAACTTGGTTCCAACAATCTCCCTTTTTTTGATGATGACAAAAAGCTTAACTTATTTTGCTAACTTATAATTCGAAAACTTGAATTACTCTCCCTTAGACCAATCTCTCCCCCTAAGTCTGATACTCTCCTTTTCAACTCCTTCTTTTTCACTCTTTCTTTTCTTCTCTTCTCCTCTCTTTTTCAACTCCTTCTTTTTCACTCTTTCCTTTCTTTTCTTCTCTTCTCCTCTCATTTTCAACTCCTTCTTTATTATCTCTTTCTTTTTCTCTCTTCATGCTTCCTCTCCTTTTCAACTCCTTCTTTTTTTTCACTCTTTCTTTTTCACTCATTCTTTCTTTTTAACTCTCATTTTCTTCTTATTTCTTCTTTTTCTCTCTCTCTCTTTCTCCCCCTTTTTGTCATCAGCCAAAAAGTGGTCCTGCTATTTTTGTATTTTTTTGATTTTTTCTTTACAAATTACAGAAAGTAAAAGCTGAAAATAAAAGACATAAAATAAAATTGCAGAAATTTAAAAACTCCTAAGATGACTACTTGAGCTAGTCAGATATGGAGGTCGTGCTGAGATGCTTTTTAATGAACTCGAACCTATCTTCTGGTAAAGCCTTGGTGAAGATATCAGCCCATTGATGATCAGTGTCCACAAACTGGATGCTCAAAGTTCCTTTCTGAACATGGTCCCTAATGAAATGATGTTTTATTTCAATGTGTTTGGCTCTAGAGTGTAAGATAGGGTTCTTGGTTAAGTTTATGGCTGAAGTGTTATCACAGAACAAAGGGATGTTGTTTTCAAAGATGTTGTAATCTTCAAGTTGGTGTTTCATCCAGAGTAACTGTGAACTACATCCTGCTGCTGATATATATTCAGCTTCTGCTGTTGAAATGGCAATGGTGCTTTGTCTTTTGCTTGACCAAGAGATCAGTTTATCACCTAAGAAAGTGCAGTTGCCACTTGTACTTTCCCTTTCCAGCTTGTCTCCAGCATAATCAGAATCACAAAAACCTTTGAGTTTGTAGGTGGGAGTTTTCTTGTATAACAAGGTAAGGTTTGTGGTTCCTTTGAGGTATCTTAGAATTCGTTTGACAGCAGTTAAATGGGATTCCCTAGGGTCAGCTTGAAATCGGGCACAGACACAAACACTAAACATAATGTCAGGTTTAGAAGCAGTTAAATAGAGAAAGGATCCAATCATACCTCTGTATGTGTTCTGGTCTACCTTTTGGCTGGTTTCATCTTTCTCAAGTGAGCAGGTTGGGTGCATGGGGGTGGCCATAGGCTTACAGTCACTCATCTTGAACTTTTTGAGAAGTTCTTTAGTATATTTTGATTGGTGAATGGGTATACCTGATTTACCTTGGTGAATCTGAATTCCTAGGAAGAACTTAAGTTCTCCAATCATGCTCATTTGAAACTCCTTCTGCATTAGGTCAGAAAACTCTTTGCACAAAGTGCCATTAGTGGATCCAAATATGATATCATCAACATAGACTTGAATAATTAGAATATCATGTTTAATGGATTTCCTAAATAGTGTATTATCAATTTGGCCTCTATTAAAATCATTCTTAAGCAGAAAGTTACTAAGTCTGTCATACCATGCCCTTGGTGCTTGTTTTAAACCATATAAAGATTTTTTAAGTTTGAAAACATGGTCTGGAAAATCAGAATTTTCAAAACCAGGGGGCTGTTTGACATAGACTTCTTCACTTATGTAGCCATTTAAGAATGCGCTTTTGACATCCATTTGATACAGCATTATATCATGATTAGCAGCAAATGATAAAAGAATTCTTATTGCTTCTAACCTGGCCACTAAAGCAAAAGTCTCAGTGTAATCTATACCTTCCTGTTGACTGTATCCTTGAGCTACAAGTCTGGCTTTGTTCCTTACCACTTCACCCTTTTCATTGAGTTTATTCTTGAAAACCCACTTGGTTCCAATAATGTTTTTGTTTGGTATGGGTACCAGATCCCAAACATCACTCCTTTGGAATTCATTCAGCTCTTCTTGCATTGCAAGTATCCAGCCTTCCTTTGTCAAAGCCTCATCAACATTGCTGGGTTCAATTGTTGAGAGTAAACCAAACAGACTGGTTTCTCGACTTGATGATCTGGTCTTTAGAGGTTCTGCTGCACTGCCAATAATGAGAGATTCTGGATGTGAAGATTTGTACTTCCATCCATTCTTTCCCTCTGACATGTTTTCAGAGTCAGCATGTTCTTGGTCGTTCTCAGATTCTGCTTCTGGTTCAGCTTCTGGTTCCTATGCCTCTGGTTCACCTGCAGTTTTTTCATCTTGCTTTGACTTTTCAGAGTCAAGCTATTTATCATCAAACTTAATGTGGATTGATTCTTCCACAGTGTTAGTTTCCTTGTTAAACACTCCATAAGCTTTTGATCTCTCAAAGTAGCCAATAAAGACACACTTTTGATATCTAGAATCAAACTTAGCTAGGTTGTCCTTAGTGTTCAACATAAAACAGATGCAACCAAATTGCTTAAAGTAAGAGATATTTGGTTTCTTACCTTTCCATAGTTCATAGGGAGTTTTATTTAGGATGGACCTGATGTAAACTCGATTCTGAATATAGCAGGCTGTGTTGACAGCTTCTGCCCAGAGGTAGGTGGCAACCTTCATGTCATTCAGCATAGTTCTGGCCATCTCCTGCAGTGATCTGTTCTTCCTTTCTACCACTCCATTCTGTTGAGGTGTTCTGGGGGATGAGAAGTTGTGAGAGATGCCATTCTCATCACAGAATTCTTCAAAGTACTTGTTTTCAAATTCACCTCCATGATCACTTCTGATGGTTATGATCTTAGTGCCCTGTTCATTTATAACTTGTTTACATAATGAGATAAATACTTTGTGAGATTCATCTTTGTTCTTTAAAAATTTTACCCAAGTCCACCTTGAGTAATCATCAACAATCACAAAGCCATATTTCTTACCACTTAGAGAAGCTGTTTGAACAGGACCAAACAGATCTAAATGAAGCAGTTCAAGTGGTTGAGAGGTAGAAACACATTTTTTAGTTTTAAAAGAGCTTTTAGTTTGTTTACCTCTTTGACATGCTTCACACAGAATCTCAGTTTTGGAACTTACCTTGGGCAATCCTCTTACCAACTGGAGTTTGCTCAGCTCTGATATGAGTCTGGGGTTTGCATGCCCTAGCCTCTTGTGCCAAATTAGATTCTGCTCACTTACAGATAATAAGCATTTAACCTGTTGCTTAGCAAGACTAAACAGATCAATTTTATAAACATTATCCTCCCTAGTTCCAGTAAATAAAACAGTTCCATCAATTTGACTAACAGCTTTGCAAGTTTTTTGATTAAATATAACATCATATTTGCAGTCACTTAATTGACTTATGCTCAGAAGATTATGTTTTAAACCTTTAACATACAGAAAATTTTTAATAGACAAGGGAGAAAAAGTGTTACCAACAGTTCCTGTACCAATAATCTGACCTTTCTGGTTTCCTCCAAAGGAAACTTTGCCTCCATTCTTCATAGTTAAATTCAGAAACATAGATTTATCTCCTGTCATGTGTTTGGAGTAGCCACTGTCAAGATACCATGTTTTGTGTTGCTGATCAGACTTTGCCTTTTCTTTGTCAGAATCAGAGTTAGAGTCAGACTCAGATTCAGACTTAGCTTCTGTTCTAGCCATTAGAGCCAGTTCTTCTTCTGGCCTGTTTGAGCAGTTTCCTTGATTCTGCTTTGGTTTATAAACCATGTTCCTCTGATGATTCTGGAACATGTTTTGGTTCTGGTGATTCTAGTGACTTGGGTGAATCTGGAAGTTCTGATGAATTTGGTAATTCTAATGATTCTGGTAACTTCTTATTTGACTCTGGTTCTGGTTCCAGAGTTGATTCTGATTCTGGTACCAGTATTTATTCTGATTCCGGTTCCATAGTTGATTCTGATTCTGGTTCTAGTATCTGTGCTTCTGATACTGATTCCAGTTCCTATTTTGATTCCAGTTCCTGTTTTGGTTCTGGTTCCAGTTTTGGTTCTGATTCCGATTCTGGTTCTGGTTGAGATGACCAGACCTTCTTCCATCAGACTCAGATTGCCTTTGTCTTGTTGTAGCAGGAACATAGACCTTCTTCTGCTTGTGCATTGCTAACATCCATTGTCCAGGCACCATTGTTGGTGTCTCCTTCTGGTTGCTCAGAACATCTGTAACATAGACAATTTTATCTTTTGGTACCCAAAACTGATTGGGTCAAGGTTTGTTAGTCTTAACAGCTCTCTGATCTTGTTCAGATTTTACTATTGGACAAGATAATTCAGAGTGACCTTCTTAGCACAGACAATACATAAAACATCAGAATAAAGAGCTTTATTTTCAGTACTTGTTTCTGTAAAACCAAGACCTCTTTTTTCAAAGTTACTGTTTCCATAAATCATAGATGCATACTTACTTCTTTCCATTCCATTTGAAATAAAGTTTTGAAAAAATTGCTCATGCATATCAGATTTACAAACAGTCTCAAAAGTGGAACAATTATTACTTTTCAGAGTTTGGTTTTCAGACTTGAGTTTTGCAACTTTAGTTTTCAAATCTTGGATTTCAGTTGCATACTCAGAAATTCGATTCCTTGAAACTTGGACCTCTTTAGTTAGATTTTTCTTGTCTTCCCTAATAGTTTTCAGTTTTAAAGATATCTTATTATTTGCATTTAACAAGTCCTTTAAAGTATCGATTAATTCAGGTTTAGAAAGATCAGAAAATACCTCACTGTCTTCATCTTCTGATTCTGTTTCAGAGCAGTATTCAGAACCTGAATTTGTATGAGCCATCAGAGACAGAATTGTTTCCTTTGATGTGCTTCCAGACTTGCCTGAGTGATTGCTTCTATCACTCTTCCTTCTGCCTATTTTCCCTCTGGAATTCATGCTTTTATGAAGACCAGAAGCAGACCTGATGTGAGCCATCTTTGTTGTTTCTGCCTCTTCTTCATCAGAAGATTCTTCCTCTGATTCTGATACGTCCCAGGCAGCCATCAGACCTTTCTTTCTGTATCTGGAACTTTTCTTATGTTGTTTGCCTTTTTCCAGATTAGGACATTCTGACTTGATATGTCCAGGTTTATTGCATCCATAACAAACAATATTCTTTTTGTCAGATTCTTCCTTATCCTTATTGTTATGTTTCTTTCTGAAGTTTCTTTTCTTCCCGTTTTCCCAGATCTTAACCATCTTTTTGGTTAAGTATGCCATATCATCACAGTCACTATCACTATCCTTTGATTCTGATTCTGCCTTTGCAGCTTTCTTCTGTTTCGATTTCAGAGCCAGATTTTTCTTCTTCTTAGGTTCATCTTCTTCCAGTTCTATTTCATGAGACCTAAGTGTGCTGATTAGATCTTCCAGCCTCAAGGTACTCAGATCCTTAGCTTCCTGAATTGCAGTAACCTTTGGTCTCCACCTTTTTGGAAGACTTCTCAGAATTTTCCAGACATGATCTTCAGTGGTATAGCTTTTGTTTAATACTTTCAGTCCTGATACCAAAGTCTGGAACCTGCAGAACATTGTGTCAATGTCTTCATCCTCTTCCATCTTGAACAGCTCATACTTTCTGACCAATATGTTAGCCTTTGTTTGTTGAACCTGCTTGGTTCCTTCATAGGTCAGAACCAGACTATCAAATATACTCTTTGTTGTTTCTTTATTTGTGCATCTATCAAATTCCTTGAATGTGATTGCACTGACCATCATGGTTCTGGACTTGTGATGAAGTCTGTGTAATCTGATCTGATCTGGTTTCATATCAAACATATCGAGTTTCGTAGTTGGATCTTCTGGATCAGTAGGTGCAGTGTATCCTCTGACTATCATCTTCCATAGTTCAGGATCTTGAGATATGACAAAGCTTCTCATTCTGTCATTCCAATACTCAAACCTTTCTCCATCAAACAGTGGTGGTCTGTTGATGTTGTTTCCCAATTCTTCTGCCATATTTAGCCCCTTGGACCTTTCCTCAAACATGGTTAAGTGCTCAGCCTTGAGACCAAGCTCTGATGCCAATTGAAGGTGCAAACACGAGAAGGGGGGTTGAATTGTGTTTGACTTAACTTGAATACTTTTCCTGTTTTAATACTTTCAAAACAAAACTTGATGTATAATTAAAACAGAGTTAGCAGCGGATAAAAATAAAAATAAAAACTCATAGATTTTATACTGGTTCACCGTTAACGAGGCTACGTCCAGTCCCTTCACCTTGAAGGATTTCACTAATTCAAACTTGAATTACAACCTTGCTACTGATCCTCCAAGTCAGTCTTCTCAATAGTCTAACAATCCTAGACTTCTTGAGGAAAACACCTGTCTTTAGCCAATCTGACAACCCCAGATTGTAGAAGAAACCACAACACTATGAATCTAATTGCTAAGTACTTGCTACCCCTACTGACTCCCTCAGCTTGTAGACTCTACTTCAACAACTTAGATTTGACACAGTGGAAAGAAAATAACAAGAGTACTTGCTTCTTGAAAGCTAAAACTCACAATTGACTTCTATGAAAATTTGGGTGTTTGTTGCTTTGGAAGTGCATGACTCTTTTGTGATTTTCGATGCTGAGCATTCTGCCTTGAGCCTCCTTTTATAGATGAAAATTAGGGTTTCTTCCATGATCAAATTCGAGCTGAATCTTGCTGGATTCTCTTCAAAAAATAACTTGACCAATTGGGCTTCATATAAATAAAAAACATATCTTCAGATTTCCTTTCAAAATAACTGGCCAATTAAATCTGTTGGTTGTTCCCGCCAATGCTCCTGAATTCCATGCTACTCCACTTTATTTTTATAACCAATCTTTTTAACACTTTAATTAAAATAACTTGCAATCTCCATCGTTGATCAATTCTGGACCATCAGAATTTTGAGCGCTAGTCCACATCTGGTCCAAGCTAAATGATATGCTGTGATCCTCTGAATTCGGCCATCCCTGGACCACACTTCCTAACCCTCTGATCTTCTGATTTCGGCCAACTTGGATGCGCGCCTGATATGCTGAATTCTTCTGGACTCGGCCATTTCTGGACTTGCACATTATGTCCCTCTGATTTCGGCCAACACTGGGCCATGGTCTGATTTTCTGATCTGGACCATCACTGGACTCAAAAATTATTTCTGAACCATTGAATTGGATATTTTTACTCTGATCTGGACAGATTCTAGAATTTGGTCTGGAACAAACTGAAATAAACTTGATCAAAAAATATTTCAGTCTGGACATTTTACCTTTGATTTTCGACCAAGTCTGGGTTGATTCTAGAACTCATTTCTTTTGTTCTGGACTTAGTTCCATGCCCTGAATCATGCCATCTTATGGTCTGGGCCAAATCTGGATTGATCCTCTTGTTCTGGACTCATAAACATACCTTCTGGTCAAGTCTGGAACAAGTCTGGGCTGTGTAATTTTTCACTGTCAGGCCATCTTCTGGTCAGAATACCTTCTAGAATAAAATTGATATTTGATTCCTGTTTGTCTTGATCAACTCTCCTTCTGGAAGGCTTTCCAATGGTATGATCCATGTTTCCTTCTGATTTTTCCTCCTTCTGATATAGGCCTGCAAAGATATCTTCTGGTGATGTTTTGACATCCTAGAACATCTGGAAATTCCAGAATTCATTTTCCTTTGATCTTCTGCTTCTGATTTCTTCATATTCTGGTTGTATTTAATTTAATAATTCAAGATACAAAATAAGTTTACATTGAGTGCTTTTGTAAACATCAAAATCCTAAGTCTTAGAACCAACTTGGTTCCAACAAACCTTAGCAACAACTATGTTAAGAATTAAGTATATTCCTCACTATGACTAAAAGGACCTTGAGCCCTTAAGTACTTGAGTACTTGCATCATGGCTTCAAGCCCACCAATAATCTATAAAGATAATGAGTCTCCAAACACTTTATTAATTAAAAATAAAAAGTGAGTGAAAGTTGTTGTTTTTTGTTTCTCATAATATGATAGAACTGGTATATTAAAATAGAATGAAATTGAAGATACCTCAAGATTTGGTTATCGAATACTGAGAAAAAATGTACAGAGATTGCAATTACAGAGAATAACCGAATTTCCCTGCAATTCAGTCCCACCCAAGTAACTTTTTAACTGCCTACCTATTGAAGACCCCGTGTCTGTTATTTATATTAGCTATCCTAACTGAATTAGTTAGGATTGACAGCTGGCACAGACTAACATAACAGACTAATAACAAAACTAACTAAACTAACAGATCTAACAGAATGCTCTGCTTGACTATCAATCCTCTGATGGAATCCTCGGCTCGACTATCAATCCTCTGATGGAATCCTCGGCTCGACTATCAATCCTCTAATGTAATCCTCTGCTTGACTAGCAATCCTATCAAATCCCCCCCTTGAAAAACAGCCTTGTCTTCAAGGCTGGAATAGACATCCTTTACTACCAATCTTTCATCCGCACCAAAAATTTGCCTTTATCAAACACAAAGGTGAGCAACCTAGGGAAAACGAGCAAACTCCAGCAGTAGTCACCAGCTATAGCTATCATAGGGAAATGTAGTTCTCCGGGTTCCAATGGTATGATCACAACTGATGCATTGAATGGGATTGTGGCCTTTCCATGGGCAAGAAACTCGCCTAACTTTTCTAACAACGCCCCAAACTCCCATTCTGCTCTTCTTTCCTCTAGAACTTTCCCATCTGAAGCGAAGTTGAAACATGCTCGCTCCGTTAATCCCCATCCCATCCTTGTCGTAGATCTCTTTGTTGGTGTCTTCTGTAGTTGTGGGAGAGTCGCTGCCCTTGAACCTAGGTCCGACGGTTCTGGAGGTTTCGGCAGCGGACGGCGCACCACTTGCCCTGTTCGCGATCTCCCTTCATCCTTCAACGACGTTGGCACCTCCGTCACCTTTTCCCTCGATCTGTCTTTGTTTGCTCTTTTTCTTGATGGTTTTTCTCCAACCAAAGTAATCAACTTGCCATCTCTAGACAAGGTAAGCTCCAATTTGCCAAAGTTGGTTTTGACCTCTCCCAAACTGGAGAGCCAATCCAAACCCAACACCAAATCCACCCCTTGCAGGGTGAACAAATAAAAGTCTTTCTTAATCTCCATTCCTTGCAAATGCAAACTCAACTTGCGACACTTTCCCTTCCATTTCATCCTATGACCATCCCCCATTTCCACAATGTAAGAAGGAGTGTCTTCCACCATCAAGCTCAGTTTCTGAACTACCTCCTGGGAAATGAAGCTACGAGAAGCTCCACAATCTATGAGTACCAAAACAGAATTGTTCTGAACTACCCCTTGTATCTTCCAAGAATTTGTGGAAGTCAGCCCAACCATTGAACAAGAAGACAACTGCAGAGAGTTGAAAGTTTCTACCTCATGCAACTCAGTATCCCTGTCCTCCTCCTCATCTTCTTCCAAAATGATCATACATAGTCCCTTCTCCCTTTTGTCTCTCATCTCAGCCTCGGACAACCGTTTGAAATCACCACTGTTGGTTTTGTTCCCTTCTCCAGCCTGAACACCCACTAGATTAGTAGCAGAGGTACCACCCTCCGCTTTCTTATCTACCAAAGGCTTAGCATCTACCGTCATAGTCTTAGTGTACGAACTAGCCTTCGACATCGTAGTTGGTTTAATGAAAGTGTTGGTTCCTTTCTTACTCCAAACCAGATTCTTCTCCTCAATCATAATTTTGAATTAAATCGGACAGAGACTTTAATTCATACAGATTTACCTCCACTTGAATTTCCTCTTTCAAACCATTCATGAAAATTCCTCGTGCAAAATCTTGATCAATGGCCTTCAAAACTCCAACATATTTCTCGAACTCCTCCACAAATTCTACCACGGTCCCTGTTTGTTTGAGTGCCAGCAACAGCTCAAAAGGATTTTGTACCATTGACGGTTGAAACCTGCGAACCACTGCCAGCTTGAACCCGTCCCAAGTTGGTTCAAGATTGCACCTAGCCCACCAGTGATACCAGCCCAGTGCTCTGCCCTCCATGGCCACCACGGTGGCACGCATCTTCTCCTCCTCCGGAACGCTTCGTAACTCGAAATATCGTTCCAAACGGTGCGTCCAACCGTACGCATCGTCGCCTGAGAAAATGGGAATCTCCAGCTTCCTCCACCGGTCGCTCTCAACGTAGTTACCCAGGGGTCTACCACCGTAGCCGCTGTTCTCTACTTGTTCCCTGCGGACAGTTCCGCCGTCGTTGGCATCGATCTTGGCCGCGAGTGCAGCCAATTGATCCTCCGTACATTTGGCGCATGCCTCCGCCAACTCCAGTCGCGTGCGCCATTCCTCGCGCTCTTGCTCCCAATCGCTCAAATCCCTAACCATGCTTCTTGTTTCATGCAATGCGCAGTAGAAGGATGCAAAAACAGGGCACCAGATCGGTGCTCTGATACCAGTGATAGAACTGGTATATTAAAATTGAATGAAATTGAAGATACCTCAAGATTTGATTATCGAATACTGAGAAAAAATGTATAGAGATTGCAATTACAGAGAATAACCGAATTGCCCTGCAATTCAGTCTCACCCAACTAACTCTTTAACTGCCTACCTATTGAAGACCCCGTGTCTATTATTTATATTAGCTATCCTAACTGAATTAGTTAGGATTGACAGCTGGCACAGACTAACATAATAGACTAATAACAAAACTAACTAAACTAACAGATCTAACAGAATTCTCTGCTTGACTATCAATCCTCTGATGGAATCCTCAGCTCAACTATCAATCCTCTGATGGAATCCTCTGCTTGACTAGCAATCCTATCATAATATTTCTCAACTATGAAGTATAATGAGATGAATTAATTGTCAAGTCTTGGTATCTTGATTGACAATAGTTTGTCATGCAACTATGATAATGTTTCTTTTATAAATTTACGGGAAATTAAACAATAGTAGTATATAACTAAAAATATTATTAATTTTAAGTTGAATATCTCTTTTTAACATATTTAATTTAATTATGATAGTCATGGAACAGGGGAATGTCCTTTTTACCCATACTACTACACCTGCAAGTCTGGTAGATAGTGAGAAAAATCATAATCTATTTATTTACTTATAGGTGGCATCTAATATCAACTTGGTCTAAAAGTAGACTTTTAAATTTTAGTAAATTATAATAAAATCTTATATTATTTTAATTTATTTTACAACTATAATTTATTTATTTTTACTAGAAATAGTAAGGATCCACCCTTTTATCATTTTTAATATAACAAAATTAATTTCTTAATCAATGAATCTTTTTAATTTATTACATATAAATACATCACAATATCTTAATTATAATTTAAAAATTAAACCATGCACCTTAAATTACACGATATATAAAAATATAATTCCTACAACTTAAAAATCAATTATCAAAGTTACACACAAACTATTCAATAAAGTTTAAATCAAAATAAAATCGAAAAATATATTAAAACAAACAAATTGATAAAAATCAAAAAGTAAATTGCTAACAAATTTAAAATAATTTCCAATGTTAAAGTATGTACAAAATGTAATTTTTGTATACGTACAAAAATGTAATTGTACAAAAATGTAATTTTTGTACTTTTTGTCTTCGTAATTAATCGACACATATATTTATAATATGTGATGTACTAAAAACAATTCTATAAAAACAAAAAAAATTGTTATGTTAACTTAGATATATTAAAAAAAAGTCAATCTAATAACATTTGTCTCTTTTTTCTCCTACAAGTGTGTAATGCACCAAAAACAATTAAAAATATATATAGTACAAAATTTTCTAATTCCTACATATATAACTTGTATATTATAATAAAGGCGGTGCAATATACAATCACCAATTATATAATCTATTTATTACTAAAATTGTTGTTGATTTCATGTAAATTATTGTTTTGTAAAACATAATCCAAAAATACATATTAAAAAAAATAATTGAATTAAAAAATAATTATGTACAAATACTATTACTTTCATAATTTTTACTTAATCCTATTTCTCTAATACAAATGAAAATATTTATAGAAATTGTTAATGCAAATAAATACACTTATTTTAAAGTATTAAACTTATAAATCCGACAAAAGATAAATTAGATCATATTATATAACTTTTATTGATAACAAAAATTACGCAAGATACAATAAATAATATCACAATCAAAATATAAAAGAAAAATTAAAAGCCAATTATAAATTTAAAAGTCTGCATAAATTAATAAATATATAAATTTATAATAGATGTTTCTAATACAACCCTTCAAACTTTTTTAATAATTAAATCTGTGCAACGCGCGAGTCACATTCTAATACATTACTATTATTGACATGGTATATGAGCAATGAGTTTGGTTGAGGATATTATACTTAGATTGAAAAATAAAATAATCTCTAAGAATAGACAACTTCAATCTCCAAAAATATCCGATATTACTTAGATTTTTTTTTGGAACTGTTGAGCTAATTTTAACTTTGCAATCTCATCAACATCATGCTCCAATAAATATCATGTCACCAATATAATATAGAAAGTACAATACTGCAAAGTAAATATGATAAGCTTGTTTGAGCCCATAATTAAAGAGTCTTCTTCAACTTGCAAATTTTCCCTAGGTGTACCATTTGTATAACTCAACTCAATCTTTCATGAACCTTCCAAGTATATGGGGATTAGATTGTCATTTCACTTGTCATCGTAGAAGAATTGACGGCGTAAATACACTGTTATGCTTTAACATATTTGATAGACTATAAATTGAATTAAATGCTTCATTCGAACCATTGAATTGCACTCTTTTCTTTTTCCTTTCCATTAGATATTGCATCTCTGCTTCCTTGGATATGCTACTTTTGTAGTTGAAATCCTTATCAAATTTTAGCAACTATGTGCTTATGCTTGTCTTGTATTCTCAACATGGTTAATTAAGATTCGAATTTTTGTATATCAAAACGCAACATTCAATGTAAGACTTAAATTTTTCTCAATAATACGAAAAATAAGAAAGAAAGTATAACCATCTAAAAGTAGTATTTTTCTTTACAATCATACATTAAAAAAACCATGTATAATGAATGGGTTCAAGAACAAAATTTTGAAACTTTGCAAGAGGCCTAAAATTGTTTCTTCATTAGTGCTATGCCCACCCTACATGCCAAAATTGTGCATTTTTTCTTTTTCATAATAATATATTGGAAGCATTTTCTTTTCTCTATGCTCTAGTTGCATCATGTTACTTTTCTCCAACCTTCTCTTTCAACATTGCTATGAATTTCTCCCTCTCCTCTGGAGACATTCCCTCTGCTGAACAATCACCAACTCCCCATTCTGCTCCACGTAAACAGTACTTGTTCTCAATTTCTTTGCTATTCCTGAAGAGTAACACAAAATGTTATGATAAAAACAAGAAAGTTATTACCTATGAAGCACTAACATAAATACAAAAACCAGACACACAGTACTGACACATCCATACTAATAGTAACTTGAAAAAATAAAAGTAATTAAATATAATCAAATGAGTCGGTGTAAATGTTTTTGTGTTGTGTCCGTGCCTTCAATCGCAGCTCCCTAAGATTAATCTAAGAAAAAATGCATAGATTCAATTTATGATATAATAACTAAAGAATTACTTCTCTTTATTCAACTTAGATTGCTCAAGCAGTTTCTTCACCAGGGGAGATGATTTAAATCTTGCATCATTTTCAGCATATTTCTTCTGGTTTTCTTCTGTGAAATAAAAATAACAAAGATGAACTAATATATGTTAGTTTTTAATTTCATCACATTAAGCTTTACAAGCATGCTTTAAGACTTAAGAGTTTGAAAGTTGAAACCATTTATGCGACTGAGGAAGTCAATCTGAGGAAGCTGAGGACCAGGAACAGACTCTAGTCCTGATATTCCTGACATGAATCCAGCATGTGCTGTAAAAAAACAAAAATGCTCAAACTTTTAATTGGTTAGCACATGTGTCCAAATCATAGGTTTTAAATTGAATTCTGCAACCACAATTGCAGCTCGGAACTGAATACAACAAAAGCTTAATACAAAAGAAAACTCTTTAGAATGTTTCATATTAATGATTTAAAAGATATCAAAATAATACATTAAATGGAACCTACTATTAACTACTTCTAACTAATTTTAGTTTTAGAGGTTTCTCCAATATAAAAGTTCACATCTATACCGCAATGAAGGTTCAGCTAGCCAACACTAAACAAGAAAGTGAATTGCATGCTACATCAAATGACATGCAAAGAATGCAAAAGGGTATTGATAAAATTACTACCAGGGGTTGACCAGAGAAGAATTGCAATTGAAGCAGCCAAAGGAAGTGATTTTTGAAGAACATTGTAGGAAGGAGGAGGAGAAGATAATGAGCAAGAAAACTGTATGTTTCTTTTTGTTATTCCAAACTGAAGCTTCTTTTGAGGGGTGGTGCTGAGTTTTTCAGAGAAGGTGGAGATTTGAATGAAAGATGGTAGTGAAGAGGAAACCACCATGATTGGCTTCCCTTCCCCTCTCTACTGCTGATGAACAGTTGGGACTTGGGATGAAAGGGCAGGGAGGGAGGGAGATAAGAGGGCGCAAAAATACATGGCTCATATTGCTTCTTTTATATATTCAATTTTATTAGTTACACTCTTTTTTATTTATTTTTATACTTAAATAACTTAGGGGAATTGAATTCCCATAATTTATGTAAACTTTTAAAAACATATGCTAAAAACATAGGTTAATTCCGTTTACGTAAGAAAAAGTTTTTTTGGGTGTACCTAAAAATAAAAAGGATGTATCCAGTAAAATTGATGCTGATTTAGAATTTTGAAAATAGTTTTTTTTTAAAAAAATAATTATTAGTCACCAAAGATATTATTGAGTTGAATCGCGGAATAGGTTATTCACTTTAAGACGTTTTGCGACATTATGACGACTTCAGGATAAAACAATTCAGTTACAAACTGTATTGGTATTCTACTACAATATAGAAAACCGTTCTAAAATTAAATTATCAATATGGCTATTATGGTCACTCATAAGTATGGTACTAAGACTACTTTAAATGTGACAGAACAATATTTCGGTAGAGGGACAAAAAAAAAATAGAAGAAGCAGTCAAGGGAGAAGAGAGAAAATTCTGAAAATATCATAATTTGGTGCAAATTTTGAACTAAGTGAAATCCTCTATTTACAAAGAAAAATGGCAACTTATTAGAGTAAAAAATACGCAAACGGTTTTTGACTAGTTCACAGAGACCTTTGAAATAGGAGGGAGAGCAAGACTCACAAACGCAAAGGAGAAATAGGAGGAAATGGAATAGACTCGTGGAGAGAAAGGAAAACATGCACTAAAAAATAAATTTTTTTACGGGTACTAAAATATAATACACCACACAGTCTAGGCTTAAGAGGACGAACAGACTACGCATGTGTAGTGATTGATTTGAATACGCTCTCTTTTCTTTACAAAATTGGGTACCTTTGGAACACTCCCAAAGCTCCATTTCCACCTTTATAAACACTACTAGTGTTTGAAAACACTCCTATGTAAGATTTCTACATCATTTAAAATTCATACAACACTACTCAAAGTTTCAACATCTAATACAATAGTTCCATCACTTGCAACTTTTTTTTTACTCATGGTTATACTTTTACTCATTCCTTGTGCTACTTGGTAAATTGATAATGTCTAAACTTTTTTAATCATGGGGAGGGTATAACACAACTAGAGTGATAGAGGAATTTTTATTTGGATAAAGGAAGAAAAACGAAGGATAAAATAGGTAAAATGTTAATAAGTGTTTGTTTGATTGAGTTTTGTGTTTTAGTTTTTCAAAACAATTTTGTTGTAGATCAATTTTTAAAAACTGTTCTATGTTTAAATACGGCTTTAGAGTACAGAAATTTTTTAAATTATTTTCAATATTAAAAAGTACATAATGTGTTTAGAGGACAAAATCATACTATCTAGCTTTTTATTTAGATTGAATGACCTATAATTTTGATTTCCCATATTTGCTACAATTTTAAATTATGGATCATTAGATCAAAATTAAACAAATTAAATTTTAGTCATATATATGACTTAAATATCTGTATTTGCAGGAAAAATAACACTTTATTAAATTTGTATCTTAGTTACTTTTTAGTCTAATTCGAAATAGTCCATTGGTATCAATATGTGTTGATCAAGTGGATGCAACTTCGTCCCATAAGTAGGAGGATATGGGAAATCAAGTTAAAATTTTAGTGGAATCAAAGATTAGTCTCATAATCAATCTAAATGAAAAGATGTGGGGATACTTTAATGGAGTCACTCGGGTGCCAAATACCATATGGTCCATTAGTGGACATTAGTTGATGAAAATTTGATGATTAAAATTTGAAATTTTCAAATCAACAATTAAGATAAAAAAAAAAATTACACGAGTAAGAATATAAATGCACATCTCACTCTAGTTCGTCACTATCTTCGTGTCACTCTCTGAACTCTATTCCACCATGGTTAAACCCGATTGGGATAATACCCACGTTGGAGTATCTATTTGGACCAAATGCTTGATGGGCAAATACTCATTTAAATGACTGTTTCTTTTCTCATCTCCAAATATTCTCATATATACAAAAATATATGTCTCAATTGACTAATTCCGACATATAAAATACACCTTCGGATTAGTTAATCCGAATAAAATTTTAGAGTTTTTGAAAAGATTTAGGGTGGAAAAAAAAGCTTTCATTTAAATTAGATATTCTACACACAAAAAAACAAATTAGTTGATAGAATTATATGTATAAAAAATAAAGTATGATAAATTTAAGTGTATATATGCGTTATTCTACAAGAGTTTTGACAAAAATTGTGCAAGAATAGACATATAACAACATATTAAGCAAATAGAAAAGAAATCAGTCAGTATTTTGCAGAATTCACAAAGTCATGATCCAATTATGCTAGTCGTATTTATTCGTCCTATAACTAGGAAGCTACAAATTTGGTTTAGCTTAAGTTTCATCATAAACCTAAGTTATTTTTAGCCTATGTTTGGTTTAGTGTAGTATATGTTTCTCGCTTCTCAATGTAAAGACACCGTAAAAATTAGGAAGCTACAAATTATAGTAACATCAAAATACGCGGCAATGAAGCATCCCACCGTGAAAACAAACAAGTGCTTAATATGTTAGTGAAAATTAACCTTGAATACCGATTAAGAATGCTATCTAAAAAGAGAGAGAGCAATGCAAGGTTGGTTGGTGAAAATGCAGGCCATTGAATGCACTCAATGGTCACAAACATAAAACAGATCTTAAGCAAAACCTTGTTTCCTTAATTACAGCACAATGCTCTCTTTTTGCATTCCTCACAATTTTCTCATTCTCTTTGTTTTGTATCACTCAAGCATGGTCTTGGCAGCATCAATTAATATTGGTCTAAACTCATCAGTAGCTCGACCGAGTACTGTGTACCCTTCCTTGTCCTCCACATCCACATCTGCTCCATGCCTTATAAGAAGGAGTGCTACCTGTAAACCAAACACAAGGTAGATATTTATGCACTGCATCAATGTATGGTGCTCCAAAACTATGAGACTCCAATAACAAAACTACCAAAACATTTCTCATCATAGACATTTTACTTGTTTCCCACTTGTTCTTTCCACGGGAGGTAATCCTATTCAAGATATGTCAAACACTAAACGTGGACACTTCTCTCACATGAGATTCGAACCGTGGTTCGCCATATTGTGGGAAATTAATCCCTTCTGCTAAATTACATAATTATTGACGACGCTAACTCTAAAACAAATGCACTCATCATTGACCTCAATTTTTTTTATGCAGATACTAAAAGAAATAACTAATGAATCCAACCCCAGAACATTTCATTTGCAGATTCTGCGCACAAATTTGGATAGTACCTTTCCTTGGTCCTCGCTCCTCGGTGTGTGAATTAAAAAGTTACAGATAGTATTTGATACTCTTGAGTACTAAACAGTATCATGAAGTTTGCTGTATGCCTCCAACCACATTTTTCACCTTCTATAACATTTTATAAGTTACAACTACTAACCAGAATTTCCTTTGGAGTCTTGGCTAGGACACATTAGGGTGCCAATCCTCATTCTTTATTGTCTAATCTAATTTATGTAGCTTGAAATTATCAGGTTTTAGTGTTTATAGCAATGTTGTGAAAATCATGATTCTACCTAGTATCGGGAGGGAGTTGAAAGATCGTAACACAGATTGTAAGATCCTACCAGATGGCAAAATTATACTTATATAAATGGTTACACATACACATGCATAAAAATATCATAGATAAAGAAAATAACCTCTAAATCAAAACATTAAATTAAAGTTCATAACCATAAATTCATAAATAATTCAAAAGACCAAGTCCATAAGTCATATCATTAATTCATAACTTCAAAAAACAGAACAGAGGATGAACTCAAAAAAACAGAGGCACAACGCAAGGAACAGAAAAAGGAAGGGAAGGAGGAGGTAGCATCGCAGTTGCTGGTGGAAGTGGATGTGAGAGAGGCCATGAGAGAAGATGGAAGGTTTGAGATTTAGGCGATGTTCTTTCTGCTATTTGATAGTTGCACGCGAGAAGATGGAAGGTTTAGGTATCACATAGTTTTCTTTTTAAAAGTAAAAATACTGGGTCTTTTTGAGGAATCTCAACCTAGATACTAAAGAATTAGGATTTTCTGTGGGAAAACCTGACCTAGTTTCAAACAGCTCAGCTGTGACGAACTCGTGATCCTACAAGTTTATGGTGAAATTTTCAATTTAGCTAGGAACTTCACACCTCCTATCCAATGCGCATCGCAGCACGAAGAGAGGAGTTTGGATCGCAGGATCATGCAATTCCAGAGGCATACTCGCAATTTAGTTATTGTGAAGAAAATTTAAACGAAACTCAAATTGAAATGAAGGGAGTAGCTGTTATGAAATATCATGTTCAGATATTTATACTTGCACTTGATTCAATCACAAAAAATTAATATAGAATCCTTCTAAGAAGTTGGCAAGTGAAAAAACTTATAAAACTAAAGGATTATAAGAAAAGTAATAGATGAATCAAGAATTTACAAGAACTTATTTAATGCACAAGTTTTTTTTTTATAAGCAAATGTTAGTGGTTAATTTGTTAATAATGGAGAAATGTTAGTAGCAGGGGTCGACCCTGGTCTTCCTACACAGAACTCCTTCGGTATCCAACTTTTATCACTGGGCTATTATTCCTTCAGGGATTATTTAATGCACAGGTGGATAGAAATTTTGCAAACTAAATCATTCAGCATGGTGAAGCTGTCAAAAATGAAAATGGAAACATAGCAATATTCCTACCATAAAAATCATAAGAGGAACATCTACAACAAATACATATCAATTTATGAGAAATACTGTAGAAATGCACCCTGATAATGCATACTCACTGTTCTACAGTACACACACAAGAGCACGTAAGCACGGATATACTAAGCATACTTACCTCTTTGTTATAACAAACCACGGCATTCATTAGAGGAGTTTGACCAGCTCTATCAACAGTATCGATATCTGCTCCTTCTTCAATCAAAAGTTCGCACAGCTCAGAATTCCCAGTGCTAGCTGCCCGATGCAACGGGGTGCAACCAACCTGATCATATTGAAATTTACAAGGCATACGGTATAAATTATTATAAATGTCATCTTTAATAATGTGATTATTATGAAAAATGAGGAACATTGAAACCATAGTGTCACAAATATATCAAATGAATCCATGCTATAACCTTGTCCTTTAAATTAATCTTAGCATCATGGGAAATGAGTTTTTCAGCAATCTTTGATCGACCTTTACTGGCTGCATAGTGTAAGGCAGTACGTCCTCCATTGTTTTTTATATTAACATCAGCTCCTACAAAAAATGAAGAACAAGAACATTCAAGATAGTTGATGAATCATTCTACATTGTAAATGAAATATAATCATGAAAGGTATGGGTTATCAGTACTGCATCTTATTACTAGATCCGTGAACCTTTAAGAACTATGGATATCACAGATAATAACAGCCTGCATGTTCAATCAACTTATATGAAATAAAAGTCAACGGAAAATTGCAGTTGGCAAACTAAAAACACGACACGAGCATGAAATGAGACACAAAGACAATGCAACACAGACACATAGATACAACAAAGCTATGAAGCACGGAATCTGACACAGACACTGCGGCACGGCTAATGTCCAAAATATAGGACACCGGGACAAAAATCTAAATTGAGCATTAAGATTAATATATTAACCTTCAAAAAGGCAAATTATGGTAATGATAACGGCCCTCACAACAAAAGAATACTAAGAGGAATTATCTACGATGCAATCCTTACATAAATAATCCTAATAAAAGAAGATGGATCGTGTATTTTATAACAACTAGTTAATCATATGATAATGAGCATCACAAAAATAAAAATGATAAGAGATATGATTCTGCCATTAGTCTAAAAAAGTAAAAGATCTAATATAGGGTTAGAACTTAGGAGTGTCTGAGAAGAGCAGGTGTCGGCTCAGTCTCTTGGCGCTGTCCAAGACGTCTCTAACAGGAGTCTGAGCCAAAAGAATAAATTTTTTAAATTGGACACCGTTAAGAGGAGTCTGACATGTGTTCAAGGCGTGTCTGAGAAGTGCTGTGTCCAAAACATGTCTGACATGCCGACGTGGCCCTTTGTAGAGGTGTTTTGTATTTCATAGCAACAAAGTGTCAAAAATATTGCAGATGACACAACCAAAATGTGAAAATAAATATTTCAGAAGTTTGTATAAATCATTGTTAACATAATAAATAGTACCATTCGTCTAATTATTGTGGCTTTCTAATACAAGTCCACATGTACCTTTTCTAAAAGAGGAATGCTGAATATCACGAGAGAATTCTCACAAATAAATCACGAAACATTGTGATTGGTTGTAAAGATGGTGTTTTCCACCAAATCCGGAACTAAAACAGTTTCTCTATTTTTTTATAAAACCCACAACCTACTCAGAAAGTGCTTTGCGTGGTTTCACAAATAAAAAGTTAATGATAAATAGCATTCTTCTTTTCAAAATGAAGTCCTACACTCAAGTTAAACTGAATCAAACTTAACAGTCCCAATGAACACACATGAAACACTTATCCACTTAACTCACAGTTCAATCAAGGAAGAAAAAAAATTCTGCTAGACATTAGGCATAACAATTAATCTCTTAAAGTTAATAAAATAAAAATAAACCTCTGTTCAATAAAGCCTCCAATATCTCCAAATTCCCAATGCTGGCAGCAGAATGAAGTGGTGCCCACCCTTCTTCATCAGCACTATTTATAACCTCAGCAGATGCATCAGAAGACAATAATATCTTCACCACCTGATAAATTCCGATCCACAACAACAACAAAATCTTCAAATTTTAAGCTTAAATTAAATTGACTAACTAAAACCCCAATATGGGGTTTTGATACAAATGCAAAAAAGAACAAATTTTTATGCAATTGAAGGAAAAAGGAGGAGACCCTTTTGAGCAAAGGGGAACCTGAGAGTGACCAGAAGAAGCGGCAACATGGAGAAGAGAACGAGCGTCTTCGTTTCTTAAAGAGAGTGCTTTGGAGAGTGTTTCAGTGGACAACGCTTCGAAGACTGAAGAATCTCCTTCTTCAGCTGCTTTGAACAGATCATCCTCTTTGATGTTGTTTTCTTGTTTGTTCTCACTGTCTACTTCCATTTTCATTTCCTGTTCTCTATGGATTTTACTTTGATTTTGAACAAACTGAAACAATCCCTTCTCGTTTGTTTTTGTTTTTGTCTTGTTAGCCAAGGTATTTTTGTATGTCAGTGTGTCACAAAGCACCCAGGAAAGTAAATATTTACACCGTTTGGAATAAAGAAAGGGAAAGAAAAAGTGCTACAAAGGAAAGAAGATACATATTTTGAAATTGTTTTTATTGTTTGGTACCTTTAAAAAAGAATCTTCTATTATAATATATTAAAATAGACTCTTAAACTATTTATTTGGCACTTCATTACATTATATGCCACATAACTCTATTTGTATCACTGTGTTTATTTGTTTAGTTGTGATAACTAGATTCTTTTCTCTTTCTACTCTTTATATAATATACAATTTCATTTCATCTATTACATTTCATTTCATCAACAAAAACAAAATAACATTAAACAAACATTAATAATAGCTCATAATGCAATAAACGTTTCTTTATTATCTATTTATCATTTATTAAATGTTAATTTATTCCGTAACTATTTTCAATGGAAATCCAAATATATTTTTTTTTCTTGGTTGATCCAAGATTCAAGAAGACACGATACCATGACAAAATTGCTAACTTCCTCGCTAATTTTAGTATAACAAAATTTCTTTTGTAGTGTTTGATGGAATGCAATTGATGTCTATATTCATTTGAGTAACTGATTTTGATATATTTTTCTCCTTCGTGACTATGTTCTTCTCCAAATCAAATTTCAATATTTCCTTTTGCTTTATAATTGTATCATGAATGACATTATATTTATTGCTTTTGCCTCATATAACTCAACAAAAAAGACCCGACACAAGAGACATGTGAGCTGGAGATGGACAGATGGAGACTTCAAATTAGGTTTTAACCAAATATTTTAGATTTGTCACATTTGTAAATTGTTATTCGTGACAAGTCAAGTTTATGAGAAAACAATTATTTCCTCCATCTAATTTTAAATGTCTCATTTGTCATTTCTTTTAGTCTCAAATTATTTGAAATTTTACAATATTAATATAACATTAATTACTTTTTTCCACTAATACTCTTATTTATTATATTTCAACTCATCAAATTTTTTCGTTAACTGCAATTAATAAAAAACATTTGAGTAAATAAAACATTTTATCATTGAAATCAAATCAACTAATCATTTTCTAAAAAACTGTACACACTTCAAATGAGATATTTAATATGAGACGAATGAAATACTTATCTCGAAGAGTGATGTTGTTTTTTACACTAATACAATGAAAATTAAGTTTGTACCGGGTTCCAAAATTATTCTATTCTAAATGCACTTATTTTCATAATCAAATTTAATTAATGTCTTTTTTAAGCTACATTTATGTTATACATTTGTTTTAGTTCAACCTTTTTCCTTTACGATAACCTATTATTATAGAAAGAAAAGTAATTATTACTATCAATTTAAATTATTCAACCATTTTTTAATTTTTTTAGTTGCCATGTGAATTTTATATATACTAATGTCACTTTTAATATTTTTTTCAAGTTACTCTTTTTTGTTACGTGACTAGCACCTCATGTCAATTTATTTCCCTATAATTCATACATCTAATTAACTATTATTATTTTGAGATGATATTTACAAATAAACTGTGTAAAATAAAATTTTAAATATAATTATTGTGTTTGATTTGATATATAAGTCATTGCATTTATACTCCTAAGATATTAATAAGTGTGTCAGTTCACGAAGTAAAATGAAAAATGAGACTTATAAATGATTAATTATAAAAGAAACTTATAAATTATATATATCATATAGTTTCTAAATTCTAATGCTTATTAATTTTTTGAAAATAAATTTCAAGACATCCACACAATGCGTGGGTTGAAATCTAGTAAAATGTTATTTTGGACTCTAATTATTTAATTATGTCAAGTGGTGGTATTATGGTTTTTAATATATCTTTCCTAAGTTGGTCTCAAAATAAAACGGCTTTGGCCGTTGTTTTTTAAATAAACTTTATATCTCTTCTTCTTCATTTATTAGAAAGAGATGATTTATGATCATTTATTGTTTGAAATCACTCTTTTAAGTCATTTTTTTTCCTTCGTTTCTAAATAAGTAGATTCCACACATATTTAATTTTTTGTGTGATTTCGTCGTCGTATAAGTGTAGCACTTTTTTGTGTTTCCGTCTTGGTGCGACGTTTTTAGTGTTCTCATTTATTTTGGTGCAGTGTTGTTTGGTTTAGATCGGCATAGTAACTTTGATCGATTACATATTTCAATAAATGACTTTGACTCATCAACGTTACAGATCTGGAGGCATAAGTATTCCGAACACTCGAAATTTGTCATCTTTATAGGCAGTGTCATTTTGTGCTATTAATCTGGATGTTGCAAGTTTGTTCACAAATTCATCATTTTTTGTTTTAACGATTTTGAATTTGTATTGTATCGATATATTTTACCAATTTGAATGAATGAAAAATATCCTTTTTTAGTCAAAAGAAAAGTTGGTATTTGAATGTGTATTTTGTTAGTTTAGTTCTCGAATGTATCTTTCGTTAGTCCATTTAGTTTATGAAATTACTAACAGAAGTGAAACTCATGGTTGTTTTTGCAATTTCAATACATTTTCATATTCGGGGACTATAATGTCATTGCCTCGTATATTTAGTGACCAAAATGATAATTTACTCCATAATAAGTGAGATGAGAGGGCAAAATATAAGGTGGATTCTACCGAGATTCTTTCTCTCAATTTTGAAATAAAATGGACTATATTTTCTCCTTTTCTTTGAACCTACTTTATTTTTGTCATATTCTATATGTTGGGCTATTTTTGTCATTTTAAAAATATATCACTTTCTTTCCTCTCACTTTCTACACAATAAAAAATAAAGATAAATTTTTTTTATCTTTCTTTCCTTTAACTTTCTCTCTGATGAAACAACTAAAAAACACTTTGTTTTCTATTCATTTTTTTCTTTTCACATTTTTTTAACATTGCATCTGACATAGTCACATAAAACTTGGAGCACTCATTTCCCCTAATGATCTTTTTAAATTTAGGGTATCTACACTAATTTCGTGTTTGTTTCAATTCAAAAATAGAAGAAAATGAGATGATTGTTTTTCCTCTGTTTGACCGAGACAAAATGGAAGAGAAAGGAAATAGTGTGGGAACCATCAATTTTTGAAGATAACAAAAATCGTTACATTTAGATTATCTCATTCTAGTGTTGAATGCATAGAGACTAGATTGTGGTAATGTTGCCTCAACCCTTCAAAATGTAATGCACGAGTCCTTCAAAAGAGCAATTGAAAGACAGACTCAAGAACATTAAATGATTTTTGAAAATTATAGTGTAAAATATGTTTTCTGTGTTTCTTGTGTATCTCAAACAAGATAACACATCTTCTATTTATAATGAGGTTACAATAATTACATTCAAATACTAGAAATTTGTATTTTACTAAAAGTTCTACCAATGAACCTAGGTAGTTGTACAGTCAAAGAATAATAAATCATACTTTGAATTCTAACACTCCTCCGCAAGCTGGAGCATACGTATCATATGCACCAAGCTTGTTACATATAGATTCAACTCGAGGACCCCTAAGTGACTTAGTGAATATGTCAGCCAATTGATCATTTGAACCAACAAAATTAGTTGTGATTTCTCCGAAAAGAACTTTGTCTCTTACAAAATGACAGTCGATCTCTATGTGCTTTGTTCTTTCATGGAAGATCGGATTGGAAGCAATATGAACTGCATCTTGGTTATCACAAATTAGTTTAATTACGTTTACATCTCTTAACTTGAGTTGCTTGAGTAACTATTTTAGCCATGTAAGTTCACAAGTCTTTGCAGCCATAACACGATATTATGCTTTTGCACTCGATCTTGTGACTATGTTTTGCTTCTTGCTCCGCCACGATGCCAAATTACCTCCAACAAGGACACAATACCCAGAAGTGGATCTTCTATTTGATGGTGACCCTACCCAATCAACATCAGAGTAGCCAACAACTTCAGTGTTACCCTTGTCTTCATGAGGTAATCATTTTCCTGGTGTATTCTTGATATACCTAAGAATATGAATCACAATATTCTAGTGACTATCACATAGAGCATTTAGAAATTGACTAACTACACTTACAAAAAATGTAATATCAGGTTTTGTTACTGTAAGATAATTAAGTTTGCCAACAAGTCGTCGATATCTACCAGGGTCTTGCAATGGCTCCCCTTGACCTGGTAGGAGCTTGACATTAGGATCCATATAAGTATCACGTGGGCGACAATCAAGCATGCATGTTTCTTCAAGTATATCAAGGGCATACTTCCACTGATGTAATTTTTATACCTATCTTAGACTAAGCAACCTTAATCCCCAAAAAATATTTTAGCGGCCCAAAATCTTTAGTCTGAGAGTTTTGAGACAAATGTTGTTTGAGCTGATGAATGTCAACCTAGTTGTTACCTGTGATGATGATGTCATCAACATAGATAAGCAGGTAGATTCAAATGGTTGGTGAAGAGTGCAAGAAGAAAACCGAGTAATCAGCTTCACATCTAGTCATACCATACTCCTAGAGCTTGGTACTAAACCTCCCAAACCAAGAACGGGGAGATTGTTTCAGGCCATAAAGAGATTGACATACCAAGTGAGAGGTACCAATAACGGTGAAGCCTGGTGGTTGTTCCATACACACCTTTTCTTATAACTCTCCATGCAGGAAGACGTTTTTTATGTCTAATTGATGGAGAAGCCAGTGATGAATAATGGCTATGGGAAGAAAAAGTCGTACATATGCGATTTTGGCTACAAGACGAGCTTTTAAGCAATCAATCTTTACATCAAGCCTAACTTTGACTGTGTAGACCCAACAACACCCCATTGTGGTTTTGCCATCTGGTAAAGGTACTAAATCCGACGTCCTATTGGAGTGCAAAACAATCATTTCATCTATCATTGCCTATTGCCAGCAAGGATTAGACATAGCTTAACTTGTAGTTTTTGGAAAAGACACATAATCCAAAGGAGCCATAAAAGCATAACAGGTTGTAGCTAATTAATTATAATTCAAATGACAAGCATATATAGGATTAGGATTTCAATATGATATGTTACCTTTACGTAGAGCAATGGATAGCTCTGGTGTAGGATGTAGAGAATGAGAGTCAGGTGGAGCAGAGGATGAGTCTTAAGGATCGGGTGGTGGACGGGGCCTTCATTGGTAGGTGCGTAGGGTGGTTCTATAGAAATGAGTGGGAATAGAGATATGGTTGGGTGTAATGGGGAGATTAATGACTGTTGAGGCAAAATTCCAAATTAATGTTTTGAAGATAATCAGACATGTTAATTAATTTCTAATTATGATTCTAATTGTGTTGCTATTTAGCTTGTGCTTTTGAGTGTATTATTCAAACATAGGTAATCATATACAACAAGAAAAGTTCATTCTGGTGTATACAAAGATCATTTTGGTTTTTGACAACATCAGTATAGACAAACCAATATCATTTTAGTTTTTGACAGCATTAGTCTAGGCAAACCAAGATCATTCTAGTTTTTGATAGTATTAGCCTTATCAAACAAGATCATTATGGAAAATTCATTTTAAAGATAAAAATGAAATTAATCATTTTCCAAAATAAAGATCTTAAGTGAAACAAATATAAAGGAAACTCAGAACCATGATCAAGCCCAAAAGGTTAAAAGAAGCAAAACAACATCAAGAACAACAACAAGATCAATCTCCAAATTGATGGCCTATAAACAAAGTACAACTAGGGCAATAAGGATAAAAATGACATTGATGCTACACCTTTGCAGAATGTTCAGCTTGCGTAAAAAGCATAAATACTGACACCAAACAGCTGTTAAATTATCTCAGCCACAATATTCACTCAAGCATAAACAAAGAACATTTTGGTTACAAAGCAGGAATGTTCTGGATAAAATAGAACACGTCTATTAAAACATCACTCTAAACAGCTCGATTAGTAATGACTATATGAGCTGTCATCAACTTCATCGCGCCTATAAGAAGAACCTCAAAGTGAAGACAACAACAAGTGTTTCAAGTGCAATCAATTAATCACTTAAACAATCATACTTGAGAAATCAAAGCTCTTTAATCAAGCAAAAGCTCCAGTTGTCTTTCACTAGATTAATGGATCTTTTTACTGAGTTTTTTTGCTAAAAATCAATCTCAAACAAGTGTTGAGTATATTCTGATCCATCAACCTTTTTTCCATAATTTCATTTGAAACTCGGGACTATATTCTTAAAGATAGTTTGAGTGGTTTTTAAAAATCCTTTTTGTGATTAAAAGGTAACGTGTAAAAATCCTTTCTGGACTGAAAGGTAATTGTAAGAAATCCTTTCAAGGTTGAAAGGTGAAAATTGTAACTGCTCAAGAGTGATCAAGAAAGTTTGTGTAAAAGCAAGAACATTCTTGTGTAAAGCACATTAGTGGAAAAGGTCACAAATTGTGAGGCTAAACGTAGCCCACCTTGGGTGAACCAGGATATATCATTGTGAGATTTTCTTATCCTTATCCTTAGTTATTTCTCACTCACAATCATTGATCACATAGAAATAATCCTTTTCATTTATTTTCACTAACCAAGAATGTTCTGCATTTTTGTTTTAAAACCAAGATTAATCTTGAGTTAGTTTAAATTAAAAGCAGGAAATAATTTTTAAAAGCGAATCACAATTCAAACCCCCTTCCTTGTGATTGACATTACTACTTCAATTGGCATCATAGCCTACCTCTAAGGATTAATACTCAAAAAGTGTTAGAGGAAAATATTCAAGAAGCCATGTTAAAAGCTAAGTATATCGTTGAAGGAGGATCATCAAATAGACCACCTTACTTTGATGGTACAAACTACTACTTTTGGAAAAGTAAGATGCAACTATTCTTTAAATCACAAGATACAGGAATGTGGTGCATCATAACAGATGGAAACTTTATACGAAGAATTAATCAAAATGATTCAACGTCTACTGAAAAGAAAGAAATAGACTGGACAACAGAAGACAAAGTTAAGGTACTTCTAAATTCTAAAGCTCAATTATTTTTGTCTTGTGCTTTGAGCAGGGAAGAAAGAGAAAGAGTTGATGAATGTGATACGGCTAAAAAAGTATGGGATACACTACAAACCCATCATGACGGAACAAGCCATGTCAAAGAAACAAGAATTGATATTGGCGTACGAAAGTTTGAACTGTTTGAGATGAATGAAGGAGAAACCATTGATGAAATGTATTCAAGGTTTACAACCATAGTAAATGAAATGCGTTCTCTTGGCAAGGCATACTCAGTACAAGATAGAGTAAGAAAAATTCTGAGATGTCTCCCAATCATATGGAGACCAATGGTTACAGCCATATGTCGAGCTAAGAATCTTGAGATACTTGAATTAGAAGAACTCATTGGAACTCTAAAAGCACATGAAGTACTACTGCAAGAGGAGAAATCAGCAAATAAAGGCAAAATAGTAGCCTTAAAAACCTGTCAAAATCTTCAAGAGAGCCCATCTTCACAACCAGATGAAAGTGAAGACTCAAAAGAAATTGGTCAAGAAGAAGTAGTTCTTCTTACAAGAAAAATTCAAAGAATGATGAGAAGAAGTGATGATATCAAAAGAAGTTTTCCAAACAAAAGGGAAAACTCTAATACAGAAATAGATAAGAGTCATATTACATGTTATGGGTGCAACAAACTAGGACATTACAAAATTGAATATCCTTTAAACAAAAAGGCATATTAAAGATTTTCGTTCAAGAAAAAATCCATGATGGTTACCCGGGATGATTCAGAAGAATCAGACACAGAAGAAAATGAAGAAGTCAACATGTGTCTAATGGAAAACTCAGAAAACGATGAAGTAATCATTTATAAACTATATCCTTTATATGAACAAATGGAAAAAGAATTTGATAATTTGTTAAATGACTCAAACTTTCTTGCTAAAAAATGTGGCTCTTTAAATGAATAAGTTTGCAAAGAAAAAGAAGAAAGCTCAAGCTATGAATGATTAACTAAAAAAAATCATTCAAATTCTCCAGGAATCTCATTTTAGAACATTTGGAAAATCTGAATGTCAAGAACGCTCTACAACTCAAAAGGAGAACGTTCTTCGCAAAACAGAAATTGAATATCTTAAAAATGATTTACCAAATTTATTAAATCATCTGAAGCCTTCAAAAAAATTATGGGATCTCAGGTAGAATTATTTGATAATGTTGGACTCGGTTTTGACAAAACTCAAAAGCAAAAACTCTATGCCAATTTTTTTTGTACCTGAAAGAAAAAAAGACAAATGCACAACAAAATATTCCTACTGCAATATATTTGAACATCTTGATTATGCATGTTATTTCAAAAAATGGTATGAAAAATATTAGTCAAGACGACCTCTCAAAAAGGAAGAACGTTGTGGCATCAAGACAAAACATTCTCCAAAAGTAAGTGGAAAATGTTCTTATTGTTCAAAGATTGGTCACAGTAAATCAAACTACTATTTTAAGAAAAAATCTAGTTTTAAAGAAAAAGCTAACTCTCAAGGACCTAAGACCAAATGGGTATCTAAAAATCTTGTAACATCAAATGCAAGTCGGTTTTCAAAATGTTAAGAAAAAGTCATGGTACTTGGACAGTGGCTGTTCGACCCATATGATAAGAGATAAACAATGTTTTCTTTCCTTTGTCAAAAAGGATGGAGGATATGTAACCTTTGGGTATAATGATCAAGCAAAAATCAAAGGTAAAGGTATTATAGGTAAGGAAAACTCTGCAAAAATTGTTGATGTTTAATACGTTGAAGGTCTAAAACATAATCTTTTAAGCATTAGTCAACTATGTGATAATGGTTTTGAGGTTATCTTTAAACCAAACATATGTGAAGTCAAGCATGCATCTTCTGGAAAAATTATTTTCTCTAGATCAAGAAAGAAAAATCTTATATGTTATATCTTGAAGAATTACCTACTGAATCATGTTTTATGTCCATCAACCAAGATAAGTGACAAACAAACTGGGCATGTTAGCATGAAAACAATTTCAAAATTATCCAAACTACATCATGTTAGAGGTCTGCCAAAAATAAGTTTTGATAAAGATAAAGTATGTGAGGTTTGTGCTAAAGGAAGATAAGTCAAGAGCAATTTTCATTCAAAAGATTTTATTTCAACTAAAAAAACCTCTTCAATTGCTTTACATTGATCTTTTTGGTCATATCAAAACTACAAGCTTAAGAGGAATAAGATATGGCTTTGTCATTGTTGATGATTTCTCACGTTGCACATGGGTACTCTTCTTAAAAACAAAAAGATGATTATTTTGATGCATTTAAAACCTTTTTTAAAAAAGTTCAAAATGAAAAAAACTCTGCATAATCTCTGTAAGAAGTGATCATGGAGGATAATTCATAAATACTTCCTTTAAAAAGTTTTTAGATGAACATGACATTCTCATAATCTCTCTAGTGCAAGAACTCCTCAACAAAATGAAGTTGTTGAACGAAAGAATCGAACATTACAAGAAATGGCGAGAACAATCTTGGAAGAATCAAATGTTCAGAAATATTTGTGGGCTAAATCTATCAACACTTCTTGTTACATTTTAAATCGTGTATAAATAAGAAAAATCATCAACAAGACACCTTACGAAATATGGAAAAACAGAAAACCAAATATGGACATTGTTGTTGCACCTTTGCAGAAAGTTCAACTTGTGTACAAAGCAAAAATACAAAACACCAAACAACTGTTCAATGATCTCAATCACACTATTCGTTCAAGCACAAACGAAGAATGTTCTAGCTGCAAAGCAGGAACATTCTGGATAAAATAGAACACATGTCTATTAAAACATCACTTTGAACAACTGGATTAGTAAGGGCTATATGAGCTGTCATAAACTTCATCACACCTATAAGAAGAACCTCAAGGTGAAGACAACAACAAGAGTTTCAAGTGCAATCAATTAGTCACTTAAACAATCATACTTGAGAAATCAGAGCTCCTCAATCAAGCAAAAGCTCCGGTTCTTTTTCACTAGATTCATTGATCTTATTACAGAGTTTTATGCTAAAAATCAATCTCAAATAAGTTTTGAGTAGATTTTGATTCATCAACCTTCTTTCATAATTTCATTTGAAACTCAAGACTATATTCTTAAAGATAGTTTGAGTGGTTTGTAAAAGTCCTTTTTGTGATTAAAAGGTAACGTGTAAAAGAAACAAAACATGTATCTTCTACAGTAGAGACAAAGAAGGGGCGAGTCTCAAAGAAACTAACATCAACAGAGACAAATTATCGGTGAAGATCTTGGGAATAGCACCGATAACCTTTCTGCAGACGAGAGTAGCCGAGAAAAAGACACTTAAGGAATATTGTAGCCAGCTTATCTTTCCCTGGAGTAAGGTCATGAACAAAACATGTGCACCCGAAGATGCGGAGTGGTAGAGTATAAAGATGTCGTTGAGGAAACCAAATAGAATGTGGTACCTTGTTTTCAAGTACAGAGGAAGGCATGCAATTGATTAAGTAGCAAGCTATGAGAATTACATCTCCCTAAAAACGAGGAGGTACATTATTTTGAAGGAGCATGGTACGAGCCGTTTCCACCAAGTGTCAGTTCTTTCTCTCGACGACACCGTTTTGTAGAGGGTTATGAGCACACAAAGTTTGATGGATGATACCCTGCTAAGTCAAAAAAAGATTGAAAAGATGTAGACAAATATTCGCGAGCATTATCACTTTGCAATATTTTTATCTGAGTACCAAATTGTGTTTTTATTTCTGAGAAAAAAGTTTGAAAATTTGAGAAAACATCTGAGCAATTTTTCGTTAAAAATATCCAAGTGCATCCGGAAAAATCATCAATAAAAGTAACAAAATATTAAAAACCAAACATGAAACAACACGACTCAGACCCCAAATATCATAATGAACTAAAGCAAAAGGAGACACAACTTTTTTGTTGACTATGTCAGGAAATAAACTCCTAGTATGTTTCCCAAATTGACACGACTCACACTCTAAGGTAGATACTTTTGACAGACTCAGAACCATAAGATGCAACTTTTGAAGGCTAGGATGGCCCAAACTTTGATGGATAATATGTGGAGACTCGACGACGGAACATGCAATAGGAGTTTGTAGGTGTTGAAAGGTAATATAGGCCTTGAGACTCATGGCATACTCCAATCGTCATCATAGTACTCTGATCCTGCATAAGAACAGAACCATTAGCAAATGTAACATAGTAAGCTAGGGTATAAGTGAGTTTACTGATGGATATTGAGTTAAATAGACAACCAGGGAATTAAGCACAAAGTCCAAAGAGAATATGGGTAGGGGATTTGCTCGGCCAATACCATGAGATTTGGTTTATGACCCATTAGCCAAAGTAATACTAGGTAGTGTGTCCATATAAGTCAAACATGAGAAAAGCAATTTATTACCAAGCATATGATCAGAGGCACCTGAGTCAAGTATCCAAGGTCCAAGTGAAGAATATTGTGTAACGAAGGCAATAGGATTACCAATCTGAGCAACGGAGGCAACTTGTGTGGTAGTTTGCATTTGTGCCATCAACTTAATGTAGTCATTATACTATGTGGTAGAAAGCGTGACTTGATCACTTGTGTTAGAGGCCTCAATTTGAGCAACATTGGCAATTCTGAGTTACAGTTGATTAGCTTTGGTGCAACATTGTGCTTCAACATGGCCAAAACGGTTGCAATAGTTGCATTGAGTTCGAATCCAATTATGTCCACGTCCTCCTCTTCTACCACCTCGTTGATAAGAATTAGAGACGAGTGCAATAGATTCAACTAGCACATTGAGAGAAGCAAAGGTTGGAGCAAGAGTTAAAGGGGTTGAAAGACGCAGTAATTTTTCGCAAACAGTTTCATATGAGGGAACAATAGAACTAGATAGAATTTGGTTGCGAACTGAATCCAAATCTGGTGTAAGACCCGCAAGGGCAAGAACCATAAAAAAATTTCCACGTTGGTTAGCATGTGTTTCATCACTGTCAGTAAAGTGCATAAGTGCATCAAAGTCAGCAATCAAACTATCAAGCTTACCTATGTTGCTTTGCATATCCATTTCTTGTTTCTTCATGGAAATAAGATGCAGTGTATAAACGATTAACGTCATTGGAGTATGCTTTATTCGCCTTTGCCCAAACATTATAACATGTTTTAAACGAGTGAAACTGAGATTGAAGTTTGACATCAATTGGAAACCAAAGAAAATTGTATAGAGAGGCATCAATATGTTTCCAATTGTCTTGATCCTTGGCAGCAACATCCTTGGACTGTTTGAGCAAATGGTCTTTACGACTTTGTCCTTGAAATCAAAGTTCAACGACAGCTACCCATCCTGCGTAATTGGCAACGCCTACCAATTTTTTGCAAGGGATCAAAGAAAGCGTAATGAAAATGAAAACAAAAGAGGAGGCAACAGCATATCTGGTGCTGGACATGACGATCAATGTTAGGCAAAAGAGAAGAAAAGTTGTTGAAAAATCACCAAAAGTTGAAAATGACATTGGAATATGCCATAAGGCCCTGAGCGACGGCTGGTGTTGAAAAGATGGTGGCTAGAGGTGTGTCACACGCGAGGTTGGTGGAGGTGTGTGGGTCTCACGCGCAGATAAGAAGGCGGCGCGTGCGTCAGAGTTTGGCGGTGCAAAAAAAAATGGCACTGTGCTCGTCGGAGGATTATGCGGCAGTCTGTAGTGGTGGGTCGCACTGGAACAGTATACGTATAGCTGGAATGATAAAGCACATCTGTAACACAAAATTTTGAAGAGAAAAAAATATATGTTTTCTATGTTTCTTGTGTCTCAAACAAGATCACACATCTTCTCTCTATGAGGTTACAATAACTACATTCAAATACTAGAAATTTGTATTTGACTAGGAGTTCTACCAATGAACCTAGGAAGTTGTACGGTCAAAGAATACTAAATCATACTTTGAATTTTAACATATAGATTATACGTGTTTGATCCTTCTTAAAGGGGTCTTTTTAAAGTATACAAACATTCTTTTTCAATAATAAGTTTTTTGGTTTCCAAAGTCCACATACAAATGGATTTGACGAAGAACTAGGAACATCTCTTTCTTTCATGCACCGACAATGATACTACTATGTTAATAACCTTAATTAAGAATAATAAATGTGAACTAATTATACTAATGATTAATTGTAATGATTAATTGTGATGTTGTGTATTAATAATTTGTTAGTTGATATTGATGAACATGATAGCAACTTTATGATACACAATTCGCATAAATTGAATTTTTAGTGATTTGAAAGCAAAATCTATTTGTATGTGGACTTTGGAAACCAAAATAAAATGTCAATAATTTATGATAAATCTCAATATATGATTTGAAAGCAAAATAGTCAGTTTTCCATTAGATGAAACCATGATATGCAAAATAGTCACTTTTCCATTAGATGAAACCATGATATGCAAAATAGTCACTTTTCCATTAGATGAAACCATGATATGAAACCATAATTTTGCATTGCAAACTATATCCAAACATGAATTACGTTTTTTCCAAATGTTGAGTTTAATGAATATAAAAAACAAATGAATAAAATATAACTTGAGTAGGAGCAAAGTTTCTTTTGGACAATGGTAGCAAACCGATACAATTTTTCTTATTAAATTCATAAACCCCGACAACACGATAATTATGTTATCACTAAAAATATTTAATTTTAATCATATCTATTTTAAAAATCATATAAAAGATGATTTGTAATTAATAGACTCTGTACAAAGTTTTAAACTAGTCTATTTTTTATTAACAAAAGATGAGACATATAATGGAAAGCTTAAAATGTATATAATAATGAGCTGAGCATTATGGCACCTAGAACTTGAACTGTGATTAGAAAAACACCTGAGATTTTAACACACTAATTTGACTGAATCTCAAAATCATCATCAAATACCCAACTATTAGTCTTTACCCATACAAGAGAACAAATACACAGCCTAACATGTTGCAAGAGCTCTGAATGAATTAATCAGAACATCTTCTTTCAGATTATGACCTGTTAATCAGAAAATAAACATATTAACAAGATGAAGAGTATTCAAATGTGTGCTTAGACAAGAGAAAGCTCTTCTAGTTACCTATAAAGACTATCTTATTAATCCTGTTTTCTTCCTTCTCCCACTTGCGAGCAGGAACAATCTCATATAGTTCTCTCACTGCCTGCCAGGTTTTCACAAATCAATGATTTTAAACCCAAATATTATATAGAAGGAGGCATACACTCTAAAAGTAATGCATTTAATGCATTTTAAACCCAATGATTTTAATGCATGTTTGGATTTATCTAAACCATAGTGTGCATTATAATCATGTTAATATTCAATGTGTCAATTACTCAACGATACATAAGTTACGAAGTAGAGTAAATGTTTAAGATTAGCAAGTGAATAGGTGTATCAAATGAGAGGGGAAACCACTACTACACATCCATGTCTCTGATTGATTTTACATGTGACTGTCATCCATGTACGATAAGATTTTTAAGGGGTTACAAGTTCTTAGAATTTAGGAGTGAGCCAAACTCAACCCTACAAAGATGACTTTTAAGGTGAGAGATGCCTCTTACTTATAAACACTTTCTAGGACCATATCACACGCCCCTCGTGACCAAGAGGACAAGACTAGACATTTGGAATGTGACTCGAGTGACTCAATAATAACGGATGTCCTAACAGATCTTGTATAGACTCTTGTACTATTTTAAAATTTGGGGTTGGACCTAACTCAACTCCATAAAACCGACTTTTAAAGTGAAAGATATCACTACTTATAAACATTTTTTCGAACCATATTACATCCAATATTAGACTCTAAACACAAGCAACTCTCGAAAGTTTTCACATGGTTAGATTAGCTTCACTTGCCAACTCACGCTTTCACTAGATCTACCTAACAAAATTGTACGTGCCTAACCACTGGTGAAGATGGATCATATATACCTGCTTAGAGACAGAAGAACATTCTAGTACCATAAGACAAATTTTAGGAAAACCATAATGATGTTAAGTATAACTTACCTGCAGAGTATGCAATTGATCAGAGTTTTGAACACTTAAAACTCCTTTGCAACGGTATACATCCATATCATATTTCTTCTCCCAAAGAATCTCCTCTAGCCATATACGAGTCTGCAATGGTTTAAACATTATATAAATTGTTAAAATTCAGTGTAAGTTTTTATTATTGCTTGATTGTGCAACATCCTAAGCTAATTGTTAGTAGTCCTAGTCAATACAACTTCCTAGACATTGAATATAATTATTGCAGCATCATTATAAATAGAAGGTGTGTGATCTCATTAGACACACATAAATTACTCATATTTTACATGGTATCAGAACAGATTCTGTGACCTATCTATGTGCTTCACTATCGTTGCCGCCGGAAGCACCACCTTTCGGTGTTTCAATTTTTGGCCATACAGTCGTCTGTCGCCATCAAATATGGCTGCCTTTCTAGCATTCAGCCACACCACATCCTAGGGCTGCTCTGCATTTTCCAATTGTGCTATAACCAGAATTTCTTCAAAATTATGTGCGTACACACTTTTCCAGCTGTCCCTTTTCCAGTGCGACACCCCAAAGGCCACCACGCAATCCTCCGGCAAGCATGGTGACCATTTTTCTGCCGCCAAACTCCTCTGAATGCTCTTCCAGCCACTAATTCCTCTGTGTATGAGCCCCATGCGCCGCCACCAACAATGAGCGTGAGAGCGCGTGATACATCCTCCAGCCACCAGTTTTCTACGCCGGCTGTCCCTCAGTGTCTTAAGTCACATTCCAAGGTGATATTCATCTTTGGTGATTTTCCATCAACCTTTTCTTTTTCGGCTCACGTAGATCATCATGTCCGGCACTGTAGCTGCTGCTGCTGCTGCTTCTTCTTCCGCTTTCAGTTTCACTTCTCTTCCACTCTCATTCCTTGCGAAAAATTGGTCGGTTGTGCCAATTACGCAGGATGAGCTGCTGCTGTTGAACTATGGTTTCAAGGACAAGGTCGTGAGGACCATTAGCTCAAACAATCCAAGTTTATTCCCACCGACGATCAATCAGGTGGTGACTCTTCTCCCACATATGAATCATATTAGTGGTGCCTTTTATTCCCACTGAGAATCAATCCGGTGGTGACTCTATTCCCACATATGAATCATATTAGTGGTGCCTTTTATTTCCACCGAGAATCAATCCGGTGGTGACTCTATTCCCACATATGAATCATATTGGCACTAACGATCAATCCGGTGGAGACTCTTTTTCCACACATGAATCATTAATGGTGCCTTCTCTTCTGAAACTAGCCAAACAGTTCTCTCCCTTAGTTTCAATTTTTGTGAAAATTGTTAGTAGTCCTAGTCAATACAACTTCCTAGACATTGAATGTAATTATTGCAGCATCATTATAAATAGAAGGTGTGTGATCTCATTAGACACATATCAATTACTCATATTTTACATAAATAAATACCAGTTGAAACCAAAAAAGGTTTATTTGAAAGATACTTGATTAGAAACTATACAAGAAAGAGAAAACTCAAGTAATTTTTATATATAATGTGATCTGCAATAACATCACGAATGAAATTTGAAAATCTACCTTATCAAGATCAATTGTGCGTGTCTCGCAAATGCACAAGGTTCTCACGCCACTATCATGGAGCTTTTTAGTAGACAAAGAGCGATTTTCTTCTAACAATGCCTCTAAATGTGTTGCATGCTGAAAAGAGAGGCAGCAAAATGGTAAATTGCAATCATGAAGGTGGGAAGAAAAGACTATGGATCAAGAACAAAAATAAATATGATTTACTGCGGTATCATAAGCTTGGCGGTTCAATATCTTAGATAAGTCGACTTGACATCGAAAAGAATGAACTATCTCTGCGAGTGTGTTAATGTTATGGATTTCCTCCTCAAGTTCCTCCAGAGCTCCAGAGCCTTCTGCAGATACCAAATCAACCTTGTTAAGAATTACAATGTCCTGAAACAAACGGCAAAATTATTAGATTTTCCAAAAATTATGCACTGCCACATGACTTAGTGACTTGTTGGCTCGTTATTTAACATGACACAGAAGCAAAAATAAGTCCAAAATTCAGTGATGGAGAACTCTTTTGAAATTTTAAAAATTAGGGGACTATATTTTCATATTTAAAATAGGGGGACCAAAATCGTGAATCAGCGAAAATAGAGGTACTAAAAGTTCATTTAAATTATTGTAGGGTATTATGGTACCTTTACTTGTTGTACTATGCTAGTACTTGACCTAAATTATCAGCATAGATAGGGGAGATATATGATCAGTTTTATATATAACAATTACTTTGTCTTGTTAGCGAAATATAGTTTAAAGTGTTCCTTCTATCACAATTTTTCTTCTTATCTTTTCTTTCATATAAAAATAAAAATCTGACAACTATTAAATGATAAAAGAAAAAAATGCATTATCAATAAGAATCAATAACTGAAATCCAGTTAATATAATAAACAATTACCGCAAATGCTATCTGAAAATATGCTTCAGGAAATGAAGATGAGCCACGGTGCTCCTTGAGCTGAAAGCGAACATTTTTTGCATCAACAACCTATTTGGACAGAAACACAATTAGAAACAGGTACCATGATTCACAAATCACAAGCCATGCTCTCATGTACTAAGGAAAGTAATAGCTTCTATCAACATATAAGAGGAAACTAAACTAAGTGTATTAGTTTGAAAACCAAGATAAGTACTATAAAATGTCTCCAAAAACTATTTCTTGGACACAGAAGAATGACAATATGGCTGGTGATAGAAACTAAGTGCAAGTTAAAATTGGCGGTAAGTTTGGCAAAACCACGGTGACACCGTGATTTTGTAGAAGCTCAACAGTGTAGCTTTTGCTAAATTAGCGACGGCATGAAAATAAAAAACATCAATTTCATCCATTAAAGACACTTACGGTGACAATGGAATCAAGCTTCACGTCAGATTCCAACTGTTCATCCAACCAAAGAATAGATGCCAGAGGTGCTGGATTAGCCAAACCAGTGGTTTCCAGCAATATATGGTCTAACCTACAGACACAAAATAACTAAATAATTGTGCCAATAACACCCACTTTGCTGGAAACTACATCAATTCATGACAGAACTAAAAGAGGTTTTGATAAAAGTGAACAAAAACACTATGCAATTAAGTGTCATTATGAGTAAGGTGCTTCAATTTTTCTATGCCTAAAAATTTGAATAGTTTTGTTTGTTTAACCTTTCTTTTCTCTGTACAAGCTGCTCAAGGGCTTGAACCAAACTATGCTTAACAGTGCAACATATACACCCATTAGCAAGCTCAACCCATTCTTCAACAACTGCACCACCTTCCCCTTCATTTATCAGTGCTCTTTCCACTCCAATTTCCTCACCGAATTCATTCAATATGACAGCAATCCTCTTCCCGTATTGAGAGTTCAAGATATGATTCACTAACTGAAAGTCAAGATAACCAATTCACAACTCCACATCACAAAATCACTGAAACACTATCACTTCAAAAACCAGTCAGTAAACAATCATTTCTTAGTCGCTGAATGTATTGAAATAACAAAAACCAGTGTTATCAATTGTGGATCACGAAAAATAGCGCTTTGTTCAAAGTCTGCTACACTGCATTGCTATAATGTTGCTATAGCCGCTATTTAACAATACTATGTACTAAATCACATATCACAGATCAATAGCGATATATTAAAACATTGACGAAAACATCTTTGAGCCGTCTTTTGTTAGTAATTTCACGGACTAAACCGACTAAAGGGAACTAAACTAACCAATGAAAGTCACCTACATACAAGGATCAAATTAATTAACAAAAGAGACGTTCATATATGTTATGCATTTAAGTGCTATAGTAACAGGGACTCACACATTCGAGGATCAAAATGGTTATTTACTCAAAACTAGTACTAATACTAATAAGCAACAAAGACATGAACAAATAACAAAAAGAAAGAACACAACTTTAAACTACCCAATTAATCAAAAATTGAAAATTAGAAAAAGAGAAAATTGTGAGTGGTGAAAAAGAAAGGGGTGTTAATTTTGATGGAAAAGGGTAAAAAGGTAATACCGTAGACTTGCCAGCACCAAGATAACCGGTGATGAGGGTGACACCGACAGAAGGTTGTTGAGAAACGGATTTATGATTATCCAGTTGAATCTGAACAGCAAGAGGTGGCTCTTCGTCTTCCTCGGGCTCCATCTTCGACTGTTCTCTTTCTTCTATTTCCTTGTGCTACAATATGGTCTATTCATATTGTTTGAACTTTGAAGTGCTACAAATACAATAAAGAAGTAAAATGTGATTTGGTATAATTGCAATTTTCTTCAGCTATTTTTATCCTTTCACCAAATTTATCACTTTAAAATATAATAATTTTGCTCACTCACTTAAATTTTTAAATAAAAAATAATAAAGTGAGAAATTTTAAACGGATATAGAATATAATTTGACGTTGTTGTATAGTTAATATAAGAACTTCTTCAATTTTAACTTTTGATTATTATTTTGTAATTTAATTTAAGACATATAAATAATTAATGTACTTTAATAGTTTTAATTTATAAATTATATATTGTATCATTTAAAACGTTAAATTATTATTTTTTAATTAAAAAAATTTAAAATTAAAATTAAATTTATCAAATTTTAAAATAAAAACATTAATTCTGCAAATTAATAAAAATATGAAAATTAAAATTGTAATTAAGTCATGTGATTTTTTGTTATCCAAAATTGCATATTGTACTTGCTCTTTTTTTTTTACAGAAAATATTGAAGTTGCTCACTTATATTTCGCGATGAAAAAAAAATTAGTGGTTGTTCATCTCAATATTTACTCAAAATGTGTAAAAAATACTATTAGATTGGAACTTCCAATAATATCTTTAATCTCATTTTTATTATCGAATTGATGTTTTATACAACAGGAGTTCAAAATCCAAAAAACACCAAGATTTGGGGGGAGAGTATCGTCCAAAAAATAACTCTAATTCTTTTTCTTCTTTTGGTATAAAAATTACTCTAATTTTAATAAGGAAATTATTTAACCAATTAATGAATTTCAATGAGTATGAATCTATTCAGAGTATCGAATTTGATTTTATTTTTAGACACGTTAGACACTAAATATAAATGTTTCTTTTAACGAAGATTTGAATTCAATTCTATCATTCGTAGAAATCTAACTCCTTGTACTATATTAATTTTTCTTTGAAACCAAAGTAAAACAAAAAAAAATGAGGATGTCAATTCAAAAAAACAAATTAGAGTAAGTTTGGGACAATTCATTGCATATTTATGTTAAGCTTAAAATTATTATTATATAATTAGATGATATTAAATATTAAAAATATAAATATTTAATTACTTACGAAAATTTTTAAAATTTAAAATTATAGAAGTTAAATTTGAACAAAAATAAATAAATAAATTACAAAGTAATTTTGTCATTTTATCACAAGATATCATACCATGTCATTGCTGGTGTATATCAAACACGAGATGAAGCACCTATGACACATAAATATTGCTGACACATAAATATTGTTTCGAAGTTGTCGATAGAACTTTGAGAGATGTACTTAAACTTATATAACAATGATCCATTGGACATTTTATTTGGGGGTAAAGTTGTTGTATTTGGTGGAGACTTTAGGTAGATTCTTCCAAAAGCCACAAGGCAGGATATTGCCACTATTAATTCCTCATACATTTTGAATTAATGTGAAGTCATGACATTACATATGAATACGAGGCTACTTATTAGATGTGGAGATATTGATGTACTTCAAATAAAGGCCTTCTCAAAATGGATGTTAGGTATTAGTGACGGTACAATTGGTGAAGATAATGATGAGGATATGACTCTTGAAATTCCAGATGATTTGCTTATAAAAAGTCCAATTGATTTCATTTCGTCTATTGTTGATGGTATCTACCCATCATTCTTGGAAAACATGAATAACCCATCATTTTTCCAAGAGTGAGCTATATTAGTCCCAAAGACTACTATTATTTATTTTATTAATGATTATATATTGTCGTTAATTCCAAGAAAAAAAAATATATCTGAATTTTGATACTCTAGTTTCAAAAAAATATATATGTGGATGTTCCTAATGATGTACATACACCAAATTTTTTTTAACACCATTAATGCTTCTAATCTTCCAAATCACATGTTAGAAACTAAAAGTTGGAGTGTCGGTGATGTTGTTGAGAAACATTCATCAAGTTTTAGGTTATGCAATGATATTCGATTGATCAATACAAAAATGGAGAAATATGTATTTGAAGATACTGCTATATCTGAAAGTAACATTAAAAATAAGGTGCATATACCTAGATTATCATTGATACCATCCGATTTGAGAATTACCTTCACATTTCAACCAAGATAATTTCCTTTGGTCATTTTATTTGCAACGACTATAAATAAAAGTCAAGGTCAATCTATGAAGCATGTTGAAGTTTATCTACCACAATCTGGATTCCCACGTGAACAACTATACATTGTAGTTTCAAGGGTCACATCACAAGAGAAGAAACAAACATGACTTTTAATGTAGTTTATAAAGAAGTGTTTCAAAGAATTAAGTGATTAAAAATTCTATTAAAGCAACTTTCATTTTTTAAATGTGTGTTTTGTTTTGTAATTGGTTGAAAACTTACATTGCTCTGCGATATTTATTTATCATTACTTGCGCGGGTACATGTCTAGTAATCTTATTAAATTTGTTATCTTGTGCGCATTACACACATTTGTGCGCATTACACACATAACATGATAAATATTTATCTTGTCTATACCATATTTTATCTGTATTTAGTTATATATCATATCTCTATTTTATTATGACAAACAAATGAGCCATATTTTTCTTGTAACGGTGGTTTTATCAAATACATATAAATATATGATATCTTTTTTTAGCATATGTAATATATAGTTTTTTGTAAGCAGTTTATCTATATATATATAAAATAGAATTATTAAGTTAGTTGGGACTTTTTAAAAAAAAATTAAGTTTTTTTTTTGTTACGTAAAGAAAAACTGCTAAAACTAGGTGTTGAACTCGCTTCACATAGATAAATTTAAATTGTTTATTTAATATTAAATTAATAATTTAATTTTTTTGTTAATTTATTAAACAAATATTACAAATTAATTTACAAAAAATATGTAATTGTTTCACAAGGTTAATTTTGTCATTTAAATATAATAAATATTATCTTATGTCATTATGAGTTTTATACCAACAATAATATGATAACATAATGTTAGCATGTTTGTTATTTTTTGTTGTTGATAAAGTTAGTTTAAATATATCTTTAGTCCTTTCAATTATAACATTTTTTGATTTTGATCCTCGTAAGTTTTTTTGTTTGGTTAACATCCCTGCAAATATAATTTCATTTTAAAATAGTCATTCAATCCAATTTCTATTAACAAAACTGTAATACCGTAAAACACTTGTAATTTGCAATCCCTAATTACCAATATCCCTAACAATGATACTCATTGTAAAAGAACACCTAACAAGAAATTTCAACATAAAATTGATATAGTTAGGTACATAGACGAACTAAATAATATTTTATTTTTTTTAGAAATGGGGTTTCGTTATTGATCAAATTGTAGCTTAATGAGCAAGTAGTTGTCATTATTTGCAAAAAGAAGAGAAAGAAACAACAAAACCATTTTGGAAAAACAATTCCCAGAATAGGGAATGAGAATTGAAGATGAGGAAAAGAAAGAAGTATAAAACCTTTGGAAGATAGAAACAGTGAGTTGTATTAATGATTATAGAATGTAGAAAAACACTGGGTATGCAGTGAAGGATCGAAGGTTATAGTCTTATATATGCAGGTTTAACGATGTTACAGTTTTTGTAATAGAAATAGGATTGAATTACTATTTTAAAATGAAATTATATTTGTAGGGATGTTAGCCAAACAAAAAAACTTATGAGGACCAAAATAAAAAAAGTTATAATTGTGAGGACCAAATAAGTCTTTAAACCATCAAGTTATCATGTTAACGAAACACCACCACTTTGGAGAAAATAGAAACCAGGTAAGTTTTGGCTTTCGCTAAACACCGTTCGTGCCGTCTGAGGGCAGAGTTATTGTCGTAGGTTGTGTTGGCTCCTTCGACTTCCATTTTCTACGTGTTATCACATTTCTACTCCGATCTACACTTCGCATCTTTGCTTCGTTCTTCATTCTATTGTGTGGGTTTGTTTCTGATTCACGACACGATCTTCAATTAGCTTCATTCTTCTCTCTTGTCGTGTTCGTTGCTTCACTGATTAGTTTTGTTGTTTGTGTTTGCTCTTGTATAGTTCACATGTTGTTTTTTAGTTTCGAAAACTGTTTGAAAATCAATTTATACCACCGAAGATATTACTGGGTTGAGTCACAGACTAGGTCGATCTCTTTAAGACGTTTTGCGACACTAACCAAATTGTGCAAGCCAGACTATCAGCCACGAAGTCCCCAGAATAAAACAATCCAGATACACTGTATCGGAGTTCCACTGCACCGTAGACCCGTTCTAGAATTACATCCTCAATATGGAGATTAAAGTCACTCTCAATATGACAATTAAAGTCACTCTTAATATGGCAGTTAAAGCCACTCGTAATATGGTACTATGACCACTCATAAATCAAAAGAACTACGACACAAAAAAACCGCTCAAAAAATACAGTGGTATTAGGATCACTCAAAATCGAAGGGACTACGGCATAAAAAAACCCGTTTAAAAAGACTGTGGTATTAGGACCACTCATAATCGAAAGGACTACGATACAAAAACCACTTTCAAACAATGAAGGGTCTACGACATAAACTTCTCTAAAACGACAGTGACGTTAGAACCACTCAAAAATTGAAGGGACAAACAGAAAGGGGAGAAGTGACTCCAAAATATATCGACCAGAATAGAAAAGGGAGAAAAGAGAAAGTTGGAAAATACATCCAAATTTTGTGTACTTTTCACAAGAGTTTGAAACTCATTATATAGTGATGGAAGTAAACCCACATATGTTTTCAATCCAATGTGGGACTTTAGTATTTATAGAGTTGAAAATAACTCAACATATGAGAGTTTTCCAATATGGAACTTCAACAATTTTTAAATTCACACACTAACATACTCTATGTTCCAACAATCCCCTACTTGAATTAAAAAAATGTTTCTGAAGTAGCGTCAAATGCTTCTATAAGATTGTGCATACACAAATGTGTCTCCTAACTTGAACCTTTGCATAGTAAGTGAGATTCATATTCAACAAGAGTGACTCGTAGTCTTAAACTCTATCTCTGACATCAAACCCACACACAACCTTTTCATAGGGTGTATTCTCAAAAGTCCGTGGGTTAATGGCCCTACACGTTTATCCCATTATAGTGAACGCTCTAGGAACTATGCCTCTAAATTCCATAGGAACCGGCCTCACTACCACATTGACATAGGTGAGTGTAACACCCCGAGTTTAAAACACAGCGCGAGTGTATTTTTTTATTTTATAAAATAATCAATTAAAATGATTTTCCAATTTATTACTTCAAAAGAATTGAAATCAAATTTCCTTTAATTCATTTCATAAAATGGTATGTCGTAATTTAATCGATGAACGTAATTAATTAGTTTCATCATAAATATCACGAAGTACTTATCTTTGGAAATTAATAATAAACATTAATACATTTCAAAAGATCAGTGTCATATCCTTCCAAAAGGAAATATCAGAGTGCGGAATAGGTTAGCGGAAAGTAGTACAATAATTTCCAAAACAAAACAAATTACAATTTCCAGCTCAAAATCCTATACATCAAATCTAACCGATCATGCACTAAAGCTACAGTAGCACGGATTTCCTCCGCATCCCATACAAGTCTCATCCGACTCTGCCACTCGCCTCGATGTAACCTCCTCCTCCTCATCATATAGAGAGGGATTGGTCTCCTCTGAAGTCAGATCGATGTACAGTCTGGGTCACTTCGGCGGTGCCGGAATCTCATAACAATTGTCGGCTATCCTAGACGGACCCGAAATATCAGCTGCTACTAGCGTCGGCCCTTTTTTCTTTTCTTCCGCCTCAGAATCACGTACAGCCCCTCCAATCTCTAGGTTAGGAGTCACCACTCCTACGGTGGCATCCGTCTCAACCCCTCCAGCTAGCTCCTCCGCATCATCAAAAATTATGTGCGCCTCCAATACCAAATGGGAAGGCACGGGAAAGTCAATCTTCGCATAGGTGTGCTCCACATAATGCACCACTCCGTCAGTCCTATAGGTCCTCTTCAATCTCCCCGTGTACGTGGCCCTGCTTGAGATGGGGTCGTATACCCAAGCAGTAGGCACGGAACGATCAATGAAATCGAGCGACGTTTCCGTCGTCGGGGGACCCACAGGTGACATGGGTTTGAGGGGCATCTGAGGGCAAAGTTGAATTTCCACAATAATAGTAAAGGGTCACCGACCGAAATTAACAAATAAACACATAGCATTTATATCACAGAAACAAATGCATCCATGACATATCATATAATAATGATGATAAATAAAGATGCTCATTTTGAAATTTCAAGACATGTATGCCTTTTCAAAACAACAACCAATTAATATGGAAAACATGTTGTAAGTATAGCCAACACTTCAGCAATCATTTATCAGAAATTCAGATTTTCATAAAGTACTTACACACATCAGTTTCCAATCATCATCATATAACCAAATCGTGACCCACTGGTCAATCACCCCGATGCAATATGTATATGCTCATGAATTCAACTTCTTGGAATTTCCAAGGTGCAGTCGCTTAACAGACCAGCACAATTTAAATATGTTTGACTTTAACGGCCCTCAAGATCAGGGTGCAATCGCTCAACAGATCAGCACTAGTGCAGTCGCTCAACAGACCAGCACTCGTGCAGTCGCTCAACAGATCAGCACGTTTGACATATACTCAGGTACAATCGCTCAACAGATCAGTACCAGTGCAGTCGCTCAACAGACCAGCACTCGTGCAATCGCTCAACAGATCAGCACGTTTTTGCGCATTTCAGGGTACAGTCGCTCAACAGACCAGCACTCGTGCAATCGCTCAACAGATCAGCACGTTTACGCATTACTCTATGGCCCATCGCGGGTACCACTTGACTATGCAATGCATGAATATGCAGTGTTTTCTCTTCACTGAAAACAGTATGCAACATCAGTAAAATTCCTGCCTTTCCATCATTTCTCAAACATCTCAACACAACCAATTTCATTATCATCACAGCATAAATCAAACATTCAAACATCTCATCATCTTAAAACTCCATTGTTATTCATCAAAAATCTTCCCTCTGTTTTCCCTAACTCTTAAAATTCATAAAACAGTGTTTAAAACTGATATTTCTGGAAAACACGAATCTGTATTCGAATACAAAAGCCAAAACAGTGCAAAATTAACACTCTGTATTTGAATACAGCTCCCTCGTATTCGAATACAGCTCCCTCGTATTCGAATACAGAGACAGTCCCAGTGCACAAATCAACATTTTTCACTACATCTGTAAAGTCTCAAAAAACTTCATCACCACCACTTCAAACTATCACAAAATTCCAGTTTTAATTTGTCACAAACCTTCCCAATGTTCCCCAACACTTAGGGTTTATAAAACAATGTTTAAAACTTTGATTTTCTGGAAAAACACGAATATGTATTCGAGTACAACTCCCTTGTATTCGAATACAGAAGCATAAAACTACAATTTCAACACTCTGTATTCGAATACATCATACTTGTAGTCGAATACAGAAGACAAAACAGTGTAAATTCAGCATTTTCCCAACATCATTTAAGAACTTCATCATCTCCTCTTCAAAACTATTTCAAAAACTCCATTTTAAATCATTTCAAACCTTTCCAATGTTTTCCAACACTTTAAAGTTCCCATGGCAGTGTTTATAACTTGATTTTCTGAAAAACACGAATATGTATTCGAATACAGCTTCCTTGTATTCGAATACAGAAGTTAAAACTTGAGTTTCTGGAAAAACCTGAATTTGTATTCGAATACAGCTCCCTTGTATTCGAATATAGAAGCAAAAATTGTGAAAGTCAGCATCCTGTATTCGAATACGAGACTCGTAGTCGAATACAGATGTGAATATAGTGTTAAAATTTCACTTCTGTATTTGAATACGACAGAGTCGTAGTCGAATACAAATGCTAAGTCAGAAGCAAAAGTCCTTCCTCTATATTCAAATACAGAGACCCGTATTCGAATACAAGTTCGAAAACTTGGGTATAACAGAAGCTTGGCAGACTGTATTCGAATACACTCATGCTGTATTCGAATACACCTTCGAGTTCAGTGAAAATTTCTTGAGGCTTCAACACATTTTCAAAATTTTGTCTTTGAAAAACCAACAACCCCAAAACAGTTTTACCACTCTTTTGCAAACCACAAAACTCAGACATTTTTCATCAATATAGATTTTCCAGAAGCACTTTCATCATTTCAAATCCTTCTCTTTTGAAAACATCAGCAACACCAGATTTTCATCAACAGGACGGAAACAGAATCACCAACACCAAAAGCAACATCACAGTTTTGCTTAAATCCCCCAAACAGAATATCAAACTCAAAATAGAACAGGCATTCCCAAACGTTTACATTTTGAGCATTCCCAAAACAACATGCAGAGTATTTCCAGCATTTTAACACAACCAATCACAACATGCAAAGCATTTTCAGCTTTCTCACACAACACAGAACCACATTAATGCACTCAACCAAACAGTAGCCATCACATAGCAGCAAAACACCAACATAATTGTATTTTCACATTTTATAACAACAAGCAAAACAGTCTTTTAAATATGCATTATGATCATCTTCAGGACAACATGCAAGACATTTTTCATTTTTTGTAATTTAATTAATAACGAATGAATAATTAATACATTTAAATAATTCTATATTATTAAATTGTATGTTATATTATTTAAAATATGTCAAATTATTATTTTTTAGTTCAAAAATTTGATTAAATGATTAAAACTATCAATTTTTATAATATGAAAATCAATTCCATAAATTAATAAAAATAAAAAGACCAAATATACAATTAAGTTTATTCTTTTTTATTAAGAGAAAGATTGCTAAAAAAAAAAAGAGGAGAGAGATAGATGAAAAGGAAAGATAATGAATTTTGAATGAAAAAATAATTGCATGTATTGTGTGTTTTATATCTTATTTTATAAAAGTTTAATTCTCTATGATTGTATATATTTCTTTTTTTTTTGTCACACACATATCATTTATGAATTTTAAAAAAGTATATGTCTTTTATGCATTTACAGCCCTAATGCAGCTAGAAAGTGGAAGGTGCCCTTACCCTTGTTGCGTTTCTGCTACTGTTCACGTTTATGCGTAAAAAATCGGCGAAACTCCCGCTTGCGTTTGCTGCTACGAAAATGGGTTCTCTAGCTCCGTAATGATGAGGAGAACAACTTTTGTTCTGGAGGTTTTCTGATTTGGTGCATGGATTTCCAAGTAATATCACTTTTGAGGAACTCCCCTTTTTTTTTTTTTATCGTGAAACAGAAATCAGAATGGGTGAAGGAAGAGGGTGAATACTGTTACATGCAGTAAGGGAGGAGGAATGGGTTTCTGACTTTGCCCTTCCTTCTCACTCCTATATATAGGCTTGTGTGGGTGCCTCCTCACCCGAAACTTGTCTGATCCTCAGTACTTAATCAGTCTCGTCGCAATTAGCCGATAATCCCTTAATTAACTGTCCGATAATTTAATTACTCGTAATTAAATTAATTTATTCTTCATCCAATAATCTTAATTCATCTTCCGAAATAAGTATTTATATATATATATATATATATATATATATATATATATTCACTCAAAACATACATATATTAAATATTTTACAAATATCCCCAAAATACACTTAATATTAATTCCATAATTAAATTTTAAATTTAAGGGTCTTATAGTGAGTCTATGAAGAGTACTTATGTAGCTAGGTACTCCACCACACATAGAGTATAGATCTCATTAAGTGTTTCTATTATCTCATCCTATCATCGGTTTAAGAATCATACTTCTCTAACATATAATAACATGTTCATCTCATATCACTTCACGACTTGTTATTACCCATTGAACCTAATTCTTGGGATCTTCTGTCTTTTAGGCCGGGTTACCATCATGAGCCACTCTATGAGCATTAGTACCATCCTTTTGGATGTATTTAAGAATTCCTCTCTAGCTAAGCCTTTCGTCAAAGGATCTGCTAAATTCTCATCAGTGCATACACAATCCACTATAAGAGCTTCTTTAGAAAGTAACTCTCTAACAGTGTTGTGCTTACGATGTATTTGTCGTCAGTTACCGTTGTAATAATGATTCTCAATATTTGCAATAGTCGCGGTACTATCGCAGTGGATCAACACAGCTGACATAGGTTTTTCCCGTAAAGAGATCTCAACTAGCAAACATCTCAACCAGCTTGCTTCTTCACTAGTAGTAGCTAATGGTATCATTTCAGACTCCATAGTGGACTGAGCCAATATCGTATGTTCTTCGATTTCCAAGATACATCACCATCAGCTATACTAAAATTATAGCAACTGGTTGCTTTGTAGCATATGATAAAATGTTCCAATCAACATCTCTGTATCCTTCAAGAACGGTAGGAAATATTTGAAATGTAATTCAAGCCTCATGATCCTTTTCAAGTATCTCATGACACTTTCGATAGCGTGCCAATGCTCCGTACACTAGGTCTACTGGTAAACCTACACAATAGTCCCACAACGCAAGCAATGTTGGGTATAGTACAATCAGTGGCATACTTGAGGATGCCAATGATGGTCGCATGTTCAGTTTTTCTAACACCTTCACCACTGTTCTTGAAAAGTTTCACACATGGATCATATAGTGTGCAAACAGGTTTACAGTCAATGTATTTGTATTTCTTTATGATCTTTTCAACATAGTGAGACTAATCCAAAGAAATTCCCTTTTCTATCCTAGTAATCTTGATTCCAAGGATTACAGTCGCTTCTCCGAGGTCTTTCATATCAAAGTTATTACACAACAATGATTTCACCATCATTACAACATGAATGTTTGAACCAAATATGAGTAAGTCGTCTACATAGAGACATATGATAGTACAAATGCCATTTTCAAATTTATAATAAATACATGTATCACTTTCATTCACTTTAAACTCATTCCATATAATCAAGTTATCAAACTTGTCATGCCATTGCTTAGAAGCTTGTTTAAGACCATACAGAGATTTATCTAACTTACATACCTTGTCTTCTTGTCCATGAATTACAAAACCTTTAGGTTGTTCCATATAGATTTCTTCTTCCAGGTCACCATTTAAAAAAAAAGTAGTTTTGACATCCATTTGGTGTATCACCAATTATGAATAACAGCTAGTGAAATGAGTACCCTAATGGATGTTATTCTAGTGACTGGTGAAAAGGTTTCGAAGAAATCTATATTTTCTCTTTGTCTAAAACCTTTGGCTACAAAGTGAGCCTTGTATTTATCAACAGTTCAATCGGATTTTAGTTTCTTTTTCAAAATACATTTACAACTTATCGGTTTGCAATCATGAGGAAAGTCTACTAGATAAGGTCCTGTTAGACTCCAGGGGATCCATTTCATCGTTTATAGCTTCTTGCCATAAATTTTGCCTCCAATGATGACAAAGCTTCTTGAAGATTTGCAGGATCCTCTTCTAAAGTATAAGTCGTATAATCAGGTCCATAATCTTTAGCAACTCTGACTCTCTTACTTCTTTGAGTTTCTGTTTCACCTTGTTTGTTGCTTTCAGTGCTTCTTGTCACAGAAATATGACTTTGTTTGCTGCCCCCACTATTTTTCAACTTGAAAGAGAATTTATTTTCATATAAGTCAACATCATTTGACTATATGTTTACTTTTGTATTTAGGTCATAAAACCTATACTCTTTGCTGTTTACTGCCCAATGAATACACATTCATAGGCTCTACTGGCTTGGGATCGGGGATTCTGACATAAGCTAGACAACCCCAAGTTCGAAAATAAGACAGGTTCGATTGTCTTTTCTTCACTATCTGATAACGAAATGTTTTGTTTTTAGATTTAGGAACTCTATTCAAAACATAGAAAATAGTCAAAATAATTTTCCCTTACCAATGAGATGCAACACCAGAGTTAAGCGTAATAACAACAACTAGTTCAGTAAGAGTTTTATTCTCTCTTTCAATTTTACCATTCATTTCATGCGAATATAGTGCAATTGTTTCATGTAAAATTCTATGCAATTTATAAAACTCATTAAATGAACAAGAATCATATTTAATTCCTCTATCACTACCAAACCTCTTAATCTTTCTACTAAATTGATTTTCAATTTCAATTACAAAGATCCTAAACATGTCAAGCGCTTCACTTTTATTTTTCATTAGATATACAAAAGTATAGTCAGAACGATCATTAATAAAAATGATAAAATAACGTTTTTCATTTCTTGTTAACGTCCCATCAAGTTCACATATATCATAGTGTAATAAATCTAAATATTCAGATTCTCTAACCACATATTTATGAGAACTCTTTGTTATTTTAGCTTAACTACAAAAATCGCATTTTTCAAAATCATTTAAAGATAACTTCGGAATTAAACCTGAGTTATTTAAGTTTAAAATTACATGTTTGTTCACATGGCAGAGTCTAACATGCCAAAATATTAAAATCACACATGTAAAAGACATTGTTAATTTCAACATTTAATTTAAACATGACTCAGGTGTACCCTTTGCCAACAAAAATATCATATTTAGAATTGGTGTACAAATATGTCCCTATAGAGTAATTAAACTCTGCCTTATTCACAAGAAAACCATAAACAATATTTTTTTCTTTTGGAGACGGGTTATTAGTCTATTTAGAAAAAGAAAAAATATTCTGGAGCAGTTTTCCAATAATAACAACAATTTGAAATTCTTCTAAAGTCATACCTTAATAGATGATCTCATGAGTTATCTTCTGAATTTCACAGGAGTGAACCTCCACGGACCTGTCATCGGTCATCTGATACTCTAATACTTGAAATAGCGGCTATAACACATTTTTAGTTCCAACTTTTTCGGTATCATATTTTGTCTTTATAGCATCTCAAACCGGTCTAACACTATTGCTAGAACTGTAGTATTCATACACATCATTAGGAAGTCTATTAAGAATATAATTCTGATAGAGGTAATCATTATCCTCCCATGGGTTAATTCTTCATCTTTCTTATCCTTTTGTTTGCCTAAAAGAAACAGTTTATTAATCAGAGGCACAAGAACCAGATTTAGTAATCTCTTCAGTTGACATGGCAGAAAGAAATGTCTTAAAATTGTTGTTTTTGAGTTTCGAAAACTGTTTAAAAATCAATTTATGCCATCGAAGATATTACTGGGTTGAGTCGCAGACTGGTCGCTCTCTTTAAGACGTTTTGCGGAACTACCCAAATTGTGCAAGGCAGATTATCAACCACAAAGTCCCCAGGATAAAACAGCTCAAATACTTTGTATCAGAGTTCCACTGCACCGTAGAACCTTTCTAGAATTACACCCTCAATATGGTGATTAAAGTCACTCTCAATATGATGATTAAAGCCATTCTTAATATGGCGGTTAAAGACATTCACAATATGGTACTATGACCACTCATAAATCAAAAGAACTATGACACACCAAAAACCTCTAAAAAAGGATTGTGGTATTAGGACCATTCAAATTCGAAGGGACTACGACATAAAAAAAAACGCTAAAAAAAAGTGGTATGATGACTACTCAAAATCGAAAGGACTACGGTACAAAAATCGCTCTCAAACAACAAAGGGTCTATGGCATAAACCGCTCTAAAACGATAGTGGCATTAGAACCACTCAAAAATCAAAGGGACAGAAAAAAAAAGGGAGAAGTGGCTCGGAAATATATCGGGTAGAATAGAAAAGGGAGAAAAGAGAAAGTTGAGAAATGCATCCAACTTTGGTGTACTTTTCACAAGAGTTTAAAACTCATTATATAGTGATGGAAGTAAACCCACATATGTTTTCTATCTAATGTTGGACTTTAGTGTTTATAGGGTTGAAAATAACTCAACATATGAGAGTTTTCCAATCTAGGAATTTAACAATTTTTAAATTCACACACTAACATACTCTATGTTCCAACAGTTCACACTATATCACATTTGTGGTCACTGATTCACTAAAATACCCTACCTGAGTACAACTGGCCACCCCTGCTAGAGTTCTACATTGCGCATGCTTTTTTTGTTCGTGGAGTTCACATTCGCGGTTGCTCGGTAGCCATCGTAGCAACTCCCATCTAATCCTTTGAATGGCATGCATTACGTAGTGGGAGGGTTGGACATGAGAAAACAAAAGGTCTCGTTTAGAGATAAAGATTTGGGCTTTGATACCTTTGCAACAAAATAAAAGGTTGATCTTATCGCAAACAAGATGAGACATATCAAACTAGAGCAAGAAAACCGACTGTTACATATGCTTCATGTCAAGCAATCTTATGTGGATGATCTTATTGTCCTATGGAAGGATGTTGCACGTGTTAAACTGCTAGGGAAAACCTGGGATACAATCTCATGAAGGTAAAATTAGAAAATACATGGAAACTTATAGGAGGTATCGAATTAGTGGATGTGAGGAATGTTTCTTACATGGCCATGTTCGATGGAGCGGAGCTAAAAAATAAGGTTATCAGTGGAGGTTTGTAGATGATCTATGATCATTATTTGGTAGTATGACAATGGACACCAAACTTCAATGCTACTCGACAAATATCGATAAAACAATGGTTTAGATTAGAATTCCAAGCCTTAATCTTGTCTTTTATGATGAAAATGTCTTGTAGGCTCTTGATTCTATGGTGGGTAACACTATCAAAGTGGATTTATATATGTTGAAAGTAGAGTGAGGAAGATTTGTTCGCATGTGTGCCGACGTTGATCTTATGAAATCAGTGGTCGGATGTGTGGGAATAAATGGGGTTTGGCATCAAGTGCAATATGAAGTCATTCATATGATTTGTAAAAATTGTGTTTGCTATGGTCATGTAATGAAAGATTGTGTTGCTCCCCAAAAGAAGTCGGATGCAGCAGAGGGAGCTAACGATAGTGGAGCTACAGGGCTGGTCAAGACCAACTCGGATGGGAGGCATCAGCCAACCGAACCGGGTAGCAAGTCCATTGAACTGGTTAATCACTCAATTGAACCAAATGGCTCAACCACCGAACCAGTCTCAACCAATATTGAACCGACCAAAGATACTTGTGAGAATTTTTTGCATGGGGATTGGATCAAGGTTGAGAGGAAAAAAAAGACAATAAATCAAAGAATCATGGCAATAATGGGCTTTTTAATGGGGGGTGGTTACAAGTGTAGCACACCAAATTTGGATTGCCTAACAAGAAAGGCTACATCAAAATGAAAAATCAAATTTAAACCGATGATATGGGGATACTCAACTTGGTCCTAACCAAAAGTCCAATACCCGACTAAAGAAAAAAATGCCCAATCATGATACCAACACTATATCTTATAGTCGCCCAAGTAAGTCAATGAGTGATCTAATAAACACATGGGTGTGTGCTGGAAGTAACAATGTGAAGCATTCCCCCAAACCCAAAACTGGTTGAAGGTGTTGTGAAGCAAACAACTCAGTTCACTACCACACAGAAAGTGTTAGCCGAACCAAGCACACTCACGTAACTGAGCGATGCAACAAGGGCACATGGTTGACTCATCCTATTGGGGTGACATGCAAGGCGGGAGATACCATCATGCACACCCATGAAAGTTTTATGCAATTAATTTAATTTTTATGTTGATTCAATTTTTGTTATATCTAATCATTATTTTTGCCTCTTTAATGAAAATTATAAATTGGAATTGTAGAGGCGCTCACTAACTTTTGAAAGAATAATAAAGTTGATATGGTCGCTTTGCATGAAACACATTAGATCATGTGGAATAGTTTAGACATCAAAGTGCAGCTTATCAAAACCGACTTTCACTTTCTTTATGTGCAGGTAAAAGAAAAAGACTTTGACCCCTAACTGCTTACGGTGGTTTATGCTAACCCACAGGAACATGAGAGAGAAATGTGAAGGTGCAAACACGAGAAGGGGGGTTGAATTGTGTTTGCCAAACTTGAATTCTTTTGTTGTTTTATTGAATGTTGATGTGAGTTATTTAATGAATAATTAATCAGACTCAGTAGCGGATAATAACAACATAAGAACACAACAATTTATCCTGGTTCACCATTAACTTGGCTACATCCAGTCCCTTCACTCCGAAGACTTTAATCCACTAATTCAAAAACTTTGAATTACAACACCTGACCCTCCAAGTCAGTCTTCCCAAACAGTCTAACAACCCCAGACTTTTGAGGAACGATAACAGCACCTTGACTTTACTAGTCAAGTCTTCTTCTACCAATCTGACAACCCCAGATTGAAGAAGGAATCTACACCTCTAACGGGTTTGATTACAAGGGTTTGGAACTCTGCAAAGTTGCTTCTGGAAAGTTGATTGCTGCACTGATTCTTGCACTCTTTTGTTGCTTCTGGAAAGCTGATTGTTGCATTCTTTTGTTGCACTAAAGCTGATTGTTGAATATAAACTTTGAGTTTTTGTATTTTCGATGCTTATTACTACTGCCTGGAGCCTTTTTTTATAACTGAAATTTGGGCTTTGTCCAAGCTTATTTTCGAGATGAATCTTGCTCATATTTCCTTTGAAAATTTTGTTGGCCAATCCTGTTTCTCTTAATTTCAAAGCGTATCGTTTAGCGTCAGATTTCATTTGAAAATTCTGTTGACTAATCTTGTTTCTCTTAATTTCAGATCGTATCTTTTTAGCTTCAGATTTCATTCGAATGTCCTTCAAGTCTTCAGTGATTTTTGAATCAAATCCCCTTAATACTTTGATCAAATTTCTATCAAAATTCAATCAAGTCTTCTTCGAATTTTAATCAAGTCTTTACTTATCTGCATCATGATTTAAATTCTGGACCGTATGATCTGCTGATCTCGACCAACTCTGGACCATGTAATCTGATCTGTACCATTCTTTGATCTTCTGATCTGGACCAAGTCTGGACTAAGTCTTATGTTCTAGACCATGCTATCTTCTGGTCTGGACCAGGTCTGGACCAAGTCTTCTGTTCTAGACCACGCTATCTTCTGGTCCGGAACAAGTCTGGACCAAGTCTGACTTATGTTTCCTTCTGGTCTGGACTAAGTCTTCTGTTATGGACCATGCTATCTTCTGGTCTGGAACAAGTCTAGACCAAGTTTGACTTATGTTTCCTTCTGGTCTGGACCAAGTCTCCTTCTGGACATGCTTCCTTCTGATATGGGCCAAGAATAATATCCTTTGATGATGTCATTGTTTCTTCCCTTTGATGATATCCTCTGATTGATGATATCCTCTGATGTTTGCCTTTTGATGACATCCTCTGATTCTTGCTTCTGATGGGATCCTATAGTGATATGCTCTGGAGGTATCATCTGGTATCCTCTAGTGATATCTTCTGGCCGTATCTTCTAGTGGCATTTTTATCTTCTGGTGACGTCATCCTCTGATGACATCTTCTGCTTCTGATTTGCATCTTTTGGAGGTATCTTCTGCTGACGTCATCTTTTGATTTTTCATACTTCTTCTCAGTCAAAATATGATTTTCATAAAATACTTTTGTTAACATCAAAACTTTAATTGGAAGAACCAACTTGGTTCCAACAAATGGACTTGGCAACAAATCTGGAATCTTGCTACCACTAACTTTGTTCCCTGGCTTGTTATGGGGGGCTTTAATGAGATTGCTAGCCCAGATCAAAAAAAATGGGCGTCCAAGCTGATATCATAAAGTGTCTATATTTTAATAGTTGGATTAATGTGTGGAGCTTAATGGAGGTTACTACTGCAGGTACAAAATTCACCTTGAGGGGTCCCCAATAGAATGGGAGGGACAAAGTTTTTAAAAATTTAGATTGTGTTTTGTGTAATGTCCCTTGAAAATTACACTACCATGAGGATTTTGCTAAAGTCCTTCCTCGAGTACATTTTGATTACCATATTTTCCTTGTTCTTCTTGAGGGCGAACCTTCTAGCTACATAAATAGACCTTTTACATTTGAAGTTGCATGGATAACTCATGAAAATTTCAAAATGGTTATTCAAGAGAATTGCCGAAGTGGTAGTGATTTGATTACTTTTCTACTTAACCTTACTCCCAACTTAAAGTATTTGAATCAAGAGGTGTTTGGAAACATTTTCAAAAGAAAAAAAAAGCTTTTGAGTAGACTTAATGGGATTTAGAATGGCTCACATTATGGGTATAACACTTTCTTATATTCTCTTGAAAAAGACCTTTAGGATCAACTTGCGTAGACTTTGTACCAAGAAGAGTGTTTATGGTACCAAAAGTCCCAAGGAAAGTGGATTACTAATGGTGACATGAACACTAAACATTATCACTCGAAAACAATTGTGAGGAGACGCCATAGTAACATAGTCTCCCTTAGGAGCAATATCGGAAGTTGGCTTGATGACTAAAGGGAGCTTTGCATCATGGTGAAGAGTTTCTACCAAAAACTGGTCACAAGGATAAGCCCATTTGAGACAGTATTACTTCTTGGGCTACCTACCCCCATATTCTTGAAGTGGGACATCAAACCTTGAGTACACATATCAATTTTCATACAGTAAGAGAGCTTTGTTTTAGATGGGCCTTTCTTCAAATTCTTGAAGCGGGACATCAAACTGTGAGTACACATATCAATTTTCTTACATGTAAGAGAACTTTGTTTTAGATGGGGCCCTACGAGGCCCCAAACAAGGATGGTTACCCTTCTTTATTCTTCCAACAAAATTGGGATACAGTGGGGAATTCTATTTATCAATACATCAATCAGGTGTGATCTAACTCTTCTCTTATATCTTCCATTAATAACACTATGCTTGTTTTGATTCCAAAAGTCGATAAACCTGAGTTCATTCGTGATGTTATTTACAAAATTATTACTGAGGTGATTGTGAATAGAATTAAGCCTCAGTTAGATGATATTATCTCGCCCTACCAATCTAGTTTTTTCCAGGGACATACCATTCATCATAATATTGTGGTGGCTTAAGAGGTGGTACACTTTATGGCTAGAATGACAGGTAAAAAAGGCTTCATGTCCATTAAAATTGATCTCATGAAAGCTTATGATAGATTATATTTAGAATTTTTTTGAAAATTGTCTGGTTGACTGTAAGTTTGCTCATACTCTTATTCATATTGTTAAGCATATCATTACTTCTCCATCTTATAAGATTTTATAGATTGGTGATAAAACTAAAACTTTATCTCCTACAAAAGGTATTAGGCAGGGGACCCTCTATCCCCTTATATTTTTGTTATTTGTATGGAGCGTCTCTATCATATTATCATTGACCAAGTGGAAGCTTACTATTGGAAACCTATGTGTGCAGGTAGATCTGGACCACAAATTTCTCACATGCTCTTTGTTGATGAAATGCTCTTGTTTGCAGAGGTCTCTATCGAACAAGTTCATTTTATCATGAATTGTCTTGATACGTTTTGTGAAGCGTCTAGGCAACATATTAACAAGCAGAAAACTCAAATTTTTTCTCTAAGAATGTTGATCAATAACTTATGAATGATATTGTGCAACATGTAACACCCCGAGTTTTAAACACAGCGCGGGTGTATTTTTTATTTTATCAATAATTAAAATGTTTTTCCAGATTTAATTCAAAAAGAATTCAATAAAATTTTCACTAAGTCCTTAATTCTTGAAATTTAACACTAAACATTAATATATTTTCAAAGGATAACATTGTCATAAACATCCCAAAAGAGAATATCAGAGTGCATAGTTTAGCGGAAAATAGTACAATAATTTCCAAAATAAACAAATTACATTTCCAGTTCAAATCATATACATCAAGTCTAACTGATCATGCACTAAAGCTACAGTAGCACGGATTTCCTCCGCATCCCAAATAAGTCTCATCCGACTCCGCCGCTCGCCTCGATGTAACCTCATTCTCCTCATCATACAGAGAGGGATCAGTCTCCTCCGAAGTCAGATCAATGCACAGTCTCAGTCGCTTCGGCGGTGCCAGAATCTCATAGCAATCATCGGAGATCCTAGACGGACCCGGAATATCAGCTGCTACTGGCTTCGGCTCTTCGTTCTTCTCTTCCGCCTCAGAATCACGTGCCTCTCCTCCAATCACCGGGTTTGGAGTCACCACTCCTACGGTGGCCTCCGTCTCAACCTCTCTAGCTGGCTCCTCAGCATCCTCAAAAATTCTGTGCGCCTCTAATACCAAACGAGAAGGCTTAGGAAAGTCAATCCTCGCATAGCTGTGCTCCACGTAGTGCACCACTCCATTGGTCCTACAAGTCCTCTTCAATCTCCCCGTGTATGTAGCCCTGCTTGAGGTGGGGTCGTAAACCCAAGCAGTAGCCACGACACGATCAATGAAGTCGAACGACGTTTCCGTCATCTCGGGACCCACGGGTGGCATGCGTTTGGAGGGCATATGAGGGCAAAGCCCAATTTCCACAATATAATAGCAAGGGTCACCGACCGAAATTAACAAATAATCACTTAGCATATATCTCACAGCAACAATGATATCCATGGTATAACATATGAGAATGATGAAAATAATGATGCTCATTTGAAATTTAATGAAATATATGCCTTTTCAAAAACAACAGCCAATTATTATGAAAATATGTGGTAAGTACAACCAATACTTCAGCAATCACAATAATTAATCAGAAATTAAGATTCTGTAAAGTACTCACACACATCAATTTCCAATCATCATTATATAATCCAATTGTGACCCACCGGTCAATCCCTTGATGCAATATGTATATGCTCATGTATACAATTTCTTGGAATCACCAAGGTGTAGTTGCTCAACAGACCAGCACAATTTAAATATGTATGACTTTAACGACCCTCAAGACCAGGGTGCAATCGCTCAATAGATCAGCACCAGTGCAGTCGATCAATAGACCAGCACTCGTGCAGTCGCTCAACAGACCAGCACGTTTGACATATACCAAGGTACAATTGCTCAACAGATCAGTACCTAGTGCAGTCGCTCAACAGACCAGCACTCGTGCAATCGCTCAACAAATCAGCACGTGGTTGCGTTTTTTAGGGTACAGACGCTCCACAGTCCAGTACCAGTGCAGTCGCTCAACAGACCAGCACCTATATACCAAGGTACAATCGCTCAACAGATCAGTACCTAGTGTAGTCGCTCAATAGACCAGCACTCGTGCAATCGCTCAACAGATCAGCACGTGGTTGCGCATTACTCTGTGGCCCATCGCGGGTACCACTTGACTATGCAATGTATGAATATGCAGTGTTTTCTCTTCACTGAAACAGTATGCATTATCAGGAAAATTCAACCTTTCCATCATCTTTCAAAACATCTCAACACAATCAATATTATCATCATCACAATCATGATTAAACAGTCAAGTAATCATTAACACTTTGCATTATCTCAAAATTCCATTCTTACTTATCATAAGTTTTTTTTTCCAACTCTTAAAAATCATAATACAGTGTTTAAAACTAAGATTTCTGGAAAATACGAATCTGTATTCGAATACAGCTTCTCTGTATTCGAATATAGAAGCCAAAAATAGTGCAGAATTACACTCTGTATTCGAATACAGCCCTCTGGTATTCGAATACAGAGGCAGTCTCAGTGCACAAATCAACATTTTTCACTACATCACTAAGGTCTCAAAAACTTCATCACCACCACTTCAAAATATCACAAAATTCCAAATATTCCCCAACACTTAGGGTTTACAAAACACTGTTGAAAACTTGGAATTTCTGAAAACTCGAATTTGTATTCGAATACAATCCCCCTTGTACGAATACAGGAGCATGGAACTGCAAATTCTACATTCTGTACTCGAATACAGCATGCCTGTAGTCGAATACAGAAGACAAAACATTGAAAATTGAACATTTTCTCCCAGGTCATTGAAGGTTTTCAAAATATCATCCTCTCCTCTTTAAAACTATTTCAAAGACTCCATTTTAAATCATTTTAACCCTTCTCAAAGTTTCCCAACACTTAAAAATTCACATGACAGAGTTTAAAACTTGATTTTCTAGAAAACACGAATCTGTATTTGAATACAGCTTCCTTGTATTCGAATACAGAAGCTAAAAACTGAGTTTCTGGAAAAACCCGAATCTGTATTCGAATACAGCTCCCTTGTATTCGAATACAGAAGCAAAAACTAGTGCAACCCAGCATTCTGAATTCGAATACAGCATGCCTGTAGTCGAATACAGATGCGAATACAGTGTTAAAATTTCACTTCTGTATTCGAATACGACAGAGTCGTAGTCGAATACAGATGCTAAGTCAGAAGCAAAAGTCCTTCCTCTGTATTCGAATACAGGGGATCGTATTCGAATACAAGTTTGAAAACTTAAGTAAAACAGAAGCTTGACCGGTTGTATTCGAATACACACATGTTGTATTCGAATACACCTTCGAAAACCAGTAAAATTTTTTGAGACTTCAACACATTTCAAACTGTTTCTTTTGAAAAATCAGCACAACCCCAAAACAGTTTTATCACTCTTTTAAACCACAAAACTCAGACTTTTACATTAATACAGATTTTCCAGAAGAAAACACTTTCATCACTTTAAACCCTTTTTATTTTGAAATCATCGGCAACACTAGAATCACTCAAAACAAAAACAGAAGCAGAATGATCAACACCAGAACATCAAGAACCAGAACATGCATCTCCAAAATAACATGCATGGTATTCTCTAGTATGCTTACACAACCAACACAACATGCAAAGCATCTCAGCTTTCTCGCACATCAGAACAACATGCAAAGCATTTCAGTTTTTCTCAAACATAAGAACAACATGCAAAGCATTTCATCTTTCTCACACAAACAGAATCAACATGCAAAGCATTTCAGCTTTCTCACACAAACAGAATGACATTAATACATTCAGTCAAACAGAAATCATCACATAGCAGTAAACACCAACATAATGTGTTTTTGCATTTTATAACAACATTCAAAACAATTTATGAACATGTATTTTAATCATCTTTAAAATAACATGCAAAACATTTTTCAGTTTTCCCACACAAACCAAGCAGCATTGCAGTAACAACCAGAACAGCAAACATCACAGATTCATTACACATCACATAATGCATTTTCTTCATTTTTTTCAAAATGTCATTGCAAAATAGTTTTTCTTCAAAACAGTGATGAAAACATCAGTAATGTTATGCCAGTTATGCATTTACATCCCTAATGCAACTAGAAAGTGGAAGGTGCCCTTACCCTTGTTGCGTTTCTGCTACTTCTGCTCACGTTTCTGCTGTCGTTCCCGTTTATGCGTCAAAAACCAGTGAAACTGCAGCTTGCGTTTGCTGCTACGAAACTGAGTTCTCTAGCTTCGTAATGATGTGGGGAACAACTTTTGTTCTGAGGGTTTGGTGTTTCGGTGCTTGGATTTCCAAGTAATGGCACTTTTGAGGAACTCCCTCTTTTCTCTTTGAAATCGTGAACTGGAAACCAGAAAACAGAAAACAGAATGAGAGGGAAAAGGAGCACTGTTACATGCAGTATGGGCAGTGAGGGAGGAGGAATGGTGTTCTGATTTCACCATCCTTCTCACTCCTATTTATAGGCTTGTGTGGGTGCCACCTCACCCGCCACTTGTCCGATCCTCAGCACTTAACCAATCTCGTCGCAATTAGCCACTAATCCCTTAATTAACTGTCCGTTAATTTAATTACTCGTAATTAAATTAATTTTTTCTTAATCCACTAATCTTAATTCATCTTCCAAAATAAATATTTATATATATATATATATTCACTCCAAACATACATATATTAAATATTTTACAAATATCCCCAACATATACTTAAAATTAATTCCATAATTTTAATAAAAATTAAGGGTCTTACACAACATACAACATATACTTTGGTTACCAATGTGGGTAGATATCTAGGGACCAACATTGATCTAGGGAGGACTACCAGAGGAAAGTTCAATCATATTATTGGTAACTTTCAAAGTAAGTTAAGTGGTTGGAAGCATCAGTGTCTTAGCCTAGTTGGTCGACTCACCTTGTCGAAACCCGTTCTTAGTTCCATTATGTATTATCTGTTAAGGCAAAATTCCAAATTTAATATTTTGATGATAATCAAACAAAGTTAATTAAACTTCGAATTATGATTATAAAGTGTGTTGCTATTTAACATGTGTCTTTTAGTGTATTATTTGAAGATAGGTATTAACATAATAACACAAGACCATTCTGGAAGAAGCAAGATCATTCTAGTTTATTAAAAACAACAATATGGAAAAACGAAGATCGTTCTGGTTTTTACAGCCTTTAGTCTAGTCAAACCAACATCATCCTGGTTTGCAAAAGAACAAAGCTTTCTTTAAACAAGATCGTTCTGGTTTGCGAAAGTACCAACCTTATCTAAATATGATCATTCTGAATTGCAAAAGTACCAACCTTATTTACACAAGATCATTTTGAACAAATTTATTCCAAAAGATTAACATAGGCAAAGAAAAACATCAAGAACCACAAACAAGATCAATCTCCAGATTGATGGCTAAAGAAACAAGTACAACTAGGACAGAAATGATAAGACACTGATATTGCATCTCTGCAAAAAGCAGCCCGCGTACAAAGCAGAAAAAGTCTGATACCTAACAGCTTGAAAGCTCTTAGTCCAGTACTCACTCAAAACAGAAACGAAGAACGTTTTAGTTATAAAGTTGGAATATTCTTGTTATATTACAACACTTGTCTATTAAAATTAAAACTAGACAACTGGATCTCCAACGACTACATGAGCTGTCATCAGCTTTCATCAAGCCTATAAAAGGAACCTCAAGGTCAAGGAAACAACAAGAGTTTAAAGTGCAAGCAATCAATCACTTAAACAATCATACTTGAGAAATCTAAGTTTTCAATTAAGAAAAAGTTGTAGTTCTTTTTCCCTGGATTCAAGGATATATTTGTTGAGTCTTTTTGCTGAATATCAAAACTCAAACAAGTGTTGAGTGTATTATGATCCATCAATCCTCTTTAAATCATTTCATTTGAAACTCAAGACTATAGTGTTAAAGATAGTTTGAGTGTATTGTAAAAATCCTTTTGTGATTAAAAAGTGACTTGTAAAAACCCTTTCTGGACTGAAAGGTAACTGTTGAAAATCCTTTCAAGGTCGAAAGGTGAAATATTGTAACTAATCAAGATTGATCTCGAAAATTGGTGTGAAAAGCAAGAACATTCTTGTTTGAGCACATTAGTGAAAAAGCTCACAAATTGTGAGGACTGGACGTAGCCCACCTTGGGTGAACAAGGATACATTACTGTGCGATTCTCTTTCCCTTATTTTTATTTATTTCTTACTCACTAAGTATAAATCACGTAGGGAAATTTTCTTTTGATTTCACTAACCAAGAACGTTTTACTTTTGTTGTGTTTGAAACCAAGATTAATCTTGAGTTAACTAAAATTAAAAGTAGGAATTAATTTTCAAAAAGGGGAATCACAAGATGTTGTTTAACGAGATGGAGAAGACTCAGAGAGTTTTATGTGGGGGGATACAGACCAAACTCGTAAACCATATCTAATTAACTGGGAGGTTTGTTGCTTGCCTAAAATGGGTGGAGGTATCAGGATTAGGAGCCCTCACCAAATAAATGAAGCTTTCCTCATGAAAATGTTATGAAATTTATTAATGGTCATGATGGGCTTTGGTGCAAAGTTTTGTACTACAAGTATGTTAGAGAGAATGACCTCTAAGTTTCTATAAAATCCCAACCTTATTATTCCCCCTTATTGAAGGTATTAGCTAGTATTTGGAAATTTTTTTGAAACCATATTGTTTGACAACTGGGTAATGGGAAACACGTTAATTTTTGGCTTGACAAATGGATACCTGATGGACCCTTTCTCATGAGTATCTCTATCGAGATGTTTATAGACACCACACTAACTGTAAAGGATGTCATAAGGAACACAAGGATATGGGACATTGACTTCCTTACCAATCATCTTCCTCATAACAAAGTGAACCAATTGATTGATATCTCGCATCTACGAATACTGATGCCTCGAACTCCATAGAACGGATTCGTATCAATACTCGTCATTTCACTATTCAAAGCACTAATAATCTCTATATGGAACAAAGAGTGGCTATAGATGGAAAATGGACTCGTTTGTGGAAATGGAAGGGACTGTGCATAATTCAAACCTTCATGTGGCTTGCTGCCCATGAGCGCCTCCTAACTAACTATTGTTGTAGCCGATGGAGTGTAGGCGTTTCCCCAACATATTCTATTTGTAGGTATGGAGATGAAACAACCAGTCATGTTTTGAGAGATTGTGTTCATGCAATACAAGTTTGGATTAGGTTAGTGGCTTATCTGCATATTACTAATTATTTTACTTTGCCTTGTAGGAACTAGATTTTCGATAACCTGGAGCATAAGAGGAGGGAGCATACAACAATGAATGGCAGACAATATTCACGGTAGCTTGCTGACAATTATAGTCATGGAGAAATAAAAGTGTCTTTGAAGAGGGATTTCATCGCTCGAGCAATGCAACTCATGAGATTATCAAGATGGCAAGGGAGATAGAGAATTATAAGGATCTTCACTTGACTCGTGGACTCAAGACCTGAACACCGTTTTCATTGGATGGAAAAGACATCGAGAATGATGGATCAAACTCAACTATGACGACACACAAAAGCTCAACTAATCTTTCAGTATGTGGTGGCCTTCTTCGAGACAATAATGGGAAGTATATGATTAGTTATGCATAGAAAATTGGGATTTGTGGCGTCCTACATGATGAGATGTGGGGCATGTACATGGGAATGAACATAGCTCATCGACAATGGGTTACACACATTCAAGTGGAGAGCGTTTCGAAGGTCTTGGTTAACATTGTGAATGAGAATTGTAAAATCAATGGAAATATCCCCACTCTTATTCACCGTATTCGTGAGCTAAGGAATATGGATTGACAAATTGAGATCAACCACACATAGCGGGAAGAGAATCAATCTGCTGATTGGCTTTCTAATTTTAGTTTGACTTTAAACACTTTTGATTTGTGTAATGTGGAGACTTCTCCTAGAGAGCTCCAAAGGTTTTCTTTTGATGATATCTCCGGAGGTTGCATGCCTCAGAATGTAATATTCGCTTTGTAGTCTTCTTAGCCTTTGCCCTCTTTATACAAAAAAAAAAAGTTATCATGTCAACATCAAACACTATGATAAGTATATCATATTTATATCCTATTTGTACATGGATCTCTATCTTATCATGTTTCTATCTTATTCCAATTATCAAACCAACACTAATATTTTAGAAGTTTAGTAACTATTTTGAAATTTTAATAAAGTTGGGGGCTATTTTCACACAAGTGCTCAATTTCAAGGACAAAATTTCATTTCTAGACTAAATAAAGAAAGAATAGTGGACTTGCCCTATTGTATTTCCTAACTTTTCCCGTAGCCAAAGAATGCCAAACTATCATATACCGAGGTATAATGTATAGTTCATATTCTAGATGCATTTTTCTTTCGGTTTATTGCATATCACTGATGCAAACAATGGAATTTCTTGGTAAGATTGATTTGTGTACCGAAAAGGTTATCCCAAGAAGCCATTTTATATTACATACATATGATAAATAAAATCATTTTGTCTAAGGGAATATAAGTCGGCCAAACAGAACCAAAGAGTTTTACTATATATATTATCAAAAGAAATAGTGAAGAGTGTTGTTTGTTGATTAAACTATTCTATCTTAGAGAGAAAATAACCATGGCGTTTAGAATAGGTATTTTCACAATAACATTGGTTGTGATTATTAAGATTCGAATGTGTGTGTCTCAGATTAACAGGCAGAGCTTTCCTAAGGATTTTGTTTTCGGAACTGCTTCTTCAGCTTTTCAGGTTGGTACATTTTCTTCAATATTTACATTGTAGCTCTCTCAATTTTCACCCCTTTATATTTATTCCTTTTCTTAAAAATAATAATAATAATACAAGTGTTTATTGATTGAACTCTGGTAGTTTCAGAGCATGTTTAATTTAGTTTAATTTTTAGAAGCCAGTTAAAACATATAATTTATAATATCTTCCAATATTAATTTGTAACCTTCTTTTTTAAAATACAATTTTTATTCTATATAATTTATTTTAGTCTTTATAAATTTTTTCTTGGACTTTTTAGTTCCCATAATTTTTTCTATTAATAATTATAGTCTCTATATTAAATTAACACATATGTATCGTTTAAAAATTTGAACAATCTTTAAAACACTATAAACACATTTTTTACAAAATTTTGAATTTTTGAATTTGAGATAAATTAAATATAAATTTTTAAACGAAAAAAAAACAAGATATCAAAATAATGAAAATTTAGTCATTAAAATAAAATTTTATCTTATTTTTTTCTAAAGATTTCTATCAAAATATATAAAATGTAACTACAATAAAACTGTTGTTACAAAAACTTACTGGAAACTAAATTTTGAATAAAAAATGCATGGGTATGCTCCAAATTATAGTGCTATGCTTAACAGTTTTCCAATTTAGAACTATGTCCATAAAGTTTCACCTTTGTGGGCTAAACTGTGATACAAAGGCCCACATTAAGAACATATATTGGATTAAAATTAAAATCAACCACACACAGTTTCTCATAAAAACGATTACGAAATTGTTGGAATTATCTTTTTTTTCTATGTAATTATTGATTTAATTGTTGAAATTATGTCAAATTAATCAATTAAACTAAGATCAATTCTTTGATTCATAATTTCTTTTCTACAACAACGAACTTTAACTCTTTAGATGACCAAACTTGTTATTCAAAACATACACAAACGTTAATTTATTACACATATGTTAATACTTTATATTTCTATAACAATATTAAAATATGAATATATATTTTGGTTTCGGTATTTATAGTCTATTTTTTAATAACGAAATAATACATAGATTCAATTCTATGAGGCCAATCACATAAAATAAATATGAACAAAAATATACGAATAGTCAAATATCTTGTAATTACATAAATAAGATACAAAAACAAAAAATACATAGATTCAAGAAGGTAATCTAATCCCTAATCAATGAGTAAACTAGCTACTCATATTGTTTGATAAAAGATACATAGAGAGAAGAAAACTACACATCAAGATTGCACTATGTCTCCTCTAAGGTGTAACCTCCTCCTACTTTGCATCAAAAAATCTCAATCTTTACAAAATTGTGATTTTTAACTTGAATAATGGTATGGGAATGCACACTAACTCATTGTGCTAGATTTGGAGGCAATGCGCTACACCAATATTTATTGTGGAGTAGCAAGCTGCGTAATGCGCTTTATCAAAACTAATCGTGGCGCAACACGTTGTGCAATGCTTGAGAGGCTTCTTTGTTGCGCTCAAAGACGGTGAATTGTGCTAGGATGTGCACCGCAGCGCAGTGACTGGCGCAATGCACCCCTTGTCCGCCTTGCTACGCTCAAACTTCTATCAAAAGACAATTTCGCACTCTGAGATCACCTTGTGTCAGCATTAACCACCTATAACTTCCTGAGTGTTCGTTCCTTAATGTAATTAACTTATAATATCAAAACAAAAAATGAATATTTTGAGAATTTGTCTAATTAGAAAGGGTTAGTACCAAAACATTCAAAAATAGTCCAAGACAATTCAATTCTGTTTATTCTTCAATTAACTATAAACCTATCTAGAATGAATGAAACTTAAAATAAAAGTTGTTAACAAAATACTAAAAAATAAGAGTTGATAAAAACTCACCATCTATCCTCTATATGTGTCGGTTTATTAGTGGTACTTGTACTCCGACTATGGACCAAATAAATTTATAGTTGTTCACTAAGTATAAATATAAAAATGATATATCAGCATGTATACATAATAAATCAGAAGTGTATTAAAATTTTGTCACTGGTTTTTAAATTAATAATTAACATTATTAATTTGGTAAATCTCTACTAGCAAAGTCAAAATAGAAAATGTAATAGTTTTTAACTTGGGAGTAAAATATATAAGAATGTTCCATATATAAAAAATAAAATAAGCATTTTTTTTATTCAATAAAATAAACCTGTTGATAATTAAATACATGGTTTGATTGTAGTACGAAGGTGCAGTAAAAGAAGACGGAAGGGGGCCATCTGTGTGGGATACTTTTTCACATTCTAATGGAGGTAAGTTTTAACAATGCAAATGCAATCATATATTAATTATTTATAATATTTTAAAATCTTATTAAAAATAAAAAAAAAAAATTAATGGAAGAGAGATAAAACTATGATAAAGAAATAAAAGTGCAACAAACATCTACTAAAATCAACTATTAAAAAATAGTAATAGTAATTTTTTAAGTAATAAAAAATAGTAATTTTTTTAAAAAAAAAGAAAATTTTACTATTAAAAATTTAAAATTGGTGGAGCCATGAAGCAAGTATAAAACAAACTATTCTTTTACTTTTTATTAAAAAAAATTAAAATTGTTCATATGTTTATCATATTATATTCCTTATAAGAAACTAAGATTAAATTATTACAGTAAATTTTGATGCGTGAATAACATAATTAACATTATTACAGTATTCAAGCTGAAGAAGATATTCCAAAAGACTCGAAAATGCAGCTATTTTAAATATACAAAACATTAGTTATGCTCATGTGTGTAGTGATTGAAATATGAAAAATGATGTATATATCATGAGAGAGAGAAATAAAAAAGAATGATATAATGGAGGTAAATATAGATCAATGATTTAATAAAAAGAGATAGATAAAAATAAGAGAATAAATTGTTGAATAGATATATGAAAATAAAATACATACATATATCATATCTGTTGAAATATGTCTGGCATTTATTGGCAGGCAAAATACTAGGTAACAGCAATGCTGATGTTGCAGTGGATCAGTATCATCGCTTTGAAGTAATGATGGATTTAGTTCATGGCTAAGTAACCAAGCAATAGTTCTTTGTGCAACAACATTGCTAATTAAAATCTACTTAAATTAATTTAACCACAATCACTTCTAAACGTGACTAACTAGCTAGACAATTTGTATCTTACTATTTTTTATAGTGGTAAATGGTCCCGAAAAGAAGTTCATATACATCTTTAAGACTTGTTTAAATAATACTATCCGCATTTGTCTATAAATACATAACTCAGATTCATTACATCATAAAAATTGATAGTAGTATTAAATTTATTAACAATTGAGATTGTTTTTTCATATTTATTCTTTAAGAGATATACTTAATTAATATTTTTACTATAATATTATCTCTGTTTCTTTTTATAAAAGATATTTGAAAACAACAAAAATTGATATATTATGAATTATATACACTAACTTTTGTTGTCCAATTGTCTCTTATAAAAAGAAAATGAAGTAGTATTTATTGTCAGTTGTAGAAAAAATGTGAATTAATTAAACTATGTTGGTAAAGAAATATTTAATGCAATTGAAAATTTTAAAATAGTCTTGTAAAAAGTTTTTTCAAAAAGTATTATATTTAAGAATAGAGGTTGTATTTTTTAACTTTTTTTCAGGGAGACTCAAAGATAGGATCTCTAAAACAATTGCTTTAGATTAAAAAAGTTAAATATTTACTTAATAAAAAAGCCTCAAAAAAATTTTATACTTAATAAAAAAACCCCATATTCTAATAATTTTAAAATTTAAAACTAATCAAATCTTATATAAAATAAATATTGTCTTAACCTATAATAAATTAATGGACTTAATTAACATTAAAAAAATATTATATAAAATCGATTATATTAATTTAATAAATGATTTTTTATTTTAAAGTATCTAAAAGAAACTTTTCATAAGAAATTAGTATTTTTACTAAAATATTATTATATATTAAAGTGTAGTAAAATTCGCTTTTAAGTCTTTAGACCGCAGTGGCATTTTTGGATGGTATTTTAACCTGTGCATCTTGCATATATTGTTTTTTTGCAACAAGGGAGACATACATATCATGAAGGACATGGGAATGGATGCTTATAGGTTTTCAATTTCTTGGACTCGGATTCTTCCCAGTAAGATTTATTCTAACCACATTTTTATGTGGGATCTACAATGATAAGACTTTTAAAGTTGACAATCAATAGTAAACATAAATGTTTGCATAAAACTATGAAAATCAAGATTTTAAATAAAGGTCCATGTCTTCGACTTGAGCCACAACATAATTTGATGTTGGCTAAGCCGTAACACAATTGTGATTAAGACCACATTGATTACATTTGACTAAATTTCTACAATATCAAATATTATAGTACGTTACGGTGAAACATTTAATGTCTATAAAACTTAATGAAGAAACATTGTGACCATGGATTATAATATGTCAGATGGATTTGGGGTAGTCAATCAAGCAGGAATTGATCACTACAATAAACTCATTGATGCTTTACTAGCCAAAGGTAAACTCTTGCCATTTGATAAATGAAAATCATGCTTCTTGGATACAAATTTATCTATGCATATAATGAGTTACATTGCATAATTTGTACTAGACTATGCAAAGAGACTATACACTTAAAAGTTTGATTTTATAACGTGAAGATAGTCAAGTTCAAATTCACTTAAAAAAATTGTAAAATGATCATTAATATCACTTTAATTAATGATAATTTACCTCTTCCTCGTTTAAAAACAAAAAATTGAAATACATTTTTTTAAGCAAAATTAGCATGCAAAAGCATCACTGTGAATGCAAAGGAATCACAAATTTGAGAAAAACAATTGAAGCTAGATTAAAATAAGCAACAAATCTTCTATCATACTTAGAATTATTTCATGATGCTTTTAAAAAATTTGAATTTAAATCCCTAATATGTGTAGGAATTGAGCCATATGTTACTCTGTACCACTGGGACCTACCTCAAGCCTTAGAAGACAAGTACAAGGGATGGCTTAGCCCTTTAATCATGTAATGAATTTTATTTATATTTGAAGTTTTTAATTCCCCTTTAGTTTCACAATATTATTAGTATCAATATGGTCATATATAAAACAATATATTTTTTACAAACAGAAAAGATTTTGCAACATATGCTGAGATATGCTTTGAGAAATTTGGAGACAGAGTGAAACATTGGATCACTTTCAATGAGCCACATACATTTTGTATGATGGGGTATGATGTTGGACTTCAACCACCAGGAAGATGCTCAATTCTCCTTCACAAGTTGTGTAGTAGTGGAAACTCTGCTACTGAACCTTATATTGTGGCTCATAATGTCCTTAATTCACATGCAATTGTAGCAGATATTTATAGGAAAAAGTACAAGGTAAAGTAATACAATAATTTCACTAAAATTTCTATATTTGTTAGAACCAATTTGTTGAGTAAAGGTGTTCTTCTACAGAAAATACAAGGTGGATATGTGGGGATATCTTTGGATGTAATTTGGTTTGAGTCAGCAACAAATTCCAAAGAAGATATTGAAGCAACTAAGAGAGCCTTAGATTTTACACTTGGCTGGTAATGTATCTTGCAAAACCTTATATAATCAAAATATATTTTAAAAGAAAGAAAGAAAGAAAGCAAAACTAGTCTTGTTATTTTCCTTCACAGGTTTCTTGACCCATTGATATTTGGAGATTATCCAAAATCAATGAAAAGTAGAGTAGGGAGCAGGCTACCAAAATTTTCAAAATCTCAAACTAGTCTTGTTAAGGGTTCATTAGATTTTGTTGGCATAAATCATTACACTACATTTTATGCAATGCACAATGGTTCTAATTTACTTGAGGTTGCACTTCATGACTACATTTCAGACTCTGCTGCTCTTACTGTTCGTAAGTTAAAATTCAACCTTTTTATATTACATATATTTGTCATTTTTATTTTCTTGCTTATTTGTAATTTTTTTTAATGATTACCCCAAATTGAAAATTATTTTTTGTGTTTTTTACTCCTTCCAGCTTTCAATGGGACCGAGATTATTGGAGAAAAGGTAAGTTTTTTTTAAGAATGATGATTTTTTTTTTTTTTAAAATTGAGATCCCCGATACAATGTTGTTTGATTCATTCCATTATTGATAACCCATTTTTTATATACTTGTCCAATACTTGGTTAATCTAAATCAAAAATGTGATAATTCAATTCGGTTAATTCAAATCACAATAAAAAAATGTTATTAATTCAATTACATGATGAATTTGAATTTTCAACGCGATCTAAATTAATTATTTACTCAAATGAATTAACTACTTTTTTAAGTGAAAATAAGTGTCCATAAAACATTTTTTATTCATAAATAATATTTTAGTGTTAATCACGGATAAAGGAAAAAGCTGAAACAAACTATAGAAGATATTCATTTTATGTCCTAAACTCAAAAATTTCTTAGTTGTAATTTATGGATCTAGATTCATATCTGTACTGTACTAAGATGAATTGGATGTCATAAATTTACTTTCCTATTTAGGTAGCTAGTGCTTAATTTGTACTATGAATAAATTATTTTATTAGTTAATAGTTATGACTATAAAATTCAAATTGTGTGATTTGTAGGCAAATTCTTTATGGTTGTATATAGTACCACAAGGGATGAGAAGCACAATGAATTACATCAAACAGAAGTATGGGAATCCTCTAGTCATTATAACTGAAAATGGTAATCTTGAAACTGGAAAAATTTGAGTTTTATTTGACTCTAGTTCAAAATTTCATTTTAAAAGATGTCATTTTAGATAAAATTAAGGCATGCAAATTAAAGTATACAATAATGTATAACAAGTTTTATTAAGGCATAATTTTTCTTGTCTTTTTAGTTAACCATCACTTTATTTGTACTACACAATATTGAATATTGAATAAATTACTTGTCGGTTACATCTAACATATACTCTTTGTCAAAGGGATGGATGATCCAAATGATCCATCTATCTCAATCAATGATGCTCTAAAGGATGACAAGAGGATTAAATACCACAATGACTATTTAAGCAACTTATTAGCTTCTATCAAGTATGTATTGATGTTGTATACTTTCTTAATTGTATACTCCTCCATTAATTCATCTCATAATTCCTTTCTTCTTTAGAGTTTTTGATTTGTACTAAAAAATTATTTATCATTTTAAAACACAAAAAACATTTATTTTTAATATATCAACATAGTGACATACAATACATTAATTTGGTCAAAAAAAGAAAACATAGCTCTAATTAATTTAGTTAATAGATTTGTTATGTTGTTGATTGCAGGGAAGATGGGTGCAATGTAAAAGGCTATTTTGTGTGGTCGCTGTTGGATAATTGGGAGTGGCAAGCTGGATACACTTCTAGATTTGGTCTTTATTTCATTGACTACAATGACAATCTAAGGAGATATCCAAAAAAGTCTGTTGAATGGTTTAAGAATTTCTTGAACTAAACTCAACAACACAAATGATTTATAAATAACCTTTTATTTCCAAAGCAAATAATAAATTATCTGGAATTAAAGAATAAGCAGGCCACAAGAGAAATTGGAAAATATCGTGTCTTTCTTTTATGTTTTTTTTTAATTAAAAAAATTATTAGTGAGTAATTTGTCAGAGAAGAATAATTTCTTAATAGTAGAGATAGAGATCAAACACTGGACCTTCTATGTAATATCACTCTTGGGCTGGGCCTATGTCCTAATTATATAATGGATTTTGCCTAATTATATAATGGATTTAGACAATACGAATGAGAATAATATTATTGGGACTACTAAAAAACCAAGTGATTGCAATTTAATACACAACTCATTTTACAAATATTGATATTATTAACTTGGATATTTTGTCTTGAGTTTGAACACGAGTCTTACAATTGTGTGACTTTACGATGGTATTTATCTTCTCTTTTAAGATAAAAAAAGTTCAAGTGATTAATAAATTTCATTTAAAAATAAATTATATATTTGAGAGAATCTGAATTTAAATTTTAACTATAACAATTTTTGACCAAACTTTACTTACCTTCTAACCAAACTCTAGATTACTAAGTCTCTACTCCCTTAGGAAACAAGAAAAAAAGAGAGTAGGAGAAAGTAGAATTAGAGAAAAGGTCCAAAAACTAGAAGATGACTCTCACATTCTCTTTGTTATGGTGACTCACCCTCCTCTTAAGTGGTGGAGCTTAAGCAAATACTTTGGAGGTGTCGAATTTTTTTTAATTGATAAATTAAATATAATATTATATTATATATTAGAATTTTAGGTTGTAAATTTGCAATGTAAACATGCAATTTTTTTTTTGCAAACACACCTGCAAAAAGATGACGAATTAAACTGAAAAGTTGCATATGTTTAAGAGAGACATAGTTATGAGTATAACATATTAATTTGGTTTGTATGTTTGGATGAGAAAATATCTAAACTAAAAAGATAGTTAGTTTGGTTGAGTTTTTACAATTTATTTCACAAAATTAAACTTATAATGATGAGTAGCATGTTGATTTGGTTATGTTTAATCAGATTCACATTAATAGAAATTAAGATACTTATTTTAAAAATATAAAATTTTCTTCTTCAAACATTAGATTTTTTATATTATTAAAACAATTACGTAAACACTTTTTAAATTACAATTAGAAAAATAATATATAAATGATTAAAAGATCCTTAAATACAACACATATTTAAGATAACACTATTGATATAGGTTAATTATTTTATTCAGATATCGGTGGTGAATTTTAAATGAATTGAAATCTTCAAAAACAGATATTGAGTTTATTTGATTCGATTTAGATTGAACTCGAAAACAGAAGAAAAAAAAATCAATTTAATTAATTTTGATTTTTTTTTTGAGTTTATCAGATTATTAATTTGATTTTTATATCTCTAGACGAAACTGAAAACAATTACAATTAAAATTTATATTCGAAAGATACAATATAATTTTTAATTAATATTTTTTAATTATTTTTAATAAAAAAAATTATTATGGATATTTGGGTCACGGCCACTCTGTGTCCTTAGTAAGCTCAACCCCTGCTCCTCTTGACTTGGACCAGTAGATTGGTCCATAACTTTTCCTTGTGTTCAAGATTAAATTTTGCCCAAATAGCTCTGGAAGATGGCAAATTCTCCCACCGAATCAAAAATTGGAAAATGATAGTTTGGACTTGACGATTTTTCTAATATGCAGCATAGCTATAAGTTGTAGCACCAATCCTAGTGTTAACAATGTGAATCAATAAAAAATAAAAAATAAAAGAGAAAAAAAAGAAGAAGAAGAAGAACAAAATGAAACTAAGATTCTAATAGAATGACAAAAAGTTGTGAATACAAAGGTTACAAAGTGAGCAACCATCTATATAATGAAATATAAAAGGACTAAATTACTGACTTAGAAATATAAAAAAGTTTTCAATAACATAAGTTCAATAGATTATTATATAACTCCTATACCTTCAATTTTAATCTTTATCCTCAAAAATGCAAAGAAATAACTTTTTTGTCTTCGTATAAATATAAAAATTCTTAATTTTTCAGCATTCCATCATTTGATCATTCAGTTAAAAACTGAGTGAATTTTTTCCAATTTTACCGGAAAACTTAATCCGGTACACAAGATGTACTCTCGAAATGGAAAACTTTTTTCAAGTTTTCCGATAAAGAAGTTACACTCCGGAAAACTTGAAAAAAGCTTTCCGGTTCATATGTCTTTTCTGGAAAACTTTTTTCAACTTTTCAGAAACTCCCGGAAAACTTGAGTCAACATTTCCGGTAGTTACCATAAAACTTGAAACACAAGATTTCTAGAAAGGTTTTTTTTAATAATTTTTTTATTTATTTAATTCTCATTTTTTAACTAATTTTTTTTCAGTGGGCACGAGGAAGAGACGACAGATAATACAAATATCACGTGACATTGATACTTCATCATCTATGATGGATCCTCCAGAAAGGGTTCGACCGACAGCATCCAGGAGGAGACGACGAATGATAGTGGAAGATGGTGACGAGGGAGAGTAGGATCATATGTTTATCCTGGAGGCTGATATTTCTATACATCAGCAGGAGGAGCTATAGTGCATGAGGAGGAAGAGCATACTGTAATACATGAGGGGGAGCATATGCAGGAGAGACCTGAGGGACCTGGTGAGTTGACATGGTATCTTGGAGGACTATATGATCTGTCTGTCCTTACACGATACTAACACTATGTTTCTGGGAGATTGTGGTTTGATCAGGTATGTTAAATTAATTATTATTTATGGTGCATTAAAAATATTTAAATTAATTATTATTTATGGTGCATTAAAAATATTTAAATTAATTATTATTTTTGTTTTAATTTTAATGTCATATATTTTTTTTGTATGCAGGAGCAACCAATGCTTAAAATTGTTGTTCATGGAAAGAAACTGCAATAATTTACCCCGCAGGTACTCACGCGAATTATAGAAAACTAATTGAATTTGTCGGGATTAACCCTATTACAGCAGGGTAGTTTGAAGCTGATTGACAACAACCTGTTTTCTGCATTGGTGGAAAGATGGCATTCTGAAATATCGTCATTTCACATGTCATTTGGTGAAATGACGATTACTTTGGATGATGTTGCCAATCTATTGGGCATTCATATCAGGGGTGAGTTCTACAGTTCACCACCCGACATAGATAAAGTAATGACATGTAATTTTGCCATAAATTTATTAGGAGTGTGTGCTGAAGAGATATGAGAGGAGACTAGAAAGACCAGAGGTGTTCACCATAGATTGGATTGGTTGAAAGAGGTCTTCAAAAGATAGTGTGCAACAAAGAGATTTGGTTGTGCTGCTAGGGCGTATCTGCTGAATTTGGTAGGGAATACTATTTTTCGCAGATAAGAGTCATACACTAGTTGATGCGAAATACCTTCCTCTATTAAGATATTTAAAAGGTACCAGTAGATACGCCTGGGGTATTGCTGCACTCGTAGTCTTTTATAACTACCTCTCAAATGCCTGTTGTTACGAATATTTTCCAAATATTTGTAAAAAATGTGATCAGGGTGCTGTCGTTGAGTGCATTGCCATAATGAATAGATGGAGCTATAAACAAGGCAAACATAAGATCCCTGAGTACAGACAAATGATCGATGCACTAACACCTGTTGAAGTCATATGGAGACCATGGGAGAATCATAGGGATAATATCATGTTATATACTGACCACATCCGATTATGCAACATAGTAGTGACATATTTGCTAGAGAGGTGTTTGAGACAATTTGGATATATTTAACATATTCCACCACCGCCACCTCCAGATCTTTCTAGATTATCTGATGTAGATGTGGAATGGATGGAATATTTGACCCCTGTCACCGAACTGCATCACATGATACATCTTGCTACATATCCATCTGAGTGTTAAGATGAATATTTGGATTAGTTCTACAGGGTATCTCATCCACTATTAGTGCGACTAGATGGTGTGCCCCAGGTCCCAGATTTTAATGTCACGACCATTACTGCACAAACTTCTACTTCACAACAATCTATCCTACAACAGGTCAGTGATCTTATACAACAGGGGTTGGATGCACATGATGCTAATCCGAATGATGAGATGTATAGTTACTTTTTTAGGGCTTTATATTTAACGCGTCATAACACTAGTTAGTAGTTACTTTTATTTGTGATGAACATTGTTTTTGTAATTTTTAATATTATTTTATTTTTATTTCATTATTTTACATTATAGTTATATCATTAAATTTACATTATTTTTGATGAACTATAACGAAATATAACGAAAGTAAACTAAAATGAACTAATAACAATTGATTTGATATAAGTTTTAAAGTATTGTAGTACATGCAAAATCAATCTTCATCTAATGACATGGCATTTATGGGTTCTTTCAATGGATCTTGTGTAACAAGTGACATATGGCCTAATAAATATCCTCACTGTTGTAGACACTCTGTATATGCTATTGCCCAAGAAGTTGCCTCATCGGTGCGATATCGCTTCCAACCTGGTGCAATGTCTGGCATTGAAAATCTATCTTTCATCTTTAATTGCAAAACATATTGAAATAATAAATAATTTGATTATTTAAAAAAAATTAAGTATTACTTAAGAAAATAAATATCATTTTATCGGAACTCAGTGACTTGCGTTGACAACATCAATACATTGTAATTTTTAATATTATTTTATTTTTATTTCATTATTTTACATTATAGTTATATCATTAAATTTACATTATTTTTGATGAACTATAACGAAATATAACGAAAGTAAACTAAAATGAACTAATAACAACTGATTTTATATAAGTTTTAAAGTATTGTAGTACATGCAAAATAATCTTCATCTATTGACATGGCATCTACGGGTTCTTTCAATGGATCTCGTGTAACAAGTGACATATGGCCTAATAAATATCCTCACTGTTGTGGATGCTTTGTATATGCTATTGCCCAAGAAGTTGCCTCATCGGTGCGATATCGCTTCCAACCTGGTGCAATGTCTAGCATTGAAAATCTATCTTTCATCTTTAATTGCAAAACATATTGAAATAGTAAATAATTTGATTATTTAAAAAAAATTAAGTATTACTTAAGAAAATAATATCATTTTATCGGAACCTAGTGACTTGCGTCGACAAAATCAATACATATGATACGATCACTTTTTATCCATCCTGAATGTGAACCCCTCATAGGAAAGAAAGTCATAGGAAGTGTCTGACCAAACGTGACGAAAATAATATTATATGTTGTCGCTATCACATAACCCATATCAGGTATGGACATCCATTTATCTATGGGTTGAACACCTAAGCTTGTTATCTTCAAAGAATCTTTGACTTCTCTAATGCGTCTTGGGAACATTCTATCATATGGACTTATATGAGAAGCAATCTCCTGGTCCAAACTGTTGGAACCAAGTTGGTTCTTGCAATTAAAGTTTTGATGTTAACAAATATATTTTATGAAAATAACATATTTGACTTAGAAGAAGAATGAAAAATGTCATCAGAAGAATAGATCAGAAGATGACGCACCAGAAGCAAAAATCAGAGGATGACGTCACCAGAAGATGACGTCACCAGAAGCAGAAATCAAAGGATGACGTCACCAGATGATATCGTCAGATGAATCTGTCAGAGAAAATGTTCAAAACAGAATCTGAGAAAAATGCTCAAAACAGAAGCGGAGCAAAATGTTCAAAACAGATCAGTGAGCAAAAGGCTCAAAACAGAATCTGAGCAAACTACTCAAGAATATTTTCAAAATAGATTAATCGAAATACACTCCTGAAGTGAAGCATCAGTGAAGCCCTAGAGTTCAACTATAAATAGAGGCTTAATGCTGAAGAATAAAGTATCGAAAAACACAAGAACTCAAGCTTCAATTCAAAGTTATCTGAGAGTTCAAAAGAGAGAAAAACAAATGAGCAAGAGCAATATTTTGTAAGTGTTTTCGAGAGAGAAATACAGTGCAACAATCAGCTTTTCAGAAGCAATAAAAGAGTGCAAAAATAAGTGCAGCAAACAGCTTTCTAGAAGCAACGTTGCAAAGTTCCAAACCTTTATTATAGTGGTGTAGATTCCTTCTTCAATCTGGGGTTGTCAGATTGGTAGGAGAAGACTTGGCTGGTTTAGTCAAGGTGTTGTTATTCCTCAAAAGTCTGGGGTTGTCATGTTGTTTAAGAAGACTTAGCTGGTTTAGTTAAGGTGTTGTTGTTCCTCAAAAGTCTGGGGTTGTCAGGCTGTTTGGGAAGACTGACTTGAAGGGTCAGCGGTGTTGTAATTCAAAGGAGTTTGAATTAGTGAAAAGGCCTTCTGGAGGAAGGGACTGGACGTAGCCTAGTTAACGGTGAACCAGTATAAATTGATGTGTTATTATGTTATTATTATCCGCTGCTGAATCTGATTAGTTATTTATCGAATAATTCAAATCAACATTTAACAAAACATCAAAAGTAATTAAGATTGACAAACACAATTCAACCCCCCCTTCTCGTGTTTGCACCTTCAATTGGCATCAGAGCTCGGTCTCAAGGCCGAGCACTTTATAGTGTTTGAGGAAAGATCCAAGGGATCAACATGTCCGGATTCAATGAAGAAGCTACTGGAGGAAACATCAACAGACCACCTCTGTTTGATGGAGAACGATTTGAATACTGGAAGGACAGGCTAAGTAGTTTTTTTATTTCACAAGATCTTGAACTTTGGGACTTGGTGGAAGATGGTTATACTGCTCCAGAAGATGCTGATGGTATTAAAATTTCCAGAAGAGATATGGATGCTGATTAGAAGAAGATGTTCAAGTTGCATCACAAATCCAGAACGTTCATGATCAATGCAATCACGTTCAAGGAGTTCGACAAATGCACTAACAGAGAAACAGCGAAGAACATCTATGATAGTCTGATTCTGACTTACGAAGGCAGTAAGCAAGTCCAAGAAGCAAAGGCTAACATTCTAGTCAAGAAGTACGAGTTATTCAAGATGGAAGAAGATGAAGACATTGAAACTATGTTTTCCAGATTCCAGACTCTAGTATCAAGATTAAGGGTACTAGAAAAGAGCTACACTACTGCTGATCATGTAAAGAAAATACTTAGAACTCTGACAATCAAGTGGAGACCAAAGATTACTGCTATTCAGGAAGCTAAAGATCTGAATACTCTAAAGCTGGAAGAATTAATCAGCTCTCTCAGATCACATGAAATTGAGTTGGAAGAAGATGAACCCAAGAAGAAGAACAAAACTCTAGCCCTGAAATCCAAGCAGAAAATGGCTCTGAAAGCAACATCAGAAAATAGTGATTCAGACGATCAAAGTCTGAACTCAGAGGAAGAAGAAATTGCTTTCTTATCCAAGAAGTTCAGAAAAATGTGGCATAACAGAAGGAATAAATTTCCCCAGAGATATTCCAATAAGTCCAATAAAGGAAGTGATGATACAAATGACAAGAAAGGTATCATCTACTACGGATGCAATGAATCTGGACATATCAAGTCAGAATGTCCAAATATGGAGAAAGGAAAGTACCAGAGGAAAGATTTCAGAACTAAGAAGAAAAGCATGATGGCTACATGGGATGATTCTGATGAATCTTCTGAAGATGAACATGCAGATTTGGCTATGATGGCTCACACCCACTCTGGATCCAACACAGAATCTGATTCTGCAAGAGAATTAGAAGATGATGAAACTAAGGTATATTCCGAATTCACTCGATCTGATTTGATTACTGCTCTGAATGATTTTTTAAACAGTAATTACAAATTATCTTTAAAACTGAAAACTCTTAAGAAAGAAAATAAAAATCTAACAGAAGAAGTTAATGTTTTAAAGAATCAGATTGCATAATTTAAAATAGAAAGTATCATTCTTGAAACTGATATTGCAAAATTGAAAACAGAGAATGTATGCTTGAAAAATAGTTTTGCTGAAATTAAAGATGAAAGTTTAAATCTGAAAAATAATCATAATTCAACAACAATTGAAAATACCACAAGTAATTCTGATATGCATGAACAAGTTCTTCAAGAATTTCTTGATAGTGGTATGGAAAGAAGCAAATATGCTTCTATGATTTATGGAGTCAGTAGGAATGGAAATAGAGGTATAGGATTTGAAGAAACTATAACTGAATCTAAACCTGTGCTTAAATCTGTTCCCTCTGATATAGTGTGTATTGTTTGTTACAAGAAAGGTCGTTCCAAAGTGTCTTGTCCTATGCTAAATACAAGGGAAAACAAGAAACTTTTCAAGACTAACAAACCTGGACCCAACCAGATTTGGGTACCAAAAGATAAAATTGTCTATGTTGCAGATGTTCTAAGCAACCAAATTGAAACACCAGTCATGGTGCCTGGTCAATGGATGCTGGCAATATATGAAGGGAAAAAGGTCTATGTTCCAACATCTACCAAACAGAAGCCAATTGACTCTGGTAGAAGAAGAACTGGTCAACACAATACCTATTAGAACCAGAACCAGAATCATAGGAGGAACAGGAAATATCAAAGAAATCACACATATCAAAACAGACAGAGAAATCACTCATATCAACAAACCTGGAACTACCAAAAGAATCAGAATTACTATCAGTTCCAGAACCAGAAGAATCAGAATTATCATCAGTTCCAGAACTATCAGAGGAACATGACATATCAGCAGAAAGAGAAGTGTCAATATCTGGAGAGTTCTTCAAACACTCCAGTAAAAATTCATCAAGATTACAAACCAGGAAGGGAATTCAAATTCCTTCATCCAAACCATCTAATCACAAAACATACAGATTCAGAATCTGAAAATCAGAAACAAGAGGATTTTCAGAGTAAAACTGAAACTGTTGACATAGAGGTTATATCTTGCTGTAAATACTATTATTGTTTGATATTTATGTTTAATATGATAACAAGAAGCTTGATCTTAAAAAATCAAAGCTAGATAAGTATTCTGCAGGAACCAAGTGATTCACGTGATGTGAACACTTCAATAGAAACAGTATTTCAGTGGTTTCAAAAACAAGCAGAAACTACCAGAAGCAGAATTAATGGTTTGGCTGTATTGAGTTCATTTTTAAATTATTTGATTTGTATTATGTTATATGACAAATAGCTTGATCTGAAAAGTCAAAGCAAGATGAAGCTGATGCAGGTTAACCAGAACCAGAGGAAACTAAAGCTAGTTTACCAGAACCAGAGGAAACCGACGCAGATTTACTAGAACCAAAAGCTGATACAGATCTACCAGAACCAGAAGCTGATGTAGACAAACCAAGAGAGCTTGAAAAGATTAAATATGAAAGAAGAACCTGACAAGTCTTCAGAGGATAAATCTGAAGATAAGTTAAAAAAAAATAAAAAAAAAATAGATCACTCCAAGACATGGCCAGAACTATGTTAAATGATTTAAATGTTGCAAAACATTTTTGGGATGAAGCAATCAAGACTGCATGTTATATTCAGAATAGAGTCTTTATTAGGTCTATGATGAATAAAACACCATATGAATTATGGAAAGATTGACACTGCAAAGTCAAAGCAAGATGTTGATATTACAGATTTAACAACACCAGAGGAAGCAGAAACAGAGAAACCAGCAGAAGCCGATAAACCAGCAGAATTTGGAGAAGTGAAGGATACAAATAAATCAGAAGCATGTGACACATCTTCAAAGGATGAACCTGATCAAATCAGAACCAATCATGAGAAGTTAGAAGAGAAATCTGGATGGAAATACCAATCATCTCATCCTGAAAATCTGATCATTAGAAGTGGAAGTGATTCTTTAAGAACCAGATCATCATTAAAAGATATAAGTCTGTTTGGTTTAATCTCATCGATTGAGCCTACATCTGTTAGTGAAGCATTGGCAGATGATGGATGGATTATTGCAATGCAGGAAGAGTTAAATGAATTTAAGAGGAATGATGTTTGGGATCTAGTTCCAAGACCAGAGAAGAACATTGTGGGAACCAAGTGGGTCTTCAGAAATAAGCTAAATGAAAAGGGTGAAGTAGTCAGAAACAAGGCAAGGCTTGTGGCACAAGGTTACAGTCAACAAGAGGGTATTTATTACACTGAGACATTTGCTCCAGTGGCCAGGTTAGAAGCTATTCATATCTTATTGTCCTTTGCTGCAAATAATAATATCAAATTATTTCAAATGGATGTTAAAAGTGCTTTTCTCAATGGTTATTTGAGTGAAGAGGTATATGTTAAACAACCTCTAGGTTTTGAAAATTCTGAATTTCCAAACCATGTCTTTAAACTTAGAAAATCCTTGTATAGGTTAAAACAAGCACCTAGAGCATGGTATGATAGACTCAGTAATTTCTTACTTAAAAATAACTTTGAAAGAGGACAAATAGACAATACTTTGTTTAGCAGATCAATAGAAAATGATATTTTGATCATTCAAATTTATGTTGATGATATTATTTTTGGATCAACTAATGGCATTCTTTGTCAAGAATTTTCTGAATTAATGCAGCATGAATTTCAAATGAGTATGATGGGAGAACTTAAGTTCTTTCTAGGAATACAAATTCAACAAAGTTCAGAAGGTATTTACATTCACCAAACTAAATATACAAAGGAACTTCTCAAGAAGTTTAAGATGAGTGATTGCAAACCTATGGCTACACCAATGTATCCTACTTGTTCACTTGATAAAGATGAATCAGGAACAAAAGTTGACCAGAAAATCTACAGAGGAATGATAGGATCATTACTCTACCTTACTGCTTCTAGACGTGATATCATATTTGGTGTGTGTATGTGCTCGATTTCAATCTGATCCTAGAGAATCTCATCTAACTGCTGTTAAGAGAATCCTTAGATACCTAAAAGGCACTACCAACCTCACCTTGTTTTACAAGAAAACTCCTACATACAAACTGAGTGGATACTGTGATTCTGACTATGCTGGAGATAAACTTGAAAGAAAAAGCACCAGTGGCTATTGTACCTTTTTAGGAGACAATTTAATTTCGTGGTCCAGTAAGAGACAACACACCATTGCCATGTCAACAGCAGAGGCTGAATACATTTCAGCAGCTGGCTGCAGCTCTCAACTACTCTGGATGAAGCATCAACTTGAAGACTACAAAATATTAGAATCCAACATACCCATCTATTGTGATAACACCTCTGCAATTTGCCTAACCAAAAACCCTATCCTACATTCTCGAGCCAAACACATAGAGATCACACATCACTTCATCAGAGATTATGTTCAAAAGGGGTACTTAACATTCAATTTGTAGACACTGATCATCAATGGGTTGACATATTCACTAAATCACTACCTGAAGATAGGTTTGAATTCATCAAGAAAAACCTTAATCTTATCTTCATCCCTAACCTAATAGCTTAGTTTAATTTTTATGTATTTTATTTTTCATGTACTTTTATTAAAAAAAAAAACAGAGGATCTCTTTTCTTCATTCAATCCTTTTTGTCTGATGACAAAGGGGGAGAAGATGTAATATTTGATAAAATATCCGAGGGAGAAGATGATGTATTTGAAAGGAGGAGAAGATGATGTATGATGTATTTGATATCTGGGCATTAGACTTAGGGGGAGAAAATATAAAATGAAGCTTAGTCTTAGGGGGAGTCAAAGTCAAAAGAAAGAAAAAATATTATCAAAAATACATTGTTTGTCATCATCAAAAAGGGGGAGATTGTTGGAACCAAGTTGGTTCTCAAGTTTTGATGTTAACAAATGTATTTTATGAAAATAACATATTTGACTTAGAAGAAGAATGAAAAATGTCATCAGAAGAATAGATCAGAAGATGACGCACCAGAAGCAGAAATCAGAGGATGACGTCACTAGATGATGTCATCAGAAGATGACGTCACCAGAAGCATAAATCAAAGGATGACGTCACCAGAGGATATCGTCAGATGAATCTGTTAGAGAAAAATGTTCAAAACAGAATCTGAGAAAAATGCTCAAAACAGAATCTGAGAAAAATGCTCAAAACATAATTGGAGAAAAAGGCTCAAAACAGAATCTGAGAAAAATGCTCAAAACAGAAGCGGAGCAAAATGTTCAAAACAGATCAGTGAGCAAAAGGCTCAAAACAGAATCTGAGCAAACTACTCCAGAATATTTTCAAAACAGATTAATCGAAATACACTCCTGAATTGAAGCATCGGTGAAGCCCTAGAGTTCAACTATAAATAGAGGCTTAATGCTGAAGAATAAAGTATCGAAAAACACAAGAACTCAAGCTTCAATTCAAAGTTATTTGAGAGTTCAAAAGAGAGAAAAACAAATGAGCAAGAGCAATATTTTGTAAGTGTTTTCGAGAGAGAAATGCAGTGCAACAATCAGCTTTCCAGAAGCAATAAAAGAGTGCAAAAATAAGTGCAGCAAACAGCTTTCCAGAAGCAACGTTGCAAATTTCCAAACCTTTATTATAGTGGGGTAGATTCCTTCTTCAATATGGGGTTGTCAGATTGGTAGGAGAAGACTTGGCTGGTTTAGTCAAGGTGTTGTTATTCCTCAAAAGTCTGGGGTTGTTAGGCTGTTTGAGAAGACTTAGCTGGTTTAGTTAAGGTGTTGTTGTTCCTCAAAAGTCTGGGGTTGTCAGGCTGTTTGGGAAGACTGACTTGAAGGGTCGGTGGTGTTGTAATTCAAAGGAGTTTGAATTAGTGAAATGGCCTTCTGGAGGAAGGGACTGGACGTAGCCTAGTTAACGGTGAACCAATATAAATTGATGTGTTATTATTATCCACTACTGAATCTGATTAGTTATTTATCGAATAATTCAAATCAACATTTAACAAAACAGCAAAAGTAATTAAGTTTGACAAACACAATTCAACCCCCCTTCTCGTGTTTGCACCTTCACAAACTATAGGAGACCAAAGACCAAGACTTCTCATTGTGTCCAAGTAATGATGCAATAGAGCGATAACCACAATATCCATCTGCTATCACATTAAATATATCATCAATGTATGGTTAAATAACATTAGGAAATTGTCTCAAGAACAAATGTATTGAGGATTGAGATGATTGAGAGGGTTGTTTCTTTGATTATTGAGATGGTTTGGAACCAGGATCTTCACAATGTGTTGCATTAACATGCTCAAAGTAACAAAAGGTCTCGATATATATCATATCCATTCGGCTTCTTACACGTACTCTCCTTCACCCGTCCTTTGGTTTTAACTTTTTCAGGTGGTGGACACATTGAACTTGTAGTTGGAAAAGCAAGTTCACGCACCTTACTCTTCAACACTCTTTTTCCTATAACATCAAGTGATCAAAAACGTTTCCACAAGGCATTCATCTCATTAGACATATCTAACTCTGATCCATCTTCTGTGTCGTGGGTGAGTTCACATTCCATGCTTAATTTCCTCCATTGAATATGCACATAATCTAGAGGAATAGGTTCACTAATCAATTTATATTGTGTCAATTCACAAGCACAAGGTAATTCGTATGTTCTTATGAGAGAGCACCCACATACAGATTTTTCGGTACCCACCCACTCAACTTTCTCGTATTCTTTAGCAATACGTCTTTGAGCTTCTCTTGATACAAATGTATTCAATCTCTAATAAAATGGATTGTTGTGTTCATACTCTTTATCATAAAAACTTTTCTGCAATGAGCCCCTGATTGTTTTATGTTGCAACCTTTATCATGTTGTTCATAGCCTCCCAACATATACACATGTCACCCATGTTGTGTTCTAACATCAACTTCCGTTTCCAATGAGCTGACTCAACACTATCATTACATTTAAATTGTCACCATGAAGCAATCCAACAATATATAGTAAAATTACAAAATCAAAGTTTTATAGTGACTTAACATACCTGTTAATCGTTGTGTTCCCCAAATACATCACTTGATTTGTCGATGCTTCAATAAACCTTTGCTTATGAGGAGCCAACCAAATTTCTTTCACATAATCAACAAACAATTTATTATCGACACATAATTGCTCAAACATGTGCAAACGTGTGGTATACTCTTTTTCATTACTGCAATACATAATGTCTTTCCACATATTCAATATTAACTCTTGTCTATCTTTTAAGACATATTGCTTGCATTTTGCTCCAACATTTTTGTCAATATGAAATCGACAAAGCAAATTAACAGTATGTGGAAATACAATACCAACTGCTTTCATTAAAGCAAGATATCTGTTTGTCACAATTGCCTGAGAAAATTTGTTTTGTGTAACAAACCGTTCTCTTAGCCTGTCTAATGCCCAACAAAAGTTTTCTTCCCTCTTATATTCCAAAATAAGCAAATCCAACTACAAATGTCATCTCTGTTGATGTCATACCAACAATTTCAAATAATAACATTCTATATTTATTGGTTTTGTAGGTGTTTTCTATAATCAACACAATAGGAAATAAATTCAACAACTTCACTGAATCTGGATGGGCCCAAAAAATATCACTCATAACATCTGAGTCTTCTTGCTTTCTATTCCAATACACATAATCTCTGTCTTATGACCTCTCACGTGTAATCAAATCATACTCCTCTGTTTATATATTTGTGAGATATGAGTAACATTGTTCTTATCTCGGTCTTGCAATGAGCGCAATATGTGTCTCGAGACAACATTATATTTTGTTAAGTCATGCACGTATTTTTTCTCTTCCTCATCTAAACGTCCAACAAATGCATGTTCCTCCAAAGTATCAGGTAATTTATGGTTGTGAACTCCACAAATTACTTTAATTGTCCATCTTGAACCATCTTTTAATGATTTTGATCTAAGCTTGAAAGGACAACCACACTTTTTTGTTGAACTTCAAGTTAAACTATCAACACGTATTTTCCTCTTTTGTCACAACATAATATTAATTTATTTCTCCTCCCTCTCTCTCCTGTCTATTTATTTGATTTTGTGATGATAACAGTCACTTTGTTTTTTATACCGATTTCTCTAACTCAATTCACAATAGTTTCTCGTGTATCAAATATCTGAAATAAAAAATAAATTAAATTATAATAATTAATCACAATAATAGATTTTTACAATATTAATATTAATTAAAATTATGTATACCTGATATGTGTCAAAAACGTTGGTAAATGCATGTTTTATCACATAATAGTAGCGGTTTATCCATATGTGTTAAAATTTATAAAAATAAAATAAAATTAAAAAAAATGTTGTGTAGCGGAAAACTTGTGAAAAACTTTTCCGGTAAACCCATTCTATACCAGAAATCTTGTGAAAAGTTTTTCAGTAGTATACATTTTGAAGCTTCTATACTAAAAAACTTTTTTAAAGGTTTTCAATACACATCTTTTTATTCTTCTGTACTGGAAAACTTTAAAAAAAAATTCGGTTAACCTTTCTGTACCGGAAATCTTCTAAAATATTTTTTGGAAAATTTTTACTTACCAAAAATCTTTTTTTGTTTAGTCCGAAAATCTTTGAATGGTAAAAAAAAAGTGAATTTAAATTGGTAAAATAGTAAAAAAAAATTAAAAGTATATTTGACATTTTAATTTTTTTTGAAGTATAAATACAAATATGGAGGTATGGAATAAATTTTTCACTCATTAATAGTCAAGTACATGGCATGTGTGGTTCATTGGATGTAACTGCAAACGAAAACGAAAACATGAGAAATCAAGATTATATGGTTATTCTTCAAGCTTATCCATTAGTGACGATCATGGAAGATTAAATTATTGTCAACTCAAGAGACTCTAGTAATTTAGTTTGCATCATGAGTCCTTTGTTTTTATTGTTAATCTATATGCACCATCTTCTCTTTTTATAATCAATTATGATTTCAATTGAGACAATTTTGAGAGTATGGCTATGCTTGATTTATATCTGATCATATATATATATATATATATATATATATATATATATATATATATATAAAAGGTATGTTTTTATAATTAAATTGAAGTTAATAACAAAAATTGATTAATCTAAAGTATAATGTAACCGAGGTAATGTATGTTAATTTAAAACCGTGTTCAAATCAATATTTATTTTGGAATTGTGACTTTCATTTCAGTTTTATTAGTTAAATCATATTTGATTTTATATTTAAATGTAAATGAATAGAGGAGCATATAAATTATAATCATTTGGAATAGTGAAGTATTCTACTAAATATCTTGGTGTCTGCTTTAATTCTATTTGTTTATCATTTGTTGTTTAATTTTAATTCAATTAAAAGTCATAAAACCCCCTCTTTTTTATTTTTTTTCTTTATTATCCAATACAATCAAATATTCTTGTGAAAACGACACTGATGTTAACACCTTGTACCATAAATTTTACTTATTTTTAACATGTATATGAATAGATATCAAATAGACGCCTCCTCTATTGGAGATCTTTGATTTTTATTATAGCCAAATTATGATTTTTGTTTTATTATTTTGTCTTGATTATTTTTTATGTAATAATTATTAAAAAAAACTCTTTAAAAACAACGGAAGATTCTTAAAGTATTTAGCTAATCTTATTAATGCGATGACATCATGACAACAACAATCATGTTTTAAAAGGTATATTTCCTATGGGATTCACAATATTTGCTTTTTAATATGTAACGGTTGTGACACATGTCCTATGTTGTTAGAAATTGATTTTTATGGAGAGGATCAAATTGCATGTGATCTTATAGGTTTTGGTGAATTATGGTTCTACAGTGACTTATATTTAAATTTTACTATAACAAATCATATGACGAAGAACACATATGCGGTTAGGTGCTTCAAGATGATGAAAGATGTTTTTTCCTTGCAAGGATGAAGAACACTCGATGTTGTGTGACAGTGTTGGAAGCCAATTTGAGTTTTTAATTTTTAATTCTGACCTTTAAATTTTAGTTAAATTGTAATTTTTATTTTATTTGAATTTGAATTAAATCTCTCACTTTATCCTGTCTCGTTATAAATTAATCAAGTATAAAAGAAATATTAACATGTAAATATAATTAAAAATGAAAAAACAAAATAATATTAAATTTTAAATTTTAATTATTTTAAAATAATTCAAATAGTATAAAATTATAATTTATTTAATTTTATAATAATTTTATTGATAATGGTAGTTAATGAACATGATTATAATAGTAATAATCCGACAATTGCATCGGTTAAAAGAGACCGTAGTAATGAACAATAGTAATGTTGGTGGTGGGAGACATGAGGCGGATGGTCGGAGATGGATGGTCGGTGGTGTTGGTGATGGATGGTGATGATGGAGGCGGTGGTGGTCGATGATAGGAGATGGCCGTGGTGGGAGGTGGGTGGTTGATAGTGGTGGCGATGGTCATAGATGATAGTCAATGGTAGTGATGATGGTCAAAGGTGGATAGTCCTTGATGATGACAATGTTTGAAAATGGCGATTGGTAGTGGCGGTCAGTAGTAATTGGAGTAGTGCTTATTTATATACATTGTGATAGGTTAATTTTAAAACAAAAATAATAATTATAATTTTTTTTCTTTTGATTTTTTTATGAATATTTTAAATTAAATAAAAAAAACCAATTGAACCCTATTTTATGGGCCCTTAGTTAATGATGCCGGGTTGACGGGTGTTAGGTAAGATGTATGGTTTGTGGGAGACATGAGGTGGATGGTCAGTGGTGTTGGCGATAGATGATGATGATGATAGATGTGGTGGTGGTCAATGATAAGAGATGGTCGTGGTGGGAGGTGGGTGATTGATAGCGGTGGCAGTGGTTATAGATTATGGTTAGTGGTGGTGGTAGTGGTCAAAGGTGGATAGTTGGTGATGATGACAGTGTTTGGAAATGGTAATTGGTAGATAATGATTGGAGTAGTGTTTATAATTATAATTTATTTTTTAAGAATTTATTTTTTTAAATATTTTAAATTAAATAAAAAAACCAATTCAACCCTATTTTATGGCCCTTAGTTAATGATGCATGGTTGACGGGTGAAAGTTTTACTCCATAGCCCATAGTTATACCTATACCCCACAAATTTTTTAAAATGTCAGATATACCCTTCATTTTTTTTACTATTTTACCAAATTAAAATTCATTTTTTTTTACATTCCAAAGATTTCCGGACCTCAAAAAAACAAGATTTTCAGTACGTAAAAGTTTTCTGGTAAAGTAGCGTACATTTAACACTATCGAAAAATTTGTGAGAAATTTTTTCGATCAAAAATTAGTGAGAAAGTTTTCCGATCAGAAAATTAGTGAGAAAGTTTTCCGGTAGTTTTATTTATTTATTTTCAATTTTTTTTACAATTTTTTTTTTAAATTTTCTTTATTTTTTTAAAAAAATTTAAATTTTTTTATTTATTTTTAATTTTGATAGATATAGATAATCCGCTAGTATTATATGATAAAACATGCATCGATACTACCAACGTTTTTAACACAGATTAGGATAATCCAATGATGAAACCGTTGGTAATATCAACGAATGTTTTATCATATAATACTAGCGGATTATTCATATCTATCAAAATTTTAAATTAAAAATTAAAAAAAATTGAAAAAAAAAATTGGAAAAGATAAAATAAAACTATCGAAAAACTTGCGACAAGTTTTCCGGTAGAAGCCTTCTCTACTGGAAAACTTGCGACAAGTTTTCCGGTAGAAGCCTTCTCTACTGGAAAACTTGGAAAAAGTTTTTTGGTAACTACTGGAAAACTTTTACGTATCAGAAATCTTTTTTTTTTGTGGTTTGAAAATCTTTGGAAGGTAAAAAAAAATGAATTTTAATTTGGTAAAATAATAAATAAAAAACTAAAGGGTATACTTGACATTTTAAAAAATTTGTAGGGTATAAGTATAATTATGGGGTATGGAGTAAAACTTTCTTGAGGGGTGTTAGGTAAGATGTATGGTTTGTGGGAGACATGAGGTGGATGGTCAGTGGTGCTGGCAATGGATGGTGATGATGGATGTGGTGGTGGTCAATGATAGGAGATGGTCGTGGTGGGAGGTGAGTAGTTGGTAGTGGTGGCAGTGGTCAGATGATGGTAAGTGGTGACGATAGTGATCAAAGGTTGGAAATGGTAATTAGTAGTGGTGGTCGATAGTGATTAAAATAATGTTTATATATATATACATATTGTGACAGGTTAATTTTAAAACAAAAATTATAATTATAATTTTTTTTTAGAATTTATTTTTTAAAATATTTTAAATTAATTTAAAAAAATCAATTTAACCTTATTTTATGGTCCTTAGTTAATGATGCAGGTTTGAGGGATGTTAGGTAAGATGTATGGTTGGAGAAAAAATATAAAAAAAAAAAATTTTGTCCATTATTACGGTGTCAATAGGAAAGATATGGAGTTTTTTGTCCATTACGGTGTCAATAGAAAATATATGGAATTTTTGTCCATTTCGTTAAAGGATTTTATTGGAAGTCAATGTGGAGAGCCCCACCTTGGGATGGTTGAGTTAATATGCCTAAAAGATCTTCTGTTTTAAAATATAATAAAAATTAATAAAAAAAATGATATATAATTAAAAAATTAAATCAAATATATCTATTTTTTTTATTTATAGTTTAGTATGGGATGAGTTTTCATGTTCAAATGTACGGAACTAAATAATTGATGGTCAATTTCGGTAGAGAGTTACAATCAAATAAACTAAAGAGTTCAAACCAATATAACTTGTTTGATTTAGTTTGTCAGGTTGAGTACGACTTGTAAAGACCTTTAATCATGGAAGGTTGCTTAACAATGTGAATGCCACTAATTTTGACAAATAAAATATTTGAGTTTTGCCTATTACTTCTCATGAAAACTTTCTCACAGGTCATGTTATTTAGAAAAACCAAATATGGTCAGAAAACGGTAAAAGTTCAATGGCATTCTAAGCAAAGAAGTCTATGGTTGAAGTTGCTAAGTGATATATCACCAACCTCACATGAATTGTTAGCATTACGTGAATCTAGCAAACAGTTTCGGAAGATATGAATAAAATATTTGAATTTGATGTTCACGTTTGAAGCCACGATTTCTCATTTCTACAACAGATTTTTTTTTTCTGCCACAGTAGAATTTGGACCACGGTGAAAATAAATGTTAGCTAAGTAAATATGAATATATTAATATCATTATGGTATAAATATGTTTTTAATTCACGTAAATATACCACCTTTTTATGTTAGTTTTAATAAAAAATTTTGTTTAGATTTATTCTTGGTAAAATTAGAAGTGGTTGGTTGGTTTTGTTCCCTAATGTAAAATTAAAAGTTATAAAAAAAGAGCTGCTAAACCACCGTGGTACGTCACAAGACAAGTTTTCCAAAAACTCCTAGACCCACTTTTAATTTCTATTCATATATTTTTTTTTATAAAATAATACTAATTATTAAATGATGATTAATAAATTTATTAATTAATAATATAAAACATTTTAATTTTTAATATATCATAAAAGATGGTGTGTTGATGTGCATTTATAAGATCACGTGTCCCAACGCTCTTTTTTTGTAAGGTTGATTTGACGTTCGGGTGTCTCTACTTTTACATGGTCTAAATCCAAACAAAAAAATGTATTGGCACTAAAATAAAAAAGTGATATATTTACAAGGACCAAAGACATATTTAAACATATCATTATTATATTATAGTATATTTTAAACATTATATTTAAATTATAAATTTGCTAGTATTTAAATAATTTAAGATATAAGCCTATATTAATTAATTTTTTACATTTAAATGTATTATTATAAAATAAAATTTAAGTAAAATGTCATATAAAAATTCTTTAAAATGTCATGCTAAACTTCAAAATGGAATTTAATTTCGTTAATTTATTTAAAAATATTAAAATAAAATATATATTTTTTAAATTAAATTTAAAATTAAGTCAATGACAAATAATAAGTTGAATTTAAGCTTTAAATTTTTTGCCAGATTTAACTCATTTCCGCCTTAATTTAAATGTGAACAAATAAAGTATTATATACTACAATATTTATTATTTTAGTTACTTTTAGGTTATATGTTTAAACAATTTCAACAACCAAATCTAATTTTAACTTTGAGTGTTAAGTTTCAGTGCAAAAAATTTCAAATTTAAGTTCAGTTTCAGTTTTTTGTTTAATGGAGATAGTGTGATTAAAAAAAAAACTAAGTGGTGGTTGCTGCAGGTAGCGGTAGACAATTGTTTAAGTGATGATTGATAATCAAAGGTAGTTGCAATGGTCGGAAGTGATTGTCGGCAGTTGATGAGGTGGCAATCAATGATAGTAGAGGACTAAAGTGGTGGTCGAAGCACATCAGTGGTTGCTAATAGTAGCCAAAGTGAAAGCTGACGATAGTTAGAGTCGAAGTTCACAACCATTGATTGTGACGTGTTAGAGTATAAGTGAAAAATACTTTAAAAATAAGTAAGAAAACTTATTTAACCTCATTTATCTAAAACTCATTTTGATCATTTTAAATTTAGTCACTTCAATTTACACAAAAATCAATTGTAGCAATAAATACTAAGATATTTTGAATTTTACAATAAAATAATAATCTTATCTTATATTTAGTCAAATTTATCTCATCAACTCAATCATACCAAAATTTCTTTCTTTCCTCCAAACTTTAAAGGATTAAGACAAAAAACTATTAGTCCATAAATAAAATGTAGAAGCTATTTATTGATTGAATTTTTTTAAGCTAAAAATTTATTAAGAAAATAAAAATTGGCGAACATAAATCTAATCTAGAAAAAGAAAAAAAAAAGAAAAAAGTTCATCAAATTAAGTAGATCTACCAACCCTTAGATGTATTTACGATTTTGCAAATATCTAATTGCAGCTACTTTATTTTTGTCATCAATATATCTCTCATGATGTGTTTCTCTAGTATCTCTATCTCTCAAATTTCTTTTTGCAATATCCCTAAGTCATAAGAAATCATAGATTTCAAATTATCATATTTGACAATAACATTTGCAAATGTTATACTCAACATCATAGCCTTTGAGTTTAAATTGCAAATCATAAGAGATTGGATGATTTTGAACATTATTCTCCTCTAATACCTATTGATGAAGAACCTATTGACGTAAAAACCTTTTTGATATATGTTTTAACGACAACAAACCTTATTAAATAAATAATTAAGTTTTATGAATGGTGATTTACTAATGATTGCACTTGACTTTTATTTAAGGAACATGATTATTGCATCTTCAAGATAACATCTTCACGAATAAAATGTCCGATACATTCATACTTATACTAAAGTATCTCAGTAATACTTGATAGACAAGACACAACATCAAGAGAAATTGTAGGAAGTATTGCTTCAACAAAATATTTCTCCTTATAAACAACAAGAGAAATTCTCATGATGAACAAGTTCATTGCACTCATAAATAATCATAACAGTTCAGCAAAATGACAAGAATCAACTTTGAAGAAGAAATAATTTCAAGATTGAGTCATTTATTAATTCATTTGTTTAAAGAATGATGGAAGAACATCCACTAGAATATTTTGGTTGTTATATTAAAGAACAATTGACAATAAGAATCTTCTTGGAAAGACAACATGCAATAAATTAGTTAGTATTTCACATATGAGCTTTCCAACATTTAATGAACAATTAAAAGTCAAGATCTGAAGGCCTACTTGCAAAAACAATCATGTAGATTGATCTGCAGAATGATCCCCATATTGATCTCTAGATTGATCAGAAGAAAATTCTAGTTCTTTACAAAAGAACATTAGGGTTTATCAAGGAGCATTATGGTTTTTATATATGTCGACACCTAATTTTGTCCGCCTTTTTTAAATATTCACAAAAAATTTAATAAGAAAGGGTATTTTGAACTTTTTACCCTAACTTTCTATTTTTTTTTTAATTTTAATATATAATTTTTATTTAATTTTTTGTATGATATTCGCTTGTTGATGAAAGAGATATATGTTTGGCTTTATATTTTTATTTACTACTTTTTTGTCTAATAATAACATGATAATACAAAAACTAATTCAACACTTTTTATTTTTATTTAATAAAAAAATAAAGCGAAATTAAATATGAATGATGGCTATTTAATATGATTTTTTGGAATTTGAGGAAAGTTTTCAAAAGAAAATAAAACTTGATGGTTCAACTTAATTAGCCATAATGGTAGGCATTTATTTCTAAAAATTACTTAACCCTAATTTATTAATATAAATAAGAGTGTTATGAGACTCTTAGAGAGAAAGGGAGAAAGATTAGAATATATGGACCAATTTTAGGTGTTTGAATCCGCCCACCAGAAAGCTACTACTGGTTCTCTCTGTTGTGTCATTCTTACACAACCTTCTTGATAATCATTCATTTCAAAAAAGAAAAAAGGAAAAATTCGAGATGGAGATAAAAGAGGAGACAAAACAATCTCGCAAATTTGGTATAGAAATTTCGTTTCTTTGAAACAAACTAATATAATAGTTTTGTTTTATTTATTATCTCTGTTCTTTTTCATGTATCCTTTTTTTTAAGCAATGTCTTAGTTTTTATTTATTGTTTTCATGTTAACTTCGTTCATATAGCAAAACTATTTGTAATATTTTTTATAATACTATCATGTTTGTCATTTTGTATATTTGATGTTATAATTTAAACAAAATGTATTTTCATATTCTAAATATAAAGTAATATATTGAATTGAGAAAACGCATTCTTCAACAATCAGAATTATGTGTAAGAAAATCGCAAACCTCACAAAAACACATTTATGGTTCTACTCATTCATGTAAACTTAAAAATACTTAGAAAAATAAGATAAATAAAAAGAACAAAAATGAAAACAAGATATTATTATCTCTTTCTCTGTATCAAACTCGCCCATTGTTGGACCACCTAATTGTTTTCCAATGCGTCGTTTGGTATTAGTCTCTCATGACCGTCGCACAAATAAAAAAAATTTAAAATTAATAAAATTTAAAATTTAACAACACACAAATATTTTATACCAAGAACTATGTGTATTTTGATTTCTCTATTGCACTTGGGGATACGTAGACTTGGGGATACGTAGACTTGGGGATACGTAGGAGCAAGGTCATCCCCTTGTCAAACCAAATTAATAAAAAAATATTTTTCCTTCTTTAAGATATTTTATTTTTTGGTTATACTTTTTGGGGTAATATAATAATTAAATAAATAAATATTTTTTATACAATTAATTATAGGGTAACCTTTTAACGGACGATGTAGGGTGGTAATACTTTCCTCACTTGTAATTGACTCCCGAATTCAAATTTTTGATTCAAAATCTTTAGTTTAGGTTTTATCCAATTTTTCTTTAATAAAATAAAATTGGTGGCGACTCCTTTTTCGTGGACAAATCGAACATGACAATATCAAGATCATTCTAATTTATCAAAGGATGATTCTGGTTTATCAAGAAACAATCTGGTTTTATAAAAAGATCATTCTGATTATTTTATTTTAAGGACATAATTAAAACAAATCATTCTCCATAGTCAAAACCTCAAAATAAAAGAACATCAAGACTACTCAAAACTATAATCAAGCACATGACTCAAGCTAAAGGCCCAAAGAAGCAAAACAACCTCCAGATCAATGACTAAATTGATCTCCAAATTGATGAGCTATGAGTAAGGACAACAAGGCAAATGGTATACTATTGCTGCATTTTTTTCAAAAAGCTCAGCATGCTTCTGAGACAAAGGACTCAAATTTCACTTCCATTCAATCATTCATCCATGTTTTCCATACAATACAGGACGAAGAACGTTTTGGATTTATAAAAGAACATTACGGTCATTCTCTTTTAAAAACATAATTAAAACATATCATATTCCATAGTTCAAACCACAAGTTTAAGAGTATCAAGAATGCTCAAATCAGTTGTCAAGCCCATACTTCAAGTTGGATGCCCAAAAGAGGAAAAAACAACCTCCAAATTGATAATCAGATTGACCTCTAGATTGATGAGTTGTGAGCAAGGACACAAGGATACTGTACTGACATTATTCTGCAGAAAGCTCTGCATAATTCTAATTTAGAACAATATCAACTGATATTTTGCAGCCCATTCACTCACTTATTCATAATTTCCATCAGACCCAAAAACAAGAACATTTTGGTTTTGTCAAGAATGTTATGGACAACAATATAAACATGTATTTAATTGTTTTAAAACAAATTTGACACTTGGATGATGTGTCTAACGGGTATATTAAGTTTAAACTGAATATTCAAAGTTTCTTATCATCTATAAATTGAAGATCAATTGAAAGATGAAGACAAAAGTTCAATTTCCAATCTACCAACACTTGTTCAAGTAAGAATAAGTCAAAAACCCTTCAGAAAAACTCCAGATTTCTTCACTATATCTGTGGATTATCATTTACTAAGTTTGTCTTTATTTATTTCAAACAAGTGTTGAGAAGTTTCATGATCCCAAACACATTTATCATATACTTCCTTTGTAACTCAAGTTTCTCTTTTATGTTAGATTGAGTGTGTTTGTAAAAAATCCTTTCTAGGTTGAAATGTTTTTGATAAATGAGGGTTTAGGGTTTAGGGTTTGAAGATTTGAGTTACGAATTTGACGAAATTTGTAATATATTAAAGAATATAATTAATTTTATGGGTTTTGGTTGAAAATTTTGATGAGTTTTTTGAATTTTTGTAAAAAAAAAAGGATAATATTGTTGACATTTTAAAACATAAAAGATCAAATTGTCACTTAAAATTAAAATAAGGACCAAATCGGGAAAAAATAAATAAAAGACTAAAACGTTAATTGAAATTAAGTTAAGGGATAACATGTGCTATTTAGCCTATAAAATACTAAGGACATAATAAACAATATTATATTTTGTATTTGATCATTTATTATTATATTTTTTGTCTTTTGTTTAGTATATATATCTCATCATGAAATAATAATATACTATTTTTTTAATTAACATATGAATTAGAAAAAAATAATTAAATATATAATAAAATAATTTTAATAAATATTATTTGTTAAATAAAAAATGAAATAATTATAAATAAACTTACTTTTAAATTAAATTACTTCTAAATATTACAAATTAACAAAACAATACTATAAAAAGGTAATGAAATATTTTTATATTTAAAAAAAATCACTTTTGCAAACTATAAAAAAATATTAACACTACTAAATAAATAATTTCAAATTTTTAAAACAAACATGTGTAACAAAATAACTCTATTTTATTTGTTAGATAAACTAAATAATGATATGATATATTATATGTAACTAAAAAAATTACCTTTATAAAAATTATATTTATTTTTAAAATTTAAATTCATATTCATATTTTATAATTTCAAATAATAATTTATAAGATTATATCAAATAAAAAACTACCTTTGTGACAAAATCATATATATTTTTAAATTAATTATTAACATGATTTGAAAAATTCTCTATTGAGTTCTATGGATTTTTACACTAGAAGAAAAAAATTGGTTTAAAGCGGTTATAAATGACACCAATAATGGTTATAACTGCCGTAAATGAAAGTTTGCGACGGTTCTCCAGCCGTCGCAAATTCATGCATCGTGAGGTTAGTTTGCGACGGTTTAGAAAATCGTTGCTCCAATTGTCGGCAACATTTGGTATGATGTCTAACCATCTTGATATACGTTTTGCAACAGTTAGAACCGTCGTTAAACACGCTTAAATTTATTTGTTTCTAAAAAATTGCGATAATTATCAATCGTTGTTATATGCATTTTGAGACAGTTTGAACCGTTGCAAACCTAATAATTTAAAATAAAAATTTGTGATCCAATTTTTTTTCTATTTTTTATTAGTTAAAATAAAAAATATTCATAAATGTCATCCACATAATTAAAATACATAATTATACAACTATTGTAACTAAATCCAATTTATATAATCTTTTCAAAAGTAATAATACCAATTCATACATTTAACTTAATTAAAACAATAAATAATTTAGTTTAAATATTCAAAACATTAGTGGAGTGACTAAACATACAAAACAACTCCATCAAACATAGAGGTTCATCAAACATAGAAGTTCATCAAAATATCTAATTAGTCTCTAATGATGTTGCTCTATGATCATCAGGTTGATTGCTAGACTCAGACGAACGTCTACCATCTATTAGCGATTGTATGTTTGTTGCCTGGAAAAAAAAGTATATATTAACCTCAAGTAATCTTGATAAATATTGTCAAATACCAATTATATTTTATTATGTTTCAATTTTGTATATTTTAATTATTTAACTAAGTAATTGTACTTAAGTGGTTAGTGAGTTTTATTTAAGGATGAATTATTTGGGAGAATTCGAGTTTGAATCCTAGCTGAAACAATTATTAGACAGACTTTACTTATCTCTCGATCAAACTCTAGATTACTAGAGCTCCATTCTCTTAGGAACCAAATAGTTAAAATAAATAAAAAAATTATACTTTATAAAGATAACCTAGTAAATTATTGATTTTATCTAATCTGTTGGTCTTTACCCTAACTCATATTTAAGATAAGAATTATAATCGGAGAAACTAATTAAGATAGTGTTCATGATTTACTTATCATATCATATTGTTACAAGTTTGGTAGCATTGACTACAAATTTGTTAAAATTTGTTAGTTTTTTTATAATCACTATATTTAAAGTGTATCATATATATTCATTGTAATCTTTTTTTTTTCATTGAATTAATTCTAAATAAAATTTAATCTTTTTCTCAATTATTATTTTTTACTCTATAAATTGCCTAAACATAGTATTAGGGCCTTGTGATTTGGTATTCACCTCAAAGAGATGATCCTAAACCATTTTTTCGTTCTTTTCTCCTTTTTATTTTTTCTTTGTTTTTTATCAGGAAAATTCATCGTATTTCTTTTACTTTATATTGAAAAAAAACATATATACTCTAAGTCACCAAAGCTATTGATATCGGATATAACCAAAACTATACCGTTATATCACGCTATAGAGTTATGTGCATCTACGCATATCTCAATTCTTACATAATAGAGATAAAGTTGCACCAAATATTATTATAGATGCGAAAAACGTCTTCGTCAATTCTTGGAATGCGAAATTAGATACGATAATTTCACATGATTGACATTCATGATTTATTGGAAGTTGTGATTTCAATCTTCTATCAATTATTGAGTCATTTTTGTTGGTGTGACATTGACATCGTTGATGTAGTTCTTGAAGTGCAAAGTATGTAAGATATATTCTCTCTCATAGGTTTATGATATCAAATTTTTGTTGAAATTTCTTATGCACCCTAAAATATGGTGGTATGTTTCTTTGATTTTCTAGCCATTATTGGTTTTGTTATATGCTTCTGTGTATGGTAGTACAATATTTATAATTTCCTATATGTTACTATTCTATGATAGGTAAGTTTTTTCATTCTCTATATGTTTCTATCATATGGCAGTTAAGCATTTTTAATGCTCTTTATGCTTCTATCATATGGTAGTCATACATTTCTCATTATGTTTGTGTTTCTTGGTAGCCAAGGTTTGTTTGTGAAAATTTGGCATTTGATAGTATCTTAATATTAGAGTTCTTGATTATTTTGGATTGAGTTCTATGGAAACACCGAAATATTTTCAAATAAATTCAAAAGTAAGTCGTCGAAGACTTGGATATGTTATACTCGAGTCGCTACCACTTTATTCATTAGTTTTTTCTTGTGTTAGCCAATGTACTTACTATTTTTTCTTGTAGTTTTTCTTTCATTAGTTAGATTCTATTTTTTTATTTACTACATCATTCATCTAAAGTTGAAAATATTAATTCATATTTTTAATTTGTGGGGCTGTTAGATAGAGTTGAAGTTATAAATAGTTAGAAATTGATTAGTATTAACTACAAATTAGTTAAGATTGTTAGTTTGGTTATAAATTGATTAGTATTAACTACAAATTAGTTAAGATTGTTAGTTTGGTTATGAGCACTACATATAAAGTGTATCATATATATTCAATGTAATCAATTTTAAATAATTCAATCATTATTTCAATTATTTTTCTTTTTTGTTGAAATCTATGACGTTTCTCAATATAGTATGTTGTTATTATTATTATTATTATTATTATTATTATTATTATTATTATTATTATTATTATTATTATTATTATTATTATTATTATTATTATCATCTAGTTTACACTACTAAAAGTATAACTATGTACATATGCCATTAAAAAATGAGTGAGAGAGAGAGATCTTGCATCAACCAAAAGAATCTTCTAAAGCAATTAACATACATGTGTAAGTGTAATTACAGGATGTATTATATAATGACATATTTATGATATATTTATTTTGAAAGATTTATATAAATAATAAAAAAACGGCATGATGAATAGCTTAAAAAATGCGTTTAGTATGAAAGAAGTAAAGGCAATTTATCTCCACCAATGAGTTGTTGGACGGCAGCAGCTTTATTTCAAGAGAATGCATGCACGTGAAACTACATATATATTAGAGTTTGATGCACTAAATTACGTAGATTCATATAAGTTAATTTTAAGAAATAAAAATGAGGTGTTTATAGTTCTTTATTCTTAGTTCAACTAATAAAATGTTGATATTGTTATAATAAATATTATATTTTAGTTTGAATTTAGGACCTCACAATGTTGATATTATTATAATAAATATTATATTTTAGTTTGAATTTAGGACCTCACAATTATGTGTAGAAATGATAAAAAAATCTTATAGTTGCGATGATATGTAAGTAGATGTAATGGTATTTATATATACAAATATTTGTACCCGATAGTAAATTAGTAAGATTGACATGTGGTAATTCTTTTTGGTTATGTATTAATGTTTTCATAGTTTTTTTATAGAATTTTTTATATATATTTTATCTGTGTTAATGTATTAATATTTTGATGTGTTACTATTTTCTCTAGTAATGTTATTGAAACACAATACAATACTTTGACATTTTATGAAAATAAAACATGACCCCACTATATTTTATACGATATTGTATTTGTGCTCCAATAAAATTACTTCTTTTTTGTTGACAAAATAAGGGGAAAATTATTATAATGCAACAAAAATAATAATTTTTGTATATAAATGATTTTTTAGGCTTAAATATTTGATTCATCCATGTAAGTTCACGTCTTTCTCATCTTTGTTCATGTATTTTTTTTTTTAATTTAAATCCTGTAAATTCAATTTAGTTTTAAAATCTTTCATGCCGTTAGTTGCTGTTAAAAAAAGTTTATGTGGAAAACGGAGGAGTGACGTGCGGTTTGACGTGGTGGGGAAATAAATTAAATAATTAAAAAAATATAATCAAGTAATTAAATCAGTTAAAAAAGAAATGAAGGAAAATGTGTTATGTTTTAGTCCCTCCATCCAAAATCAGAAATAAGTTTGGGGATTAGGGTTCTCTCCTCCTTTCTCTATCACACAAATTACCAGATCTTCAATATCGAATCACCATCATTGCATCACCAACAAAAATTGACAACTATAAGGAGTCTACAAACAAAACAAAAAATTTAACATTAAACTTAGTAAATGTAAACTATAACTATAAAAAATAAACATAAAAATAACATATTTAAGAAAAATTAGTCGCATTCCAATGAGGACATCTCCAAAATTGTTGTTCAGGGTTTTCACCAATGTTAGAGATGAATATACACATTGCTTTCCTACCCCACATTCAGGAAATTGAAAACGAGTTGAATTTGTTGCAGATAAAGATGACACCATAGTTCAACGAAGAAGAAACAGATGAAAATTCGAAGAAGATGGTGATGCGAAAATGGTGATTCAAAGATGGTTATGGTGAAGCGATGTTAGTGATCTAGTAATGATGATGCGATGATAGAGAAAGGAGGAGAGAACTCTAATCCTCAAACCTATTTCTAATTTTGGATTGAGGGACTAAAACATAACACATTAAACTTTTCTTTATTTCTTTTTTCCATTTCTTTTTTAATCCACTTAATTACTTAATTTCATTTTTTTACTATTTCATTTATTTATATGTGACGTTAAACTGCCACGTCACTCCTCTGTTTGCTACATAAGCTTTTTTTCACAGCAACTAACGGCATAAATGATTTAAAACTAAATTGAACATCCAGAGTTTACATTAAAAAAAAAAACTTACATAAATGAAAATGAAAAATGTGTGAACTTGCAAGAATCAAATATGTAAGCCTTTTTTATTTATTTAAAAGACAATATTCATGATTATCCGTTAATACATGCATATACTTAAAAATCCGTCAAATATCCTTTAAAGATATACTTGTGGAATATAAATAGAGTAAAGATAATATTTTAATAAAATAACATAATAGTATTATCTATACCCTAGATAGCCACTATCATCCCTAATTGTATGTATGCATTTCTAGTAATATATTTAAAAATAAAAATAAAAACAAGAAGAAGAAAGAGGTGTTGGACAGCATGTATCCAAGTTTGCCCGATGTGTTTTGTGGCCTACAACAAATTGTTACATATATTTTTTTAAATATTAATGAGACTAAATATAACTTTTGTCAAATATTGATCTATTTTAATATTTTATCCTTTTTAAGATTTTTTTTGTCCTTTTATCTTTTGAAGTTGAAAATTATTAGTCTTTTTCACAATACGTTAAATATAAAATAAAATAAAAATGTTGAGTTAACAACAATCGTCTAAGATGACATAATTATTGTTTTAATTGACATTCATAATCTCCAAATTGTCACACAAATTTGATAATTTTATGTTGAGACTTTCTTGAGGAAGATAATAAATGATAGATAAGTTTTAGGATTTTTTTATGTCGATCGAAACTTTAACCATGTGATTTCGAACAATTATTGTTAAGTTGACAGTTTTTTTCAATTTTATATCAATGGAGTGAGAAACAAGACTAACATTTAAACACTTTAGAAAGATAAAAAAAATTTAAAAAAATAAAAGATTAACACGAATATTAAATAAAGATATAAGACAAAATTCTATTTTAACCTTAATATTGTTATATTAAAAAATATTATATCTTATCTTTGTTATAAGATTTATATATATTTTATGAAAGTAACTTTTAAGGTTGGTGTACATTTTTATTGTATGCATACATTGTGGTTTAGGCCACACAAGATTCGTGTTTCAATTAATGCTGAAAATTCTTTAAAGAGGCCAATCAAGATTTGACCCTCAACCAAATATTTACTTAAAAGTGGATTGTTAAGACACTTCGAAACACATGTTGAAATATAGAATATGTAAATATATAACCTAAATATTTTGGGCGTTTAAATTTGAATCCTAGATAATATGAAGCCATTGCTTTAAGCCTCCCAAAAGAGTGTATTACTTAAGACATGGTCTTAGGCTTCTAGCCCTAGCTAGCTCTGGTGGTTATAGGGTAGTGTTGGCCTAATGGAGAGGCTACTAAAGCCATTGCTACATGCAAAACTAATATCTTAGATAATTGAGCCAAGGACCTTAGGAGGTCAAAATATAGTACTTTTTTTTATAAAGGTCAAAGTATAGTACTTAACCACTGTATTTCACTAATTAATCGTTCTTTTAAAAAAATTTATTTTTATTTTTAGTTATTATTTTTAAATTAACTCATGTGTGTCATTATAATTTTTGAATGATTTGTTACAGTCATATTAAGGACATTATAAATTTCTCCCTTACAAAAATTTAGAATTTTTAAATACACAAAAAAAAATGATTTTTAAGCACCAAATGCTTCAAAATTCATATTAAATTTATTTTTTGTTTAAAAAATTATAAATATTTGTGCAGGAGATTCTTATAATATTTTAAATATACCGACAAAAATTATAAGAGTTCACATGAATTGACTTAAAAACAATAACAAAAAATTAAAAATAAGAAATATTTAATGACTAAAAAGTTAAGAAATTTTTTATAAAGTGACCGAGTATTAGACTATGCAATTATTAAATGTCTATTTTTTTTTTAAAATAAAAGTCCAACTAAAATAAATTCTACATATAATTTAAATACCTAAATTATCTATTATTATTGCATACTCTAACACTATATCATAAAGACTAAAAGTAAAATGTTAGAATTTTGAAGAGACTAAAATTTTATTTAACCCTTTAAAAAAAATTCAGAAATAGATTCAAATGTGTACAATTATAAGGAGAGTAGAATATATCTTCATCAAGCACCCTCGTTTTGAAAAATTATCTTTAGTAACTAATATATTATAAAGCAACCTCCAAACTAGGGGCGAAACCTCTATATGTGTGGGGTAACTTTGGTTACCCTAAACAATTTTATTTTTAAAACAATTAAGTGTTTATGTTTAAATACTCTAATAATATATATATATATATATATATATATATATATATATATATATATATTTAACTATCTCAAATAAACTTATTAGTATAAAATTAGAATAAAAAAGATCAAAAAATTATCGTTTGATTTATATATTTATCTGAATTATTTTTATACTTTTAATCTCTACTACAACTTCAAACAAAACATTTTCAACAATAAAAATTGTCAAGACATGACTCAAATAAAATTGATGATGAATTTATTACAAATAGTTTAGTTATTTATATTGAAAAATATATTACTTTTTTAAAAAAATTATTATTAATAATGATGACACCGATCATTTTTATATAAAGGTTAATCTATTGATAAAATTCTTTTAAGAATTATTATTTGTGATAAGTGATTTTATATTATGAATTATTAAGTGAAAAGTTATAATCTCCTTAATTCTATACGCAAAAAATGTGGTTAATAGTTAAAACTCAAATATTGAAAATTTTGTTATCGATAACTTATGAATATATTGAGTTTTATATTGTTATTGTGTAACTATTTGTCTTAATAGTTCTGGTTTGTGTGAAAAATATGTGATTAATTAAGTTTGTGAAACTCTTTTAATGGTAAATTATATATCCACTTATCTTGATAATTTTGCACGAGAAATCTAATATCTTATTGTTAAATATGATATCATTAGAGTATTTAGAAATTAGTGGGCACTAGTGAAAATCTAAATCTTGTTTATATAGGTATAATAGCTCTCATGGTCACTTAATTTAATTTCAGGTAATATTTTAGTTTTTTATCTTTTTTTTTTTCCATTTCAGTATTTTATGTTTTTAAAAAATTTCAATTTTATCTTTTAATTGGGTTTCCGTTAAGGCAATGTTAAAACATTCTCTGCTCTATATTCTTCTTGTTTTCTTCTCTTTTACATTTCAAAAATCATTGTTTGGTCTTCCCCTTTCCCACCCATGAAAAATCATATTCACGGTTCCCAAAACTCAAAATCTATGGTCGTCTCATATTCAAATGGGTCAAATTCACAGTCCTACAACTATGGTTCTTTCGTTTCCAATAGAATTCGTGAAACGTGTGATGCGCACAGTGATAAAATGGGGTCCGAACAAAGGAATATTTTTTAGGGTTGTAGGAATTTTGTGATAAACATCAATACCTTTATGATTTTCGATTATTTTATTTGAGGTTATTAGATTAGATTTCGAGATTTTAATTTTCGAAATGTGAAAGGGAAGAAAACTGAGCAAATATTTTTTAACGTTGCCTTAACAGAAACTCACTTAAAGGGTAAAATTGTAATCATTTAAAAACATAAAATACTGAAATGGGAAGAAAAAAAAGATAAATTACTAAAACGTTACCTGAAATTAAGTTAAGGGATCGCGGGAGCTATTATGCCTGTTTATATATATCGGATCAGTAGAACTATATGTATATACAATTGTAATCAATGATATATAGTTATTCACTCTTGCGTGCCATGTAACATACGACATAATTTAATAAACTTTAAAATTAACTAGTCTCATTCTATTATATTATAAAAATTATTTAATCTCAGTAAGCATCATAATTGAATGCTTATGCCGAATATGTTGGAAAAATCACAATAAGTTTCTGACATATTATTATATTTCTTTAACCATGGTAATGTTCCAAAATTATTGGTTTATAGAGAATCAAAGTTGATTTACCAATGAATCGCGAAATGTTGTGGTTCTTAACTATTTTTTTCTTAATTTAGTAAGAAGTAATTCGCCGGATCATGCACATTTTCCTACTTATAACGAAAAAAGTGCAGTTGGTTGGATATACTTCTCTTTTAATTACCACATTTCACATAACGAGGTCACAAATATCTACAATATAAAGAGTAATTACATTTATTCAAAATATACACTTCAAATATACGTTCATTCAAAATCAATAAATGTTCCACAACCCTTATGTGATTAAATTTATTCAAAAATATACATTTAGTCAAAATCAATAAATGTGTCATAATCCTTATGTGATTAAATTTAGTATAGTAAATATACATTCTAGAAATGATAGTAAATACATATAAACATAGCTCATTATTTTAGTAATTACATTTATCCAAAGTTAATAAATGTTACACAATACTTGACATTCAATTAATTTAAAATTTAACACAAAATAGTAACTATGAGAATACACATAGCCACCACTAATTGTTGGTCCCGATTTTGACCACCGATCACTACTAGCCACCACTTCAACTTCACCGACCACCATAACCATTGTCGACCATCGATCACAATTTTAAAACATATCACTTTCAACCATTATGTAATTAAAAGTATTAATTAATTATAGATTTATAATATTTAAATCATTTCTATTTTTTTAAAAAATATTTTTTTAATATCATAAATTTCAAAGATAATAAGATTCACATGTAAGAAAAATAATGAGAATTATCAAAATAGTTAGTTCTTTTAATAATTGTTCAATGGTGGTCCGCACTATACTTGCAAGTCCATATTGACAAAATTGATATTTTTATTAATTTTTCATTTTAATTATATTTTAATTTTTTATTTATATGTATCAATATTTTTATATGCGTCATTAATTAATTTTTAATTATAAATAATAAAAAATTACCACAATTTACGATTGAAACTTAAAACTAAAACTAAAACTAAAATCAAAACCGATATAGAATTTACTTTTTGAAAATTTTAAAATATAAAACAGAAGACATGTCAATCAAGGTGTCAAATAATATTTTATTATGGTGTTCTTCAAACATTCTTTAAATAACTGTATAATGACATCAAATTGATTGAGTTAAAAAATTATACATTAATTAATACATATTTTTTCCAATTGTTCAAAATAATAATTAATTTCCATATTTTCTATAAATACTAATTATATCAACATTTACATATGTTCTAAATTATATTTTACTACCTTATAATATTATAATTGCCAAAAAAATTGGTCAAATATATTTTGAATAAAGGTAAAACTTAAAAAGATAAAAAATTTGGTTATAGAAATATTTTTTTTGAGGTAAACTTTGTATTCTCTTTAATATTTTTAAAGATTAATCTCTTAAATTAAATAAAATAAGACCATTTTATAACATTATTGCATTTTATAAGCTTGATTTAAACCATTTGATTCAAACTTTTTGGGGTGTTAAAAATTATTGTATAGATTAAACAAACACATGATTTACTAAAGTGTAAATCACTTTAAATTGGTAGTTATTAAATTCAAAAGAATTAGTTGACAATGGTTAACTTAAAAGATGGGAAAAGATAAATGCATAAAAAAAGAAAAGAAAAAACGTGTTATACACCCAAGGGTTGAGAGAAGTAATAATGTTTTTGTGAAGAAATGTTTTGGTAAAAAAAATAAAATAAATTATTGTATTTAATGTATGTATGGAACCAAAAACATCAAGTTATTTTGACCATTTTTTACTTATATAAATAGTAAAAAATTTGTATCTCGATCGAAAATGAAGTTTTCTATCTCGATCCAACGGTGATGAGTGATTAGAATTATTGAGAAAGATAAATCCAAATTACTCTATAGGGTAGGTTAGATCTTAGTTACTCATTGGCTATTTGATTTTGAACGCCTAAATCCCAATGATGCTGATGCAACGTGACACTCTCCCTCTCTCTCTCTCTCTCTTTCTTTCTCTCTCTAACACAAACACACTCTATAAATTGTGACGCGTCTTCTTTCATTCCCATTCCTCCCATTCTCATCCTCTGAATTCTTCTTCTTTCTCCTCGGATCTCTCTTCCTTATTTCCATCTCAACCTCTCCTTAACTAAGGTAACTAACCATTCCTTCTTAAATTTCGCTTCCTTTTTCTTATTTGCTTTTCTACACAACAACAGCTTCCTTTTCTTCTTCCAACTCATTTCTCCTTTTCAATTTCTCTTTCGATTTTGCGTTCTGGGTATTCTTCTTTCGTTTCAATATTATTAATAATAAATACTTACATTCTTCTATTACTTTATTTTCTTATATATTATTTTCGTTGTTTTTATGTATTTTTAATGTGTCTGTGATCCGATTGAATTGTTTATTTGAATTGTAAGTGGATCTGTTGTTTTGGCTTTTTTCATATGTTTTTTCGTTAGATCTGATTGTTGATTATATAATGTGGTGGTTTGGATTTTCCATTATTTGTCACTTGTTTCGTGTGAGTTTGCATGTGTGTGGAAACTAGAAACCGTGGATCATGATTCACCTCAACATTTTAATTATTTTAATTTAATCATTTTGTATTTTCTTTCTCTAATATTCTCTGGATCTGTGAGTTTTTTGTTGTGAAGATTACAGATCTCATTCTCAATGTGATTGATTATACTCGTGATTTGTGAAATTGTGAAACTACTTTCGTTTCTAGAATATTATTATTATATATGTGGATACTGTATGAATTTTTTGTTATTTGATTAAGTGGCGTGTTTCGGCACGACGCGACACTAACACTTTGACTACATTTAATTAAAATTATTATCGGTGTCGACGTGTTAGTGGCAGCGCTGTTTGTGTCGGTATGTGATCTTCAGAGGATCTTGTATTTAACTTTGGATCTTAATTTGTTGACATTTAATTAACATTTTGAGAGTGAATTTTCATTTTTTGAGGTTGGATTGTATATGTCATAACAGGTTTGCTGAGAACAATTAAGAAAAAATGGTGAAGATTTGCTGCATTGGAGCTGGATATGTTGGTGGTCCAACAATGGCTGTGATTGCGTTGAAGTGTCCTGATGTTGAGGTAGCTGTGGTCGATATCGCTGCGCCACGAATCAATGCTTGGAACAGTGACCACCTCCCTATATATGAGCCTGGTCTTGATGATGTGGTGAAGGAGTGCAGAGGAAGGAACCTTTTCTTCAGCACCGAAGTCGAGAAACATGTTGCTGAGGCTGATATCGTATTTGTTTCGGTGAACACACCTACAAAGACTCAGGGTCTTGGAGCTGGCAAAGCAGCTGATCTCACTTACTGGGAGAGTGCTGCTAGAATGATTGCTGATGTTTCGAAATCGGACAAAATCGTTGTTGAGAAATCGACCGTTCCAGTTAAAACGGCCGAGGCAATTGAGAGGATTCTGACTCACAATCGGAAAGGCATTAATTTCACAATTTTGTCTAACCCTGAGTTTCTTGCTGAGGGTACAGCTATCAAAGATTTGTTCAATCCGGATCGAGTTCTTATCGGAGGCCGGGAAACCCCCGAAGGTCAAAAGGCTATCCATACTCTGAGGGATGTTTATGCTCATTGGGTCCCTTTGGACAGAATCCTTTGCACCAATTTATGGTCTGCTGAACTCTCGAAGCTCGCTGCCAATGCTTTCTTGGCACAGAGGATCTCCTCGGTGAATGCCATGTCCGCACTATGCGAGGCAACCGGTGCTGATGTCTCCCAGGTTTCCCACTCGATCGGCACTGACTCGAGAATTGGGCCAAAGTTCTTGAATGCTAGTGTTGGTTTCGGAGGATCGTGCTTTCAGAAGGATATTCTGAACTTGGTCTATATCTGTGAGTGCAATGGCCTTCCTGAAGTGGCTAACTACTGGAAACAGGTCATTAAGGTGAACGACTACCAGAAATCTCGGTTCGTGAACCGTGTTGTTTCATCAATGTTCAACACGGTGTCCGGCAAAAAGATTGCTGTTTTAGGGTTTGCTTTCAAGAAGGACACTGGTGACACAAGGGAGACACCTGCGATCGATGTGTGCAAGGGACTTCTGGGAGATAAGGCTAAGCTGAGCATATACGATCCTCAGGTTTCCGAAGAGCAAATTTTGAAGGATTTGGCGATGAAGAAGTTCGATTGGGATCACCCTGCTCATCTTCAACCAACAAGCCCAACAACTTCCAACAAGCAAGTTTCTGTGGTTTGGGATGCATATGAAGCAATTAAGGATTCACATGGTATTTGCATCATGACTGAATGGGATGAGTTCAAGAACCTCGATTACCAAAAAGTTTTCGACAACATGCAGAAACCTGCATTCGTCTTTGATGGAAGGAATGTTGTTGATGTGAAAAAGCTGAGGGAAATTGGTTTCATTGTTTATTCCATTGGAAAACCATTAGATGCTTGGCTCAAGGACATGCCTGCAGTGGCTTAAAGAAGAGAAGAAAATCACAAGTTTGAGCTGAATTTGTTGGTCTTTTCAGATGCATTGCTCCATCTGATATATTATCATGCTATTCTTATAGTTTAGATATGTTTCTGTTTTGCTGTTATTTTTTTCTATTATGTTACTTTGATTTGATGAGAGATTTTGGTGGCAAGTTAGAGCTCATTTGCCCAAATATTAATATGTCTTTTAGCTAACTAACTAAATATCCTTATTTGTTGACCTGGTTTAATGTAATAAATTGGTGGTGAAGGAAATTTTATACAATGTCATTTTGTTTTATTTATGTTTCTTTTGTTATTACTTTTTATAGGATGCGGTATTTTTTTAGACTTATAAAAAATAACTTTTCAGTAAAATATCACACTTTTTATAATTTAAAAGAATTAAACTAATGGTCACACAATTGACTACACATTGATGGTCACCCAATCAAAATCTACTCTACTCGAGATCTAAATCATCTGATTTTAATTGGATGATCACGCAGTCATTGATTGTAATTACAATCCGCGAATGCAATAAATCCAAATTTCATATTTTCTGTCTATTTAAAAATTATGTTTAAACAGTTGCACAGATGCTTCTACTTTGAAAGAGTGTATAAATAAATCAGTAATCAGTTGATGCAAATAAATTATTCTATCCGAGCTAGCAAATTCTTGACAGTAATTTATTAAGAACATTCGACTTGATCTTATCCCATTAGCTTTTTAATCAACAGATGATAGAGAAAATAATATATTTTAGTGAAGCTTCTGCCTCTTACTATTCTTAAAATGTTACTGGGAAAATTTTTCTTTTCATTAGAGTTCGTTTGGACTTTTTTTTTTCAAAACAGTTCTTCAAAAAAAAATTTTCTTTTGGATCTCAACCGAAATTAAATTTCATTTAGGTGAAAAATTTTATATATTAAAAAAATCAATGAATATAAATCACAAATTAAATTATTTTTCACTAATGTGACATTTTGTACAATAGATAAATTTATGTGTTTAATGTAGACGTGGGATAATTTTTCATTACTATTGTTGTTAATTTGTTTATTTTAAATAAATGATTTTTTTAATCATTAGTTCTTTGGAGAATGAACCATAGTAATTTGAAGTTTGATCGAGACGTAACTAAAGTCTGACTAAAAATTATTTCAGTCAAAATTCGAACTTGAGTTCTCCTAAACGATATGTTCTTAAATTAATCAACATCATTTATAATTATATGAGATAAATTGAAATGATATTTATTTAGTGTTTATAATGTTTAGGAAAAATCACTTATGTAGTCTCATAATTTAATTTCAAATAACGATTTAGTTATTTATTTATTTTTTCATGATTTGATCATTTATATTTTAAAATATTAACTTTGTTATATTTTTTTTTACATAAATCTAGAAAAATAATCATTTTCAAAAAAACTCAAATCATTCACCCTCATCTTCAAATAAATCTAGATATCAATCAAATTTAGAACTTAAATCTTTAAATAAACACATGCAACAACATCAAAACCCCAAATAAACAACATCCTAAATGAGGTGATAGATCAAGAGCGAAGTACTTTCGTGCAAGGGAGGCTTATCATGGACAATGCATGAATAGCCAAGGAATATTTTCAACCGATGAAAAAGAAGACAAAGGGGAAAAAAAAGGAATGATGGCCTTGAGACTAAATATGGCCAAAGCTTATGATAGAATTGAATGGTTGTTTGTGAAGATTATGCTTGTCTCCATGGGCTTCCCTTCAAGGCTCACTCATGTTAGAATCAAGATGGTTTGAAGCACAATGATCCTTAATTATTTTGATGATAACAAAAATTATTTTGTGGGAAAAATTTATTGTGCTAATGAAGTTATTTAAATACAAACCCATTCTTAAACATTTTACAAACTTAAGAAATCAAGGACATACTTTGAAGAATCTATTTAAGTTGTGTCTAACTCTGATCAACGCGTTCTCAATGCGTCTCTGATGAATCTGATATTACAAGTTCTCTCTGATAATTCTGGTAAACCAGTTGATTGTCTAGTCAATGCATCAAGTCAACACTCTGACAAAGTCAACGCTCTGATACAAAAATGTCATCTTTCTTAATTCAAACATTTGAGCCTAGAACTTTGAAGAAGTCAACATCTCATCATCTCCTACTCATGAAAGTTGAACTTATCTTCTGACTAAAGAAATGCAATGACATACTCTGATAATTTCATCCTTTGGTTTTCCTGTCGCTTCTATTTAGATACACTGAATTAACTATGGAAATATATTTGAACAAGTTTTAATGTTGATTCAAGATCTTTGAAGATTCAATATAATCCATTATATTACATGTTGATTTCATGCAATCAAATCAACGACCAAAAACCCTAATGACTTTGAAGGTTCTCTATAAAAAGGACTTGTGATCTTTACTGCAAAAACAAACATTCAAGAAACCTACTATTGGCACAGAAAACCCCAAATTACATTATGAGCTGCTACAAGTTACCATAAAGTTGTTATAAGGCCATTGAAGGAATGCTATCCAAATTATGGTGGAGAACACACATAAATGGAAGGAAAGTGCACTAGATGAGTTGGGAGAGATTAAGGAAAGCTAAAGGGAGAGGAGGAATGGGTTTTAGGGTTTTTGGGGACTTCAATAAAACTATACTCGGGAAATAGTGTCGAAGGTTAGTTAAAGACCAATAATCGTTAATGTCATAAATATCCTTGTAGATATCTCTCTCTCTCTCTCTTTCTCTATTTCTCTCTGTGTTATCCCTAAACCCCAAAACAATATATATAATAATTTATACTAGAGTTTTTTAAAAATTAATTCGCAGCGGATAAAGAAAATATGTTTTCAAGAAAATAAGAATTTTTATAACTAATTTATGATATCACGTTCCTCTAAATACACACGTAAAAATTTAACTTTATTCCTTAATTAAAACAATGCAATCTCAATGAACTTGACTTAACTATAATTTCTTGATTTAATTCCAAAAACTTACTAGTACTATAAGGTTTTCATACAAAAGGTTTTTTTTTTCTAATTAAACAAGTGAAAGTGAAATATAAATTACAACTCTTAATTCCCAGTATCACCTATCAGAGCGGAATTTCTCCCAAATTTGAACTTCAAGACTCATTAACCTGTAATAACTGCGATTTCGCAAACGCAGGGCCAAGCCAGTCAAACACAAACAACGAAGGAGGTGAGTTTTGAAATCATGTTTATAGTATAATGTAAGTAAGAAGAACACGCAATTGATCATAACAAACCGTATCATTATATAAACATTATTCAAGAGAAAAAAACATCACTTTATAAACTCAAGATCACTCAAGAGAAATCAATACATTTCACTATAACGTCAAATCATTTAAGAGAAGTTATTATCGCGATACAATATTAATCACAACAAAACAATCACAAGGAGACACAATGATATGCATGAGCTTAGACTCTACTTCACAATGTGGTACCATTCTAACTCTGAAGTACTTGGTTAGGAGGCTTGATACTATGTTGCCACCATCCCGGTAGACGGACAATTCAAATTGGCCCTGTCCTCATAGATCCCCTCAACTCAACCAGAGACACATATACGCGACAGTCGAGGTAAACATGTGTTGCATGGTAGCTCTTGACATTTGGAGTGCTACCTCCAAGTCACCTAGGAATTCCCCACCCGAATACCTCCAAGGTCTAACAATCTTGCCCTAAGGCTCAACAGCAGACCGCCACGATCAGGCTCATTCAGCTGTACTTCCCCGGAATCACTAGGCTTGTCAGGCCCTACCTATATGGTGACAAAATAATCTCCACTTCAAAAATTCTCAATATTTATTTTCTCCCCTCGTTGGCCTATGATACTCCATTAAGACCATAATCTCAAACACAAATTGGAATCATCACCATTCCATCAATTATGGGGTTACTTCAATATCCTCATCACAAATTTATAACATCACAATTATTAATCATACATCATTATCATCAGATAAACTCATCACAATGCATCCATATTTTATTATCACATCACAAAAACTCCACTAATCAAACATACATAAAATTCATTTGACTTCCAATATCACAATAATATCAAATATCACACATTCAACGAAAATAAATCAAACATCACGATAATATCAAATACCACACATTTAACAAAATTAAATCAATCAACACTTTATAAATATTTTTATTCCAAATTTTAATCTCACAATTTCCATATTTTCACATTAATCAATTTATCACTCAAAGGGCTACTGCCGTACGTAGCAAGCCCCGGATGAATCGTTGGGAAATACGGTTTTCCCGTTCATCTCACAATATATTATACTCATGAATTCAAACGCTCTCTCACCCCTTACCTTAGTTAGACGCTTTCTCTAATCACAGAAATCAATGGAAGTTTTCAACAGCAACCGTAGATTGACAACGTACAGCGAGCGAATCCAAATAAACAGCGAGTTCACAAAATCGTTGAGACGTGACTGATAAATTATGTGGAGCATAAAAATTAATGTTAAATAATTAATAATAATTTTTGGAGCAAAAAAATAGAGTCAAAACGACGAGAAAAAGAACTGCAGAAAAAGTCTCATCGACTCGTTAGAGTGCCGGAAGGGTCCGACATCAACTTCACCGAAAAATGCAAATGAGTAGTGCTTCTTGAAGGTTTCGACGAGAGGAATTCAAAAACGATGTCAGTTTTTTTGATATGACAAACGTGGTGATCGGAATCGGCCAAAAACAGCTCGCCCAAGAAAAATAGCACAACTGTTTCTGATGAAACGGAGCCACGATTGATAAAATTGATGCAAAAAATGGATTCAGTGGTCGATTTTGTATGGGATAGAAGTTGGGATCGGTTCAAATGGCAAGAAATTGATGGGATGAATTTGAGAGGAAGAGAATGTTGTGGTTTGTTATCTACGCCCTGCTTCCTTTCTTCCGTTCGTTTCCTCCTCTTCTTCTTCTTCTTCTTTTATTCTAAAACTAATATTTTATAAAATAATTAATCTTTTAAAATACATTAATAACCAAAATTATCATATTCCAAATAAGCACTATAATAATACTTATTTTTCCAAATACTAAAATTAAAATATTCTCATCATTAGTGAATAGCCGAAATTATAAAATAAATAAATATAACATCTACATTTTATATTAATTACTAAATCATAATAAATATATATAAAATCACAACGTCATAACAAGTATATAAAAATAAAGTAAATCAAACACAATATAACTACTATGCCAAGATAATTATTTATAAAATAAATAACTAAAAATAGAAAATAGTTCTAAATAATTGAAATATAAAATCGCATGAAATCTTATTCTTTAAAATATTACACTAAAATACAATTACTTTTAGACTTTTAGAAAAACATATAAATTAATAAAATAAAATATTTATTATTTATATCACTCATTTAATATAATATAATATATATCAAACTAACACGTCATAAAAAGCATTCATATAACGGAAATTAATCACAAAATCTATCAACATATATTCTAAAATAATATTAATATCAAATTAATTATTTAAAATCTTATTTCATTAATAAAATAATTTATTATAAAAATTGGGGTGTTACACTCTCTCTCTCTCTCATGTTTCTTTTCTTCTTTCCTCTCCCTTGGTTCACCCCTCCTCCTACTCCCTCATTTCTTTTCTACTTATAGTAAATTTTAAGGTTACTTTTCTTTTTATAATTTATTTCCTTTTTCCTTTTAATTATATATTAAAATTAGGTTTTGACTTCAAACCCATTTGTTTTTTTTTAGCTTTATGTCTTCAATATTCATTTTTTTTAACAAGTCTAACTTTTTTGTATATTAAGTTTAATTAGTTTCTAACAAATATTAAATCTTCCAAAAACACAAATAAGATTTTTATTAAAGGTTAACTAGATGTGATATCTTTTTAATCTTTGAGTTGTTAGGATATTAGTTGTACAACTTGAGAGTTCTAAAAATCATTAATCTAAAATTGAATTTTAAATTTGATTAATTGGATGTGACATCTTTTTTATCTTTTTGAGTTGTTAATATACAAGTCGTACAACTTGATAGTTTTACAGCTCATTTATATAATAAAAAAATTGTTAAACGAGTTAACTCAATTAGATATCTTTTTAATCCTTGAGTATTTGAGACACAAGTTTTACAACTTAATAGTCTTAAAACTCCGTTTATATATATAAACAATTATTCAAACAAAACAATCTAATTTTCTTTCAACAAAATAAGTTTTTATTTTGTTTACCTAATAAACTACCCATAAACTACGTAGCTTTGATTTGTCAATCGCACCTGGAGATACGTAGGAGCAATATCGCACTCTTGTCGAACACACTAATAAAAAATCTTATTTTCTCTAACTAATTTGAACACTCTTTTGTTTCAGCATCACCTTTATAAAAATTTATATTCGCATTAAATTAATATGGACAAATAAATATTCTAAAGTTAACATAAATTTTTGCACAATTAATTATAAGTAATCATTGTTAACGAATGTCTTAGGTTGCTATTACCTTCACTATGCATAACCCAATTCTCGAACCTTAAATTTGGTTTCAAATACCATTTTTTTTTTTGGTTTTTAAGGGGTTTCCTAATATTTTCCCTATTAAAAATAAACTTTGATTGAAATTCTAATGAATTCAAGCTAACCCTAAAAATTTTAGGCCACGACAAGTACATTTTTAGGCCACGACAGATACATTTGTTTTTCACTTTTTCAACCTTTTTGCAAACACTAATATTTTTATAAAATTTTTGTTTCTTTTAGGTTTTAAAACCAACGACAACTTCGTCAAATTCTATCTTATGATCCCAAATTTTTTTGATAAGTTTCTTTTGATTTAACAAAGTTGGCAATACCATTTTCCGGAACCTCAACTCTATTTTGTAAAAGTTCATTTTCTTTTACTTGAAGAGGTTTAGGAGGATGTTCTTTATTTTTTCTTTTATTGATAATCTTTTGTTACTAAGACATTTTAAAATAAGAATCTTGTAGGTCTTGAATGATTTTAAGATATTCATCATTCTGGACTTATAGAATCTCTTTTTCCTTTTTTAATTTAGAAAATTGTTCTTTTAACAAACAACTTTTCAAGATAAAACGTTGGAGTCATAAAGAAGACTATCATACTCATCTTGCTTATCTAGACCTTGACTAATTGATTCAAAAATAAATATCTCTTCATCATCTGATTTTTTTCATTAAGCACATGCGAGCTTCATCTTTCTCTTCCATTTCGTAATCTACTGAGTCATCCCATATGTCCATCATTGATTTTTTTCTTGTATGGAAACTTCCTCCACATTCTTTTGTTTAAAGGACATTCAGTTTTGTAATGTCCCAATTTGTTGCATTCATAACAACGACTTGAATTTTGTTTCCTTCATTCTTTGGATCTTCTTTTTTGTTGTTGTGCATCTTTCTGTTTTAATCTCTTCTTTTGAACATCCTTTGAATTTTTCTGGAGATAAAATCAACTTCATCTTCATCCTCTTCTTGAGGATGTTCATTGATCTCAAGCTTTTATTTACTTGTTGATGTTTCTGTTGGAACCAAGTTGGTTCGATCAATCAAAGTTTTGATGTTAACAAAAGTATTTTATGTAAATAGTATTTTGACTTAGAAGAACAGATCAGAAGTTGTGCAAAATCAGAAGATGACACAACCATAGGATACATCCAGAGGAAGCAACCAGAGGATAGAAATGTCACCAGAAGGTTCAGCAAGAGGAAACATCTAGAGGATACCAGATGATGCATCCAGAGGACACCAGAGGATACACCTCCAGAGAATATCAGAGGATGTCATCAAAGGCAAACATCAAAGGACAAATAACATCATCAGAGGATATATTTCTTGGCCCAGATCAGAAGGAAGCAGAGTCCAGAAGAAGACTTGGTCCAGACCAAAAGGAAGCCTGTCAAAGGGAGACTTGTTCCAGACCAGAAGGAAACATAAGTCAGACTTGGTTCAGACTTAGTCCTGACCAAAGATAGCATGGTCGTGAATAAAACCCAGTCCAGACTTAATCCAGATTTAATTCAGATCCAATCCAGACTGAGTCCAGACTTAAGTATTATGATATTAATCAAAAAACATGCAAAGCTATTAGTCAGAAGGATGGATCAGTACTCTTCACAGGTTATAGGCAAAATAATATTTACAAGATAAATTTGTTTAGTCTAGAGAAACAATGGGTTAAGTGTCTAGTGTCAGTAAATGAAGCGAAATTAATTTGGCACAAAAGATTAGGCCATGCTAACCTTAGATTAGTTTCAAAACTAAATAAACTTCAACTGGTGAGAGGTCTACCTAAGCTAAGCTACAAAATTGAAATTATGTGTGAAGCTTGTCAAAAGGGAAAACAAACAAAAAATTCTTTCAATTCAAAATATTCAATATCTACCTCAAAACCCCTTGAGCTATTACACATATATCTATTTGGGCCAGTGAAAACAGCTTCTCTAAGTGGAAAGAAATATGGGTTTGTTATTGTAGATGACTACACTAGGTGGACATGGGTAAAATTTTTAAGAAGTAAGGATGAATCTCACAAAGTGTTTATCACTTTTTGCAAACAAATAATAAATGAAAAAGGTCTTAAAATTATAACAATTAGAAGTGATCATGGAGGAGAATTTTAGAACAAATTCTTTGAAAATTTATGTGATGAGAATGGAATCTCTCACAACTTTTTTTCTCCTAGAACACCCCAGCAAAATGGAGTTGTAGAAAGAAAAAATAGTCCACTCCAAGAAATGGCCAGAACAATGCTAAATGATATGAATGTTGCAAAACACTTTTGGGCAGAAGCAATTAATACCGCCTGTTATATTCAAAATAGAGTCTATATTAGATCCATATTGAATAAAACACCTTATGAACTGTGGAAAGGTAAAAAGCCTAACATCTCTTATTTTAAACAATTTGGTTGTACTTGTTATATGATGAACACTAAAGACAATCTTGGAAAATTTGATTCTCGGTCTCAAAAGTGTACCTTCATTGGTTACTCTGAAAGATCCAAAGCATATAGAGTGTTTAACAGGGAAACAAATAATGTGGAAGAATCCATACATGTTAAATTTCATGACAAGCAGCTTGACCTTGAAAAGTCAAAGCAAGATGATGATAATGCAGGTTTACCAGAATCAGAGGAAGCTAATGCAGACAAACCAAGAGAGCTTGAAAAGGTGGAGTATGAAAGTAAAACAGAAGAACCCGACAAATCTTCCAAGGATGAATCTAAAGATAAGTCAGAAGGAAGATATGGATGGAAGTACAAGCCTTCACATCCTGAAACTCTAATCATTGGGAGTGCAAGTGATCCCTTAAGGACAAGATCATCACTTAAAGAAACCAATTTGTTTGGTTTACTCTCATCCATTGAGCCTACTTCTGTTGATGAAGCACTGAAGGAAGATGGATGGATTTTTGCCATGCAAGAGGAGTTAAATGAATTTGAAAGGAATGATGTTTGGGATCTAGTACCAAGACCAGAAAAGAACATTATTGGCACCAAATGGGTTTTCAGAAACAAGCTGAATGAAAAAGGAGAAGTTGTCAGAAACAAGGCACGACTTGTTGCACAAGGCTACAGTCAACAAGAAGGAATTGCCTACATTGAGACTTTTGCTCCAGTGGCCAGGTTAGAAGCTATATGTATCCTACTTTCCTTTGCTGCTAACAATAACATGTCATTATTTCAAATGGATGTTAAAAGCGCATTTTTAAATGGTTATATAAGTGAAGAAGTCTATGTTAAACAACCCCCAGGTTTTGAAAGTTCTGAATTTCCAAACTATGTTTTTAAAAATCCAGAGGACACCAGAGGATATCAGAGGATGTCATCAAATGCAAACATCAAAGGACAAATAACATCATTAAAGGATATCTTTCTTGGCCCAGATCAGAAGGAAGCAGAGTCCAGAAGGAGACTTGGTCCAGGCCAGAAGAAAGCCTGTCAGAGGGAGACTTGTTCCAGACCAGAAAGAAACATAAGTCAGACTTGGTTCAGACTTAGTCTTGACCAGAAGATAGCATGGTCGTGAATAAAACCCAGTCCAGACTTAATCCAGATTCAATCCAGACTCCATCCAGACTTGTCCAGATCAGAAGATATAAATGTCCAGATTAAAAGATTAATATGAGAGGATAAATGTCCAAATTAAAGATCAATATCAAAGGATAAATATGCAGATTAAAAGATCAATATCAGATAATAAATGTCTAGATTAAAAGATCAATATCAGAGGATAAATGTCCAGATTAAAAGATCAATATCAGGGGATAAATGTCCAGATTTAAAGATCAATATTAGAGGATAAATGTTCAGATTAAAGTATCATGGTCTAGTGTTGGCCGAGATCAGAAGATCACAAAATCGTACAGATCAGATCATATGGTCCACTGTTGGTCGAGATCAGAGGATCACAAAATTGGTACAGATCAGATCACATAGTCCAGAATTGGTCGAGATCAAAGGATCACAGAATTGGTACAGATCAGATTACATGGTCCAGAGCTGGCCGAGATCAGAAGATCATACGGTCAAGAATTTAAATCATGATGCAAATCAGTGAAGACTTGATTAAAATTCGAAAAGACTTGATTAAATTTTGATAGATATTTGATCAAAGTATTTAGGGGATTTGATTCAAAAAAAATCATTGAGGACTTGAAGAAATTCGAATGCAATCTGAAGCTTAAAGAGATATGGCTTGAAATTAAAAGAAACAAGATTGTCAACAGAATTTTCAAGTGCAATATGAAGTTAAAAAGATACGGTTTTTATTTAAGTGAAACATGATTGGCCAACAGTATTTTTGAAGGAAATCTGAGCAAGATTTACTTCGAATTTGAGCTTGGACAAAGCCTAATTTGCAGCTATAAAAGGAGGCTTCAAGCAGCAGCATCAAGTATCAAAAAACACAAGAACTCGAGCTTCATATTCAACACAATCAGAGAGTTCAAAAGAGAGAATCACTTGAGTGCAAAAGCAAAAAATTTCCAAGTGTTTTCTAGAGAGAAATTCAGTGCAACAATCAGCCTTCCAGAAGCAACTTTGCAGAGTTCCAAATCCTTGTAATCAAACCTGATAGTGGTGTAGATTCCTTTTTCGATCTGGGGTTGTCAGATTGGTAGGAGAAGACTTGACTTGTAGAGTCAAGGTGATGTTTTCGTTCCTCAAAAGTCTGGGGTTGTCAGGCTGTTTGAGAAAACTGGCTTGAAGGGTCAGGTGTTGTAATTCAAAGTTTTTGAATTAGTGAATTAAAGCCTTCAGGATGAAGGGACTGGATGTAGTCAAGTTAATGGTGAACCAAGATAAATTGTTGTGTTCTTAAGTTGTTATTATCCGCTACTAAGTCTGATCAATTATTCATCCAATAATTCACATCAACATTCAACAAAACAACAAAAAGATTCAAGTTTGACAAACACAATTCAACCCCCTTCTCGTGTTCGCATTTTCAGTTTCTTCTTTTTGTATGGAAGACCCATCATCTTGCACAATTTTTAGTGCTATCATTTTTCCTTTCTTTTGAGGTCTATCTTCTTGGATTATTGCTTCATGTGCTTTCAAAGATTCAATTAAATCTTCCCATTTTAATTCTTTCATATCTTTTGCTTCTGTTATTGCTGTAACCATGGGTCTCCATATTTTTGGAAGACTCCTTAACATTTTTCTAACTCTTTTTTGAGTTGTATATATTTTTTCAAGAAATCTAATTTCATTTACAATGGTTGTTAGTCTTGCATACATTTTATCTTCTTTCATTTCAAACATGTCAAATTTTCTAACACCAATATCAATTTGTGTATCTTTAACATAACTGATTCCTTTATGATGACTTTGAAGGGAATCCCATATTTCTTTAGCAGTTGTGCATTCATGCGTTCTATCATATTCTTCTCTACTTAGTGCACATGTTAGAAATAATTGAGATTTTGACTATAGGAGTACCTTTGCGTTATCATTCGTTGTCCGTGAATCTTTTGTTTTCACTGCCGATGCAAGATCATTCTCATCTACTCGTGGTACATAGCTTTCATCTTCAATTAAGCTCCACATGTCATTATCTTGAGAGACAAGGAACAACTTCATATTTCCTTTCCAAAAGTAATAATTTGTGCCATCAAAGAATGGTGGTATGTTTGCATATCCTCCTTTTGGTATGAACTTTGAAGTTTTTGACATCACTCCTTCTTAGATATTTTCCTCATTGTTAAGTGCTCAAACCTTTTAGAGACAGAGCTCTGATGTCAATTGAAGTGAATATAATTGTCACAAGAAAGAGGGGTTTAAATTAAGACCCTTTTAGAAAACCACACTTTAATATTATTTCTTAAAATGTGACTTAAGAATGTTAAACCAGTATGATCATCCTACTCGTATTTTGAGAAGTTTCAAGAAGATAATTATATTTCAAATTGATATTAGTGTAATTCAGTGAAATACCAAAATAATAAAATATAATGATAGGAAATCACATAGAATAAATATCCTGGTGCACCTAACGCGGGTAATCCAGTCCTCGCAACTTGAGAAATTTTCACCAGTAAGTTGAGCAACATCAACTTAATCTTCTTCCTTTAGTCGCACTTGACTATACACTTTTTTTTTCTTAGCCTAACCAGGTTTACACAAATCACTCAATTTTTCTCTCAAATAGACAAACTTGATGATGTTTACAAAAATAATAGTGATGATTTGTTTTGGATCTGATCACAACACTATTATTTAAATAGGTTGAACTAAGAACACATTCAAAGGTTTGATCCTAAAATATGTGACAAAGAGTAGTAGTGTGTTTCTTGATAATTGAATAGAATTTTGATAGCTTTGCATTTAAAAAATTGTAATATGTTTGATTGTAGAAGATTGACTCCTTGTTGCAGTAAAAGACACATGTAACCTTTGGGCACATGTCCCAAGGTGTTATAGTATGTTGCTAAATTGTCTTCTACAATTAGGGTAGACATTTTCTTCTTTATAGGTAATAACCAACTTCTTTGAGGATGATTATGATCATCCTCTACTTTGTATGAAGATGTCTTCATCAGTATGAAGACATCTTCCTCTATTATGAACATGGTAGAGGAGCTTGATCATTTTTTTGATAGCTTGAGACAGCATGTCATGAGCTGTAAAGTGGGACGTGTGAGCTTGCAATGAGTTATTATTTGTACTTGCAGTATAGAACATTCTCTTCTCAACTTCTTCATGTCTGATTGTCCTTAACTCTGAAGAACATGCGTGAGTATGACTAAAAAACAGAATCAAATCTTCAAAAAGAGTTGATTTGTCTTTGCACTCGTGAACAATATCAGTTTGTCCCTTTCACAATATTCTTTTTGTTCTTTGTGTCTCATGAGAATGTTCTTTTCTACTATGACCCACATCCTTTTTATTTGACCAATAAAAACAATATTCTTTTTTTTTTTCATTTATGTCTTGATTGTCATTTACTAAATGTCCTCAACTCTTCAATTAATGAGACTAGTGATGAACACTTCAATTTTGAGGATGATGAACGTGCTCACAGATGAGTATGTTTCAAAAACTTGTTTAAGTTTCACAATAATCTGCCTTATGATTAATAAACTCAAAAATCCATATTAGATCACTTAATAAAATCAGAATTAATTAAATATTTGTCTAATTAGAATTTTTTTGTCATTAAAACAACTTTAAAAAGGGATGGCAAGGTTAAAAGCTCTGAAGCTACCAAAACCCATGCCTCATTCATGCTTAGACTTGCAAAACTTGTCCCAATTCATCCAATGTATTTTCTTCTTAGACCATGAGAGTAGTCCCACAAGAATTTCTTAATCAAGGATTCAATTTGATCACACATGCTCTCTGGTAAAAGAAAACAACTCATGATATATGTGGGGATTGATTTGCAATAGATTTAATAAGCATATCTTTCCTTGTTGATGATAATAATTTCTCTTTCCAACCTTTTAACTTGTTCCAAACCCAACCCTAGACAAATTCTAAAACATGTTGCTTAGACCTCCTCGCAAAAGAAAGCAGACCAATGTATTTGGAAGGAGTCTCCACAGCCTTAAAAGGAATCCGTATTTGGAAATCGATTTGTCTGTCAAAAGGCACATTTCGAATGAAAGAGATCTCAGACTTGTCAAGGTTGATAGATTGGCCAGAAGCATCTTGGTATAGTTGGAGAATACTCTTAAAGCAACCAACATCAGTTTGCGCAGCTCTGCAAAAAAAAAAAAAAACAAGACTATCATCTGCAAAAAATAAGTGAGAAACAAAAGTAGCTTCGTGAGCAATTTTAATTCTATGGATGTTGCCTTTATTATGCGCTCGTGATAAGAGACCTGAAAAGATTTATGCACGTAAAATTAAAAGGCATATAAATTATACATAATTGATCTATTTAATTTCAATTTTTTTTTTCAATTTCAACAATGATATTTTAAATTAAATTTTTGACTAAATAGCACTCGTGGTCCCTTAACTTAATTTCAGTTAACGTTTTAGTACTTTATTTTTTTTTCTTTTCGATTTGGTCCTTTATTTTAATTTTAAGTGACAATTTGATCTTTTATGGTTTAAATGTCAACAATGTTATCCTTTTTTTTTTTTACAAAAATTTAAAAAATTCATCAAAATTTTCAACCAAAACCCATAAAATTAATTATATTCTTTAATATAATACAAATTTCATCAAATTCGTAACTCAAATCTTCAAATAAACTCATACAAAAATTTCATCAAATTTCATTATTTATTTGATGTTGTTAGAGATGGAAATACGAGTTTATTTGAATATTTGAGTTTCAAATTTGATGAAATTTGTATTATATTGAAGAATATAATTAATTCTATGGGTTTTGGTTGAAAATTTTGATGAATTTTTTGAATTTTTGTAAAACAAAATGATAACATTGTTGACATTTTAAAACATAAAATATCAAATTGTCACTTAAAATTAAAATAAATGACCAAATCAAGAAAAAAAATATAAATGACTAAAACGTTCACTGAAATTAAGATAAGGGACCACATATGCTATTTAGCCTAAATTTTTTTTATCCATTCATCACGTACTATATATTGATAACACTTAAGTTTCTTTTTTTTCTTCTTTTTTTTTATCAAGCTAAAGATAAACATATTAAAGAATCGGTTCAAACACAAAATTTTCTTAGAATAAGAAAAATACAACAATTATACTACCATGTGTTTTTCCAACAGAAGCACCACTAGAACCAAAAAGCATAAACCAATAACCTGATACATGAAACATGGTGATTAATCCACATTCAAAACCTATACACACTCAAAAAGATGATGGCACCATTCATGATATTTATAATTAATATCTTTTACATGCAACTTGATTCATTGAAAGTGAAGTTTCTTTTTTAATTTTATATTAAATTCAAAATTAAATTCGTACCTATATTTAATCTTTTGTACAAAAAATTCTAAATAAATTTTATTTATCTGCCGACTATGATAAATTAACCCAACCATTTTGTAATGGGAATTGAAACAAAATCTTAAATTTATATTCAACTTTAAAAAATCAACACCCAAAAGAATTTAAAAATTAAAATATGATATTTTTTTTTAAAAAAAATCTAAAATAATTTCTATGCATAAAAAAATTGAGTATAAAAAAAAATACGTGAACTAAATAATTAAAAAAAAAAAAAGAATAGTTATGTCGGTAAGCATACTGATTAGTGATGTATTTGCTCTTCAATTTTGTTTTTAAAAAAAAATCAAATTTCAATTCTATAGTTTCTTTATCTCTTTAATGATATGTTTTAATTTCTTTTTAGACCTTTATCTTTTTTTTTTCTTTCTGATTTGATTGTTTATTTTAATTTTAAGTGACAACTTGATCTTTTATGTTTTAAAATGTCAACAATGTTATCGTTTTTTTTTACAAAAATTCAAAAAGTTCATCAAAATTTTCAACCAAAACCCACAAAATTAATTATATTCTTCAATATAATACAAATTTCATCAAATTCGAAACTTAAATCTTCAAATAAACTCATATTTTCATCTCTAACAATGTCAAATAAAGAATGAAAATATGAGTTTTTTTGAAGATTTGAGTTACGAATTTAATGAAATTTGTATTATATTAAAGAATATAATTAATTTTATGGGTTTTGGTTGAAAATTTTGATGAATTTTTTGAATTTTTTATAAAAAAAATGATAATATTGTTGACATTTTAAGACATAAAAGATCAAATTGTCACTTAAAATTAAAACAAAGGACCAAATTTAAAAGAAAAAAAAGATATTGAACAAAAACATTAACTGAAATTAAGTTAAGAGACCACATGTGCTATTTAACCTTCTTTTTATCTCTCTAATATTTTACGATCTATTAATTGAATTTTTTTTCATTTATTTGTCTCAGTCTCTTTCTATTTCATAATTATAATTTTGTATTGTTATTTTAATCATATATAATTTTGAGTAAGTTGGGGAGTATTTTAGTAAAATTTTACAAAATAAAAGATATATGTATTAATGTAGTTATAGAACTAGTAAATTAAGTACTTGTTAAATTATAGAGAATATAGATTTGAAAATACTATTGTCAGTGCCAAAGTATTGTTAATAAAATGGAGATTAAATGTATATTTGCTCAAACATAAATATAGTTTTTTTATAAAAAAAACACCAATAAAAATCTATAGGAATGCACCACAACAAATACTGACTCTGTCAATGAATCTTTTAAGAATTATCATTATTATTTTTATATATTATAGACCACACAATTAATTCAATTAATAAAAGAAAGTTTGAATAATACGACACATATGAGGAAATTTTTAGATTTTTAATTAATATTGAAATACTTAAATTATTATCCAATAGAGAATTGAAAATAAGCTTCAAATATATTAAAACTTATCCAAAATATACTATAGTTCTTAGAATCTCTATAGTGATATTTTATTTGAAGAAAATCAATCTTTATGATGTTGAATTCTTTCAAGACATTTACTTGGTATGTATAATTTATAGAATAATATTAACTATTTATCCTTAGCTTTGGATTTTTAAGAGACATTTTTTTAAATTAAAATTTTATTTGCAATCTTCCATGTTTCAATACTAATTACATAGCCTTCTTTTGATTTTTATAAAAATAAAATGAAAGAACAATAATTATAAATAAATTATTAATGATTTTGTAAAAAAATCACAAGGAAAACAATTTAAATAATTATAAAGGAACTATGATAATTATAAAGGCCCTGATATTGACCTTTATTTAACCTTTGGAATATCTCTATCTTGCACCTCCAATGTGAATTTTTTTTAACAATTTTAATAGCACTCTAAGAACAAGTCGTAACTGAAAAGCAATTTTTGATCACATTTGGAGAGAGAAAGAGGGAAGCTAGGAATCTTGGTCTATTATCACGCTTCCCAAAAGACAAGTCACAAATTGCAAAGAGAAACTTAGAATTGGACCATGGTTTCAATATGAAAAATACTATTATGTAACTACATTATCATCATTAATTCCTAATTGACACATTGTAACTGTGTCTCGATCCTTGATATTATAAGAAAAACAAATGAATATAATAAACTCCAAATTAATATATTGAACTAAATGATAGATGAATATTATAAGACAAAAATTCATTGAAACTTGAACCAAACATATAAAGCATATCAATAGAAAGAATTCAATTGAAAAACTAGTAAATTGTCATGGTCCATAAACATGAAAAGAAAACACTACTACCTACACCTAACAAATAATGAATCCAAAGCCTTTAAGGAAAAATAACCACCAATTACCCACTTGTCTTTACATTGTCAATGCTTTTTTCATCATCATATGGGATAAAGACAAAACCTTTTTCATAATTTCATAATTCAGAGCTACCTCAACAGCAACAAATCTTCAAAATGATGTTCCATTCTCTTTATTCATCAACAGGAGCAGGTAGATTAAGATCAATGAAACATGGAACTGGAGGAACCTGTGCAACAGGAGGAGCACGAGCACGAGAACCATCACCACCACCACCACTACCACTACCACTACCACCAGGTCTAATCACAAGAGTGTTATCATCAGAACCTCCAACAAAATGGGATCTTTTGTGACCTCCTAAAGCTTGTCCTGACTTGAAAATCTTGTTGCAAATTGGACACTCATGTTCTTTACTTTTCTTTGACTTCATTTTCTTCTTTCCCTTCTTGCTTGTATACTTCTTAGTCTTTTTTCCATTTAAGTTCCTATTGGTTTGAGTCTTTGGAGCTTGATATGAATCACTATCAGTACTGTTTTCATCACTCTCATAAGCTGAATCATCAGATGAAGAAAAACTCTCTCTTTCAATTTTCAATTCTTTTCTATCATTCTCATCATACATTTCATCATTGTTATAACCATTTTTCATGCTAGAACTACCAACTAAAATTTTACCAACAGAATCATCCAAAACCAGTTTCTTGAATTCATTACTGTTTTTACTTCTTCCTCTGCTCACTATCTTCTTGCTTGATTCATATTCATGAACTCCAAACCCAACTTGTTTAGACTTTTTCTCATTCATGAAAAAATCATCACTTGATTCATCTGAGTCTACTTTTTTAGGACCATAATTGAAATACTCAGAATTATCAGAAACATAACCAATTCCAACAGACTTCAACTTCACATCCTTGTTAAGCTTCTTCTCCACAACCTCAAAAGCCTTATTTTTACCGCGATTCACAGCAAACTTGGTATCAACAGAAGGCGGTTTTGCTTCGAGGACAACTGAATTGTTATCAGAAGACTCTGTCACCAAAGCAAAACGACCCTTATAGGTAGAATCTCTAGACAGCATCATCAAACACAAAGCAACATCTTCTTGTTCCTGCTCAACCTCAGAAACCGAAGACGAACAATTCCCCCAATGAAGAGACGAAGAAGACGGTTGATGATTGTTGTTGCTGCCACCACCACTGCCAACATTCTTGAACTTCATTCTCTTGGATCTTCGAGTCTGAACCGATGTCTCGGTATCAGACTGACTATCCATAACCAATTTCCTCTTATCAGAACTACTTTCAATCATCCTATTGATTCCTTTGTCTTTCTCTGAGTGACAAGCCATGTGACCACACAGAGCTTTCAATGATGGAAAACCTTTCCCACATTCTTTGCAAAATTTCTCCATTTGAACAGTAGCAGCAACACTGGAATGCACAAATCTAGTAGTTTTCTTGGGATTCTCTCTCAAACCATAAATAACATCATCACCACCACCACTACTAGAACCAAAATCCCTTTTCCTCTTTCTCCCATCATCAAACTTAAACATAGCATTACCATTAACATTAATATTAACATTAGAATTAGCATTAGCATTAGCTTTAACTGAATTATGTTCATTCATCATATGAGTCCTAATGTGACCACCAAGAGACTTACCACAAGGAAACTTTCTACTACAATACTTACACACAAACTTTTTCTCTTCCATTGTATATGAATCTTAATCAATTCAAATATACCCAATAAAAGAAAAATAAGATCAATGACCAAACTATAACACTTACCTCAAAAAATTCTCCAAAAGACTAAACACATCCCATGATGATGATGATGATCATGTTCCACAAATTGAGATCGTATTGAGAAAAACAGATCACAAAGTTTCTAGCTTTTTAACGAGGTGATGATGAGAAACAGAAGAGAATAAAAAAGGGTTCATTCAGATGTGACAGTTCTTGAAGTACAAAAAGATTAGACCCACCGAAAAAAAAGGAACAAAGAATAGAACCCTTCAAATTTCAGTTTCCTAAGTAAACGAATTTAATGGATTGGAAATGGAAAAATCAAATTTTTATGAAATGGGTTGATTCTTATGGGGGTGTAGGATAGGCCATAACACACTCTTTTTTTGTTGGTGGTGGTGTTTTAGTTGGAGGAGAATTCCATGCATGGAAGAAATAGGTATAAAACTTTTAAAAGAGTGTTTTTTATTTTTGTTAAAAAAAAAAAGATAAAATCGGAATTTGGAAACACGTGCAATGAGATGAGAAAATTTCTAATTTGGACGGCTAAGATTTGAGATCTGTTATGTGAATATCTGTAGATAGCAGATTTGGCAAAAACAAAAAATTGAAACCACCAAACAAAGCCTTAAATGTATTTGCTTCTAAGGTTACACAAGTGAAAGGTCAGAATCTCCGACCTTTGTTGTTTTGAGTGAGATTCCTTCTCATTCACTTGCAACCTCCCTTATTATGGTTGAAAACGATTTATATTTAATTCTATTTATTGGTTTTTAATTTTTGTTACTTATGTGATTTTAATACCCTGTTTTTTTTTTTCTTCATGATAATAACTTCTCCTTAATTCTTATGGTCATGTTTAATTTTATGGATTGTTGGACAACATGTAGTGCTAAAGTTGAAGTTGTGTAGATGCAAATTTTTAGATGTCCATATTTTAAGTTGTATGTTAAAATTGATTTAATAATGTTCAATTAGCTTAAAATATAAAATAACATAAAAGAGTATTTTTAATTAAAAATAAATTTTATGTTACAATATTTTAAAAGTAGTTATTTGAATTTTTTTTATTAATTTAAAATTTATCAATATGATATATTTTTTATTTATTCATCTATTTTATGTATTTTAAATTAAAATAAATAAGTAAATTATTTATTTTAAAAAATTAATTATTTTAATATTTAATTTTTTTTATAAATAAATTATTTACTTGAAATTATTATTTATTAAAATAGTTATGTATTAAAATCATTTTAAATTATATAAATTAATTATAAATAAATTATTATTTTAAATTTTAAAAATTATTTATTTAAAATATAATAAATAAATTATAAAAGATAAAAAAGATTTTAATTACTATAAGTTTATTTTTTGACATTGCCAAACAGAGCTTTAATCTTCAATTAAGAATTCATAGTTTTTAATCGTGTGATTGAGTATTTCTGTATATTAAAATTAATTTGATAAATTTTTTCACAAATTTTCACCATTGAAAAAAGATTAGACGACTAAAAGTTTGAGTTTTCAAAAATTAATTTGGTAAAGTTAAGATACAAACTAATCAATAATTTACTTTTAGAATCATGATGTTGTTCATCAAAAAATCAATATTTCTTCAATATGTGATTTACTTCTCTATAAGGCACAAAATCTAAATCTTTTCCCTTTCACTCTTTTGTTATTTTAGAGTAATTAGTAGAGATTTGTATATCCCATATATTTTGGTATCTAATAATATATTTTTGCAAGAGACAAGCAAATTGGATAATAAAACATTGATATATTGTGCAAATCATATTTTAATGGACTGATTATAGCCATTCTCATGTGGTATATTTGATGACTTTACTCAATTTAGAATATATACATTTATATACCTGAAATATGCCTACCAAATTTGTTTATAATTATCTAAGATTTCTATATTTGCAATAATGACAAAATTTTGAAAATCTTAACTGGTGAAGTTTGGGCTGGTCTTTATCTTAATGATAAATGGTAAACAATGAAAAAAATGTAATAGGATCCAAATCTAGAAATAATCTCGCTGTTTTCTCAGCCCATGGTATTTTAAATTTTTAATCACTAATTACTAATAATTACTAATTAGCATGTCCATTGTTTGTCACTAATACATGTATTGAATACATGGTTTTTAAAGCAAAGAGATTTGGTTATTAGTTGGATGATTAGCTCTCTGGTTGGTAAAAAGTAATTAGGTTAATTTACAGTAGAAGAGTTTATTGAGTCAAAAAAAGCAGTTGAGTTTATAACTAATAACAGACAACTTAACATAGTGAATTCAAAGGATTTCATAAAATTGACGATTTAATTAATTAATAAATATAAAATAATATATAAATATTTTTTTATTTAAAAATTAATTTTTAAAAATTAAAATAATAAAAGTAAAAACAAGTGAAAAAATAAATATATTCAAATTTTAATTAAAAAAACACGGTAAACTCACGAGAAACTTATCGTTATTAAGCAACTCTACTTAATCACACAAATTTCTACCTCATAAGTTATCTAGGGATTTGAGCAAAACAGTGCCTTAATCATTTATAGCACATATCGCATAAGTATTACATGACTACACGTGAATGTGAAGGCAAGAATTGAAAAATAATGTTTTTTTTTCACAGAATTTGAAAATGAATTTGATACGGTACAAATTTAGTGAAGTTTATATAAAAAATAAATAACTAAAAATGTGAAGTCACTAATCTCAACCATAGATAAAAAAAAAACTGAACAATTGAGATTTTAAATTTTTTATTTACATATAATGACGTCAATTTACTCAGTCCTGAAAAGTATAGGATTTTTAGGTGATTAGAAGAAATGTTGGGTGAGAAATATGCCAAATGTTGAATAGACGTTTGGCTCCCCGCATCTTTATAACTTCCATTCCATAATAAAGATGAAGTCAAAGCACTATTATATGCAACTTGATTCTTTTTCCTATTTTGGCATTCAGTGCACTATTATTTGGCCTTCATTTTCGGAACCGACATTGTCTAAGGAGGTCTTATTTGTTTTGTAAATCAGATTTACACGTTAAACTTTAGCCACATACATTTATACTATAATTTTTCACAACAAGCAAGTCAATTGGAGTTGGTTGATGTCAACTTGTTCGTCAACTATATTACACGGTAAATTTTAATGAGATGACAAATCGTGTTTTTCCTTCTTATTATTAAGTGCAACTCAAAAATAGTTACTGTTATGATGACGCGTAAGTTCGAATTCGGGATGTTAATTTGAATTGTGTCATTAAACTGTTTGAAATAAGGAAAAAATTGAATGATTATACCTAAAACAAAAGTACATTTAATTAATTTATGAATATTTTTATGGTAGAATTCAGGACAATATATATATCAATAGAGTTGAGATTCTCTCTATTTTTCAAAAAAAATAAAGAACGTTATTACTATAATTTTTATGAATAAAGTTAATAAATGTTTAAATTTATGTCACATGTTTTAAAATGTGTGTAAATATATACAAAATTATTGTAATAGAAGAAATGGAGAGGATAATAATTTAGGTAAAAAATAATACGAGAGAATATTTTTATTTACAAGTCCTAAAATCATGTTGCATTTTCCCCTAAAATAATTATGCGGCATTAAATATGAGAGAAAAGGAAAGATGAACAATTAATATTAAAAAAGACAATTCAAAAAATAAAAAGACATTTCAATGTAAATTACTGTATTGACGAGTCACATTAAATATATATGCTAAATATTTAGTTATTAGGCTTCAATAATAAATTTCACACAGAAAATGTGGTCTATTTTAAATTAAAAAAAATGATTTTCTTTGAAGCATTTCATGATATAGAGATATATAGGATAAGAGCTAAAGTGGGATAATGATAAACTGTGATATAGACTTTTTTATTTATTTATAAACTTCCAACCAAAGCTATTAGTTATTGGTAGTTAACTTTGGTGTTTTCCTTGTATAAGGGTATAAATGTGTTAGTAATATAAATAATTAAAAAGTCTTAGTTAAGAAATTTAGTAATTTTTTTTGTTCTTATGAGAGAAATAAAAAAGGAAAAATAAAATAAAGGGTTATTCTTTATATAGGACACATTAAGAGTATCAGCTAATAAGACTGAAAAACAAATTAATGTGACTAATAAATCATAGTTAGATAATTCAAGCTATTCGTTCTCATCTTCACTAAAATATCTGCAAAAGCATTCCTTTCCCAAAGAATGTGGGGAAGAGTAATCGATCAATCTCTTTGCATGAAATCTCTAATGATGCAATTAATGAAGAATACTTGTAGCGACCAGTTGAACCACATGAAGCGAGTCAGAACAACATAAGACTTTCTTTCAGTACCCAACTTGCCAACGTAACTGCATTCCTTTTAAGAGCGCTTGAATTAATGTGTGAAGAATATTGGACCATCTGACACTTCCATAGAAGCCAAATTGGAAGATTCCATCATGGTTCTGCACCAAGCCTCCAAAATATGTTTTCCCTAGATTTGTAAGAGCACTACCACCATGGTATCCACATCTTCTTTTGTCCAAGACACCTCTGAAATTGGTCGACAGGGATGAAATGATGAATTCCAGAACGCTTTCTGAGCAACTTGTAATTGGGCAAAAATTGCTGCTACAATCTAATATCTCACAAGATGAGTTCCATCAAAGATGAACTTACTGCGCGAGATCCAAATATTCCACATGATCAACGAAGCAAAGAGACCAACTCCACCTACTAAACTTGCAAGAATTTTAGGAATATTCTCCAAGCCAATATTATGGCAGGTCATCTGCACATCATTTAATCCACTAACTAGTCCAAATTTCAACAGTCCAAGGGCAAAAAAGCACACAGTGAGAGATGGTTTCCTCTTCGCTACAAAAGGGGCAAGTGGCGGATGAGCCAACTCTTCTTTGGCACAAGACATCTCTAGTGGGTAGAGATCAGTGACAAGCTTGCCAAATGAGAAATTGCACACTAGCTGATAGTTGTAACTTCTAAATCTAAAACCAAGATTCTTGAGAAGAGACAATATGAGATTATGACAAAAGCCAATTGTAACCATCATTAGTCGTGAATTGACAATCTAGATTATCATTCCAAATCCAAGTATCTTATAAAGACTCAACAAAACAAAGAAAGGAAAAGGAAGGAACCCATCTCTTGGAGTTTGAAGTAGAAAAGAATGAGATGGGGAAAAGCCCTATCCCTCTTAGCCTCATTATTCCCCTAGCTTTGGCCTTCTTTTTTAGCCTCACTCTTCTCTTAGTTTGGTCTTCTTATTCTTCCTCTAGGTCACAAGCAAAACCCTCACATTCTCTCTACTTCATTTTCATTTTCTCCCTCTCTTTAGGTCTCTCCTTTTTTTTCATCTATTCTAGTGAGAAGTTTTTTTTTTAAAATAAAATAAAAGTGGGTATGGGTTATGTATTGGGTAACCGTGTATGTATCAAGAGGGAGGATGAGAAAATTGACTTTCTTTGGTCAACTTAAATGAATGGTAATGTTGGGCCTAAGTTGTTTTCTGTTTCTTAAGGTCTTTACAACTAATTTCTCCTTACTCCCTCATAATTTACTCTGAAAGCATTTATCAATCTAAATTATAATTTGTAAAATAATAGATGCACACTCAACATACAAGAAACTTTAAACATACTTTAAATAATTAACGAGGAGGTAGATTGAGGGATATTACATTATCCATTTTAGGTATTAAAACAACAAAAGACTCAGCAACTTGGGGATTCATTTGTCCGTACTCGAAAGCTTTCTTCACAAACATCCAGACATCATCACCAATATTGTCCCAAAACATGTTAAAGAAAATAGGTTGAAACCCATCAAGACTTAGAACTTTGTAGGACTTTATCTCATAAAGGCTTGGTGGACTTCTTACTTAGTAACTATAGCCCTTTATTATATTTTGTTGATCAAAACTGAGAAATGTATAATTCACCATTAGAGGCGGTTCAGTCAGGTGATCTTTAGTTCCAAAAAGGCTTTTAATGAAATGAAGAGCTTCCTCTTTTAACATGTGACTATCAGTGCACCATTTACCTGAGGGAAGGTTAAGGTCGTGAATCTTGTTTTGAAGACTGGCCCGAGGTAAGGTCACTAAAGAACCGCTTTAGACCTCCATGAAAAATACATTTTTTACTTTATAAAAAGGCCTCAAAAAAAATTTACTAAATAAAAATGCCTTAGATTTTAATATTTTTAAAATTAAAACATATAAATATTTTCTAAATTTAATATTATCTCAACAATATTAAATCGATTGAAAAAAAAATTACATAACATCAATTGTACAAATTCAGTGATGTCATATTAAAATTTAGAAAATTCTCTATTAGCCTTATATTAAAATTCACTTTAAGCCTCCAAATATGTTGGGTCAGCCCTGCTTGTTTCTCTTTCTTAGAATAATGGCTTAAGAATGAAAGAATGAGGTATTGTGACTACCTAATTTAACCATTTTCTCTCTCAACTTTTGGAGCCAAAAGGTCTCCTCTTTCAAGAGGATATTCTCATACTCATAAAGTGAAGGTGCAAACACGAGAAGAGGGGGTTGAATTATGTTTGACTTAACTTGAATACTTTTCCTGTTTTAATACTTTTAAAACAAAACTTGATGTATAATTAAAACAGAGTTAGCAGCGGATAAAAATAAAAATAAAACTCAGTTTTTATACTGGTTCACCGTTAACGAGGCTACGTCCAGTCCCTTCGCCTTGAAGGATTTCACTAATTCAACCTTGAATTACAACCTTGCTACTGACCCTCCAAGTCAGTCTTCTCAAATAGTCTAACAATCCTAGACTTCTTTGAGGAAAAACAACTCCTGTTCTTCAGCCAATCGGACACCCCAGATTGTAGAAGAATTCACAACACTATGAATCTAATTGCTAAGTACCTTGCTACCCTTTCTGAATCCCTCAGTTTTGTAGACTCTACTTCAACAACTTAGATACAACCCTATCTAATTGCCAAGTAACCTGCTACCTCTACTGACTCCCTCAGATTGTAGACTTTACTTCAACAACTTAGATTTGCCACAGTGGAAAGAAAATAACTGAGTACTTGCTTCTTGAAAGCTGAAACTCACAATTGACTTATATGAAAATTTGAGAGTGGTTGCTTTGGAAGTGTATGACTCTTTTGTGATTTTCGATATTGAGTATTCTGCCTTGAGCCTCCTTTTATAGATGCAGATTTGAGCCTCTTCCAAGCTTAATTTCGAGCTGAATCTTGCTGGATTCTCTGTAAAAATAACTTGACCAATTGGGCTTCATATAAATAAAAAACATATCTTTTTAAGCCTCAGATTTCTTTCAAAAAATAACCGGCCAATCAAATCCTTTCATTGCTTCCCGCCATAGCTCCTGAATTCCACAATACTTCACTTTATTTTTGTAACAAATCTTTTTAATACTTTGATCAAAATAAATTGAAATCTCCACCGTTGATCAATTCTGGACCATCAGATTTTCTTGCACTAGTCCACATCTGGACCAAACTAATTGCAATGTTGTGATCCTCTGAATTCGGCCTTCCCTGGACCACACTTCCTGACCCTCTGATCTTTTGATTTCGGCCATCTTGGATGCGCACCTGATATGCTATAATCCTCTGAATTCGGCCTTTGCTGGACTATACATTATGTCCCTCTGATTTCACCCAACACTGGGCCATGGTCTGATTTTCTGATCTTGACCATCACTGGACCAAATAATTATTTATGAACCATTGATCTGGAAGTCTTTACTCTGATCTGGACAGATTCTGGAATTTGGTCTGGAACAAACTGAAATTAACTTGAACAAAAAATATTTCAGTCTGGACATTTTACCTTTGATTTTAGACCAGGTCTGGATTGATTCTGGAATTCATTTCTTCTAGTCTGGACTTAGTTCTATGCCCTGAATCATGCTATCTTATGGTCTGGGCCAAATCTGGATTGATCCACTTGTTCTGGACTCATAAACATACCTTCTGGTGAAGTTTGGAACAAGTCTGGACTGTATAATTTTTCACTGCCAGACCATCTTCTGGTCGGAATAACTTCTGGAATAAAATTGATATTTGATTCCTGTTTGTCTGGAACAACTTTCCTTTTGGCAGGCTTTCCAATGGTATGATCCATGTTTCATTCTGATTTTTATTCCTTCTGATCTGGGCCATCAAAGATATCTTCTGGTCATGTTTTGATATTCCTGGAGTATCTTCTGGTCATTCCAGAATTCATTTTTCTGGAATCCTTTGATCACTGCTTCTGATTCCTTCAGTTTCTGGGGCATTTAACTTAATAATTCAAAGTACAAAATAAGTTTACATAGAGTACATTTGTAAGCATCAAAATCCTAAGTACTTATAACCAACTTGGTTCCAACATAAAGAAGTTTACGCTGCAAAATAAGAAGAGAAGTTGAATATACACACTTCAACGAACATTGAATTTCGTGCAAACTTGGCTCATATTCTCGTTGCTTATGAAAGATGTTGCTTATGTTTGACATTTCTTTGGGCAATTGATATATCCTCATAGTCTTTATTCCAAGCATTTTCTACAATGGTAGGGTAAATTTCATGAGTGCACCAAGCTGCGTAAAACCGAAAAGACCTCCTTTCCCTCAACGCAACCACATTACAACACTGCAACAAAATAGGATTATTATCAGATTGCTGACGAACTAGATGCTCAACAATAGCTTCTATAAATTGGAGCATCCAATTCAAATCATTAAGTCCCCTATTTAGTCTTCTTAAAATGAACTAACCACCTCCACAATTAGTCTGCCATGTAAAATTACTACTCAAAATCTCCATGTCAAAGAGATCACAATCTGAAAGAACTTGAGCAATCCTAGAATCCCGAAATTGTAAAAAAATACACCCACGTTGCTCGGGAGGAAGCAAAATTTCATTGAAATCCCCTAACAACATTGCAGGGATGACCATTCAAGAACACAAGTCACATATAATTCCACAACTTCTCCCTAATCGAGGTGATGGGGTTAGCATAAACACCTGCACAAATCCACTTAGCATTATTATGAGCCACCTCTAAAGTAATGCACTAAGGAAAACTCTCCACCACAGAGAAGGAGAAATGACTAGTAGTGTTCCTTAACTCCCACAAATACCCTGCACAACCTTCTACTTCAACAATCTTAATCGGCCTATAGCTTTCAATATCCAAAAATCTCTTAGAATTTTCAAAACAAGTATGAGTTTTACTAAGAAATATTAGGTTCAGTTTAAGGTGACCCAAAATCTCGTGCATGTGGCTATGGCTGTTGTGGCTAGCAAAACCTATAACATTCAAAGAGGGTACAAAAATATATTTAAAATACATCATGATAGCACTAACGGAGAAAAGAAAACAACACTGACTGATAGTTTTTCATCATATGCATATTTTTCATTGTTTTTAATCTTATTTATCTTTAAGCATTAGTTAACTTAAGGAGTTGTTTGATATAGTTTGTCGATTTATATTCTTGAATTTCATTAAATACTTATGCTCTTATTTCCTTGATTAAGTAGATATTTTTCGTAGTTTTGTGTTATTTCGGTATTTAAGTGCAGTGCTGAATTTTGGTCAGAAATTAACATAATATATGTGAAGTATTTTAACCATATATGGAGTTGTAGATGCCCAATTAGAGTCCAACCAAATTCAAATGAAAGCTAAGCTTCATAGCTACATCATTTATGAATACACCCGAACCAATTTCGGACTCAAAAGGGGAGAAAAACGCAATAAAAGTCAGACAACAAATGTTATGCATTGTCTATAGTATTTTGACAATATGCTTATGTCTAGAAGTGTTGGAGCGCCCCTGGCTTGCGTTGGGGCGTATGACGCGCTGCAAAATGCGTAAAAATGCATTTTTCTCACTTTCTAGGGATCTGTGCCCTAGTAGAGAAACTCACATGAGGTTGGTTCTGACACCATTGAAGGAGTTTTTATCAAGAATCATTCGTGAATCTTTCTTATAATTCTTTTTTAATATTTATCTTTTGTCTTTCTGTCTTGAGTAATTAAACCTATTTGTTAGGGATTAGTGAAATAAGATGAAACTTTTATTTGTCTGGTTTAATTTCTAGTTATATGAATGAGTTTATTGAATTATTTTTCTCATATTTGTACTTAATGCTTTTTATTGCTTGATCAACTTTAAACTGTTTTACGATTCGTACTTTGACACAAAAGTGAACTTTACGAATGTTTGAGATGAGAAATTCATGATATTGAGGGATAGATGCAGATCATGAAACCAATTGAATTATTTGCAATAGACAATAATTTAATAAGAGAATCCTTGTACCGTAAAGCTTAATTCTAATCTTAAATCCATTAAGAAATTAAGGGTTAAATTGGAATTAAAGGTTTTGTCGCTAAGGAATTAGGGCAAGAATAATAAAGAGAATCGGTAATAGTTCAATAAAGGAATCTAGTAACTATGATCAAATTAGAAACCAAAGTTGGATTTGAGTTGAAGCTTATCCCTGACATTTTTCTTATTATAAAAGTTCAATACTATTACTTTTGTTAGTTTCAAAAATTATTTCAATCAATTCAAAAACTTTTTTTTATCGATTTTAGTAATTAAATGTAATTTGATAGTATAACGGAATCGTTGAATTTGACACTCGGTACTACCGTTTTTATTACTTGCAACGATTTAACATTTTATGAGAGTTAAAAAAAAGGTTTAAAATTTATCGTGATAACACTAAAGGAGAAAAGATAACCATATTGACCCTTATGATGTGGGTGCCTTGGCCACCGTATCATATCATCCCTATCAACCATCTCTCGTCCATCCTTATCATAGGAAAAACTCATTCTATTATCTAGTAATTTGACCTAACTCCTATCGGGATTAGGTGGCTCAGTATCTTCCACAAATTGTAGCCTGTTTAGACCCAAAGTGATGGCTGGCATAGTAGGTTTAATATCGTAAGAAAGAAGATATCATAAATTTTTGGAGTAACGTAATCTTGGTTTGTACGCTTCTTGAAAGGAACAACTCTCCCTCCATTAATTTTACTACCGTGTAGCAATAAAAATTGACTATATTGGATACTATTCGGTCCATTAGAAATCGCTTTGGGAGGAATATTCACAAGTTCCACATTTTCTTTCAATATTGTTTCATGTCTTTGCCTTTTTTTCTTCTTCTATCCATGCCATTTCCTTTTAGCTTCTCAAGCAACAAGGAATTAGTGCCAGTAACAAATTTCGAACTTACATTTACATTTATGAAATTGATTTTAAATTTTATATCATATAAACATGGGCTCACCCCATATGGGCCACACAACCAAGCCTGATAAAACACGGGCTTGTCCCTTCAAATTTCAGTGTTTTTAGCCCGGCTTGTAGATATCTGTTAAAAATTCGAGTTAGTTTATATGGGCTATGGGTAGCCCGATACCAACACAAACAAAAAAATTAAACCCAATACAATATACCCATATGACAAATAACTCAACTGGCTCTAAAAGCTAAACAAGCAATAACATATACAAAAAATAATAGATAACCATAGCACTAACACAACCAGAAAGAAAGTAAAATGATAATAACTTTTGTATTATATTAGAAAAAGGATGTTACAAAATATAAAAAGTTACTTACTTTTAAAAATAAAAAAATTACAATATTTAATATTACAACTTCTTTAAAAGATTTACGTGGCAGACCCGAAAGTCCACATTTGATTTAGATTTAGGTACTATATTTTTAACCCATTCGTTGGAACTTAGAATATACTAGTGCGTGTGAGTTAAAAAAGTTAGAGTCCTACATTTGATAGTTTTCACACAATACTAGTGTATATAAAGTGGAGGTGAAACTATTGAAGTGTGCCTCAAGGAGTATGAAGATTTGTAACAGGAGAGGATGCACATATCACTTGACAATCACTTGAGTGTATCAACGCTGTTTGTGAAAACATCACACCAAGCTAAACGCATTACTCAACTTCTTCTCTTTTCTTCTTCTTCTTTTTCTGTTCCATACACTTCCAAGCAACTTCTACTCTTTCTTTTTATCCCTCTAATATTCAATGTGGTCTCAGTACCATTGTTCCTTCGGTTTGTGAGTGGTCTCAGTACCACAATCCATTTTGTTTGCGAGTGGTCTTAGTGTCATATTCAAAGTGGTCTTAGCGCCGAATTTGAGGATGTAGTTATTGAGCGGACCTTATAGTGCAACAGAAGTTCAATATAGTTTTGACTGAGCTTTTTTATCTTGGGGACTTCGTGGTTGTTAGTCAGCTTACACAATTTTTTATAGTGCCACGAAAGGCCTTAAAGAAAACGATCTAGTACGAAACTTACCCTAATAATTTCATTAGTTACAAAAATATTTTCAAAGAAATTTAATTTCAAAGATAACACCGCTTTTAAATAGGACTTTTTAATTTGATTCAATAAAGTTCGTAGCTCGTTTTGAAAACTCAAACTTGTGTTATTGTGTCGTTATATTGACTCACTTTGGTATTATATTTTGGGATATGTAGAACCGTCTCTTAGATAATGTTAGTGATAAGAGTGGGTTGGGCCCCACAAGTGATGAGGGAGATCTGTTAGTTAATAGAAATGAGATGAGGTCTAAGAAGTAGCGAGTATATGTGAGAAAGAATAAGAAAGGGAATGCAGGACAATTGTGATTGCCTAGCTGACATAGTTAGTTAGTATTCCACTAATAAATAGGAGTGTATTGGGAATTAGTTCAGGGAGTTTTTATATCATTTTTCGGTTGCACCTTAGAGGTTGGGTAGTGAGAGAATTGTTTGTAACTGAGAAGCATTAGCTCTGCAATCATTTTTTGTTTTCGTACTCATTAATACAATAATTCTCTTCATCTAATTCTATCATACCTCTATTCTATCAATTGGTCAGACCTGCTGTGTTCATGCAAACCAGAATGGACGCAAGAATCATCGGAATGGAGGATCGCTTGGGACGTGTGGAGGACAGTAATAAGTCGTTACGTGAATTCATTGGTTCTGAAATTCAGAGAGCATTGGCGATGTGTAACACGTCTCAGGATAATGTTACGCCGCTTGCTGAATTCCGTTTAGCTGCGAAAAAGGTGGAATTGCCGGAGTTTAACGATGATGATCCAGTTGCTTGGATCGCTCGAGTAGAAACGTATTTCGAAGTACAATGCATTTCTGTAGATGTGAGGATTCAATTGACGAAGCTTAGTATGGAAGGTCCTACAATTCATTGGTTCAATTTATGGCGCGATAATACAGAGGATCTGTCTTGGGAGAGTTTGACGATAGTGATGATCATTCATTTTGGGGGTAGTTGTTTGGAGAATCCTTTTTGAGGAATTGAAGGAATTAAAACAATCTGGATGAGTGGAAGATTACATTGTTGAATTTGAATTGTATTCTGCACAGTGTGGCCGTTTAACAAAACAACAGTTTCTTGGTTATTTCATTGGTGGTTTACATCATGACATTTGTTCTCATGTGCATTCCTTCAAGCCTCGTAATCGTTACTTAGTGTTGCAATTGGCTCGTGATGTTGAGAGTGAATTTGCAACTCTTTCGGGGTAGGGATCTGTATCTTGCTACAAACCGGGTCAAGGTTCTTGGGCCTGATTTCAAAAACTTAATTGGGCCTTTCACGAAGAGAAAAGGAACAGATCTGCAAACACCCAAATTAGCAACAACGTGGGTAAAATGCGTATGGAGTTGGGTCCTGGATCTCAAACTGGGTCAACACGCCTTCCCAATTATACAACATCTTCACGTCTAAATTTCGTTGACGTTTCACGCCGTCATGCACGTGGTGTTCGCTATTTACCAAGTGCAGAGGCTAATGAGCATCGCGCAAAGGGACTCTGTTTTCGTTGCAATGAACGATGGGATCCCCTCCATCAATGTGCAACCAAGTAGTTATAATTGATTATCTTGGGGGATGATGAAGTGGTCAAAGATGAAGGAGAGATTGTGGTGTTGGAGGTTGCGTCGAAAGAAGAGATTGAACAAGAGGAGTTAGAATGTAATGGGATGGGAGTTTTTGGCGTATCCACCAGTCCAAACCAGGTTTGCACAATGAAAGTGGAGGGCTGTTTGCAAGGTGCACCTATTTTTGCTTTTATTGACAGTGGAGCCACACATAATTTCATATCTCCTAAGGTGGTTGAAGCTCTGGGACTGCCTATGGTACCTTATAATCCCTTGGGTGTTAAGTTAGGAGATGGTCATCGTGTCCTAACTATGGGTAGGTTTCAGGGAATTTAGATGGACGTGGGAACGCTGCAGATTTGTTTTGATGCTTATGTGTTGGAGTTATGAGGTGTGGATAAGATTTTGGGAGTTGTTTGGCTGGAAACTTTGGGGAATGTGACCATGGATTGGAAAGGAATGTCTATGGTGTTCAACCATAAAGGTAGTAAGGTGAAATTCCTTGGCCAAGCTTTAGATGAGAAGATGGCAACTTTCCAAAGCATTATCACTCCTTCCCGAATGATACCAGGTTGTGAATGGCCTACCTTGATGGAGGTGATTGGCTCACATGTGCCTTGTGTCTCTGATCAATAGACTATGGAGTTGTAAAGGTTGTTAGATCAGTTTTCTATTGTTTTTAAAAGAAATCCAGGGTCTTCCTCCAACAAGAAACACTAGCCATTCCATTGAACTTTTGTAGGGTGCTAGTCCGATAAGTTTTAGGCCTTACAAATATACTCATTTAAACAAGGATGAAATTGAAAAACAGATTCAGAGCCTTATACAGCAAGGGGTGATTACAAACAGCACTAGTGCTTTCTCTACTCCAGTTATTTTGGTCAAGAAAAAGGATCAATCTTGGCGCATGTGTGTAGATTACCGTGCACTCAACAAGGTTACAATTCAAAACAAGTACCTTATCCTTGTTGTAGATGAATTGTTAGATGAGTTACATGGCTCAGATCATTTCTATAAGCTTGATCTTAAATCTGGTTATCATCAGATTCATATGAAGGAAGAGGACATTCATAAAACTGCATGTCGTACTTATGAGGGTCACTATGAGTTTATGGTGATGCCATTTGGCCTTACCAATGCTCCTACAACCTTTCAATCGGTGATGAGTGATTTTTTTAAGGAAGTTTGTATTGGTTTTTTTTTATGACATATTAGTGTACAACACTAGTTGGACTGCTCATTTGCAACACTTGGAGATGGTTCTAAATATTTTGAAACAACATGAGTTTGTGGCTTACAGGAAGAAGTGCGCTTTTGGTCAACACCAAGTGGAATACTTAGGGTCACGTCATTTACAAAGCAGGGGTTATTGTGGATCCTGTCAAGTTTAGCAGTGTGTTACAATGGCCAATCCCTAAGAATGTCAAGGGGGTGAGAGGTTTTTTGGGGTTAACTGGTTACTATAGAAAGTTTATAGCTAACTATGGGAAAATTGCTAAACCCTTGATAGAGTTGACAAAGAAGGATGGTTTTAGATGGAATGTTGCGGCTATTGAAGCTTTTGGGAAATTAAAAGTAGTTGTTACAACTGCCTAAGTTTTAGCCCTGACTAATTTCAAATTTCCATTTGAAATTGAATGTGATGCCTCAAGTAAAGGGATTGGTGCTGTGTTGTTGCAATCTAAACATCGCATTGCATATTTTAGCAAGGCTTTTGAATCATCGAGGTTATCCAAATCAGCCTATGATAATGAGTTGATGGCTTAGGTGTTAGCTATTCAACATTGGAGACATTATTTGTTAGGAAGGCGCTTTGTGGTTTATTTTGATCAAAAGAGACTTAAACACATGTTATAGCAACGTATTACCACAACAAATCAACAAGAATGGATAGCTAAGTTGCTGGTTTTTGAATTTGAGGTGGTGTATAAGGTGGGAGTGGAAAATAAGGTGGTTGATGCTTTATCGAGAGAACATGAGGATGCTGAGATTCATGCTCTTAAATCCTATCCTATTTGGCAGCATAGCAGCCAATTGCAACATGAGGTATTGCAAAATCTCTGGCTTAAAAGCATTGTAGAGGCTATTCAAAATACTCCTAATGCTAAACTTGGGTTTTCTTTAAAAGGTGACATCTTAATCTACAAAAATAGGTTAGTTATACCAGCTAACTCACCACTTATTGAGAATCTACTTAAGGATTTTCATTCTTCTCCTAGAAAGGGTCATTCTAGCTACCTACGCACTTATAGGAGAATGGCAGACACCTTATACTGGCACGGGATGATGAAAAGGGTGCAAGAATTTGTGAAAGCCTGTGACACTTGTCAATGACAAAAATATGCCGCAACTACGCCTAGTGGGTTACTACAGCCATTACTTATTCCAGTTTTGGTGTGGAGTGAGATATCTATGGATTTCATTACTTGTTTGCCTAAAAGTAATGGATTTAAGGCTATCTTGGTTGTTGTGGATCGTCTCTCCAAGTATCGCCATTTCATTCCTCTTAAACATCCATTTACGGCTCGCTCCATTGCTGCTATTCTTGTGAAGGACGTGGTTAGACTACATGCAATTCCAGAGTCAATTCTTAGTGATCGTGACCCTTTGCTTGTGAGTATTTTTTTGAAAGATTTGTTTAAGCTAGTAGGCACGGTGGTTAAAATGTTATCAGCATATCATCCACAAACTGATTGCCAAACGGAAGTGATTAACTGTTGTTTAAAGGCCTATCTACGTTGTTTTATTGTTGATCAACCTAAGACATGGGCACATTGGATTCCTTGGGCAGAACTGTGGTAAAATACCACATTCTATGTATCCACAGGGTTCACCCCTTTTGAGGTGGTGTATGGTAAGAGGCCTCCAGTATTGGTGCATTTTTTGGAGGGTGAAACTAGAGTAGAAGTTGTAGCACAAGAGTTAAGGGAGAGGGATGAAGCGTTGTGTCAATTGAAAACCAATTTACTCAAAACTCAAGAGTACATGAAATACCAAGCTGATAAGAAATGCAAGGCAGTGCAATTTGAGGTTGGTGATTCGGTTTTGCTCAAATTACGTCCTCACTAATAGCAATCGGTTGTGCGTAGGATCCATCAAAAATTGGCTCCCAGGTTTTTTGGTCTGTATCAAGTCATTAAGAAGATAGGGCAGGTTGCTTACAAGTTACTGCTACTAGCAACATCTAAAATACATCATATTTTTCATGTGTCTCAATTGAAGAAAGTTGTGGGCAATTATACTGCTACTACTCAGTTACCTATCAGTTTGGAGTCTGAAAATGGAGACATTATTCCTGCTAAGGTTTTGTCATTGAGATATAAGTTTGATTGTGGGCAGCATAAGAGAGAATGGTTGATTCAATGGAAAGGGATGAATGTTGGAGATGTTACTTGGGAAGAGGAATTGTTGCTGAAGAGTCAATTCTTTGAATTGCTCCTTGAGGACAAGGCTACTGTTGAAGGTGGGGTTGATGATAGGAATGGGTTGGGCCCCACGAGTGATGAGGATGATCTGTTGGTTAACAGAAATGAGATGAGGTCTAAGCAGTGGCGAGTATATGTGAGAAAGAATAAGAAAGGGAATGCACGAAAAGTGTGATTGCCTAGCTCGCATAGTTAGTTAGTATTCCCCTAATAAATAGGAGTGTATAGGGAATTAGTTCAGGGAGTTTTTGTCATTTTTTAGTTGCACCTTAGAGGTTGGGCAATGAGAGAATTGTTTTCTCTAACTGAGGAGCATTAGCTCTGGAATCATTTTCTGTTTTCGTACTCATTAATACAATAATTCTCTTCATCTAATTCTATCATACCTTTGTTCTATCAGTTACATTCGAGGTTTAGATTCATTTTCTCCTATGACTTTATATTTTTGCGTTGATTAAGTGACCATTTTTATTCTAAAGGTTTATATTTTGAACAAGTTTTCTTGTAATTTTATTATTTTTATTTCGTTGATAACTTTTGGAGTAAAATGTATCACACTTAATGGTATAGACATTGACTATCTTTAGTCATGTTGGAGTACTTTGTGAGCTTCATGTGTAGTTTTAGTGTCTTTGGATAGTATCTAGAACGAGATAGTTTTAGTGTCTTTGGATATTTAAGTGTTTGTTCTTTCATTGTTAAAAAGAAATGACTAACTAGAACGATTACGTGGTAAAATGTTATTATTTGGTGGACTTGTTGAAATTATGCAACAGAATAAGAATAATCATGAACTACTACTTGGACAATATATTTTTGTGAAATTTCAAAAACATCGCAATGATCTCCTTAGAAAAATTGCAACACACCACTCTTTGCATTCTACTAGTATGTTGATATCAACACATTTTACCCTCTACCTCAATATTAGATTCCTATGTGAAAGATTTTAGAAAGGTGATATTGGGTTAATTTTGTTTTTTCCTATTGCTAAAGTATACTCTGTTTTTTTTCATAATATATGTGTTTTGAATTTGGATAAGAAGTCGAACGAGCAAAACATACAAATTAAGGTTTAATTGGTTTAATTATGGTTAAATTAGATAATATTTTAAATAAATAAATGTATTGATAAAATTTATAGATGATTAATTATATCATAAATTATACAATAAGATTCAAAAGTAAACAAATAATTGATAACAAATACATAAAAATAAAATAAAATAAAATAAACCAGGTCACAAAACAAAAAAATTGCATTTATGAAACATGATAATTAATAGTTAAAAAAAGATAATGGCCATATAAGTCAGGCCCAGTCCATGTAAACAAAACAAAAGTTAGGCCCAATACACTTTCAAAAGAAAACCTTTATACATTGGTATTAGGAAAAATAAAAATACAATATGATCTCCACTGTTTAAGCTCTGCACCTACATACTACATCATCTTTCTCTTTTCTTTTTGATGTTGTCAATACCTACAAAATCTTTCAAGTTGCAATTTTTTCTTTCTCATGGAGCTAGTTTCTTTTATTAAGATGTATTGTGTGGTTGAAAATGCAAGGTAAATGGAGCCAGTGTCTTTTCTACCAACAATATATTGTTGCACCATAGAGAGTTCGTACAGAAAGGAATTACATTTGAAAGGTTCGTAAATGGTTCGCTCATTAATCATAAAAAGTATATTCATTAATCATAAGAAGTATATTGTATTTTTTTTTTATGTTCGATAGGAAAAAAAGGTCAAATAAAAGAATTATTCGTATTATTGAATTGTAAGTTTTTAATTTACTTATTGTACATGAACTTTAATTATTATTTTATCATCGTAAAATTTTGAAGGTTATAATAAGTTGCAAGTTTCAAAGTTGAACACAAGTCGACGTGACATGAATCTTTCCTATTGAAAGTTGTTTATAACATAAAATGATACGAACATGAGTGTGGATATTATATAATGATATGAACATTATTTTTGCAGGTATTGTTGATTCATGGACACATATACAAAATATAAATAATATTTCACCAAATTGTATTAGTTAATTGTGAATTTTTTATATATATGTTAATATGATAATCTTATTTTATTTTAACATTTGTTCAAATATTTGGGGGCCCAAACAAATTTCTTATATTGATGGAAGAAGATAACAATATTCGAATTAATAGGTTATGATACTAACTCTATTAATGGGTGATATTTTGTGAAGCAAAATGATTGAACTTTGTCACACTACTCTATATAACTTTTGTAATCAATTATTTTGTAATAGATCTATATATTAATTTGGTATGATATTTTTATTTATGGTCATATTTTGTTGTATATTCGTTTTTAAATTTTAACTCAATTGACAAATACTGATATTACTAGGTTAGACGTTTTATCTCGAGTTTGAACTCGGGACTTATAAATTTTATGTGGAAAGATGTAATTTTTTTTACTTAAATACATATAATTAATTAGAAACTGAAAAATGAGATCCATATTAAAAAAACGCGTTGACGCAATTAATGATAGAATCGACTTTATAAAGAGATAATTAATGCATTTTTTAATATAGAATAATTTAAGAAATTAAATGTTAACTCCATTCTTTATTTAACTGACTCAAAAAATGTTATTTTCCATCCATAATGAATCAAAATATAAGTTTTAAGTCATGTTAAAAGAACCGACTTAATTAAAATGTTTGTTAAGTCGACTTCCAGAATTGAATCAACAACTCGATATTTGTTAAATTGCCTACTATTAGATTTGACTTGGAATTGAATTAATAACTCATTTTAGAATGACTTTAAAAGCTAAATTTGCACTAATGAAATTGTATTAAAATAAATTAGTTTTGTTGAAAAAATGATATAGAGTTATTGGTGGAACTCGTTTGGTAAAAACAAAATTGGGTGATGGGGTGTAAAGAATAATGTTTATTAGGTACTATGATTTAAAAGTTATAGAATGAATAAAATATATATCCGAGACCCATTTAAGCACTCAATTAAGGAAGCTATGTTATAGATACTCTTGTATGAGAGAAAGATAAAGACCTAAATCTAGGGACTAAAGCCCAATACTCCTCAATGATGCTTTGAACACATCTACAAAATATTTTATTCTTATCTAAACCTAACACAACACCTTTGTTATCAAGCTTCCACCTGCATTCTTTGAAACACAACTCGGTGGAAAAGTGAAGACCTAACAAAGCTCTAATGGCTTCAGTGAATAGAGAATCTGACAAGCACTCTTTAGTTTCTGATGATAAATCAAAATTTCATTTATGTGCTAACATAGTTGAATACACATTGATTTCGAAGGTAGTTGGGCGAGGAGGAAATCAACAAACATGGAAAGAGAGATTACAGTTTGAGTGAAACAATAAATCAACCTTGATGAGAGGTTTAGGAACTATTGAAATTGTAATTTAAAGTGATAGTTAGGAAGTTTTAGAAGTTAGTTGGAGACTATTAGTGGCTATTAGTAGTTAGTTACAATAGTTAATCTAACATGTGCTTGATATAAATACAAACTAGTGTAGTTATTTGATACACTATAAATAAAGTGATTTTGATTCTTTTCCTTCCTTATTCTTTCTACCTTTCATCCTTGCAATCTAGGATTGATTACAAGTTAATAACAAGTGCAGTACCATGTTCTAACAATTAGTATCAAGAGTTGGGTTCATAATTAAAGAGAAATAAGAGTGATTGAAAGGAACTCAAAATTTGAGAAAATATAGTGAAAGTGCGAAATACAGAAGTAATCGTGAATGAATCACAAACTTTTCCTTCAAATTTTTCAATTCCTGATGAAAGAATTCAAGTCCAATTCCACTTAAACCAATGTAATATTGGTAACATCATAATATACAATAGATAATATTTGAATAATATTTCATTGTAATATTGTATTTAATAGTTATTAAATAATATATGTAACAGATACATGATTATTATAAATTAATATAAAGTAAGTGCATTTTATGAAATATTATATATATATATATATATATATATATATAATTTATCTAAACGAAAATACTAAAATCAGCAACTATAAATAAATGGCTCTCCCCACTATTGTTTACTCATTTCTTACTTCCTCCCTTGCTAAAATTCTGTCAAAATTCGATCGGTACTCTCCCTCCCTCTCACATTCAACTTAGTGTTAACTCTACCGTTGTGATGCCGACATTCCACCCCGAGTGGAGATTTTGATTCTAAGGCTTGGAGGTCATTTTGTATTCATGTCGAAATATAGGTCGATTTGGTATAAATGAGGGTATCGTCAAACCACCGAAAGTTCTGTTTCTACGTTTGGTTAGTGTTAAGATGATCAAAATACTCTCTAATTATCCTTAATAACCTTAGAGATAGACAGATGGTGCAATTGTGTCTGTGACAAAAATTGTAACGCAAGGACATATATGTTGTGTTGGTTTTCTGAGCAGGTACTTGTCAACACTCACACATTCAAGGGAGCTATTAGGTTGCTGTAGAAATATTTCTTGCTTGTGAATTTGCAACATTTTTAAGGCGGGGCAAGATAATCATGACGATTAGAGTAAAGTTACTATTTAGTAGTGTATGAAGTTCTCACAACTTCATTAGGGATGAGTAGTTAACAATATATAACACTCAATTAGTAAATCTTAGGAGTAACATTGAATGACAGTTCTAAAGTTGATAACTAACCATCGTTAAAAATGATTAATATTGGAATTTGAGAATAATTATTAGTTGTTTGTTAGGACAATATGTTTGTTCCATGTACTGTGTGGACTAATTGATTTTGTTATGATACTTGATAGTTCAATTTTGGGGTGATTTTTATTTCTTTTATTTGATCTAAATAATTATTATATAGGCTTAATATTAAAAAAATATTTGAGTTTTGTATTATGGACTTCATTGGGCTTAATTACTAAAACTTGATAAATGTACCGTGCACTCCCACACTTTGACCTCTCTCACCTCCCATTTTTTGTGAAATGTCCTAATTGTCCTTTTTATTAATTATAAACTCATCTCAAAAAAATTATCATTCACTTTTTAACTTATTCCATTCGAAACTTTCAGAATTCACCCCACAATTCGGAACATTCAAATCTTCGAAATAAAAGTATGTAATTTATATAAAATTCGAATATTTCAAATGTTCGAAGTTAAGTTTTTGTAAATTTTCAAAAGTTTTGAAGAAGGTGCAATTTCGAAAGTTTTTGTAAATTTTTTAAAGTTTCGAAAGGCATATAATTAAAAGTTTGGATGAATTTCAGAAGTTTCATTTGAAGCTAGAAGTTTTGAAGACTTTCGAAAGTTTCGTGTGAAGCTGAAAGTTTCGAACAATTTCGGAAGTTTCATTAGAAGCTGAAAGTTTCAAAAACTTTCGAAAGTTTCATTTCAAGCTGAAAGTTTTGAAAGCAATATTGAAAAATAATTAGTTTTATCTTTTAAATATTGTATTTATATTATTATTATTATTAATTAAATAGAGTAAACTTTTTAGAATTAGACATGAGTAGAGTTGAGGTTCCTGATACAATGACGACTATAGATTCTACAGATAAATTTATCACTGATCATGTATTTTTACCGATAATTAATTTTACAAGTTTTAGTTTTAATGTATTAACATGTATTGATGTTTTATTTGAAATATATGTTGTAGATATTTCCCTCTCGAGAAGCAGTATTTGAATGGGCAAAATAAATTAGAATGCAAAATGGAATTTTAATTGTTACCATTCGATCAGATAAAGCAACGAGAAAGAGAGGCAGAAAAGACAAATTAATTTTGGGATGCGAAAGAGGCGGAAGATATAAATCAAAATCAACAGTAACATGTTCTCACAAGGAAAATTGTCCGTTTAAACTCATATATATACGGTCGAGTTTGGGTGAAGGATGAAAAATTAGTGTGTTCGTTGTGGAACACACAATCACGATTTACCCGATACTTTAGACAACCATTCATGTTTGTGGCGTCTAAATGAAGAGGAGAAAAAATTTGTCAATGACATGACAAAATATAAGCTTGCACCAAGGTTCAATTTGAATGCTTTGAAAGAGAAAAATAAAGATAATGTCACAACTTCCACTCAAATATATAAAACAAGGAGTACTTATCGATCATCTTTGAGAGGTTCGTACACAGAAGTGCAACATCTGTTGAAGTTAATACAAAATAAAAATTATGTGCACTGGACAAGAAGATTGAATAATTCAGATTTCTAAGAGACATATTTTGGACGCATCTAGATTGTATAAAGTTGTTGAACACGTTTCATTTTGTTTTGATATGTGATAGTGTAACGCCCTGGATTTTTTTGGATCCAAAACGTTACTTAAAAATACTTTTAGAAAAATTTACGACAATTTTTTTTTGTAAGAATATCTAACATTTACGCTTTTAAAATAATTAGTAACAATCACATTTATTTAATATTATTAAAAAGTATTTATTCAAAGCTAGAACAAAAAAAAACGCTTATTAAAGTTTGGTGACAAGGATTTAACAATAGATATATAAAATATTGCAGCAATCTTATTATTACAAAATTGTCTTGAAAAACCCTATTTTTACCTCACGTTCGCCGCACGTTAATACTCATCAACTACTCTTGAATCTCCTCGAACTCATTAGTACCTAAAATGTTGTTGTAAGGGTCAGTTTTTTCCATCGTCCACATCAAACCAAAGCTAAACATATAGAAGAATAACATAAAACATATAAAAGTAAAAACTTCCAATTTAAAAGAAAAAAATGCGCAAACAGTAAATTGTATATAAAAAAAATATGTATAATGCATGCTCCTAAAACTATATGATCCGGATATAAACCTGCCACTAAGGCAACTTCCACACAGAAAAATCACTCATACCAATGGGGAAAATAAACCTGCCACTAAGGCAACTCCCACGAAGATGCATATGCCATGACATGACCATATATTATCAAAACTATACTCGCACACAGCCCACTAAGAATCATGTCATATGCATTCAACAACAAAAAATCACATTTTTAAAACCATCATCGTATTCACACATCACAAAGATCACATATCACACATCCTTATCATGAGACTCATATATTCATAGACAAATAATCATTAAATAATAATTTTCACCACGTAGGCATAAAATTGGGACTTGACTTCATTTACACCATAAAGATTAAAACTTTATATATAACAAGAACTTCAAACTCCAACTCAAATACATCATCGAATCAAAATCTTATCATATATATATAACGTAAAAAAAAATCATATTTTGCTTCATATCCATCATAAAAATTAACACTTTATCACGTAAAATATAAAAATTCATATTTTACTTCTTATTAGTCTACATTTATTTCTTTCAAAAGCAAGCAATTACGATTATTAATTTCATGTATCCAATTAACGGTCTACCTATAATTTGTGCGGGGAAAAGCCTTACCTTGGCCGCTTTTCTTCCTAGCACGAAGCTCTAAGCCCCCCGAAGTTGTTTACACGAAAATTTTGATGCATGAAGGAGAGGAGGTGTGAAGGAGATGACGGCTAAGGTTTCGGTATTCTTTTCTGCTTATTATTACTTAGTATGGAAATATTGTGGACTTTAGGGAAAATTTAAAGTGAAGATTATTGGGTAGATAGTGTTGGGCCCAAATAAAGAATAGAAGGGAGAAAATATTTTTTTTTTCTTAACCTTGATCATACAAAAACTAAGCCACAAACTCTAAGCCCAAATTTCTATTATAGGTTGGGTCACACCTATCCACAAATCCTTAGCCCAAATTCTTATTGTACTAAAAAAACATCTATATATATATATATATAATTATATAAAACTTCTCCGTTGATTAAATAATTCTTACTAATAATTTTATCAACTACAATAAGTCAAACAAGGCAAATAATTATCACACTTAAATTAATATTGAAAAATATATATATATTTATAAGTCTTAATTATTTTAAATAATAAATTTAGAGGATGTTACAGATAGCACATACAAAACAAATAGATATCGGTTACCGTTGCTTGAAGTTGTCGGTGTAACATCTACTGGTTTGACATTTTCAATTGTATTTGCCTATTTGGAACAAGAACGACAAGATAATTTCATCTGGGAATTTCAAAAGGTAAGAAAGTTGTTCGTATCTGAAAATTTAATTTCTAAAGTTGTTGTGACGAATAGATCTCTAGCTATGATGAATGCTATTGGTGTTGTATTTCCTACTTCAATTCATTTAATGTCTCGTTTTCATATTGAAAAACATGTTAGGGCAAAATGCAAACAATATGTGAGTAAGGATAGACAAGATGAAGTAATGGATTTATCGGGAAAAATTGTATTTTCGGCTAGTGTGGAGGAGTATGATCATCACTTGCAACACATTGAGCTAATGTGTGCCGATATTATTCTTTTTGTTGATTATGTTAAAGATTCATGGTTGACAACTTACAAAGAAAGATTTGTCATGGCTTGGACGAACAGAGTGATGCATTTAGGGAACACAACGACCAACAAGTATTTTTAAATAATGATTTGTATTGTTTTAGAAAAATGATTTAGTAATTTATGTGATTTGTTTTAATTTGTGTTATTTAATTTATTTGTAGAGCTAAGTCTGCTCAATGGAGATTGAAAAACATGTTGCAGACTAGTAAGGGAGACTTGTGTAAAAGTTGGGATGCTGTGAATATGATGTTAAAGAACCAATTGTGTAGCCTCAAATCAACTTTTTAGAAATCTATTCTCGATTTGGAGTATGGGTATAATTCATCATTCTATCAGATATTACATCATTGTGTATCAAGAAAATGTTTTGAAATGATTGACAAACAATTGAAGAAGGTGAAGATTGTAGGTACTGACAAAAAGAAATGTGGTTGCTCAATCAGAACAACTCATGGATTACCATGTGATTGTGAGTTGACAAAATTGCAGATGTCTGGTAATGTTATTCCCTTAGATAGCATTCATATTTTTTGGAGAAAATTAAGCATTGAGCAAGAATTGGAGGATGTAGAATCTTTATCAGATTATGACTTTTCAGAAGAGTTGGAAGCAATGAAGGCATACATGAAGAAACAAGATATTGTTGGTCAAAGGATATTCAGGGCAAATTTGCGTGAACTTGTATTTCCACAAACAACAACAATGCTTCCACCACCTGATAAAGTGAAAACCAAAGGAGGTACTAAAAAGAGAAAAGAATTTGATAGTCCTCGCGATCAATCATATTGGGAGTATGTCGATGCATCTCAAGGATCTCCAAATCAATCATCACAGCGTTCTGCAAGTCAATCATCACAGCGTTCTGCAAGTCAATCATCACAGCGTTCTGCAAGGAAATCATCTAAGATACATTTTCCTACATTTATTCATTCGTATATCGAGGACATAATAGATGTTGAGCTTGATGGAAATTGTGGGTATCGCGCAGTTGGAGCTTTATTAGGTTGGACAGAAGAATCTTGGCCTTTAGTTCGAACACAATTGGAGAAAGAGATCAATTTATATAAAGACCTTTATACCAAAGTTTTCAATGACAACGTTGAAACTGTGCGGAAGTCGTTGATCATTTCTGGATTGGGTGCAAAAGGAAAAGATAAGTGGATGACTATACCAGATTTAGGTTACGTGATTGCAACAAAGTATAATGTCATATTGGTATCGTTGTCTCGTAATCTGAATATCACATTCTTTCTGCTGAATAAAGGACCATCGAAAGACTATTCTCTTAATCATTTAATAGCAATTGGATTCGTCAATGAAAGTCATTGGGTACAGGTAAGTTTTATGATTGATAGTAATGTTTAATAATAATATTTTCTTGTTTAGATAAATTAATGTTTACTATTTTATTGTTCAGATCAAATTGAAGTCTGATTGTCATTTGCCACCTACCTCACAAAAATGGAAAGACTTTTGTAGTGATTGTGCAAAGACATGGCAAATAGCTTATGTAGGACGTATTAAGCATTGGGAACACATTGATCCATCATTTGACAAATCATCTTGTATTTCATTAAGTCAAGATTAGATTATATGTTTGAACTTTTAAACATTTAATTATTATAAAGTTGAATGTACTTATAATTTACTTATGGTTATATGGTAACAAGTTGAACTTTAATCAATTACTTATACGAGATAGATATAAAAAAAAATAGATATTAATACTAAAATAGAAATTCATTATATAAAGCATTCGTAATACAAAATATATTTATACAACTAAATCACAACATACAATCACTAATCGTCTTCTGGGAACATTATGCTTCACTCAGTTAATATGTCATGAACTTCACCAAACGGAGCTACCATATGTAATCCCCTACGTATAAGCTCAGATGCTATGCGGTCTCGTTCCGATGATGGGCCAGCATATGCAGAAGATGATGAAATATGGGGATCATGTGCAGCAGTAGGTGACCTAGAAGTTGGAGCAGCAATAGGTGTACTGGAAGATGGAGCATCAGTGGGTGGAGGGAGGATCAGAGGATGTGAAATATTTACGTACCATGCAAAGTAGTCTGCAGTGACTTCTCTGAGAAACGTCGCCAGAGGAGATAGACTCTGGAATGTAGCTATACATGATCTAACATTATTCTGCTACTCTCAATCTATACTCCTAGGCACCCGAGGAACGTCACCCATAATGCATTGAATACAACCAAATTGTCGAAGACATCGCTCTAGCAGATATGGAATTAAAACTCCTCCCCAACGAAGGTATCCGGAGAACATCAAAGATGCTACAAAAGGATTATTAGCTCGACCATCATCGTATGGCGTAAACAATACATCCTCGAGCAACATAAAATCAAGTCTTCGTCGGTATGTCATCAGTCCACCTTCAACTGCGTGTTTTGCAGTCCACCTACGTGCCCTTAGAAGATGGGCAGAAACCATTCTACTATCACCCCGCTTACATATCCTAGGAAAGTGATCGTAAATCCAGCATTGCACCAGTTAATAAAAGACGAATTAATAAATAAAAACACAACTAAATAATTAAATAAATAAATAAATAAATAACACAACTAAATAAATAAATAAATAAACTTAATATAAATAAATAAATTTGAATACCTGTAATAGGGTCATGTAACCGCCCAACTGTCTAATGTGATGAATGGCTCCATCTCCCAGGTTGTCATATAGCACAACCAGTGCAGCGGCACCCCATGCATAATCCCAACAACGATCTAAATCAACAAACAAACTAACGTATTTTGCTTCCACACGAGTGTGTGTTTTTTTGGCAAAAATGGTGCTGCCAACTAAATGCAATAGATATGTTCTGGCAGCACACTCATACATGTTAGTTTGAATTAAACGCTGATATAAATCGCGCAACCACTGCAACCTATATCGTGCACATTTGTTGTAGTTAACCTTAGCAGCAGCTTCCTCCCAAGTCGCTCCCAATAAGTCATGTGCAGCTCTCAAAGAATTATTAATATTCATATTAACTGGTGCATCAAAAAAATTACCGCGTGGTTTGATGTAAAGGAGAATGGCGACGTCGTCTAACATGATGGTCATCTCTTCGAATGGCAAATGAAATGAGCTGGTCTCTCTATGCCACCTTTTCACATAGGCGGATATCAGACCAGCATCAACCATAGTCAAGTAAGCGGAAGACAAATGTAACAGCCCAGATTCTCGAGTCCAATGCTGTACAGCTTCTGGTAAAGGAACTTCCGCAAACCTTTTCAGCTTCAAACTGTTGGAACCAAGTTGGTTCTAAGTCTTAGGATTTTGATGTTTACAAAAGGACTCAATGTAATCTTATTTTGTACCTTGAATTATTAAATTAAATGCCACCAGAAACTGAAGTAATCAGAAGCAGAAGATCAAAGGATTCCAGAAAATGAATTCTGGAATTACCAGAAGATACTCAGGATCACCAGAAGATATCTATGTTCCAGACCAAGAGGAATCAAATATCATATTTATTCCAGAAGTTATTCTGACCAGAAGATGGCCTGGAAGTGAGAAATTAAAACAGCCCAGACTTGTTCCAAACTCAACCAGAAGATAAGTTAATGAGTCTAGAACAAGAGAATCAATCAAGATCTGACCCAGACCATAAGATAGCATGATTCAGGGCATGAAACTAAGTCCAGACAAGAAGAAATGAATTCCAGAATCAATCCAGACCTGGTCCAAAATCAAAGGTAAAATGTCCATACTGAAATATTTTTTTCTCAAGTTAATTTAAGTTCACTCCAGACCAAGTCCAAAATTTGTCCAGATTAGAGGAAAAATATTCAGTTTAATGGTTCAGAATAAATTATTTGGCCCAGTGATGGCCCAGATCAGAATATCAGACCATGGCCCAGTGTTGGCCGAAATCAGAGGGACGGGATGTGTAGTCCAGCAAAGGCCGAGTTCAGAGGATTACAACATATCAGGTGCGAGTCCAGGATGGCCGAAATCAGAAGATCAGAGGGTTAGGAAGTGTGGTCCAGGGATGGCCGAATTCATAGGATCACAGCATATCAATTTATTTGGTCCAGATGTGGACTAGCGCATTAAGATCCAATGGTCCAGATTTGATCATGAGGATTAACGATGGAGATTTCAATTTATTTTGATCAAAGTATTAAAAAGATTTATTACAAAAATAAAGTGAAGTATTGTGGAATTCAGGAGCTGTGGCGGGAAGCAATGAAAGGATTTGATTGGCCAGTTAGTTTTTGAAAGAAATCTAAGGCTTAAAAAAGATATTTTTTTTTAATTAAACGAAGCCCAATTGGTCAAGTTATTTTTGCAGAGAATCCAGCAAGATTCAACTCGAATTTAAGCATTGGAAGAGGCCCAAATCTGCATCTATAAAAGGAGGCTAAAGGTAGAATACTTATCATCGAAAATCACAAAAGAGTCATACACTTCCAAAGCAAACACTTAAATTTTCAGAGAGGTCAATTGTGAGTTCCTGCTTTCAAGAAGCAAGTACTCATGTTATTTTCTTTCCACTGTGTCAAATCTAAGTTGTTAAAGTAGAGTCTACAAGCTGAGGGAGTCAGTAGGGGTAGCAGGTTACTTGGCAATTAGATTCATAGTGTTGTAATTTCTTCTACAATCTGGGATTGTCAGATTGGCTGAAGACAGGTGTTCTATTCCTCAAGAGTCTAGGATTGTTAGACTGTTTGAGAAGACTGACTTGGAGGGTCAGTAGCAAGGTTGTAATTCAAGGTTTGAATTAGTGAAATCCTTCAAGGTGAAGGGACTGGACGTAGCCTCGTTAACGGTGAACCAGTATAAAAATTGTGAGTTTTATTTTTACTTTATATCCGCTGCTAACTCTGTTTTTAATCATACATCAAGTTTTGTTTTAAAAGTATAAAAACAGGAAAAGTATTCAAGTTAAGTCAAACACAATTCAACCCCCCTTCTCGTGTTTGCACCTTCACAAACCACAAGTAATCACCTTTAACGAGCCATGATCCTACAAGTAATTAAATAAAGAACATATCAATAAATATTTATTCTTAATTAATGAAATAATGTACCGAGTATAAAAAATAATTATACTTAGTTAAAATATTAATTAATTAATTAAAATTTACCTCTCGTTCTCATATCTTACGAGCCACGTGGTGTTCACTGTGTCAGCAATGGTCCTCTAGGGAATCCGGACTGTATCTGTGCAGGCTCATCTTCCTGAACATCCTTAAGCTTAGGGACGTCCTGCTGAACATCCTCGTCTCTAAAATCGTGTCTACAACAGTTGGCTTCATTCCGTCGTCTGTGTGATGTTGTAGGCAGAATTCTATCCGCTCTGTCGCCGCCATCACCTATCATAACACATGGAAATAGTGCGAATAATCTTCTCAAACGCACATCTGGTTCTAGGCACTGCAAAATTTAGTTAATATAATCATTATATCAATAATTGAAAAAAAATGAAAAATAAAATTTTCGAATGGTTTGAAATTTTCGAGAGTCAATTTCGAAACTTTAACTCCATGAAAAACTTTCGAAATCTTCGAAAGTTTGGATGAATAAAAAAGTTTCGAAGCTTTAAAATCTGGAGAAAAAAAACTCATATTTGCACCAAACCTTCGAAAGTTTGGATGAATACCAAAGTTTTGAAGCTTTAAAATCTGGAAAAAAAACTCAGTTATGCACCAAACCTTCAAAAGTTTGGATGAATACCAAAGTTTCAAAGCTTTAAAATCTGGAAAAAAAACTCAGATTTGCACCAAACCTTCGAAAGTTGGATGAATACAAAAGTTTCGTAGCTTTAAAATCTGGAAAAAAACTCAGATATGACCCAAACCTTCGAAAGTTTGGATTAATACCAAAGTTTTGAAGCTTTAAAATCTGGAAAAAACTACATCGAAAGTTTACAAAGTTTTTACAAATCTGTTAAGTTTCGAACATACTTACTTTTCTGGGTTTCAAATGAATGAAATCTTCGAATGTTGTTGTTTATGAGTTTCAAACCTTTGAAATTTTTGAATGAATCCGATGAATTTTGAAAGTTTCGAATGGAAGAGGTTAAAAAGTGAATGGTAATTTTTTTGAGATGGGTTTATAGTTAGTAAAAAGGGCAATTTGGACATTTCACAAAGAATGGGGGGTGGGTGGAAGGTCAAGGTGGGGGGGTACATGGTACATTCCTCCTAAAACTTAGTTAATTTTCAAATTTGTTTGTCAATTGACATGTATGTCTTGTGCAGGCCATATCTTGGGCCAAAAAAATCCAAATTGAGTTATTTCAAAGGCCATGGAAAGCTAACAGTCAAATTCCATTTCTAATTAAGCCTCAAAGTCGTGGTGGAGTTGTTGCTACTAACTCATGACCTTTTCTCACTTAAAAGAGCATATCTCGTTCACTTCAAATCCAATTAACGTAATTGTTGGTGCAACTACGTTTTTAACCTAGCCGCCTAATTTTTTTGCTTTCTAGCTCTTTTTCTTCTTCATCTTAGAAAAAAAGGTGATTTTGGGCCATTTTTAGGTTCGAAAACACTCATCAACGTCGTTTTTCTCTATTTTTAATCCCAATAAGTGATTTTTTACATAGATCTATTTTTTCTTTTGTGGTTTACTGTTATTTCTTTGTTGCACTAATGCAACAATGTTTTTTGCTTCAATGTCTTGGTGTGTTGTTTTTTTTCCTGTCTAATTAAGGTTTTTATTTCATATAGATTGAAAGATTAACTTTGATTGAGAACTCATAGATTCAACCAATAACTTTAGTGTCGCCAACATTGCAGATTTGAAGGCATACATATTTCGGTCACTTTAATTTTATCAAATTTGTATGCATTTTTCCATTTTATGATATTAATATGGATGTTGTGAGTTTATTCGTTGATTCATCTTTTTTGTTTTTTAGCAAATTTTTATTGTTCTCGATCGATTTGTTCTCTTAGTTTAAATGAATGAATATCATTATTTTGTTTTAAAAAAATTCAACTAAGGCATATAATATCTCTTTGGAAAGATGTTTTAGATACCTTTAGGTGTGGAATTGGCATAGCTGCAGTTACACGAGATTATGGCCTCTAAATAAAAGATACAACAGAAAAGAAAAAGGGAACTTGAAAAATCAATTATTTTGATAGTTTTTGATATTTAGATATTCTTTTTTTTATCTCCTTTGTAATTTTATTTTGTTTTCTGATATTGGATGAGTGTTCTTGATGCTTATTCATTGGTGATGACAATGGAAGGCTAAATTATTGTCATTAATTTGGTTTGAATTTTGAGTTCTTTATTGTTTATTTTCATGCATATTATCTTCTCTTTTTATATTCCCAATTATATCTTCAGTCTTGATAGCATGATTATATTTGATCTATGTCTAATTAGATATAGGAGTTGTTTTAATAATTGAATTGAAGTTAGAAATTTGAATTGATTAATCTAAAATCTAATCGAAAATAGGTGATAGATTGATAATCTAAGTTAATTGAAATTACGCTCAAATCAATATTAATTTGAGATTGTAATTTTGATTTCAGTTTTATTGGTTAAAGATTATATGACTATTTATTTGAATTCGAATTAACATAGAAACATGTAAATTATAATAATTTGAAATAATAAAGAAATCTAGAGAATATTTTGTAGTCTTGAGTTAATGTTTTAGAATTTTTTATTATTTGTTATTTCATCTTAATTAAATAAAAAACCATCAACCCTTTGTTATTTTCAATTAGTTTATTCAATCAAAGATCCTTGTGAGAATGATCATGGTGTTAACATTTTGTAACCGGCAGCAGATCAATACTTGATGATTAAATATCTACTTATTTTATTATGTAAATGTGAATTCGTCTAGATTGGGAACACCCTAGGATAGACGATCTAAATTGAGATAATGGTTAATTGTACATCAATGAGGTGACATGTATTGAAATGATTTGGTTTAAGACAATGACAGTTTATTGGTGTTTTGATTGAAATTGTTAAACGACAACGTGGAGAAGGTGTAAAGACGAGAAAGGGGGGTTGAATTGTGTTTGACTAACTTGATTACTTTTTCTGTTTTTGCAGTTTTATAACAAAACCTGATGTATGAATCAAACAGAGTTAGCAGCAGATATAAAGTAACAATAAAAACACAGAATTTTATACCGTTAACGAGGCTACGTCCCGTCCCTTCACCTTGAAGAATTTCACTAATTCAAAACCTTGAATTACAACAATACCACTGACCCTTCAAGTCAGTCTTCTCAAACAGTCTAACAATCCTAGACTTTTGAGGAATACATCACCTTGACTTCTCAAGTCAAGTCTTCTCCTACCAATCTGACAACCCCAGATTGTAGAAGGAATTACAACACCTTGAATCTAATTGCTAAGTAATTTGCTACCCCTTCTGACTCCCTCAGATTGTAGACTCTACTTCAACAACTTAGATCTAACACAAAGGAAAGAAAAACACGAGTGCTTGCATCTGGAAAGCTTAAACTCACAATTAACCTCATTGAAAACTCGAGTGTTTGCTTTTGGAAGTGTACGACTCTTTTGTATTTTTCGATGCTAAGTATTCTGCCTTGATCCTCTTTTTATAGATGCAGATTAGGGTCTCTTCCAAGCTTAAATTCGAGCTGTATCTTGCTGGATTCTCTCGCAAAAATAACTTGTCCAATCGGGTTTCTCTTAAATAAAAAACATATCTTTCTAGCTCCATATTTGCTTTCAAAAATAACTCTGGCCAATCCTATCTTTAATTAATTCTGGATCAAATCTTTCTTCCCGCCAATAGCTTCTGAATTCCACAAGACTTCAATTTATTTTTGTATCAAATCGTTTTAATACTTTGATCAAATTTAATCAAGTCTTCATTGATTATCATCATGATTAAATCTGGACCGTTTGATCTTTTGCTCTCGTCTACATCTGAACCATACAAACTGATCTGCTGTGATCCTCTGATCTCAGCCAATGCAGGACCACACGTTCTGATCTTCTGATCTCGGCTAACACTGGGCCATGGTCTGATCTCGGCCAACACTGTGCCATATACTTAAATCTTGACCATTGATTTGAACCTTTTCCCTCTGATCTAGACCAATTATGGACTAAGTCTGGATTAAATTGAAACTAATTATGGAAAAAGGATATTTTAATCTGGACATTTTACCTTCTGATCTGGATCAGGTCTGGATTAAATTTGGACATCATTTCTTCTGGTCTGGACTTAGTTTCATACTCTTAATCATGCTATCTTCTGGTCTGGGCCAAATCTGGACCAATTCACTTGTTTTGGACCACTTATCTGAAACTCTGGTTAAGTCTGGATCAAGTCTGGACTGTTTATCATTTCACTGCCAAGCTATCTTCTCGTTTGAATAACTTTTGGACCAAGTCTGACTTATGAATCCTTCTGGTCTGGAACAAGTCTCCCTCTGGCAGGATTCCTTCTGATCTAAGCCAGGAAAGATATCCTCTGATGGTATTTTAACATCTTGGAGTATCCTCTAGTGCTTTTAGGATGCAGCCTCTGGTACCTTCTGGATGCATTATCTGGTGACTTATGGAGGTGTATCCTCTGGTCTAATTTTACCTTCTGATTACTCATCCTTTGCCTCTGGTGACTTCAGCTTCTGCCCTTGATAACTTCATCTTTTAGTGGCATTTATTATAGTAATTCAAGGTATAAAATAAGATTACATGGAGTGCTTTTGTAAACATCAAAATCCTAAGTACTTAGAACCAACTTGGTTCCAACAATCTCCCCTTTTTTGATGATGACAAAACCTTAACTTATTTTGCTAGCTTGTAACTCGAAGTACTTGAAATAATCCCCCTCAGACCAATCTCTCCCCCTAAGTCTAATATTGACTTTTTCTTCTCCTTTACAACTCCTTCTTGAATCACTCTTTCTTTTCTTCTCTTCTCCTCTCCTTTTCAACTCCTTCTTTATTCATCTCTTTCTGATTTATTTTTCTCTCTCCCTGTTTCTTCTCCTTTTCAACTCATTCTCTTTTCACTCTTTCTTTTTCTCTCTTTATTTATCTATATCCCTGTTTCCTCTCCTTTTCAACTCCTTCTCTTTTCATCTCTTTCTTTTTTGCTCCTCCTTTCTTTTTATCTCTCATTTTCTACTTATTTCTCTTTTTTCTCTCTCTCCCCCTTTTTGTCATCATCCAAAAAGAGGTTCTACTATTTTTGTATTTTTGTTTTTCTCTTTACAAAGTACAGAAATCAAAAACAAAAAATAAAAGACATAAATTAAAATTACAAGAAAATTAAAAACTTCTAAGATGACTACTTGAGCTAGTCAGATATGGAGACAATGTTGAGATGCTTCTTGATGAACTCAAACCTATCTTAAGGTAATGCTTTGGTGAAGCTGTCAGCCCATTGCTGATCAGTGTCCACAAACTGGATGCTTAAAGTCCCTTTTTGAACATGGTCCCTAATGAAATGGTGTTTTATTTCAATGCGTTTGGCTCTAGAGTGTAAGATCGGGTTCTTGGTTAGGTTTATGGCTGAAGTGTTCTCACATAACAAAGGGATATTGGTTTCAAAGATGTTGTAATCTTCAAGTTGGTGTTTCATCCAGATTAACTGTGAGCTACATCCTGCTGCTGATATATATTCAGCTTCGGTTGTTGACATAACAATGGTGCTTTGTCTTTTGCTTGACCAAGAGATCAAATTATCACGTAAGAAAGTGCAGTTACCGCTTGTACTTTTTCCTTTCCAGCTTGTCTCCAGCATAGTCGGAATCACAAAAACCTTTGAGTTTGTAGGTGGGGGTTTTCTTGTATAACAGGGTAAGGTTGGTGGTTCCTTTAAGGTATCTCAGAATTCGTTTGACAACAGTTAAATGGGATTCCCTAGGGTCAGCTTGAAAGCGGGCATAGACACAAACACTAAACAAAATGTCAGGTCCAGAAGCAGTTAAATAAAGAAGGGATCCAATCATACCTCTGTATGTTTTCTGGTCTACCTTTTGGCCGGTTTCATCTTTCTCAAGTGAGCAGGTTGGGTGCATGGGGGTGGCCATAGGCTTACATTCACTCATTTTGAACTTTTTAAGAAGTTCTTTAGTATATTTAGATTGGTGAATGAGTATATCTAATTTACCTTGGTGAATCTGAATTCCCAGGAAGAACATGAGTTCTCCCATCATGCTCATTTGAAACTCTTTCTGCATTAGGTCAGAAAACTCCTTGCACAAAGTGCCATTAGTAGATCCAAAGATTATATCATCAACATAAACATGAATAATTAAAATATCATTTTTAATAGATTTCCTAAATAGAGTATTATCAATCTGGCCTCTATCAAATTCATTATTAAGCAGAAAGTTACTAAGTCTGTCATACCATGCCCTTGGTGCTTGTTTTAAACCATATAAAGATTTCTTAGGTTTAAAAATATGGTCTGGAAAATCAAAATTTTCAAATCTAGGGGGGCTGTTTGACATAGACTTCCTCACTTATATAGCCATTTAAGAATGCAATTTTAACATGCATTTGATACAGCATTATATCATGATTAGCAGCAAATGATAAAAGAATTCTAACTGCTTCTAACCTGTCCACTGGAGCAAAAGTCTTAGTGTAATCTATACCTTCCTGTTGACTGTATCCTTGAGCTACTAATCTGGCTTTGTTCCTTACCACTTCACCTTTTTCATTAAGTTTATTTCTGAACACCCAATTGGTTCCAATATTGTTTTTGTTTGGTATGGATACCAGATCCCAAACATCATTCCTTTGAAATTCATTTATCTCTTCTTGTATTGCAAGTATCCAACCTTCTACTTCATATTTGAAAATTTGTCGTATTCTTGCTTGAAGCTTCTGTTTTTTCAAGTTCTTTTGCCTGCAACAGCTTCTGATTCTGATAAATCAACTTCTGGTTCTGGTAAATCTGTAATAGCTTCTGATTCTGATAAATCAGCTTCTGGTACTGGTAAATCTGTAACAGCTTCTGATTCTGGTAAATATCCAGATTTCTCTTCTGACTTATCTTGGTTGTTTCTGACTTAATCAGATTTATCTTTTCAAGATTGGTCATGTGTTGCTGACTTGCTTGTATCCTCTACCTTTCCAGGTACTTCTGTTTCTTCTGCTTCTGCTCCCTTTGGTTCTGGTGAACCTGCACTATCTTTATCTTGCTTTGATTTGTCAAGATCAAGCAGTTTGTCATATAACATAATATAAATCAATTAATTTAAAAATGAACTCAATACAGCCAAACCATTAATTCTGCTTCTGGTGATTTCTGCTTGTTTTTGAAACCACTGGAATGTTGTTTCTGTTGAAGTGTCCAATTTGTGTGAATCACCTGGTTCCTCTGAAAGTTTGAAAACCTGCAGAATACTTATCTAGCTTTGATTTTTAAGATCAAGCTTCTTGTTATCACAGTAAACATAAATATCAAACAATAATAGTATTTACAGCAAGATGTATCCTCTGTGTCAACAGTTTCAATTTTACTCTGAAAATCCTCTTGCTTCTGATTTTCAGATTCTGAATCTGTATGTTCTGTGATTACATGGTTTGAATGAGGGGATTTGAATTCCCTTCCAGGTTTGTAGTCTTGATGAATCTCACTGGAGTATTTGAAGAACTCTCCTGATTTTGATTCTTCTCTTTCTGCTTTGGCTGATACACCATGTTCCTCTAATGATTCTGGAACATGTTTTGGTTCTGGTAACTTTGGTGAATCTGGTGATTCTGATAACCTTGATGGTTTCTAGTGATTCTGGTGATTTGGATGATTATGATAATTCCTGTTCTGGTTCTGGTTCCAATACTGATTCTGATTCCAGTGTTGATTCTGGTTCATGTTCATGTGCCTCTGATACTGGTTCCAGTTATGGTTCTGGTTCGAGTTCCTGTTCTGATTCTGGTTCCAGCGTTGGTTCTGGTTCCAGTTCCGGTACCTCTGATATTGGTTCTAGTTCTGATTCTGGTTCCAGTTCTTGTTCTAATTCGTGTGATTTGTTTGATATTTCCTGTTCCTCTTATGGTTCTGGTTCTGATAGGTATTGTGTTGACCAGTTCATCTTCTACTAGAGTCAATAGGCTTATGTTTGGTAGATGTTGGAACATAAACCTTCTTATGCTTGTGCATTGCCAACATCCATTGTCAAGGCACCATTGTTGGTGTCTCCTTCTGGTTGCTCAGAATATCTGCAACATAGACAATTTGATCTTTTGGTACCCTGAACTGATTGGGTCCAGGTTTGTTAGTCTTAACAGCTCTATGATCTTGTTCAGATTTTACCATTGGACAAGATAGTTTAGAGTGACCTTTCTTAGCACAACTAATGCATAAAACATCAAAATGAACAGTTTTAGTTTCCGCAATAGTTTCTGTAAAACAAAGACCTCTCATTCCAGTGTTACTGTTTCCATAAATCATAGATGCATATTTACTTCTTTCCATTCCATTAGAAATAAAGTTTTGAAAAAATTGCTCATGCATATCAGATTCACAAACAGTTTTGGAAGTGGAACAAATATTACTTTTGAGAGTTTGGTTTTCAGATTTGAGTCTTGCAACTTCAGTTTTAAAATCCTTGTTTTCAGTTGCATACTCAGAATTTCGATTCCTTAAAACTTGGACTTCTTTGGTTAGATTTTTCTTATCTTCCCTAAGAGTTTTTAGTTTTAAAGACATCTTATTGTTTGCATTTAAAAAGTCTTTTAAAGCCTCAATTAATTCAGATTTAGAGAGATCAGAAAATACCTCACTGTCTTCATCTTCTGAATCTGTTCCAGAGCCTGAGCTGTATCTAGAACTTGAGTTGGTATGAGCTATTTGAGCTAGAATTTCTTCCTCTGATGTGCTTACAAACTTGCCTGAATGATTGCTTTGATCATTCTTCTTTCTGCATGCTTTCCTTCCTGAAACAGTGTCTTTACGAAGTCCAAAGGCAAACCAAATGTGTGCCATCATTGCTAATTCTGCCTCTTCTTCATCAGACGATTCTTCTTCTGATTCTGATGCATCCCAGGCTGCCATCAGACCCTTCTTTCTGAATCTGGAACTCTTTTTGTGTTGTTTGCCTTTTTCCAGATTTGGACATTCTGACTTGATATATCCAGGTTCATTGCATCCATAACAGACGATGCTCTTCTTGTCAGATTCTTGCTTTCCGTTGTTGTTATGTTTCTTCTTGAAGCTTCTCCTTTTCCTGTTTTCCCATATCTTAACCATCTATTTGGTTAAGTAAGCCATATCATCACTGTCACTGTCGCTATCCTCTGATTTTGGTGCTGCCTTTGCAGTTTCTTCTGTTTCGACTTCAAGGCTAGATTCTTCTTCTTCTTTTGTTCATCTGCTTCAGGTTCTTTTTCATGAGACTTGAGTGAGCTGATCAGATCTTCAAGTCTTAAGTTATTTAGATATTTGGCTTGCTGAACTGCAGTAACCATTGGTCTCCACTTGGTTGGTAAGCTTCTTAGAATCTTCTTGACATGATCTGTTGTTGTGTAGCATTTCTTCAAGACCTTCAGTCCAGATATTAGAATCTGGAATCTACAGAACCTTCCATCAATGTCTTCATCATCTTCCATCTTCAACCTGTTGACTTCCTTCATAGCTCAGAACCAGACTATTGAATATGCTCTTTGTTGTTTCTTTATCTGTGCATCTGTCAAATTCCTTGAATGTGATGACACTGATCATGATGGTTTTGACTTTGTGATGCAGTTTGTATGCTTTGCTTTGGTCTGGTTTCATGTCTTCCATGTCCAGTTCTTTAGTTGGATCACCTGGAACAGTAGGTGCAGTGTATTCTTTGACTACCAGCTTCCATAATTCAGGATCTTGATATATGAAGAAACTTCTCATTCTGTCCTTCCAATACTCAAACCTGTCTCCATCAAACAGTGGTAGTCTGTTGATGTTGCCCTCCAAATCATCTTTGGATTCTGCCATGTTGAACCCCTTGGACCTTTCCTCAAACACTGTTAAGTGCTCAGCCTTGAGACCGAGCTCTGATGCCAATTGAAGGTGCAAACACGAGAAGCGAGGGTTGAATTGTGTTTGACTAACTTGATTACTTTTTCTGTTTTTGTAGTTTTATAACAAAACCTTATGTATGAATCAAACAGAGTTAGCAGCGAATAAAAAGTAAAAATAAAAACACAGAATTTTATACTTGTTCACCGTTAACGAGCCTACGTCTAGTCCCTTCACCTTGCAGGATTTCACTAATTCAAAACCTTGAATTACAACAACACCACTGACCCTCCAAGTCACTCTTCTCAAACAGTCTAACAATCCTAGATTTTTGAGGAATACAACACCTTGACTTCTCAAGTCAAGTCTTCTCCTACCAATCTGACAACCCCAGATTGTAGAAGGAATTACAACGCCTTGAATCTAATTGCTAAGTAATTTCCTACCCCTTCTGACTCCCTCAGATTGTAGACTCTACTTCAACAACTTGGATCTAACACAAGGGAAAGAAAAACACGAGTGCTTGCTTCTAGAAAGCTTAAACTCACAATTAACCTAACTGAAAACTCGAGTGTTTGCTTTTGGAAGTGAATGAATCTTTTGTATTTCTTTATGCTAACTATTCTGCCTTGAGCCTCCTTTTATAGATGCAGATTAGGGTCTCTTCCAAGCTTAAATTCGAGCTGTATCTTGTTGGATTCCCTTGCAAAAATAACTTGTCCAATCGGGTTTCTCTTAAATAAAAAACATATATTTTTAGCTCCAAATTTCCTTTCAAAAATAACTCTGGCCAATCCTGTCTTTAATTAATTCTGGATCAAATCATTCTTCCCGCCAATAGCTTCTGAATTCAACAAGACTTCAATTTATTTTTGTATCAAATCGTTTTAATACTTTGATCAAATTTAATCAAGTCTTCACTGATTATCATCATGATTAAATATAGACCGTTTGATCTTCTGCTCTCGTCCACATCTGGACCATACAAATTGATCTGTTGTGATCCTCTGATCTCGGCCAACCCTGGACCACACTTTCTGATCTTTTGATCTCGACCACTTGGGACCTGCAATCTAATTTGCTGTGATCCTCTTATCTCGGCCAATGTTGGACCACACGTTTTGATCTTCTGATCTCGGCCAACATTGGGCCATATACTTAAATATTGACCATTGATCTGAACCTTTTCCCTCTGATCTGGACCAATTATGGACTGGGTCTGAATTGAATTGAAACTAATTCTGGACAAAGGATATTTTAATCTGGACATTTTACCTTCTGATCTGGATCAAGTCTGGATTAAATCTGGACATCATTTCTTCTGGTCTAGACTTAGTTTCATACTCTGAATTATGCTATCTTCTGGTATGGGCCAAATCTGGACCAAGTCACTTGTTTTGGACCACTTATCTGAAGCTTTGGTTAAGTCTGGATCAAGTCTGGACTGTTTATCATTTCACTACCAAGCTATCTTCTGGTCAGAATAACTTTTGGACCAAGTCTGACTTATGAAACATTCTGGAATGGAACAAGTCTCCCTCTGGCAGGCTTCCTTCTAGTCTGGTCCAGGTCTCCTTCTAGACTCTGCTTCCTTCAGATCTGGGCCATGAAAGATATCCTCTAATGGTATTTTGACATCCTGGAGTATCCTCTGGTGCTTTCAAGATGCATCCTCTGGTACCTTCTGGATGCATTATCTGGTGACTTCTGGAGGTGTATCCTCTGGTCTGATTTTACCTTCTGATTACTCATCCCCTGCCTCTGGTGACTTCAGCTTCTGCCCATGATAACTTCATCTTCTGGTGGCATTTATTATAGTAATTCATGGTACAAATTAAGATTACATGGAGTGCTTTTGTAAACATTAAAATCCTAAGTACTTAGAACCAACTTGGTTCCAACAGGTGGTACCAGTAGTCGGTGTAGTTATCGCCCTTGATCGGTGTGCCCCTGACTAAATTTCTAATTAGCAAAATTCATTAAAACTAAGCGACAAGGTGGTACCAAAAGTATGGAAAGTCATGACTCATGAAAAGGGTAAATATTGAGAAACGCGTGTAGTTGCATTTCATTATTGTGGTAAAGTTCAGTGCCATATGTATGTCGCAAGAGGTTCATTGTTGACCTAGTTTTTGTGACGGCAATATTTCTAGAATATGCACTTCAATGTACAATGCTATAGGGTAGGTTATCTTAGCTTATTTTGGGTCGTGATAGACTTGTAATGTCTTGACTCCACGTGAAATTAGATAACACTTGCCTAAATTTTATTTGATAGGTTTTGGAAAATTAGTGTGAAGGCAAAAGTTTTCATTCGCAAGCCTTCATGATTAGTTTGTTGTTGTTGTTGTTCTTTGTACATTTTGTACTATAGACTTGCAAGTGGAGGATGTCAAGCTCAATATTGATGTACTTGGGTGCGAACCTTGGATTTCCCATCTACAAAGACGTGGAGAATATGTAATGTGAGTGAAGATAGTGTTGGAACCAAGTTGGTTCTAAGTCTTAGGATTTTGATGTTTACAAAAGTACTCAATGTAATCTTATTTTGTACCTTGAATTATTAAATTAAATACCACCAGAAACTGAAATAATCAGAAGCAGAAGATCAAAGGATTCCAGAAAATGAATTCTGGAATTACCAGAAGATACTCCAAGAATGTCAAAACATCACCAAAAGATATCTTTGCTGGCCCAGAACAGAAGGAAGAAAAATCAGAAGAAGACCTGGATCATACCAGAGGAAAGCCTGCCAGAGGGAGAGTTTGTCCAGACCAAGAGGAATCAAATATCAGATTTATTCCAGAAGTTATTCTGACCAGAAGATGGTCTGGCAGTGAGAAATTAAAACAGCCCAGACTTGTTCCAGACTCAACCAGAAGATAAGTTAATGAGTCCAGAACAAGAGAATCAATCCAGATCTGACCCAGACCATAAGATAACATGATTCAGGGCATGAAACTAAGTCCAGACCAGAAGAAATGAATTCCAGAATCAATCCAGACCTGGTCCAAAATCAAAGGTAAAATGTCCAGACTGAAATATTTTTTTCTCAAGTTAATTTAAGTTCATTCCAGACCAAGTCCAGAATTTGTTCATATCAGAGGAAAAATATTTAGTTTAATGGTTCAGAATAAATTATTTGGCCCAGTGATGGCCCAGATCAGAAGATCAGACCATGGCCCAGTGTTGGCCGAAATTAGAGGGACAGGATGTGTAGTCCAGCAAAGGCCGAGTTCAGAGGATTATAGCATATCAGGTGCGAGTCCAGGATGGCCGAAATCAATGATCAGAGGGTTAGGAAGTGTGGTCCAGGGATGGACGAATTCAGAGGATCACAGCATATCAATTTATTTGGTCCAGATGTGGACTAGCGCATTAAGATCCAATGGTCCAGATTTAATCAGGAGGATTCACGGTGGAGATTTTAATTTATTTTAATCAAAGTTTTAAAAAGATTTGTTACAAAAATAAAAGTGAGGTATTGTGGAATTCAAAAGTTGTGGCGGGAAGCAACTAAAGTTTTGATTGGCCAGTTATTTTATGAAAGAAATCTGAGGCTTAAAAAAGATATGTTTTTTATTTAAATGAAGCCCAATTGGTCAAGTTATTTTTACAAGAGAATCCAGCAAGATTCAGCTCGAATTTAAGCATTGGAATAGGCCCTAATCTGCATCTATAAAAGGAGGCTCAAGGCAAAATACTCATAATCGAAAATCACAAAAGAGTCATACACTTCCAACGCAAACACTCAAATTTTCAGAGGTCAATTGTGAGTTCCAGCTTTCAAGAAGCAAGTACTCGTGTTATTTTCTTTCCACTGTGTCAAATCTAAGTTGTTGAAGTAGAGTCTACAATCTGAGGGAGTGAGTAGGGGTAGCAAGTTACTTGGCAATTAGATTCATAGTGTTGTAATTTCTTCTACAATCTGGGATTGTCAGATTGGCTGAAGACAGGTGTTGTATTCCTCAAGAGTCTAGGATTGTTAGACTGTTTGAGAAGACTGACTTGGAGGGTCAGTAGAACGGTTGTAATTCAAGGTTTGAATTAGTGAAATCCTTCAAGGTGAAGGGACTAGACGTAGCCTCGTTAACGGTGAACCAGTATAAAAATTCTGTGTTTTATTTTTATTTTATATCCGCTGCTAACTCTGTTTTTATTCATCAAGTTTTGTTTTAAAAGTGTAAAAACAGGAAAAGTAAACAAGTTAGTCAAACACAATTCAACCCCCCCTCGTGTTTGCACCTTTAGATAGAACCCTCAACTTCCTTATACCTCCATTCCTTAATTCTTCCATTGCAGCCACCAAGTCAACCATATATCCTCTAACGGTTCGTATAATGTTAATTATGATCATTTGCATGTGTTGTTTAAGTGGTTTTCTCGCTCTAATACTAACTAGAAATTAAGCTTTTAAGAATTAGGGTTGCAAAATTTTAAAGGATTTATAAGCAATAGATATTACTACAAATGAAGCCCCCAACGAAATAAAAACCTCAAATTTTTGTATCAAAATTTCATCCTATTTTTCATCATGATAGAAGTTGGTTTTGGTCTAAACATGTGAAACATAAGATATAGAAAATATTCTTATCTTTCTAAAGCATCAAATAACACTCGAAATCGATTATTAGAACTTTTAATATAATCAAAATAAGCAAGAATAGTCATTTCTAAATAAGTCCAATTTTATTTGTCTTTTGTCAATGATTTTTTTGTAGGTTTTCTTCCAAGTAACGATTCCATGATCACATCATTATGTTGCTAGAGCAGCGAATAATGTGACAATGTCATGTTTCTTCTTCTTGGTTGAGGAATTGTCACCTTTTCTTCAATATCAATTTTTTAAGAAGGCTCATTTTATTAATATCATTTTCCCCAAATATTTGACCATATGAAAAATTACTATGTTCTAAACTCTTACCACAATAATCTTTTCTTAAGACACATGTTTGATGCATAAGATTGGACATTGGTATGCAATTATCCATGTTAAACTTGGTAATGAGTTATATGGTGTATTTGTTTCGGTGAATATAAATTTCATGATTGAACTGCTTAATCTAAAGTCATAGGAAGAATTTTAGTTAACCCGTAATACTCATTTCAAATTCTATTTGCATCAACTTTGAAAATTTCTTGAAAAAGATTCATCATTTGCACAAAAAATAATTTCATTAACTTAAATTTGTACAATGATGAATTGAAAATCGGATTTGCTATAGTTAAGCTAAATTTTAAAATCATATAGTCAGATCATCATTAATCGCCCGATCGAGATCTAATGGTCCTAAAAGAATATAGATTTAAATTTTATTTTAGAGTAAATGGACAATTTGGTCCCTCATAAAAAACACGTTCGACAAATTAATTCATGAAAAAAAATCGATCATTTTTTGTCCCTAACAAAAATAAATCGGAACAATTTATTTCTTAAACCATAATTTGTCATTGGATCATGAAGAACCAAATGTCATGTACCGTTAAATCATTATCAATGTTAGTGAACTTCACACATAACGTTTAACAAAAACATAAGAGGATAGTTTAGTTCTTTATTTGAAATCCAAATAAATACAAAATTAAAAAAGGAAACGACACATATATTGAAACATCGAAAACTCTTTAGATGGAGAAAACTCTTGACCAAATTGTCCTAATTGCAAGACCTATATGTCCATTAATTTTGTTTACAAAAAAATGTGAGCCATTATAGGACATGTCATAATTCGGTCATGGTTCAAAAACAAATAAAAATCGATTAGGAAAAAGATTAACAGAAAAACTAACGTGTTCAAGTTTATTTTTGTCAATGATTAAAAATGGTTTTTTTGTTTGTAAGGACTGATATATCCCGCATCTTTTTGTGTGGGACCAAAATTTCCTTTACTCTTATTTTTATTATTTAGAATCCTTGAAGTCAAAGATCCTTACATTCATGTCTAACTGCATGAATGTAGGGATCTCTGACTGTAAGGATTCTTAATCTGATACATTGCTTGTTAGAAATTTTCTAAATAGAATAGTGTTTGCATTTCCTCTTCAAAAGTTATTTTCCATTAAATGGTATTCAACCTGTCATACCAAACTCTCAAAACTTGTTTAAGATGTACATAATTTTTTTAAGTTTTAAACACATCATGACGAAATTTTGTGTATTCAAACAAAGGTGGTTGTTTTACAAAAAATTTATCGATTATAAAACCATTTAAAAAAATATTTTTAACGTCCATTTAATATAACATTATGAGAATAATCGAAATGCATTGTCAGTATAAAATTGTTCTATATTGATAGCTAATAACAACTCGTCAAGACAACTATCAATGAAATAAATGTCTTTGATTTTAAAAATTGTAAAATATAATAAGACAGCTTGAATGACCTTTAAAATCTAACTAGGCTGAGTCGAACTAGGTTCTTCTAGGCCTTAGCCTGGTCTGTCAAAAAATTTAAGACCTAAGTTTGGTCTGTGATCTGTCATAGTCTTACTTTTTAGGCCTAAGTCTAGTCTTAATAGAAATCAGGTATGACATGTTATCTTACTTAAAAGTCTATTTCATCTTAACATTTTTGAATAAGTAATCAAACATATCTTTAAATAGATTAACGAGTTAATATGCCAATGAATTAAGTTCTATTTTGATATTTAACATGACATTTTGAAGAATGTGACTTTATATACATCTTATTTCAATTCTATTTTATAATAATACAATTAAATATGTCAAACAAAAAAAATCAAAATTTAGTATAATAATTATAATAGAAAAAAATATTATTTATATTTATTTAAATAGATTGGTCTAATAGACCTAAAAGACTTATTATGTCGTCGCTATTCTTTTTAACTAAATATAGTTTTTTAGAAGCTTTGACCTAGAAGCCTTAATTTTTTTTGTTTGAAAGAAAAGTTTGGCCTAGTCTGAGTTTAAGATAGACCGTAGGCTCCTATCGGTCAGTCTAACGTATTTTTACTCATGATTATATCAGGTTGGACACCAAAGATAAAAGCAATTAAATATCTTCAAGTGAAGCACTAGAATCAAAATTTTATTGAATCCATTTGATTTTTACAGAGAATAAAATTAAAATTTATCAATAATTTAGACCCCATCAAAAATCAATTTTATACCATTAAAAATATATTTAATTTCAGATAATTTTTTAAAAATATAGAAATTAATATAAAAATAAGATAATTAGTGTAGTGTTAAATAGACAGAAAAATACTAACATTATATTGATTCGAATAAAATTAAGTAAGATTTTCAGTTTGAAACTTGTAACTAAAAAAACGTAGTTAGTAGAGGAGCTTTCACTAAAATTGTCATTGTTGATAATAAGTACTTCACACAAATGATACAGTTAAAAAAAAAATATGAGAAAAAAAGGGGGAAATACAAGTAAATGAAAATAAAAAAGGAGAAATTAACAATCTGAAAAGGAAAGGAGCGGAAAGTGGAAAGTGAAAAGTAGAGAGGGAGTGGGATAAAGCAACGCGGGGTGCCGACTCCATTAGAGTTACGCAACTGATTGCGCACCAGCATTGCCTTTTACCGTTGCCCTATCTTTTTCATGCCCATTAAAGATGCAACCATACTTCACTTCACACACGTACGCCACAACAAAAATTTAATTTAACATTACACATTAATTAACCAAGCTTAAGTTTATATTTGGTTTAAGAGAGGAAATTAGAGGAATTTTAACGAGGACAGAAGAAAAATAATTTTATATTTGATTAAAAAAATATGTCTTATCTAAATTTGAATTTTATTCAATAAGATCATTAAGAGATAATGATTTATATTTACAACTTATTTTGTTCTCCTAGAAAATATTTAGCTTCCCTCGATTCTCTTTTAAAAACTAAATCAAATAAATAATATTTAAAATATTTGTGAAAAGTGTTGCATTAGTATCTAGTGGTTATAATGGTGCACCTCCAATAATAGTACAATCCATAAATAATGTAATTGTCACTTTTCACTCATTTTATATTTTAATAGTGTAACTTTTAATTGTTTCCATAAATTTTCTCCATTGATCGATTGAACACAATAGAGGTGTCTAGTACTCTATTTACTCCACTCGTATTTGGTCATTTTATATAGATTAAAAAATAATAATAAATATACCCAAAAAATTAAAATGAATAAAGATAATATGGTAATTATATTTTACTATATTCTTTTTACTAACCATTGATATATTATTTTTATCATAGTTACAAAATGAAAAATAATAATGTAAAAATTATACACATAATATTAATTAAATGATATAATTGAGAAATAACAACTAAAATTACATTAAAACTTAATACTATTGTGATAGTTTCTAATTTTTTTAATGCTGTTATTATAATTATTATGGAATGGAGGTGTAGTCTAACCTATGTAGATACACACATTGATTTCCAAACTTCATTTCTGGAGTTACCGCTAAAAGTAGAAAAAAATTGCTGCCCCTTAAGCCTTCTTGTTCAGTAAATGTAGTAGTTATATAAAAAGATGTATGAACGTTGGAAATAGATAGTCTCATGTAATTAACATGAGATGTGTGATATCTTACCGTTGAAAAGAGAGAGAGCAACACATGATAAATGATAAAAAAATTTCAATTGTGAGATCTATGCATTTTCTCAGAGGTACCTTTACCTATAATCAGTTTTGAGCTGAATCATGATAATGATATATTATATTAGCCCATCAAATGCACCGGTAACTGATCTACAAATATAGTAGAATTCATGACTCGTGAGCCAACATAAAACAAACAAATGATAAACTAAACTCCAATTTTGACTAGAATAATTTTTATTAAATTTTATTTATATTTCAATCAAATTTTAAATTATTAAAGGTTCGTTGTATAAGAGTTAGAGGATTAAAAAAGAGAGAATTAGTTTGTTTATTACTTTAAATATAAATATATGTGAATTATTCGATGTATTAATTTTATAAGTGGTTTATTGTAAATCAATATTTAAAAATTATCGAAAATTTTAATGATGATATTAACAATACACTTCAGAAGTAATATTTCGTAAATCTTTTATCTTTATAAATGAAATTGTAACCTAATTTATGTCAATTGAATATTTAATTTATATTTATTTTTTTTTATTTTAATTAAATTGATATTATTTAAATCACGATATCACTTATAAAAAAATAATTATAAACACTTATTTCTAAAATACAACGTCAATAATTATATAAATTTTAAATATGTTTTAAAATAGGCTATCGCATACCTTAATTTATGTTAAAATTTGTCTATGAACGTATATTGAGTCGTGTCAAAATCTTTTTGAATGTGACAGACACGGAATCTTTTATTAATCGAATTGGCTTTTTGGAGACAGATGAAGACCTATCAAAAGTTTCTTGATCTGCCCAATAAAAATACACAGACATGTCACGCCCAGCTGACTTTTTTAAAAAAAAAGTCTAAAGTCCCAACAAAATGTTTAAGCCCATAAACTGTTGGTACTAAACTAATACACATCATAAATAATTCTTTTTTATGTCTAATGTAAAAATAGTATCTCATTCACCTTTTGTTGGTGAGCTCTACACCATTTATTATAGTATTAAAATAAATTGACTGTTGTGAAATCTAGTAATAAATAATTACGTGTGATCATAAAATTAGTGTGTTTTTAAGTTACATAATTTTATAAATAGTAATTATATTTTCAAAATAATAATTTTTAATTTCTCAATAAATGAAATGTACAATATGTTAAAATGCTAGAATTAATTATCTCAATGTAGGAAATGGAATACTTATTTTATTAATTAAAACTGGAGCTTTAAATAGCCAGAAATACAGAAAACAGAATTACCAGACGAACCCGTACAGTGTACCAGACAATATGGACACCTCACTAACCAGAAGCAGAAAATGCGGTCAGAGGCAGAATTCCGCGCCTGCTTACTTGGTCTCCTAACAACCAAATTGAAATCTAATTAAGCTAACCTATTCTCTGCCACGTTTATTATCAGACTAAACAATTAAATCAATAATTAAACTGACAATTAATCCCTAAAGTAGACACCCGAGCTAGATTTTCGGCCAACAATCGCTCCCCTAAACTGAACATGTCAGAAGCATTTCAGTTTATTTCTTCAGCTGACTTCATTCCAAGTGCCTCTCTGAGCTTCTCAAATACTTCCAGTTTCATTGGTTTAGTCATAATGTCCGCTAACTGCTCACTTGTACCACAATATTCCATGTCAATTATTTCATCCTTAGTGAGATTTCTCAGAAAATGAAACTTGACATCAATGTGTTTACTCCTACCATGGAAGACTGGATTCTTTGCAAGTTTTATGGTGAAAGAATTATCATATAGTATCTTGACACTTCTACTCTGTGTGCCTCCAATCTGTTTAAGTATTTGTTGCAACCAAATACACTGACATGCACAAGAAGCAGCAGCCACATATTCTGCTTCTGTGGTTGAAAGTGTCACAACTGGCTGCTTCTTTGATGACCAAGCTACTGCTCCTCCACTTAGCATGAAAACATACCCATAGGTATTTTTTCGATCATCCAGATCTCCTGCATAGTCACTGTACGTGTAGGCAAGCAACTCATCCTTACATCCCCTTTTGTAGAATACACCAAACTCAGTAGTAGCACTAATGTATCTTAGAATTCTCTTAGTTGCCATCATGTGAGACTCCATCGAATTAGCCATAAAACGACTTATTAGACAGACATTGTAGGCTAAATCAGGTCTTGTAACAGTCATGTACATCAGACTTCCCACCATTTGCTTGAATAGGGTTGCATCTATCCTCTTACCATCTTCTTGTTTTGTTAGTCTATTGCTTCCTGGAACCATGGGATTCTTGACTCCATTGCAATTTTCCAGACCAAACCTTTTTAGAACTTCTTCAGCATATTTCTTCTGACCAATGTGAATACCATTGAAGTTTTGTCGTATTTCAACTCCCAGAAAATATTTCATCTTGCCAAGATCAGTCATTTCAAACTTCCTTTTCATGGATTCTTTGAACTGATTTATCATAACAGAATCATTGCTAGTAAAAATGAGATCATCAACATATAGACTTACAATTAGGATTTTGTTCTTTTCTTCTCTTTTGATGAACAACGTGTGCTCATAGCTTCTTTTCTCAAACCCTTCCTTAATGAAGTAGCTTTCAATTTTGCTGAACCACGCTCTTGGTGCCTGCTTTATACCATAGAGTGCTTTCTTCAATTTGTATACTTTCTTCTCTGCCCCACTGATTACATACCCTGGAGGTTGAGTAATGTAAACATTTTCATTCAGCTCACCATGAAGAAAAGCACTTTTGACATCAAGCTGAAAGAATGTCCAACCATTTCTTGCTGCCAGAGCTATCACTGTTCTAATAGTACCCCATCTAGCTACTGGAGCAAAAACTTCATTGTAGTCTACTCCTTTCTCCTGTGCATATCCCTTAGCCACAAGACGAGCTTTACACTTAACTACTTCACCCTTCTCTTTTAATTTGGTTTTGTAGATCCATTTTACACCAATTACTTTGGCTTCCTTTGGTGCCTCAACAAGCTCCTAGGTTTCATTCTTTACAATAGCATTGAACTCCATATCCATTGCATCCCTCCATCTTTTCAATTTTACTGCTTCTTCATAATAAACAGGATCATCAGAAGATATAAACAGTGCTAGATTTTGTACCTCTTCATCTTCTTCTGATAGTCCTTCTCCACTTACATAGTCTTGAAGATAGTTTGAAGCTCGAGTGATTCTTCTTTCTGGAAATGTAGGTGTGGTAGTATCACTGGAAATATTACTGTGACCAGAAGCAGTATCACTGACAGTACTACTTTGATCAGATTCTGCTTCTTCTTCACTTTCTTCATCACTGGAGGCATATGTATCATCATCAGCTTCTCCCCAGTCAAGAATGTCATTCTTGGCTTCTCCTTCTGTCTTTTTCCAATCCCAGTTTTTTCTTTCTTCAAACACAACATCTCAACTGATTATCACCTTCTTTGTAGTCGGGTTGACCATTTTGTATCCCTTAGATTCTTCATTGTAACCTATTAGCACACACTCTTGACTTCGAGCATCCAACTTTGACCTCTTTGCATCTGGTACATGTACATTTCCTATACATCCAAACACTCGGAAATGATCAACATTAGGTTTAACTCCACTCCAGCATTCTTCTGGTGTTTTGTTCTTTACAGCATAAGTAGGACTTCGATTGAGAATGTGGCATGTTGTTTTCACAGCTTCCGGCCAGAATGGAGTTGGCATCTTCTTGTCTTCTAGCAAGCATCACACCATGTTAAGTATGGTATGATTTTTACGTTCTGCAACTCCATTTTTTGAGGAGTATAGGCTGTAGTCAGTTGTCTCTTGATACCTTCAACTCTGCAGAATTCTGTGAATTCTTTGGAGGTGAATTCCCCTCCTCTGTTTGTTCTTAGTCCACAAATGGATAGACCAGATTCCTTCTCCATAATATTTTTGAAGCTTTTAAATGTTGTGAAAGCTTCACTTTTTTCATTCAGAAAGTAAACCCAGAGCTTGCGACTCAGATCATCAATAAAGGTTAGCAGATACCTTTTGTTACCATATGACTTTGGAGTGATAGGTCCACAAATATCTGAGTGTACAAGTTGTAGCTTCTGAGTTGCTCTCCATTTGCTTTTCTTCGGAATAATCTTTCGATGTTGTTTTCCTTTCATACATATGTTGACATCTGAAACTTGGGAAGTCCTCTGACAAGTTCCTTCTGGTGTAGTAAGTTCAGGCTGGTAATACTCAGGTGACCATATCTCTTGTGCCACAAGTCACCAGTATCATCACTGCTCACATTCAGACATGCAGCAGGTGTATCCATCAGAACATTGGCTCGAACAACAAACATTCTATTAGAGGTCATGCGTGTGTGCATGATTAGTCCTCTTTTAGAATGATAGAGTCTGCATTCTCTATTTTGTATCATGATAGTTAATCCTTTTTCTTGTAGTTGACCCATACTCAACAGATTGTTTTTCAACTCAGGAACATAGTAAACTTCAGAGAATACCTGAGTTGTACCTTCTACTTCAAGTGTGATGTTGCCCTTCCCTTTCACTGGCATTCTGAGATTGTTTCCCAGTTTTACAGAATGACTGAATTGTTCATCCAGCTCCACGAACCATTATTTGTTTCCTGTCATATGATTTGAGCAGCCAGAATCAAGAAACCATACTGCTTCCTTTTTTGACTTGTTGATCTCAACATAGGACGTCAGCAGAAGTTCTTCCTCCTCATCTAGTTCAGCATAATTGGCTCTTCTGTCCCATTCTGGGCACTCGTTTTGAAAGTGTCCCAGTTTGTGACATTTGAAACATTCAACTGTAGCTTTGTTGAATGTTTGTCTGCCTAGTCCTCTACCTCTTCCTCCTCTATTCATGCCTCTGCCTGATCTTTCATCATATGTGACTTTTAATACTGGTTCTTCTTCCTATTGTCCCAGCATCCTCTGTTCATGAACTAGCAAGCTTCCATGTAATTCATCAATACTTAAGATACTTAGATCGTTTGACTCCTTTATTGAGCAAACAACATAGTTGAATTTGGAGGTCAATGATCTGAGTATCTTACTGACCACTGTACTTTGTTCCATCACCTCACCATTTGTTTTCATTTTGTTGACCACGGCTAGAGTCTGTCCCAAGAAGTTATCAACTTTCACTCCTTCTTTCATGGCCAGTAACTCAAATTCTTTCCTCAAGGCTTGAAGTTGTGCTCTTCGTACCTTTGTGGACCCTTGATACTGTTGGAACCAAGTTGGTTCTAAGTACTTAGGATTTTGATGCTTACAAATGTACTCAATGTAAACTTATTTTGTACTTTGAATTATTAAGTTAAATGCCCCAGAAACTGAAGGAAACAGAAGCAGAGATCAAAGGATTCCAGAAAAATGAATTCTGGATTGACCAGAAGATATCCAGGAATGTCAAAAAGATGACCAGAAGACATCTTTGATGGCCCAGATCAGAAGGAATAAAACTCAGAATGAAACATGGATCATACCATTGGAAAGCCTGCCAGAAGGAGAGTTGTTCCAGACAAACAAGAATCAAATATCAATTTTATTCAAGAAGTTATTCTGACCAGAAGATGGCCTGGCAGTGAAAAATTACACAGCCCAGACTTGTTCCAGACTTGACCAGAAGGTATGTTTATGAGTCCAGAACAAGAGGATCAATCTAGATTTGGCCCATACCATAAGATCGCATGATTCAGGGCATGGAACTAAGTCCAGAACAAAAGAAATGAGTTCCAGAATCAACCCAGACCTGGTCAAAAATCAAAGGTAAAATGTCCAGACTGAAATAATTTTGATCAAGTTTATTTCAGTTTGTTCCAGACCAAATTCCAAAATCTGTCCATATCAGAGTAAAAATATCCAGATCAATGGTTCAGAAATAATTTTTTGAGTCCAGTGATGGTCCAGATCAGAAAATCAGACCATGGCCCAGTGTTGGCCGAAATCAGAGGGACAGAATGTGCAAGTCCAGAAATGGCCGAGTCCAGAAGAATTCAGCATATCAGGCGCGCATCCAGGTTAGCCGAAATCAGAAGATCAGAGGGTCAGGAAGTGTGGTCCAGGGATGGCCGAATTCAGAGGATCACAGCATATCATTTAGCTTGTACCAGATGTGGACTAGCGCTCAAAATTCTGATGGCCCAGAATTGATCAACGATGGAGATTGCAAGTTATTTTAATCAAAGTATTAAAAAGATTTGTTACTAAAATAAAGTGGAGTATTGTGGAATTCAGGAGCTGTGGCGGGAAGCAATTAAAAGATTTGATTGGCCAATTAATTTTGAAAGAAATCTGAAGATATGTTTTTTTATTTAAAAGAAGCCAAATTGGCCAAGTTATTTTTGGAAGAGAATCCAGCAAGATTCAGCTCGAATTTGATCATGGAAGAAACCCTAATTTTCATCTATAAAAGGAGGCTCAAGGCAGAATGCTCAGCATCGAAAATCACAAAAGGGTCATACACTTCAAAAGCAAACACTCTCAAATTTTCATATAAGTCAATTGTTGAGTCTCAGTTTTTAAAGCAAGTACTCTTGTTGTTTTCGTTCCACTATGTCAAATCTAAGTTGTTGAAGTAGAGTCTACAAGCTGTGGGAGTCAGTAGAGGTAGCAGGTTACTTGGCAATTACATTCATAGTGTTGTGATTTCTTCTACAATCTGGGATGTCAGATTGGCTGAAGAACAGGAGTTGTTTTTCCTCAAAGAAGTCTAGGATTGTTAGACTATTTGAGAAGACTGACTTGGAGGGTCAGTAGCAAGGTTGTAATTCAAGATTGAATTAGTGAAATCCTTCAAGGCGAAGGAACTGGACGTAGCCTCGTTAACGGTGAACCAGTATAAAATCTGTGAGTTTTTATTTTTATTTTTATCCGCTGCTAACTCTATTTTAATTATACATCAAGTTTTGTTTTGAAAGTATTAAAACGGGAAAAGATTCAAGTTAAGTCAAACACAATTCAACCCCCCCTTCTCGTGTTTGCACCTTCAATTGGCATCAGAGCTCGGTCTCAAGGCTGAGCACCTAACAGTGTTTGAGGAAAGGTCCAAGGGGTTCAATATGTCAGAAGAATTGGGAAACAACATCAACAGACCACCACTGTTTGATGGAGAAAGGTTTGAGTATTGGAAGGACAGAATGAGAAGCTTTGTCATATCTCAAGATCCTGAACTATGGAAGATGATAGTTAAAGGATACACTGCACCAACTGATCCAGAAGATCCAACTAAAGAATTAGACTTGGATGATATGACACGAGATCAGAGCAGATTACACAAACTTCATCACAAGTCCAGAACCATCATGGTCAGTGCAATCACATTCAAGGAATTTGATAGATGCACAAATAAAGAAACAGCAAAGAGTATATTCGATAATCTGGTTCTGATCTATGAAGGAACCAAGCAGGTTCAACAAACAAAGGCTAACATATTGGTTAGAAAGTATGAGCTGTTCAAGATGGAAGAGGATGAAGACATTGACACAATGGACGTAGCCTCGTTAACGGTGAACCAGTATAAAATCTGTGAGTTTTTATTTTTATTTTTATCCGCTGCTAACTCTGTTTTAATTATACATCAAGTTTTGTTTTGAAAGTATTAAAACAGGAAAAGATTCAAGTTAAGTCAAACACAATTCAACCCCCCTTCTCGTGTTTGCACCTTCAGATACTTCTGTTTCATTGAGTCCCAGATTGCTTTTGATGTTTCCTTGTTAAGTATTGTCTCCAGTATTTCTCTGTCAATAGCTTGAAACAGATAATTTTTCACTTTCAGGTCTTTGAGTTTGGCTTCCTCCACACTCTTTCTCTGAGCCTCACTTGCTGGTGTATTTCCAACTGCTGGTGCTGGAATTCCTTCGTCCACCAGATTCCATATTTCCTTGCTCCTAAGGAAATTCTCCATTGTCATTGACCAGTAATCATAATGGCCATCAAACTTGGGAATGGACGGCTGCACGAACCTTTCTGAGGTTGACATGATAATTTCTATTGTGTTTCACTCACACACTCAAAACTCTCGTGTTTGTTTTGAACTTCACTTGTCCACACTCACTCTCACGGTTATCAGGCCTCTTTCGAAGCTCTAATACCAATTGTTAAAATGCTAGAATTAATTATCTCAATGTAGGAAATGGAATACTTGTTTTATTAATTAAAACTGGAGCTTTAAATAGCCAGAAATACAAAAAACAGAATTACCAGACGAATCGGTACAGTGTACCAGACGATACGGACACCTCACTAACCAGAAGCAAAAAACGCGGTCAGAGGCAGAATTCCGCGCCTGCTTACTTGGTCTCCTAACAACCAAATTGAAATCTAATTAAGCTAACTTATTCTCTGCCACGTTTATTATCAGACTAAACAATTAAATCAATAATTAAACTTATAATTAAATTGACAATTAATCCCTAAAGTAGACACCCGAGCTAGATTTTCGGCCAACACAATCTGTAATACAAAATTTTTATTTTTAATATACTAATAAATGTCATAAATACATATGTTAGCATTTTTAATAGTTATTAGTGTGATTTATTAAGTAATATTTTTTAGTGTTAGGTTGGAATGTGAGATTAGATGCTTGTCATTAAAAAAAAATTATGAAATAAGTGATATATATATATATATATATATAAAGTCCATTTACAATTTTGTAAGATAACTCAGATAATAAAAAATTTTAAATTTATTTAATATGTTAAAATGCGATTTTCTACCTGTAACATTTCACTTTTTGCAGGTGAATTTCGCCATTAAGTTTTTTAAATAAAAAAAGTTACCGCATAAAGAAAACAATATGCCCCTATTTCATACAATCTCCTTCCAAATTATATCGCTTTAGAAAAAGTCCAAGTCATTTATTTTGCACATAAAAATAAATTGTTTTACGATATGAATAAAACATTTATGGTTTTTTTTTTATCATAGTACCATTTACTTTTTTTTATTAAAATACCATTTACTATTTATTATTTTATCTTATTTTAATTCTAATAATTTCTCTTTTATATAAAAATAATTTTATAAAATAACTTATAATTTCTCTTTCACATAAACATAATTTTGTAAAATAACTCATAATTTCACTTTTATATACAAAATTAACTATATTTCTTAATTTGGTTAAAATTGTCGAAATGACTTTTGATTTAGGATGGAATGTGTTTCATCCCACAAAATTTTTACATTTACTTATATTTTTCAAAAAATATAAATGAGAGAAAAAAAAATAGAAATTTTATTAAATTATCTTTATTGACCATTGTTATATAAATATCATAAATATAAACCGAATAATAATAAAATGAGAGTGATAAACATAGTATTAATTACATGATATAATTGAAAAAGAAATTTTATATTGAAACCCTTTAAAAGAATTAAATAAACATGTTCCCATACATTTTCAATGATATATTTTATTTTCGAATTACTAACAAACTTTTAAGGTACATGTTAGTATTTTCCGTATTTAAAAAATTTTAATTAGATAAACAAAATGTGACATCTCTCTATAATTTTGTCACTTAATTTTATGACTAGAAAATTAGAAAGGATTTTTCTTTTTCCACCAGTAATTTTCCTTGCTAATTTTTTATAGAAATTTATTAGTAATTTAAAGCGACGAATAATACAAAAAAACTAGAATATTAATTAAAGAAAAATGAAAACTCTTCCGTTATTGCTCTGAGTCCCCTTCTCTTTATATACATACATAAAGATGAATCAAATGACATTTTTTTTTTCAATAAAAAGGAGTGTGAATCAAATGACATTGGTGTAACATTGGAATATTTTTATATATACCATTCAATTTTATTTTACTGGATACTTATTATATGACTAAAGTTGGATTGAGAGTCCAATAATTTGGATTGAGACATTAAAAGAGTATTAAGAAAAAAATACGAGTTCAATCATACTATTAACATTTTTGTTCCTCCATTAGTAAATTAATTATTAACATTTATTTATATATAAAAAAATATATGCATCCGAGAAATAAATAGTTCTACAGAAATGTATATTTGCAAGTTTTATTTTTTGATACAAAGATTCCAATTTCCATATTATTTGTAAGATTTTGATAGCAAATCATGAATAAGCAGTAATTTGAAGGAAATTTATTTGAATATGACACTTTTAACATAGAGTGGTCAAAGATGTCTGAGTAGCATGTGAAGTGGGTAGCAGTAAAGATAAGGTACTGCCACTGAAATTCTCAGCCGGCCACATCCAAAATAGATATGATGCCCGATCAAGTCACGACCACTGACAATCAGATGAGATCTTAAGCAACCAAATATATACTATACGCCTACCCACTTATATTATATAGAGAGCTATTAAATTTTTTATTGTCTAAAGATTTTACTTTCTCTAACTATGGATTATCATACTATTGTTAACAGGATCTTCATTTAATCGTGTATGTTTGATCTTCAAGGAGAAAAATTTGATTTCAAAAGTATATAATTAATTTTGACTCATTCATTTTGTTTCTACAATTAATTATAATTTAATGTTAGAATTTAGAATTTTTATCTCCTGAATTAATTTTTAGTTTCAAATTTATTATTAAATTACTTTTTATTAAAATCAAATTTATTAAAGAAATATTATATCAATTAAGAAGTATTATATGAAATCAATTATATTAATTTAATAAATAATTTTATATTTTAAAGTGTAAAACATAAATATTTTTTATAATTTTACTAAAATACTATTAAAGATTTTATAGAGTCTTATTAAAATTCGTTTTAGATCTCCACATACGTTAAATTGACGTTGATTTCCTCTTCTTTTCTTGAATCCCCAAAATAGAGGGAGAGAAAAATAAACTCCTAAACGCGAGTTTGACTCCCTAATTTCCTCCTTTTTTAAAATTAAACCAAATACAAAAACTTAATAATCTTCTATCCCCTACCCTCTCCTCCAATCAAACACATAGATAATTCACACTATTGCACAAATTATAAATCTGATGCACCATGTATTATTCGATAACCAATATATACTAGTATTATGTTGTATTCTCTACCATTTGTCTTGATTAGCATCTCTCTATATATATATTATTTTGCTTAGTGTAATATACACATATATAGTGTATATATATATCTGAAGGTATTTATTCTTAAATTATAAATTTTATGCACAAAAATGTATTCTTCACCGGGAACCAATAATTATATGTTGTATTCTCTGCCATTTGTCTTGAACAGCATCTCTATTATTTTGCTTTTTGTAATATAGAGTATAGATCTGAAGTATATATCTGTTACAAAGGCAACATTCCCTCACCATTAACAACTATAAATATACTAGGAAGGACAAAGGTATATATAGGACCTTAATATTGAAATGCCTCAAAATATATAAAATGATCAAGTTTAAGTAAATTTATAGAAATAAAATATCATTCATCTCAAAATATGGATCGCATTTAACTATTTTAGTCAAATTAAAAAATATATAAATAAAATAAAAATAATATGGTGATTACTAATTTCTTTTTATTAATAATTGGTTCATAAATATAAAGTAAAAAATAATAACATAGATGTAATGCACATAATATTAATCAGAGTGTACAATTAAAACAAACAGTTTTTTTTAAGAAAAAATATACATGCAAATATGAAAGATATATATTGTTGAACGGAAATAACATATGATATAAATTTTCAATGTGATGATTAATTTTGTAATGTAATAATATCCATTATACAAGGTTATTGAACAACGTAATAATATGAGTAAAAAAAAAAACAATGTAATAGTATATCCAATTAATAGTTTCATGTAATTTGATCTCTCATTTTATGAGTGAGTCACCGATGTAAGTTCTTGAAATTGCATGGATGGTACAAAATGACTAATATTAACAAAACTATGAAATTAAAATTGAAATTAAATGACTAGAAACACTTTGAAGACTATATTAATTTCCAATTAGCTACACTAATGTGCTAAATAATTTCCAATATAAAAATAACTTTATGATTTTGTTAACGTATCAAACTGTGTCTTAACATGAAAATGATTTATCAATAACTCAATTTATTATAACTATATAACTTAATTTCTCATCTTTAGTAAATAATTGTCTTATGAGTCAAATTCGAAGAAATATTAAATAATTTCATATGTACCATTAAATATTTCTCTAGTCCCTGCTGCGCATTCCACGTGGTACAATATCTCCAAGTAGCCCTTCATCGGTAGGAGGCAGCAGTGGCGGCGACGATGCATCCGCAGCCATTGTAACGGTGCTGGATCTTCCAGCTTGATGATCATGGTGTGGTTGGCAAGGCTGAGAAATAGTAGTAGTGGTGCAAGTGGTTAATTCTCTAGGTATTTGAACAGGATAATAGAACTGTATTGGCATTGTAGGAGATAACTGGTGGCTGGTAAAGGCAGGTTCATGAGTACTAATGATTCCACCACCACGAGGAAATCCAACGGTGTGATGACAGTGTTGGCCTTCATATGTTGTTATAACTATAGTTGGGTCCTCACAGGAACGCTCAACCCTTTTCTTCACTGTGCATTTGCTATTTGTGCACCGATAATAGCTCCTGCAAAAAGTAAATATATCCGTCACAACAATTAGTGGAATGATGTCAACTAGATTTCTCGTAAGAATTATTCACTTCTCTACATTATAGATGTGTAAATTTAGTTGCTATAAAAAAGAAATAGAAATGGAGAGCTTAATAAATATGCTTTTAACACATAATACACACATTATTTTTAAGATTGATCGATGACATTATATTAAATCATTATATGCTCAAAAATGTAAATAACTTTTTTTCATTTCTCTTGAGAAAGTGAGAGAATCTTTGTTCATGTTTATAGCGGTGCACTAATAAATTAAATCAATTTGAGTTAATTTTTTTTATAGGTAAATGTTAATATACTACTATATATATAGTAAGAGATGGGAAAAATATTAGTACCAATGATTGAACTCTCTGTATATATAACTCATTTGGTGCCTTTAACGAAACTAATAGACTACTCATAGTTTTGGTTATGAAAGAGAAACAAGACCACAAACTACTACTTTTTATAGACAACATCAATTTTCATTGATAATTGAACTTTTTATCAAGGTGAACGGGGAATGATTTTGTTTTATGTTTTCTAATGTAGACTAGTTTAAGGCCTTAATTTTTATTTTAAATGAGTCATACTAAGGTCTTTTATAAAAAATATATAATATTTAAATTTTTAAAGAGTTAAAAAATATATATTTCAAAATAAAATTTATGCGTTTATTTTTATATAGTCTGGTTGGCAGCTAAACTTGTGAGTGTAGCGCATGGTTGATGATTAAATAAGAAAAACAGTGTCATAAATAATAAAGTTTATGCATTGGGAAGAATTTTAATGGTTGGTAGAATGAAAGGTTGATGAGAAGTAGGTGTAAACCTAGGGAATGGACTATTTTTAACTGCCTTCTGACCATACTTCCGCCATCTGTAGCCATCCTCAAGATGATCAACTTCGCTCTTTGTCATAAATGCAAACCGCGGCTGCCGTATTCGCTTTTCCCCCTTCTTCTTACTTTTACTCCTATAAAATATGCCACTCACAATTTATTTATCAAAATGAAATCTGGAACCATACCAAAAATTAAATAACAATAATAAGAAATATCAAGAGGACTTTTATATTCTATAGTAGCTTTACTATGTTCTGTAATGAGTTTTGAGTATTTGTATTCACATCAATATATTTTTCTTATAAGAAAAAAAGATTAAATCCAAAAATTACAAATTAAATATTAATATTACATTATTTTATTTTATCTTTTATTGGGTTTCCAAGGCATCCGTGAGGTTTTTGTCGTTACACATAGGAATAAGTTTAGACAATTACAATATATCAGTACCAGTTGTTTCCCTTAACTACGATTATATTAGATACAATTATAATTATTTTTAAATATAACTAAATGACTTTATAAATGAAAAGTCGGGGTTTACCACATTTATATATAAAAGGGTAATTTAGAAATATTCATATACAAAATATACACATCAGATAAATACACTAACAACTTTTTTAATATAGGTGAAAAGTGTGAATGGAACTTTTTATTTTCATAAGTGTGAATGGAACTTATAAAAAAGGGATGGAGGTAATACTACTATATTTAGTGCAGTATAAGAATAATATAATTGATTCAATTTGTTTTTTTTTTTAAAAAGCCTAGCAACAAAATTCACCCATACTAATTATTGATGATTAGTGATCCAAATTAAAACATATATCTCAGCATATATCAAATGGCTATGCAGATACCATATGAAGTGTAATTACATGACATTGATTCAATTTGATATAATGATTGAAATTGAATAATACTTTGATGGAAATTAGTTACTCCTTTAATATATTTTTCTTATCAAAATACTAAGAGCCTTAATTTTAGGCTAATCTAGAAATTTAAATTATATTCCATTTATATGCAAAAGCCAACGACTGTCAACTCAAAAAATATGAGCCACATTGTATTGGGGCCAAAACACAACATTATTTTCTGCATGGTATACAACCATATCATAATACTTTCAAAAAAAAAAACGACGTTATCAATTATCATGATCTTCTGTTTTTTTTTTGACGGCATCATAATCTTATGTTAATAAGATAATAATGGAGATATATGGACCACAAGATTTTATTATATAATAATAAAAAAAGGAGAGACCCATCTTACAATGAAAACACGCAAACATATTTTAGGAAAAAAGTATTACTATGTCATGAAACTTTTTTTATTTCATACTAGCTAGTAGCTAGATGATAATTATGTGCATAAAGTTTCAATTAATGCAGTACTATCCTATGGCAGTGAAATGAATAAGCATGGTACCAAGAAAGTAGTAATTCTGTTATTCAATCAAATGTAAAAATGACTAAATGAGATATAATTTGTACTATAAAGCTGCATGTAGTTTGTAAAAGAAAAGCTGCAAGTAGTTAGCATCATATTAATGCCGAAAATACGCATCAAAAAAATATTAATGCCGAAAATTCAACAGCAGTGTTGTTTATAAAAATAAAAAACACAAAAGCAGTATATTCTTTTAAAAGCGGTATATGTAATTAAGTTTATAAAAAAAACTTTTATATTTTAAGACTCTAAATTGTCAGATACTTTTCTAAAATTTTATTTTTTTCTCTATCCCATCATTTCTTCTATTTTACGTCTTATCTCTCAATATAATGTAATAACGGGTAGACACCAAACATTATTAAAAAAAAGAGTAGAGGCCAATTAATTAAGTTTATTATCATAATATCCCCTCCCACTTTTTTCTGGTGAAAATCCCTTCCCACTTTTTAATCTGGCTTTTATCTTCAATTAAAATATTCCAACTTTAATCATAATAATAAAAGTAAAAAATAATGTGTAAATATGAAAATAATTATACTTTTGAAAATAAATTAAGCAGAAAAAGGATCGAATGGCTCAGAGCACACTGTTACCGCCGCAATAACGGTGGTGCTCGTGGGTTGAACCTTCAGAAATCCGAAAAGGTAACCTCAATATTTTTTTCCCTTTTTAAATTGTTTTTTCAACCCAAACTTTTTAAAAATTGCGTAACACACCCAACGTAGGAAAAATAATTGAGAAAAACAAATCTATCTCAGATTGTGCCCTGTTTGTACGGACAGGGATTTGCATCGATCCCAAAAAAGTTAGGTAAAATATAAACCGGAATAAAAAAATTGTAACAAACAAACAAACAAAGCTCAACTTGATTCGATTATGATATGGTTGATGACTTGATGTGAATTTCAGTTATTTTCTTTCCATTTTTGTCCTCAGAATTTCACGTTAGTTACGAATTTACCACACGGAGCACGAAAGAAAATCAGAAAGCAGAAAGTTGAAAGCAAAGTTAGTTACGATTTCACCAACTCACGGTATTTCAGACGGTTTTTCATCGGAGACGGTAGGCTTCTCCGGCGGATCCTCACTGGAGCTTGAAGAAATTGATTGATTATTCGACCGGTGAGACGACGCTGTTGCCGTTTCTGTCTGAACCGGTGGAAACAATCCGTCGTCGGTGCCGACACGGTCCGGTATTAGATTCCAGCCGATGTCGCCGAATATGCTTTTCTCTCTATCGCCGGGGAAGAAATGAGTACCTTCGGAATCATCGACGCCGAGAGTCCAGCTTGAGTTGCCGACAAATTCGCCGGCGATTGCGGGAACGGAAGGTGCTCTGTCTTTTTCTTCCATACATGGATTACGCGCGAAAATTATACGGTATGAAGCACAGTAGTAATCGATACTGAAAGAATGAAACTGATTTTTTGAAAGAAATGGATTTTGTAGAGAGAGAGAGAGAGAGTTAGGGTTTGTGTTTGGAGTGTTGGTTGTTGTGAGTAGGAAGGGACGCGTAGGTTTTGAAGTTTATGAAGCGTTTGAAAGCGTTGTCTCGTCAAAGTACAGTGGAAGAAGAGAGAGACTATGTGAAAGGCTTTTTTATTTTATTATTTTTATATCTTACTATTCATTTAAAAAAGTTTCCTTTTTGGTAATAAAGAGTTGAAGGGACGCACTCCTCACATATTAATAGAATTTATCACATGTTGGTTAGTTTTAAGTTACAAACAAGACTAAATACTTATTATTGACTTAATATTTTAAATATAAAAATTATTTGATTTTATTTTATATCATATAACTACTTTATACATGATTATTTATGCTATAAATTGTTCATACATTAGGGTCTGAGATTTTATTTGGGATGTAGGACAGTAGGAGTAAAAGAGAAGAGAAGCATTTTGGAGAGAAGGAAGATAATGCAAATAAAGAAAAATCCTCATTTTCTGGAAGAGTATTTTTAAAAGAAATGAAATGAGAATACTTATGTCTAATATTATTGTTTTACTTAGAGACAATAAATTGGTTATTATGTTATCTTATAAATATTAATATGATTATTAACTTTATATTATTTAATTGTAAAAAAATAGTAGAACAATAATTTTTTAAGTTACATCAATTTTAAGATTTACTTTTAAGTTGGTGTGATATCCGTTTTTTGTGTGTGATAATCTACATAGTAGTTTATATTATGATAATGACCCTCAAAATAAAAATGATTTGATAACTTTCTTAACTAATCATTGAAAAATTTAACTAAGACGACAATAATGATTATTAGTACAATTAATCTTCAAAATATTACATATCATGATAAATTCTTAAAATAAATATATTATTAATCTACTTCGTACATCCTAAAAAAATATATAATAGAGATGATAGCAATGAAAAATGTTGCATATAAAGGTAACGACCATCGAAATGAAAATAAATTGTTAATTTATCCATGCATCATAAAAGATTGTATGGATATAATAATGATGATTGTCTTGATTTTAAATATGTGGAATTGAATTTTATATGAATAATTTAAATTTTAACAAATAAAAAACTATTTATCGAGAATATTGTGTTAGAGGGTGTTTAGTAATCATTTTTCTTCAATTTTCTCAACAAATATTAACAATAATTAAAAACATTCATTTAGTCATTTGAAACGAATACCATAATTATGAATTTATCGAATTAACCCAAGAGCATGAACCAGAAATTATTAATTTATGGAGGACTATTATAACTACAGATACATGAATAAATATTATTTAAGAGGACATGAAATTAGAACTATTTTATTATTGAAAGGTTTTAAAAATTGTATTAGTTTTTTTTTTATATTTATGCAAATCTTATAATTTATTTATTTATTATATTTTTTATTCAATATTATAAATTCATAAAATATTTTGAAATCTTAAAATAATTTGTATTATAAATCTACTAAAATTCTAGTTATAAAATTTTGATTAAACAAAAAACTTTTTAAATCTTATAAAGAGACTTTTAAAATCTATACATTCTTACACAATCTTTTGAAATCTTCAAAAAAATTATCTTAAAATAGTATTTTTGAACTATTTTAGTTAGAACTTTGTCTTTCTTTATCTAATCAAACAACTATTTTTTAAAATCTTCTATACTTATATTGAGAGAGGATATCAAGTTTTGGTCTAAAACATTTTTCTCCAAATTTTAACTTTCATTTAAATTATTTATATTTAATTTAATTCATATCATCCAATCAAATAATTTAATTCTTATACAACCTTTTATGCAACTCTTTTACTTTTTTATTTTACTATTTATGTAAACTATTTTATTTATATTTTTTATCATTCTTTACCAATTATCAATAAATACTATTTTTTTATAAATATAGTATGTGTGAAGTTTTATATCTTAATTATGCTAATTAAAAAGTGGGTAGACAATCAATACTAATAAATAATTATTTTTTTGAATTAAAAAAATGAACGTCAACTGAAAAATGTGGAAGAAAGAAAGTGGTCACAGCAGGTCGCTCGGATAAATGATTGGGCATTTGGGCCCATGTCCTTCTTGGCTACGCAAGGATTTTTGTTGCTGTTATTCTTTTGCCGTTTCTCTATCTAAAAAAAAATTAGACTTAGCTGTACTAATCATGAGTAACGTATTAGATACAAATACGATTCCTTAATATAGTAGATGTTATATTTTGTTTTGTTTATAAAATATCAACGTATGTATTTATGTTTCAATAATATTTATCCAAAATCAAAGAATTTTGATGATTTTTTTTTTGTCTCATTAAAAAGAAAAGTTAAAAATTTTAAAAATGTATTTATTGTTAATGATATTCTTATCCTCAATGTATTTGTCTTTTTAATATTATTGAATGCATTTAATATCTCACAACTTTTTATGAAAGGTATATTTGAAAAATATTTAAAAAATTACAACAATTAATGATTTTATTAGTTTTGATGTTTTTTGTTTTTCTTGAGTAGCACATAATTTTATCAATTGAAAAGAAATCATAAAGAAGGATGACTTTAAGATTAACAAAGACGAAAAATATCAACCACTTTGCATTGATCCAAGAGAAAAGAAGTCTGCATCTAATTTAGAAGAAAATAAACATACATCTTATTGAATACAGAAATGTACATATGTTAACTTTCTTGAACTATCATATGGTCACTCCAATGTGACTACCATCTAGTTTAAAATAAAGAAGTATTAAAGAAAGTCATAATACAAAAAGTAAGTAAAGTTTCAAAGAAGCGTTATTTGCTTGTGCAATTGAGGTTTATACTCAAATTATCAATAATTCATATGCTTGAAATATCTTTCACTTCATCTAGTTTTGAATTACTGAATAAATACCAACATGTTATTTTTATCGGTACGAGGAAATAATGTTTGGTAAAATGTGTAAAAATCTAACCCATCTAACTGACATTGTTATTTACAATTTTTCAGTTCTCTTTTTCACCATTGAAAATTAGTAAATTTTTGTCTTTTGTAGGAGTCGATCACAAGACATAAAAGTTGAGTCAACAGTTCACTCACTTCTTCTAAATATGGTGACTCTGAGATGAGTTGGGTAGGAGATGGGAAGAAAATGAAGAAGGTGAAGGACTTTTATTTTATTTTAATTTATAAATTATTATTTTATCAAAAAGAAATTATGAGTCAAATAATAAAATTTGACATAACATTAAAAAATATGCAAAATACTTTATTCGGCCACTTAACTTAATTTCAAGTAACAATTCAATCATTTTTTTTATTGAATTCTTTATTTAATTTTAAGTAACAATTTGATCATTTATGTCTTAAAATGTCTATAATGTTATTTTTTTTTAAAAGAAATAAAAAAATTCATCACCATCTTCAAACAAAACTGATAAAATTAGTAATCATGGTCAACAAAATTCATATGTTCATCAAATTCATAACTCAAATCTTCAAATAAACTCATATTTTCATCTCCAACAACAACAACAACAACATCAAATCCATCAAATAAAGAAAATCACATTTTAAGATTTAGGTTAGGGATTTGATTTGGAGAAGGATAGAAAGAAGATATTGTCTTGGTGATTTGAGAATCAAATCTTAAAGTGTGAGTTCTTCATTTGATGAATTTGGATATGAATACATGAGTTTATTTGAATATTTGAGTTATGAATTTGATGAATATATGGATTTTCTTGAAATTGATAATGAATTTTCTAGGTTTTGTTTGAAGATAATGATGAATTTTCTGAATTTATGTAAAAAAAACGATAATATTATTGACATTTTAAGATATAAATAACCAAATTGTTACCTAAAATTAAAAAAGAATCAAATCGATAAAAAAGAAAATAAACGAATGAATTGTTATATGAAATTAAGTTAAAGGACAACGAGAGATATTTTACTTAAAAAATTATAAGAAATTTTTTTGATTGTCACGTCACTTTACTACATAATCGTTTTTTTATAGATAAACACCAAGAAAGATTAAAAGTGGAGTAATATAAAATTATAGAAACTAAATAAATAAAATAAAATTTTACAAAGATTAAAATTAGATTAGTTTCATAATACATGGACCAAAAACACTATTAAGCCTTAAACTAATATAGAATATCCTACCATGTTAAATCTAAAAATTTAAAAAATAAGGTTAGTAGAATATACATGATTAATTTTAATTAGTTGTGGATAACCTCTCACAATTTTCTAAAGATATTATAAACTTTACCTTGAGTTATGCATGTGGTCTACCATAAAATTCTCCTATTTTTTTGAACGGAACTTTTCAACCGAGAAATCTATTTTCAGCCCATCGTTACAACAACCATTATTGATAACACAAATCAGTGTTATAGATTAAATTTAACTGTCATGTATTTTAATATAAAACAATTTACATTCGCAATACATTACAATCATTCATAAATATAATTATAGAAATAATTATTATAAAAGTCATTCATCTCTAATAATGTAACAATTATAATTGATTGATAGGATACAAATTATTTCTATTGACAATAATATATGAATTAAATCCTTTTAAATTTAGTTGTGTGCCCCAAAAATTCAGAAAATGGTATAACAAATTTCTTTATTAGATTTGGCAATGCACTAATATATATGTTTCTATTAATGCAATGTCGTTAGGTGCTGAGACATAGGGTTAATAATTCATCTAAGACTATTTAGAACACCAAAAAAAAAAAAATCTAAGACTACTTAAATTAAATAGTAGTATATATATATCAAATTGTTCTTTTTTTTGTCAAAAAAAATTGTTTTGGGAAAACTGCGATACCGATCAGCTTAGCCAATAACTGATCTCTTCTAAAAAAATATGAAAAATTCTGATTAGTGAAATTTCCCTAATCAACCACATTTTTATTTTATTCACAAGACTCAAATGAAAAAAAAAAATTTAAAAGAAATTTTGTGTGTAGTCAATTCTCATCAAATTAATGTTGGTAGTATATATAATATATAAATAAATCTTCTCTATCCCTCTCTTATTAATTGACCATCATCTTAGAAAGTGTGAAAAAATAGGCTATCATTTTATCTTTTGAATTTTTTAATGCAACATTAATTTCTTTTCTTTTTAATTATGCTCTCAAATAAATAATATGTGTATCCATTCTTACATTTTTAAAGATATAGTTCATTATTCCTTCCATTTAACTTTCATTTTAGTAAAAAAAATTCTTTCAAAATAAATTTTATTTTCAATTTTAAATAGTACTTTAATTATTATTTTCCAATTGTATCATTCAATTATTATTATGTACACTACTTCAAAAACACTAATTTCACTTTACATTTATGATTGTGGAAACCCCACCAATAGTTTATATAACGATAATTTGGCAAATTGACTATTATATTTCCTTCTATTCATTATATTTTTTAATATGTGTACAAAAACCTTAAACAACACTCATTTTAAAATGGATGAAGTAGTTAATAAGAAAGGGTTAGTAAAATCATTCTACACTTTAAGTTATTTATTGTATTTCTTCAAGAATTATTTTACATTATCAGTATAACACTTTTTACATTGACACCATCATAACTCATCATTCATATGACTTTTAAGGCAGATAAAATTAAACTCAAACAATTTTGGTGATCCAACAATTATAATTGATTGACAATGTAAAACATGATTACATTATTGGGACATATCAACTATTTTGACACGAGTATGAACCAAAGGAGAAGGAAAAATCAATTAGTTGTTCTCAAGAAGAATGTTATTTGGATCCACAGGGTGAAAGCAATAAAAAATTAGGTAAAGGACAATTTGAAGAGTGTTTTAAAGAAGCAACTTTTAATAAGCATGTGTTATCCGATGTTCTATTCGAGCAATTATCCAATGAAGACAATAGTTGGTTGATAACTAACTTTATTGAATAGGGTAAATGAGGCGATTTGGGACTTGTTGAAGAATGACAGCTTATGTTTTCTTAATGAGTTTCTTCATAATGGAATATTGAAAAAAGAAATAATTGATATTTTTTAGCCATTATTCCTTAAATTGACCATTCATAATAGTTTTAAGAATACATACTCATATATTTCATCGTATGCTTGTACAAATATTGGTGGAAATCCTTGCATCAACGCATCAATGTTAAGTATTGTAATTTCTATGTGTTAGTTTTTTTTTCTTCCATCTAGGCAAACATTGGATGGTGAGTTTTGTGATTAATAAAATTTTAGACTTGGCAAAGAGAAGTAAAGATAATTGTTTTCTTTTGAAGATTGATTTTGAAAAATCATACAACACAATGAACTAGGGGTAATTGAAATGTATGATTGAGAGAATGGGTTTCAATTTTGTTTGGATTGATTGGATGGAGGCATGCGTATTTAATAGTTTTATGCCAATATTATTAAATGGTAGTCAGGAAAATGATTTTAAGGTTGACAGAGGGATACACCAAAGGGATCGTTATCTTATTTTTGTTCTTGATAACAGCTGAAGGGCTAACTGGATTGGTTCACAAAACAGTGGAATGTGACATGTTCCAAGGATATGTGGTTTCTGTTGAATTATAATTCAATATTTTACAATTTGCATATGACACACTCGTTGTTAGGGAAGCAAGGTGGGAGAATCTATGGTGTATAAAAACACTTCTTAAAGGATTTAGACTTGCAACTAGTTTAAAAGTGAAATTTCTCAAGAGCAAACTGTATGGAGTCAATGTGGAATGTGACTTTTTGAATATGCAACATCAAATTTTCTCCATTGTGTATTGATAATATTCCATTTTGGGTTTACATGTTGGAGTGAATCCTATGAGGACTGAAAAGTGGAAGCCAATCTTAGAAACAATGAAAGAAAATACATTCTTGTTGGAAGGGACACAACTTATCCATTGGTGATATGGTCACTTTAATTTTTTGGTAAGTAATTTTTCCTTTTATACTTTTTCTCATTTTTCAAACAACCTATAAAGATTTTGAGTGTACTTATAACATCCATAGGAATTTTTTGTAGGCCAAAGCAGTGGAGAATATGAAGGTGTATGAGATAAGGTGGAAAAAAATATGTTTACATATGAATAAAGGGGTTGACAATAAAAAACATGGAAATTTTCAACATGACTTTGTTGAGTAAATGGAAGTGGAGGTGTTTTAATTATATAGAAGCAATCTGATTTGAACTCTTGAAGTATAAATATGATTCTTTACCATCAACAATTCTAAGAAGGGGGATTAGAGGATAAGGAAATATGATTCAATTTGGTGGCGCGACTTCATGATGGTTGGTGATATTTGTTGGTTTCAATCTTTTGAAATACATGAGTTGGGTGATAGTGAAAATGTATTATGTTTTAAGGAGAGGTGGTTTGACAATATTTTATTGGAGAGAAATAAGTCCATATATGTGCATGATAGAGGGAAAGATCGAAATGGTATTTGGGACTAGCTAGTTGAATTGGTAGGCGAGGAAATTCACATTTCAACATATTTGATAAAGCTTATGTCGAGCGTGGAGCTGATGTCGTTATGAAAAGACTGTATAAAGTGGACCATGAACTCATCTTGTTACTTCTCACTAAAATCATGTTATACTTATCTATTACAATTCATTCTACAATGATTTCGCTAGAACAACCATCAATTCTGATATACACAACGTTGCAAAAAATGTGGCAGGTTGACGCTCCATCAAATTCAATTTATTTGATCGATGCTTACTGTAGAATAAATTACAAATAAGGGAGTTATTGTGCAGAACCATAATAATTCAAGAATTGACGACACATAACTATGTTTTCTACTTTTACTCTCTTGAAAATAATAGACATTTGTTTAATACATGACCTTTGGATGAACGAATGTTGAGGTTCCAAAAATGAGTATTAACAACATTCCTTTTACATTGCTTGTTTGAAATAGCGTTGTTGTTACAGGTATTAGAAAATATAGAACTTTCATATAACCCTTTAGACAACGCTTTTCCGACAAGCGTTGTCTTAGATTTTATATAAAAAAGAAAATTAGTGAGCCTGAGAGATAGCTTTTTCAAAAAAGCGTTGTCTTAGGTCATATAAAAAAAATCAAATTTTGGAGAACCTTAGACAGCGTTTTTCTAAAAAAGCGATATCTAAGATTTTATATATTAAAAATATTTTAGGTGAACCTTAGACAACGCTTATCTGAAAAAGCGATGTCTAAGGTCTTTAAAAAAAATTTAAAAAATTGGTGTATCTTAGACAACGCTTCTTGAAAAAGCGTTGTCTAAAGTCTAAATTAATTGTTTCTTATATCAAGAGGTGTTATATTTAGGACACTCATTTAACGATACATATTCATTTCAAAATAAAATGCAATTATTATGACAAACATGAATCCTATCATATGCCAATAGTGCACATAATTCGTTTAGCCTCGTAAGTTCGACTAGGAAGAACATTATCCTCAAGCAACATATCTTTTAGAAGATTTAATAAGTTTGTGAATCTCTTATCATACCATACATTTTTCGCTTTTAAGTTTCACGACAAACTTAACAAACTATTTTACTTCATTTTCATATTCTTTTAACAATCGATTGATGAACACTTCTTAACATACCTCTTCTAAAAGATAAGACTTTAGACAACGCTTTTTCAAGAAACACTTCTTGAAAAAGCGTTGTCTAAAGTCTTATCTTAGAGAGTTAAGAATGCAGTAAGATATATTGTTGATTGTCAACTCTACTTTTTGTGATTGGATTGTTGTATTTGTTGTTTAGCTAAGAAAATAGAGAGAAAACTATAAGAATGCAGTAATAAAAATATGTTTCACAAACACTCGTTATTTATTGCCTCTCAGAGTTTGTCTTAACTAAATTTTTTGCTGTAACACTTTTGTAGATAGAAATTTTAATAATGAATAAAAAATTGATGTTCATCAATCGATTGTTAAAAGAATATGAAAATGAAGTAAAATAGTTTGTTAAGTTTGTCGTGAAACTTAAAAGCGAAAAATGTATGGTATGATAAGAGATTCACAAACTTATTAAATCTTCTAAAAGATATGTTCTTCCTAGTCGAACTTACGAGGCTAAACGAATTATGTGCACTATTGGCATATGATAGGATTCATGTTTGTCATAATAATTGCATTTTATTTTGAAATGAATATGTATCGTTAAATGAGTGTCCTAAATATAACACCTCTTGATATAAGAAACAATTAATTCCTGTGAAAGTCGTATGGTATTTTCTTATAATACCTAGGTTTAGGCGTATGTTTCATAGTAAATGCGATGCAAAACACTTCACATGGCATGTAAGTGAAAGAATTAAAGATGGAAATCTTCGGTAACCTGCAAATTCTCCACATTGGACGAAATTGATCACAATTATCCTGATTTTGGGCAAGAAGCGAGAAATCTACACTTGATATTGTCTTCTAATGGAATGAACCCGCATGGTTTTCAAAGTATCTTACACAACACATGACATGTGATTTTGGCGATTTATAACCTTCCTCTATGGCTATGTATGAGGGGCAAATTCATGATGTTGTCTATGTTAATTTATGGGCCCAAACAACCAGGGAATGATATAGACATATATTTGACACCTTTAATTGATGATTTAAAGCATATGTGGGAGACATGCATGGATCTATATGATGGATATAGGAAATAACATTTTAATTTGAGGGCAATATTGTTCGGCACAATTAATGATTTTCCAGTATACGACAATCTATCAAGATATAGCATTAAAGATCATTGTGCATGTCCTATATGAAGAGATTGTCATTTCTAATCAAAATGTCATTCCAAATACGATATATTAATTTTATTCTATATAATTTATATTAATATTTCAATATTTAATATTTTCATTGGATTAATTTTAACTTAGTTTTGCATTATATTTAATTTGCAGTTGAATTCAAATGTTTGAGTTACTCTGAAGATCAAGCATATAAGATAATAGTATATAATATGAATTTTGTTATAGGTTACACTAGACAACACTTTCTAAAGAAAAATGTTGTCTAATGTAACCTATAAGAGCGCTTTTTAAGGAAAAGCGTTGTCTAATTTACCCCACAACAGTGGTTTTCTTTAAAAAACATTGTTATAGGTTACATTAGACAACACTTTTTATTTTAAAAAAACGTTGTCTATACCTTTAATACCGCTGAAATACACAACGCTTGTAAGCGCTGTCTAATGCTTAAAAACACACTATTTTAGACTTTTCTCTGTGTAATGCTGCTGATCACTTTCCATAGGTTGAGAATGCTTTGAAGGTGAAATAAATAGTAATGTAAGACACATCATTTGGTTGGCAACTACTTGGTGTGTGTGGAATGTGGGAAACGACATTATTTTCAAAAGGGAGGGACGAATGTTGAGCAGTTAGTGCAGAAAATAAAATATTAGTACGGCGGACAACTGAAAAGTCTATCTATTTTCTTGCTGAAAATAAAATAATTTTCTTGCTTTGGTTTAAAAGGTTTAAAGTACCCCTTATACTTTTTTTTAATAAATTTTATTTATAAAAAAAATTATATTTTTCTTTTTTTGTTTTAAATGTCAATATTAATAGTTAGTTGTTAATTTTATTAAAGAGAGAAGTTAAATCTATTATTTCCTTATCACTCCAATCTCTATGTTCCTTCCTCGTATGTATTATAATAGTTACATAAAAAAATACTAATGTAATCAATACTATAAGTCATTTTAGAAAATGACAACCTAATTAAGAAATATACACTAAAGAATGGACATAAGAATTAATATATTACTCTAGTTTTATGAAAATCAGGTGTAGTAAGTTCGAGCAGGGATAATTTTATAAATAAATAAAAAATGTATAAAGCTTTTAACATATGACGGGAAAAAAAAGCAGGTGTCACATTGTTAATGATCGATACATAGCATAATAGTTGGGCATGTGAATATTATGTGATGTAAAATATGTTTGACATTGTTGTACTAAAGTTTGTTGAAAGATTTGAAGAGGTGATATAATTTAAAATTTATATGCCACTAAATTTTATAACTAAAATATGTATCTTCTTATTTTACCAAATCATATTGTTTAATTTACTTATATGTTTGAATTTTTAGACATTCAATACCTCATCATGAAATGAGAAATATGTCATTGATCTTATCATATAACTTCAGACTCAATTCTTTTGTAATATATTCAAAGAACAAAAGATATTTTGGAACAACAAGAAAATGAATAGAAAGAAAGTAGGACAAAACCAAGGTGATTAACAAAAGTTTAATGTTCCTTATTGTTATATTGTTTAATATAGTTATACTATGTACTTTGCTATCTAAAATATGATGACACATTTGAATCAATTTGCTTTTTAACATGTAGTACATTTTGTTATACGAAATATAAATTTTTGGACACATTTGATGTAATTGTTGTCAAAATTTAAATTTTTTGGAATGAAAATAGCACCAATAAACAAAATTTTCAAGAAAAAAAAGGAAAATATATATGACACTAACTATTCTATAAAATTGGTGTAATATGATCACTTATTACACATGTTTTACCTACAAACTGATATTATATGTGACCATAACACATCGATTTTTTTTCATAAAGTAGGTGTAAAATACTTATATGTATGCATATTATAGATCTTACTTACAATACCATTTGCTATTACATCGATGATTGTTGTTACAAAAACCGACGTTAAAAAGGAAAGAAAAAAAAGTCTAAAAAAGCTTTTATGCATTAAATTTGAATTTGAAACATCGCAATTATGTACAAATTTTTTTACTATTTTCTCTATATGTAAAAAAATATTGTAAAAAAAATATATAGTATGAGAGAATCGGATTTTGTGATATGAAAGGAGTAATTCTTTGTTGTGTTTACCCACTATAAAAATATAATTGATATTTTTATGAAAAACATTTTGATAGTATTTATCATACATATTTTGTAATTTGTACAGACTTTTAAATTTCACTACATAAATACTGCATGAAAATTATCTTTGTTTGTGATATTATATTATATTATTACTAAAGTATAAGAAGAAAAAAAATCTAAAAAATTAATGTATTTGATTCAAAATTAAAACAAAAAATAATTTATTTATTTTACTCATTTTTATTTACATTTTAAGACAAAATAATATTTATTTATTTTTGGAAAGGGCGATATCATTGATTAATTAATATCATATGTCAATATTAACATCCGTACTTGCTAGCCATGCACATGAATAAACGAAGACAGAGTCACATGAGCCTCCACACGACTGGTTTTTCCAATATTGTCACAAAATAAAATTGTTTCATGGTACTATGGTTTCGTCCATGCCGTTCAGTATGTGCAAGTTTTAGTAGTTGAAGACTTTAGTAATCATTATGAATTTGGTTCCAAATCTCTTCACCATGGTTTCTAATTGTCGAACTCTTTTTATGAAAGTTTTACCAAACATTTTGGAGTATTATTTTAATTTTAATAATGAATTTCTAATAAAAAAATATTAAAAATTTGAAAAGAACAATTCTTTATTTAAATTGTAAATAATATAAAAAATTTGTAAATAAAATTAATAACATTAAAAAAAGCAAATTTTTTTTTGTAAATAAGGTCAATAACATCATAAATTTAATTCTATTTTTTGTTCAAAAAATTTGGCCCGTTTTTTTGTTTCTTAAAATTTAATTATGTCTCTGGATTATGGGCTTTTTTTTATTTTTTATTTCTAGGCTCTATAGTGCAGAATAAACCTCCTTAATATTTTTTTAGACCCTATAATACTTTTAAAAAAATTAAAAAATAATTATTTAAGATATAGAAATTTATTTAAAAAATTAACCTCTTCATATAAATGTTCTTCTATACACAAATCTCCAACCATACTTAAAGACTCAATTATTTGCCGTGTCATCCTATATTGGTAGTTGTGGAGGTCTTTGGTCCTCCCATATATTGGTTGAACTTTATCAATTAATCCATGGACAGTTGGACGGTCCCTTTTTATATACTACTAAACTTCACTATAAGTTTATTGTTTTAAATAAATTAAAACTTAATTTCTGTTTATTTTTAAAACATGTACTTTTCCTCTCCATTATTATCATAAAATACATGTAGATGCTTATACTAACCATGTCGAGAATCTAATTGTCAATGGTCAAGTAAAAAGTCACTGGTTAAAGAGTGATTAAATAAAAGAGAATGGTTAGAAATATTTTTTTTCTAACACTTATTCTTTTATTGAATAAAATTAATGTAAATCTCACACATTAAAAATAAATACTATATAAAGTACTGAGACTCATATAAATTAATAAAATTAAGGGAAGAAACGCACACACATGCATATTTAAATATATAACCATACCTTTATAAATTTTGGAAGAAAAAGTGATATAAGCTTGTATTCTCTTTCTTTGTTCTTTAATGCATTTGGAGTATAATAAAAGAATTTGTATTCTCCCATAGTTAAATTGTTAATATATATCACCAATATATATATATATATATATATATATATATATATATATATATATATATAACATGATTTGGATTAGAAAGAAATTTGATTCCTTACTCACCGAAGGAGAAGATAAGTGTAATCAGAGTTGGCCTAAGGGTTCGGTTATTAAGGGTTCGGTCATTAAAGTAAGTTCTTTATTAAAAATACAATTTTTATTTTATTAAAAGATTTTAAAAAAAAATTATTTAATAAAAAAGTTTTAGATTTTAATATTTTTAAAATTAAAATATATAAATATTTTCTAAATTTAATATTGTCTCAACAATATTAAATCAATTGAAACATAACATCAATTACATTAATTTAGTGATATCATATTAAAATTTAAAAAATTCATTTTAAATTTTATATTAAAATTCAATTTAAACCTCCAAATATAATGTGTGTGCCAAGAGTATAATAAATGGATGAAAATAAAAGATTATGTTCTTATATGTCATTAGATTGATAAAATCATCGAAGTTACAAATGAAAATTGCAAGAAGGATTGCTTTACATAAAGGTACAAGAGATAGCGTTAGTTAGAACCTAACCGTAAACTAACTGCTAACGGAGTGAATCTTTTGTAACTAGCATTATGCTGTTACTAATTAATAAATAAGTACGTTCACCAAAATCACTGAGTGATAAGGAAGTGTAGATGTGATTATTTGATTCTAAAAATGAAAAAATTATTTTAACAAATCTCTAATTAATGGGTCAGCCCAAATCTATTTATGGTTTCTAATTAATGGGTCAGCCCAACTCAAACTAATTTTTAAAAGTTTTACTTCATATCCTTACAATTATATTTATACCTTACAAATTTTTTAAAATGTCAAATATATCCTTCACTTTTTTACTATTTTATCAAATTAAAATTCATTTTTTTTTACCTTTCAAAGATTTTCGGACAAAAAAAAACAAGATTTCCAGTACATAAGATTTCTGCAGGAAAACTTTTTTCAAGTTTTTCGGTACAGCTTCTACCTGTAAACTTAGAAAAGTTTTCCGGTAAAGCAGCGTACATTTAATACTATCGGGAAACTTGTGAGGATGTTTTTCGATAGTTATAAGTTTTCTGGTACCGGAAAACTTCCTCACAAGTTTTCCAGTAGTTTTATTAATTTTTTTAATTTGTTTTTCAATTTTGAAAAAAAAAATTGAAAAAATAAATAAATAAAACTACCGGAAAATTTCCTCACAAGTTTTCCGGCAACTACTGAAAAACTTTCTCACAAGTTTTTCGGCAACTACTGGAAAACTTCCTCACAAGTTTTCCGGCAACTACTGAAAAACTTTCTCACAAGTTTTTCGGTAGTGTTAAATATACGCTACTTTACCGGAAAATTTGTTTTTCAAGTTTTCCGGTAGAAGTGTATTGAAAAACTTGAAAAAAGTTTTCTGGTAGAAATCTTTTGTACCGGAAAATTTGGAAAAAAGTTTTCCGGTAACTACTAAAAAACTTTTACATACTGGAAATTTTTTTTTTTTTTTTGTCCGGAAATCTTTGGAATGTAAAAAAAAGTGAATTTTAATTTGATAAAATAGTAAAAAAAAAATGAAGGGTATATTTGATATTTTGAAATTTTTTGTGAGAATATAGGTATAATTGTGTAGTATAAAGTAAAACTTTCCTAATTTTTTATTGAGACTTTTAAGTTGGGCTCAAAAGATACATCCTCTCTTTGGCTTGTTTATATGGCCTAGACCATGCTAAAGTTTTGCAATTGACAACATGATTGTTGGCAAATTATAAGTTGAATCAAATCAATCTTACATCAATATTTAAAAGTTATTTGAAATACTAACTACACTTGATTTATCAGTATCGATTTGACAAATTTTTGAGATATCATTTTTTTTTCATTGATAAAAAGAATCAAACTAATGATTTGAAAAATTTAAAAGTCTAATTCAATTGCTTTGAAATTTTCTATATTTAGATCCAAGTTTAACCAAATTAATCAAATACAACTTTTATTACTTTAGGTTTCAATTTCATTATGTTATTTCAAACTAATCTCATGAGATCCGAAATAAATAATTATATTTTATTATTGTTTCTTTTATTTCATACTGTATTATCAATATTATTTAAAAAAATATAATTCCTCCGCAACGACAAACCCATTTGCCAACAAAAATTACCCATTTCACAATAATTTGTATTGTATGTGGCTAAAAATTTATATTTCATATAACAATATAACAAAATGTACTACATATTAAACAACAAATTCCACCAAATGTATCCTCAAATTCATATTTTTATAGCAAAATATATAGTATAACTATATGAAACAATGTAGCAACATGTAACATTAAACTTTTGTTGATATGCATTTTGTCATACTTTCTTTCTCTTCATTTTCTTGTTGTTTCAATATCTTGTGTTCTTTAACTATTTCTCAAAAAAATTGAGCCCAAAATTGACATATTTCTCAAATCGCGATAAGTTATTAAATATCTACAAATTCAAACATATAAATAAGTTAAACAATATGATATAGTAAAACAAGAAGTGACATGATTTTTGTTAAAAAAATATAGTAACATATATTTTTTATATTATATCACTTCTTCAAATCCTTGAACAAACTTTGACATGACAATGTCAAATATATTTTTCATCACATAATATCGGCATACCCAACTCTTGTTAATGCTATTTAATGTCTATAATTAAATTACTTACACTGATAATTTTCTAAATATACTTTTTCTTGAAACCTGTAAATAGATTATATCTTTCCATAGTTGAAAAAAATAATTTTTATATATAAAGTTAGAGAATTCAAAACACTACATAACAACTAAATAAAAAATCGAAACAAAACTCAAACTCTAACCCAAATTTTTTGTCTCAAGAATCCGTCTCTAACATAAAATATGTGGTTACTATAGAGACAAACTGCATATTCTGTCTCTAATATATAAACCTATTTTATCTCAGATTCCTTCTCTAACGTTTAATTTTCATTCATTAATTGGCTTGTACATTGTCAAATATAAAAAATGAGTTTTTCGAATATAACTTTAATGATTACTCAATAATGTCACTAAAATCATATCTTTTATTGTATATGTATTATGATATATGTTGATAATACATCAATATTTTTTTTAAAAGATAATATACTAATACTTAATAACAACAATTTAATAAAAATAGTATTATTTTTTTATTTCATTTTTTATTTATACACTTTTTCTTAATATATATATATATATATATATATATATATATATATATATATATATATATATATATATATATATAT
>JBBPBO010000003.1:15262054-15288551 GCA_037974295.1 Cicer cuneatum
ATATATAAAATAATCAAATGATTGACTCATCATGAAATAGAGGGAGTATTGTATTCGTATATTTTTGTTTAACTATCATGTATCATTTTTTTTTCAATGTAATTTATGTATTTACTTTAATAGTATTAACATCATGGTGAACACTCTTACATGTGTTTGTTTGTTTTTTTTTATTGTGTTAAAGTATGGTTTGCATTTTATTTTCTTTTATATCAAAGTTATTGTTTTATCACTAATCAATTACGGGGGTAAATGTAATACCAGGATGGAAAAAAAACTAAATAAACGTATAACTAAAAGTAAAATATGTTACACAACATAAAGCAACTCCAATAAATATAAATTTCTTCGTCTGCCTGTGTGGAGTTATGCTAAATTTAGTTTTTGGCGAATTTGGAGTTGGGTCAAGTTGACATAATGAGTATGTCAGACCGGTACTTTTATAATTTAATAATAATAATAATAATAATAAATTTATAGGTTAAATAGCACATGTGGTCCCTTAACTTAATTTAAGTTAACGTTTTAATCCTTTATCTTTTTTTTTTCCGATTTGGTCATTTATTTTAATTTTATGTAACAATTTGATCCTTTATGTTTTAAAATGTCAATAATATTATCATTTTTTTTTACAAAAATTCAAAAAACTCATCAAAATTTTCAACCAAAACCCATAAAATTAATTATATTCTTTAATATAATACAAATTTCATCAAATTCGTAACTCAAATATTCAAATAAACCCATACAAAAATTTCATTCTTTATTTGATATTGTTAGAAATGGAAATATAAATTTATTTGAAGATTTGAGTTTCGAATTTGATGAAATTTGTATTATATTGAAGAATACAAATAATTTTATGGGTTTTGGTTGAAAATTTTGATGAATTTTTTGAATTTTGTAAAAAAAATAATGATAACATTGTTGACATTTTAAAACATAAAAGATCAAATTGTTACTTAAAATTAAAATAAAGGACCAAATCGGGAAAAAGAAAAGATAAAGGACTAAAACGTTAACTGAAATTAAGTTAATGGACCACGAGTGCTATTTAGCCTAAATTTATAACTGCTAGTTTTTTTTATTAACGTATAACTTTTTTTTAATTTAAGACCGGTAGTTTTTTTTACCGTTAATTTGTATATGAAATACATTTTCTTATTAATTGAAACAATTTGTTTTTCTTACTCTTAATTTTTCTTTCACAATTTTTATCACATAATTTTTTTTCTTTAAGCTTTTATTAACAATACTTTTTACTTATTTTTTCTTCTTGTTGTTTCAAAAAAAAATATTTGTGGCAAATGGATCCAAATCAATATAATCTTCAACAATTTTGATTGCATTTCATGCAAAATTATCACCATTCTAATATTCAAAATTCTCAATTACCATCACCACCAACCAATCCCAATATTATTTACTTTTATCATTTTTAATTAATCATGTCATGTATTTAACATTTAATTTTTATAATTGTTACAAAAATTTAAGTTCAATTTTATTTTAAATTAAAATTAAAATAATGTATAATCATATTAATTAAAATATTTAAATTAATATTTTAAGTTGTAATAAAATTAAATATAAATAAAATATTAATCTATGAATTGAAGTTGTGGGACCTAATATGATTCTTATGAGTTAAATCATTAGAATAAAAAGTGAATGAGTTGCTTCAAAATGACGTGACACAGTGTATCTTATTTAATGAACTCATATTGAGTTCACTTTTGAAGATGCCTTTACACCAAATCCAAGTTTTGCCTTTATATAGTGTATATCAGATAAATTTCGCTTAAAAGTTAATAAAGTGAATGAATATCAATAATTGGTATTGTAATCATTTATGATTGATCATTCGTGTGCACATAATATCAATCATTTATTTGATCATCAATAATTAATATTATCTATTTTAACTTTATTCTCTAAAATAAAATATTCACTTTCAAAAAATCAAATTCACAAAAGATATATAAATAAAGATATAGACATTTTCAAAGAAGTTATTTTTTATTTTTAAAATAAATTTCTTAATTTTTTAAAATTGTAGATCTGATTGAACCAAAATCAAACCCAACCAATTGTTTCTTTATCGATTTGGTTTAAAGTTTGAAGTCGACAAGAAAATATTAAAAAAATCAAACTAAATTAAATCGACTTTTTATTTTTATCTTAGAAAATATGGTAAATTCTACTATAATTAAACCTACTTTTTATTTTTATTTTTTATTTTTAAATCTACTATTTTTATCAGATCTAATTTTTCTCAAAAGAAGAAAAAAAAAACCAAATCAAAGTTGTTACACTCATGTCAAGTTTTCAATATCTATATTTTTCTTTACAAAATCATCACATGCATACCTTAATAAAAAAAAACGTTTGGTCAACACCATTTTCGATATGGTATGATATATACACTTTGTGAAATAAAGAAAATAATATGAGAAATGTAATATACTGATATAATAAGAAGAAAAAGATAGAAATAAATTGCAAAAAACGTGAATCTATCTAATATTTATTTAAGTAGTGGTTATTAATGTGAGTGTAAAAATATCTTACAATTATTATTAAGTAGCAGTTACAAAATGATTTTATGTTATGGTAGCTTCTCATTAAACGTGGGTGCATATAGTAATTAACTCTTATTTAAAACGAGAAAATTAAAGACCATATATGCAACTATGAATCACATGTTTTTCCTTTTTTTTTCTTCTTCTTAAATTTATTAATTTATTTATAGTATAGTAAAAGAAAATCAAAAAAAGAGAAGGTAGTTTCCTTTTCTTTCCAAAGTCAACGGTCTAAAATTGTCAAATGGTGTTTGTGTGGTTGAAACAGAACAGAGGTCTCTGTTTTTTCTCGCCTCCTTCCATCTATTCCTTATTATTTTTAACGAAACTCAAACAATTCTCACTCACTCTCGTGTCTTCGTATCAACCATTTCACATTCCTCTCTTGTTTCTTCTTCCCTTTCGAGTACGCAAACCCATCACAACGTTTGGGTTTGTGTACCGCACAACACATCCTTGTTGTCCAACAATTTCATGTACCCTTCTCACAATTTTTGTTATTGTTTGTTGTCATTGATTTTGGATTCTCTGTTTTCTTAATTTCCTTTTCTAATTATTTCATGGAAGCTTGAACATTTTGTTTCATGAAAATGTTAACTTTTATGGATTGCCTTTTACATGCAATGAATAAGTAAAAAAATATTTGAATAGTTATTAATTAGATGCGTCAATGTTTAGATACAATTTTTGTTATATTTTATTTTGGTTTAATGCATTTATAATCAAATTTGTTCTATGAATGTTTCCCAAATTTGGAATTCGAATGTCATTTTTCATGCCTTCTAATGTATACTCTTAGATTATATTGTATTCTACTTTTCTTTTTGTAAACTAGATATTTTCACACTTAATTGCATAAATTAATTCCTGGAGCCTGAAAGAATCGTAAAGGCAATAACATTATAATGTTTCAACAATTTTCCTCTCATTTAACCACCATTGAGAAAATCGACTCTGTATTCATACTTATTGTCAGTTTTATTTACTTTTATGAAATGTAATGAATTAATTAAAATTTCAACTAACCAATGGAGATTGGGTCCTTGCAAAAGAACTCTCACAATGTAGTCAATCCGAGTTCGAATTTCCATTGAGAGAGGTGCATTTAGTGTTTTGCGCACCTCAAATAAGATTACTTCTACTTTTGGTAGAAGTAACTTAAAGGAAAAGCAAAAAAAGCAAAAACAAAATTTGAACTATATTTTGGAAACTTAGAGGCTATGCAGTCTTTGTTATAGATTAAACCAATTATTATTTCAAATATTCTCATACTACATTTTTTATCACGCTGAAATCATTTAATCCTCATTGTTAAACAAAAAACAATATATGTAACTAAGATATTAAATGCATGTTAATTTCTTTTAGTGTTTTATGGTGTTGGATTTTTACTAGTCATCAAAGTATACATTCTGGTTTTACTATTTCTAACGACAAGCTTATTTCCACCAGCTTTTGTATAACTTGAAAACCATTATTCTCCTAAACGAGAAAATGTTCGGGTTTCGAAAAGCGCCACCACCAACAAACCCCGCATCATCGGGTTCAGATACTGAACCCGATAAGAAGACAACCCTTACTCCAGACAGAAGAACATCCTCAGAGCCTGTCCCTGCAATGCCAAAGTCAAAAGGAAACTACTTTGACGATGACGACGACGATGATTGGGGAAGAAAGCCTTCCTCAACTGCATCGTCGGCAGCATCAAAAGACAGATACAAAACTGGTTTCCGAGATTCCGGAGGACTAGAGAACCAAAGTGTTCAGGAGCTGGAAAGCTATGCAGTGTATAAGTCTGAGGAGACAACAAATAGTGTTAATAATTGTTTGAGGATTGCTGAAGATATTAGACAAGATGCTACAAAGACACTTGACATGTTGCACCAGCAGGGTGAACAGATTACAAGGACTCACAATACGGTTGTTGACACAGAGAAAGATTTGAGTAGGGTATGTTTATCTTGTTTTTGTTGTCATGAAATTTAAGGAAAAGGATAATAATTCAAAAATGTTACGTGAACATCCATTTTTTTTACATTTAGGACATCTGATTAACCGCGTTAAAAAATGTGGCTAATTTAGTGAAATATTTGTTTAATTTAAATCATGTTAAAAATTGTGGTTAATCATATAGTTAAATTAACTACATTTTTTGTCGTGATTTGAATTAACCATCTGTTCAACAATCTGCTAGAAAATCTAATAGTTGAGATTTGATTGATGAGGTTGCAGTTGGATATAGGACCTTAGATGAAATTGGGTTAAATTAAAAGAAATTAAGTTCATTATATGGATTCTACAAAATATAATAGAGGCAATGGACTTAACATTTTTTTTGCTATTTCATCTTAAAGAATAAAGAAATATGAACAGTCTAATAGTACTTTATTTCATGTGATTGCAATTTACTCATTTTACTCTTTCTTTGATTAGATTAAATATCTAAACAATAACCTAACGAATATCATTTTCAACTTATGTTATATTATATATAATTCCAAAAATTTACATTATTCTAACTCGACAGGGTGAAAAACTCCTCAACAATCTTGGGGGCATGTTCTCTAAACCATGGAAGCCAAAGAAGACCAGGGATATACAAGGCCCTGTAATTACATCAGGTTTTTTTCTCTCACCTACATGCTTATGAGTTATTTAATTAGTATTACTTTAAATGTTGGTTATTTTCATCAATGTTGTTAAATAGCAGCTTAGCGGAATTTTAAACAAAGTGATGTTATTTTCTAGCAAATTGACAACACTTCTTTCTATAGGTATAATACATAATAATATTATGATTGAATTTGGTGTTTGATCAGATAATTCATCCAAAAAGAATGTAAAGAATAAAGAAGATAGGGAAAAGTTGGGGCTAGCTCCTTTGCCTAAGGGACGTTCTGCTCCTACCACACCTCCTTCTGAATCAGCCAATGCCTATCAGAAGATAGATGTAGGTGTTGTGTTTTTAATTACTTATTATGTTTATGAAATATTGTTATCTAAATTGAAGTAACACTTTCATTGGATTAACTCATTATTATTATGGTTACTAAAACAGCATGAAAAAGCTAAACAAGATGATGCACTCTCAGATCTCAGTGATATATTGGGTGATTTGAAGGGTATGGCTATTAGTATGGGAACTGAACTAGACAGGTAAAGCATTTGGTATACTTTTAATAATCATAATTTGTGTTACATTTTGCATCATGCTTTTAAATTGAGGTGGTGGTTTTGTTTCCACACTTTTATATCGCAGAAAAATATATATAAATGCAATCGATACAGTCTAAATTATGGATGCGATACTGTTGAAGAAACTTTAATATTTACGATATTGCAACTACAACTGTAGTTGCAGACCGAAATTTAAAATAATGTTTGAAGATATCCCGTTTTGTTCATTTTTTGGAACAAGGGTATAAAAAAAAAATATAGAATGACACAAGTTGGAGATACTTGTCCTCCTCAAGTATGTAGTCATAAATTTATTTATGAAAAAAATATCTATTGAAAGAGATCAACTATTTAAATAATTCTGAATTATTTAATGGGATTAGTCTTAATAGTTAAACTTAATATGAATGTTTGAAATTGTGTCATTATGGATTTTATTTTTGAGGGAGTAAATTGAAATGAAAGATGTGAACGTTGAAAATGAGTTATTTCTCTATAGTTATGTTATGTGAGAGTGCTACTTAATTGATTCCCTATTAATATTTCACATTTAATTTATGATAATTTTGCAGCCAAAACAAAGCTCTTGATCATCTTAGTGACGATGTTGATGAGCTAAACTCTCGAGTTAAAGGTGCCAATCAGCGTGCACGCAAATTAGTAGCAAAGTGAAAGATGTTAGACTCAAAAGCTTCTATATATTTTTTTCTCTATTTGTAATGGTGCCTTCTTTCACTCATTGGTTGTGATTTGTTTTTGTTTTTGAATTTGTCACTTCACTGTTTTATTAAGAGATTTCTAAAGATAGAAATTTTGTTCCTGTAAGGAATTGTTCACTACACTATTTTAAAAGCATATTATATACAACTCCACTTCATCAGAAAATTCAATGGTGCTAGTTTTTCTCCTGTTTTTTGTTTTTTGTTTTTAATTACAGTCAAATAGCATGTGAACTTAATTTACCATATTCGTAAACGTGAATTAAGTTTGTATAGATTACGTGAAGTAAATTTATGTAATCTATTTTAAGTGTACGTAGAAAAAAAGCAGAGGTGAAATTAGTAAAATGTAGACATTTTTAAAGACAATAACTTTGTTTGGTTCGAACTTATATATCAATACATTAATCTTTTTTTACTTGCCCAGGGGCTTTAGATCAAGCATAAACTTATACACAAACATAAAACCCAATATTGCAGTAAAAATTATCAATAATTTTGAATAGTGTGTCAAAATATGTTTTTATTAGTTAAGGTTGGTCCAAGGTATTTTGAGGACTAAAGTTCTATTTTATACAAGATTGATAGATAGAATATTTGCTAGAATATTCTTGTAATTATATCTGTATCTTTTCTAGTCATAGAATAGTCAATACCTTTCTAATCTATTTTAAGTAAACCATTGATGTATAGTTAATAGGTTTCTATATTGGACATGCATGATCATTGTATATATACGGTTCCAGATTAATGAAAAAGGACGGGGAAGACAATTACTTTCATGGTATCACGAGACCTAGGTTGCACCTCTTAGCCTCTCCACCCTCTCTTATTTTCTTTCTTCTTCTTTCCTCAGCCAGTGATCATGTCCACCCCAACCCCTGAGTCTATTCCTACACCGCTTCCCTCTTCTTCCTCTTCACCAAAGAACCCTTTCCATCTGGCTCTCGCCGTAACCAACATCAAGAACCACATCCCCATTATTCTTGAGATGGAAAACGTTCAATTTGGTACATGGGTTGAACTTTTCAAAATCCATGCTCGCTCTCATAAGGTCCTCCATCATATCATTCCTCCAGCACCAGGCATGGAGAAGAAGGCACCTGAAACTGATGATGAGCAAGAACTGTGGACAACTCTTGATGCCACAGTTCTACAGTGGATCTATTCCACTATCTCCAGCGACCTTTTGGCTACCATCATTGAACCAGACTCCACTGCCATGGAGGCTTGGAATCGATTGACCAACATCTTCCAAGATAATCAAAACGCTCGTGCAATCACTCTCGAGCAGGAGTTTTCCTCTATTCGCATGGAGGATTTTCCCACCGCTTCCGCCTACTGTCAACGACTCAAAACGATTTCTGACCAATTGAAGAACGTTGGAGCCCCTGTATCTAATCAGAGACTCGTTCTTCAACTTGTTTCCGGCCTCACTGATGCATACAAAGGGGTCGGAACATTGATTCGGCAAAGCAATCCTCTTCCTCAATTTTATCAGGCCCGCTCTATGCTTACTCTTGAAGAAGCCGGTCTAATTAAGATGGCGGCGACCAGCGCTCAGGCTCTCATGATTGCGGCACAACCGAAGGACTTTGCTGAAGCCTCCTACTCCAATGATAACCGCGGCGGCAAGAAGAATAGCAGCCGAAATTCTGCCAATAAAAACCACAGTAGTTACGGCAGAAACGGCGGGCGTGGTCAACGTAGCGGCGGACGTGGCGGTGGTCAACCGTCCCAGCAAGCCAACACATCACCATGGTAGTCCCCTCCCGCTCCCTGGCAGCAGTATCAGTGGGGTTGGATGTCACCACCATGGACACTCCCTCCTTGCCCATATCCGTCCTCTCAATGGACTCGCCCCAATGGTCCTCCAAAGCAACAAGGATTATTAGGCCCCCGTCTACAGGCCTATGCAGCCAGCACACCTTCTCTAGCACCCACAGACATTGAAGCCGCCATGCATACCATGTCCCTCAATCCTCCAGATGGTCAGTGGTATACGGATACTGGGGCAACCTCTCATATGACGGCATCACAAGGTAATCTCTCGTCTTATTCTAATATGAGTAATTCAAATCAAACTATTATTGTTGGTAGTGGACAACAAATTCCAATTCGTGGTTATGGACAATCAACCCTTTCTACACCTACAAAACCTTTAAAACTACAAAATGTCCTACATGCCTCGCAAATAATTAAAAATTTAATTTCTGTCCGACGTCTCACTACTGACAATAATGTTTCTATTGCTTTTGACCCTTTTGGATTCTCTGTGAATGATTTTCAGACAGGGACGCCACTAATGAGATGTGATAGTATTGGGAATCTTTATCCTATCACCAATAATTATGCTGTCTCCCATCCATCAACCTTTGCATCTCTTACATCCAGTTTATGGCACAATCGCTTAGGGCACCCGGGTTCATTTGTTTTGCGATCTCTTAGCAAAAATAAGCTCATTGACTGTAATAATTTAATTTCAAATTCTCTTTGTGACTCATGTGTTCTTGGAAAACATGTTAAGTTGCCATTTTATGCTTCTCAATCTCATACTTTAATTGCTTTTGGTATTATGTATAGTGACTTATGGACTTCTCCTATTTTAAGCACTGCAGGGCATAAATATTATGTCTTATTCTTGGATGATTACTCTAGTTTTTTGTGGACTTTCCCTATTAGCAACAAATCACAAGTCTACTCTATTTTTTCATCCTTGAGTTCTCTTATTAAAACTCAATTTGATAAAACCATCAAATGTTTTCAATGTGACAATGGACGCGAATTTGATAATGAGTCTTTCAAAAAATATTGCGATGCTAACGGTCTTATTTTTCGTTTCTCTTGCCCGCACACTTCTCCTCAAAATGGTAAAGCAGAACGAACAATATGCACCATAAATAACATGATTCGCACTCTCCTTGTCCATTCTTCCATGCCCACTTCTTTTTGGCATCATGCCCTACAAATGGCAACTTATCTGTTAAATATTCTCCCACATAAATCACAAAATCACAAGTCACCCACTCAGATCTTGTATCACCGGGATCCCACTTATACACACCTCCGGATTTTTGGTTGTTTATGCTACCCACTACTTCCCTCTACTAGTATCCATAAATTACAACCTCGCTCTACCCCATGTGTTTTCTTGGGCTACCCATCCAATCACAAAGGATATAAATGTTATGATTTGTCAACCAGAAAAATAATTATTTCACGGCATGTAATTTTTGATGAAACCCAATTTCCCTTTACTAAGCTACATTTACCCTCACAAGCTGCATATGATTTTCTAGATGATACTCTCCATCCTTCCCACATCCATCACTGGCAAAATCAAACTTTGCAGCCCATTACAGCCAACCCTCCAGCTACAACCCAAACTGCTTCCCCAAACAACAACCATGTTCCACACACCATCATCCAAACCAACCCATCTCCACCAAATGACCAGCCAATTCCCCAACCCGCCAGGACCATAACAACACGCAGCATGCATGGAATTTCCAAACCCAAACGCATGTTAAACCTATCTGCCTCAGCTAATGACCTCTTACCCTCTCCCATTCCGAAAACTCCATATTTAGCCTTGTCCGATCCACATTGGAAATCTGCCATGCAGGAAGAATTTGATGCTCTTATTAAAAATAAGACGTGGGATTTGGTTCCCCGACCTTGTGGTATTAATATTATTCGATTTATGTGGATTTTTCGTCATAAAAAGAAATCTGACGGTTCTTTTGAGCGCTATAAGGCTCGTCTTGTTTGTGATGGCAGGTCTCAAAAAGTTGGAGTGGATTGTGATGAAACATTTAGCCCTATGGTGAAACCAGCAACTATCCGGATGGTTCTCAGCATTGCCTTATCATACTCATGGCCCATCCATCAGTTAGATGTCCAGAATTCCTTTTTACATGGCAATCTTCGTGAGACAATCTATATGCATCAGCCCATGGGTTTCCGCGATCCTGTTCATCCGAACTATGTCTGTCGTCTGCACAAATCACTATACGGCCTCAAACAGGCTCCTCGAGCGTGGTACCAGAGGTTTGCTGACTATGTCTCCACCATCGGCTTCCATCACAGCAAATCAGACCATTCTTTATTCATTTACCGTAAAGGCTCGGACATTGTATACCTTCTTCTATATGTAGATGATATCATTCTCATTACATCCACTGATGCTCTTCGGAAGTCCATCATGATGTTACTTGCTTCCGAATTTTCTATAAAGGATTTGGGCCCTCTCAGCTATTTTTTAGGCATTGCAGTAACGAGACATATAGGTGGTCTATTTCTTTGTCAGAAAAATTATACAGCAGAGATTATTGATCAGGCCGACATGTCATCTTGCAAACCGTCCACTACACCTATTGACACCAAACAAAAGCTCAGTGTCTCCTCAGGTGTTTCGGTTGAGGATCCCACTCATTATCGGAGCCTCGCAGGTGCTTTGCAGTATCTCACATTTACTCGACCAGATATTTCATATGTTGTCCAACAGATATGCCTTCACATGCATGCTCCAAAAAGCGAACATATGAACGCTCTAAAACGCATTCTGCGTTACGTGCAAGGCACTCTGCATTTCGGTTTACATTTGTACCCTTCATCCATCTCCAATCTTACTTCCTACACTGATGCTGATTGGGGTGGCTGTCCTGACACAAGGCGCTCTACATCTGATTATTGTGTTTTTCTTGGTGATAATCTTATCTCATGGTCCTCTAAGCGACAACCTACCCTCTCTCGCTCTAGTGCTGAAGCTGAATATAGAGGGGTTGCCAACGTCGTGTCCGAGTCATGCTGGATTCAGAATCTTTTCTGTGAATTGTGACAATGTTAGTGCCATCTACCTCTCCGGCAACCCAGTTCAACACCAACGCACGAAGCACATCGAGCTGGATATTCACTTTGTTCGCGAGAAGGTGGCTCACGGTCAAGCTCGAGTTCTTCATGTCCCATCCCGTCATCAGATTGCTGACATATTTACTAAGGGGCTCCCGCGCATACTTTTTGATGAATTTCGAGCCAATCTCAGCTTACGGGAACCTCCCGCTTCCACTGCGGGGGTGTGATAGATAGAATATTTGCTAGAATATTCTTGTAATTATATCTGTATCTTTTCTAGTCATAGAATAGTCAATACCTTCCTAATCTATTTTAAGTAAACCATTGATGTATAGTTAATAGGTTTCTATATTGGACATGCATGATCATTGTATATATACGGTTCCAGATTAATGAAAAAGGACGGGGAAGACAATTACTTTCAAAGATTTAAAAAAAAAAATCTAAACTACACATCATGTAAGCATTTTACTTGAGGCATAAATATTTCCAAAAAATAATAAATAAAATTAAAAAAAATGTATCATGTTTTTGTTTATCAAATGTGGCAAATTCATCCATAACTATTCAATTGTTAACACTTGTATGATATTTAGTGAAATTGATAAAATTATAATGAATCAATATGATTTCGTAAAAACTAAAAATGGTGCATGTTTAATTATGCAGTAAAATTGATAAAATTATGATATAATTTCATTGTAAAATCAAATATATACGTAATTTTGGTAAAATCATCGAAGCTTACCATGATTATGATAAACTCCCTTAATAACAAATGTACACTAATCTATTAGAGAAGATCAAACTTTAACACACTTTTTAAAAACCAAAATCCATTTTTAACATTTTTCTTGTGAATCAAACAAACTAGATAAAGAGTAAGTAATTATCTTAGGCCTACGTCATGAACACAAACTAGTCAAACAAAACCATCCATACACAATAGGTCATTAAGACCATCCAAACCCGAAATACCATTTCCCTATTTCAGCCAACTTTCATTTTGTTTAGCCAACCAAGGAAGTCACAATTGTTTGAATCATGCTGATAAAAATATCATCCACACCATCCATAACCACTCACATATACTTGAATTTCGATTAAATTCAGTCTCATTGCACATAATCGACCACACTTGGACCATTCAATTTTAGTTAAACGATACAAAATTCACTGTAAATTTTGATTTGATTTTTAATTTAAAAATTTTACATAAAATTTAAATTGTTCAATCAAAATCAGACAATTTAAATATAATCGGTTGCATACCATTTTAAGATTGTGATGTCGTAGAATTCGGATCCCATCCCCAATCCCTACATATAAACTCCATGACTTTTTTTATTCTATTGAAAGATGTGAACGTGATTGGTGACAACATAACCCAATACCCCAAAAATTAATTGAGCCAGCCCCCACTCTTTCCTTTTTCTCTTTGCCATTACATATTTTCATATGTTCCTTGCTTTGCATTAATACTCTCATTTTTCTCATATGTCATCATCCTCTTCATTCACCCTTTCTTTCACCTCACTTTTTCCCATCATTTTCTAAACCATAAACTACTCAAACATCACTTTTCACTTCTCATTCCTCTGTTTCTCTCTGTTTCAGAAATGAAGAGTTCTCTATCTTCACCACATAGAAACCTTATTATAATCTTCTTGTTCTTTCTCTTCTTTCTCTCTTTGTTCTCTTTAGCAAATTCTAGACTTCATTCTCAAACAATCCCATTTTCATCTTCCTCAACAAACACTCAAAACCATAACAACCAACACTATCCTCTTCATTGTGATTCTTTTTCTAAAAGAAACACTCGTTCCTTATGCACTAAACTTCAAAGGTTCAACCAAAGGTTGCATAAACCAATTTCACCCTCACATGATTATGATATTGATCCAAGATTTGGTGTTGAAAAGAGACTAGTTCCTTCTGGACCAAACCCACTTCACAATTGATTAATCTATTTCTACCTATTCCTCAAGAAATCAAAATCACCATTTTTATGCATGTAAAACTTCAATAACTCAATTTCATCATACCCTTTTGTGTATTAGGCAAAAATCATTTGTTTCTTTCTTCATAGTTTATATTTATCACCTTTCTTGGGTGTACCTTTTTATGAAATCTTCAACCTTCATCAAATTTTTCCATGCCCACTATGCAACAAGAATGAATATTAATACAAAAAAAGCATGAAGTACTGTGGCATGCAGAAAGATACAATCTTTGGAGATTATGGTAACTCAAACTCACAAACCAAGATTTATCCATTACTTTGTTGTAGGTTTAGGTTCTTTATTCTTCCTTTATAGAGACTATATGTGAAACTGACACACATTAATCACACAGAAACAGAAACAAGATATTGTAAGTACCAACTTACGTTCCACTCCAACATATTAAATGTCACAACAGATCTTTATTATTTGAGTTATATTTTCGGGATTTATTTGTTTTCTTTTGTGATCAAATTTAATTGTATATTGAATTAAACTTTATTGTATTTTTTTTTAGAATAATTTCCTTTTAGCCCTAAGTGTTGGTCAATTGAGAAATTTTCCATTTCCATGTTTGTTTTTTGTTTTCAGTCTTGAAAAATTAGGACCATAGAGTTGTGTTTGTGTGAGAGGGTATAGAGTGTGGTAGAAAGGAAGATTTGAATGTGAAAACAAGCATGGAAATGGAACTTTTTTGGGGCAAACTTTGAAGAGAATATGGTTGGAGTTGGAGGGGTCAGGAGGACCCCATGAGTTTCATTAATATTATGGAGCCACCAAAGGACAAGGATGTATTTATTTATGGTTAAATGTCAAAATGGGCTCATCAATTCCCATTGGTACCATGTCTGTTATTTGTTTCAAATTTTAATTATTCATTTATAGTTGGTATTTTTAATTAATTGATAGGACTTTGTATGTATTATTATTATATTTTAGGAGATGTACCACATTAATTATGCTTATCTCTACCGACTAGAATTGAGTATAATAAAAGAGATTAGTCTCTCTTAACATAATGAACACCACTCTGAATTTTGATTAAGAGATATGTTGAGAAACTAAAAATATTATGCTTATCTCTTTATAATTTATTTATGGTGGACTAAACTTATTTCTTTGTTCATACTATTTGATACAACTAATTAATTACATATACAGTAATATGTCCATGATGATTTGAAAGTTGTATATATTGTTATTGAAATTAATGTGCCTAATTTCATTCCAACAAATGGGTTGCTTACTTGATTAGACATTGGAGTCATTTCAGGTGTGAAATGTGGGTTGCAAATTTATGTTCAGTTAGGTTATAAGATACAGTTGGACCCTCTGCACCAGAATATATTAGGATATGAATTTTTGGTAAACAATAAAGGAATATTAATCTTATTAGGCTTCACTGATTAATTTAGGTTGATGTAAACAAGAATTCAATATTGTGTAGTATAAGCAAATCTTGATGTGGCGGAAGAAAAAAAACTTCATGTGATTAACAATTACATGTATATGCAAATTTTTCCGTAGAAATATTTTGAGTTATTTTTTTAAAGTAAGTTGTACGGTATTATTAAGTCACTGACACAATCATAAATATAAAGATCATTATTAAGATATATTTGTAAGATATAGTGTATTTAATTAGCTGTTGAAGTTTTAAATATTTTTAAAATTTTGACGTGATGGATTGTAATCCATATTTAAATTCGCTTATTTTTTTAATCTAAAAAAAGAATGAACCAACGTTAATCACATAAATCAAATATAACTAATGATGGAACACAACGTTTTAAAACAAACAATTTTAATTTGAAAAACAGGATTTGGGTTGGAATTCAATATGTTGTAATTATATTAGACATCTCATGATTTAAATTTATTGGCTAAATTACACATTTAGTAATTTAACTTAATTCTTCTTCTTCTCATTGTGACATCAAATTATCATAATTAACTACCGTCTTTGAAGGGACTTGAACTAAGTATCTAAAATTTACAAGGATAAACTCCTACAACTCAACTAACACTTTAAGTATACACACAAAAATAATAAGAAGAAGCAATTAGTTTTACACAAATATTTATTAAAAATTATCTAATTTTTCATGTCATATCGTTAAAGTGGAGTGATTTGATAGAATATATAATTGCTATTGAATATCAATGTAAAATTATTTTGCATTGACCCATACATATCCTATTTTCTCCAAAGGATTAGCCTGGTTGTTTGGCTATGGACATTGAACAAGTTACATATAGAAGCTTCAAAGTTCAATACCTAACAACTAACTCACCCTCTTAGCATATATACTAACATTCGTCTATAAAAAAAATAGAGAAAATTGAAGTCATTATACTTGAATAGCAACATAAATCAACTGAAAAATGTGTCTATGATTTAGCATGCATTATACTCAAATTGAAATTTTATACAGATAAAATCAATTTTTTTTGCCAAAGGTTTTCTAAACAAGATTAGGAAAAAATTCTCAAACACACAATGAAAGTAAGTTCAACTGATCTAACATATTTAAATACATAAATTAGTTAAAGATAATAATAATAATACAATAGTCTCTAGTAGCAGCATTACTAGGAAAGAAGCTAGGTTGGACGTTTGGTGTTCTCCTACAATTAATTGTGTTAAGTTAAATGTGAGTCATAATTCCTTTGGCAACCTAGGGTGCAATGGCTGAGGAAAGTATCCCACACATTCATTCTTATGCTCCTATTATTAATCACATTAGATTCTTCTTGACTTATTCTTAGAATATAACTTGTTATCATTCCTTGCATGAAGAGAATTCTAGTACAAATCAATTCATCAAATTTAAAATTTAAAATGGATTATAGTTTGAAAATCGATATACTTGCTTCTGCGCTATTTCTTCCTCTTTAGTAAAAGAGAGTAAATCCAATTTTTTATCCTCGAAATTGTAAAGGTAAAGGAATGTAAAGAAATTGATCAATTTAGTCTCTCTTATAAAATATATCTTTAGCAAAAAAATCAATCAACTAATAAAAACTAAAACATTGTCGTAAATGGGCTATTATTATATCAAGACAAATATAGAATCTTTAAAATTGTGCCTCTAAATTTTAGAACCTTTACATCTTATCTTTTAAATTATATCTCAACTGATAAATATCAGTATCATTAAATTAAATGTATTGTGTACTTTGTAGTTATGTGTAAATTTACGGCAATATTTACTAAATAAAAAAATTGTGACACTAAATTTTAAAAAATAACTAAATGGTCTTACATTTTACCATTTAAGAAAATAGTTTTCTATTATGTAAATTTAGAGAATAAATCGACTAACATATCATAATTTCAAGGAGTAAACAGTAAAAAATATCTTAGTTTTTTTTAACCATTAAAACATCTTAGTTATGAATCTTTGTTTATTCTTCTTGCTATTGTTACTTTTTTAATCGAATGGATGACCGACATCCTAAATTTCATATATTTTTCTTAATTAGTTAATGCAATGATTTTGTCAAAAGAATTAATTAATTTAATTTTTAAATTTTACAAGATCATTAAGATGACAAAAGTAGTACTTCAAAAGATTCAAGAATTAGGTAAAACAAGTACTAGTAAAAAAAAACAAACATAAAAAGATAAATTAGAAAGAGGAAGAAAGAGAATACTAAGAAAATTGCATAAAAAAACCTGAGTGCCGACTAGTGAGTGAGATTTCCATTTTCCAACTTGATAATTCCGCGTGAGCTCATTCTCAACTTCGATTTTATTTCATTAATTAATCAAAATCACCAAAAACTCTTTTCCACTTTCACTCTCAAATTTTCAAAATCTGAATCACACAGTTAGTTGAACACAAATAACACTTCAGATCTACGCTTTTGCATTCTCACAACAGAAAAGGAAAAAAAAAAAAACCAAATTAACATTAATTTTTCTCAGCGCCTTCAAAATGGCGCGGATACCCTTTTCTTCAATTTTCTCCACCTTCATTTTCGTTGTATCAATTTTCAATCTTGTACACTGCAAGACCCTTAAGCGTGATGGTAATTGATACCCTTTCTTTTTTTCGCTTTTTTATTTGATGGGTCGAAATCAATTATTGATTTTTAATTGTTTTGTTTTTTGCAGTTAAGGCTTTGAATGAGATCAAAGCTTCTCTTGGTTGGAGAGTAGTGTATGCTTGGGTTGGAGATGATCCTTGTGGTGATGGTGATCTTCCTCCTTGGTCTGGTGTTACTTGTTCCACTGTCGGTGATTATCGTGTTGTGACTGAGCTGTGAGTATTTTATATCTCAAAATTGTTTATTTTTGTGAAAAATTTGATTTATTTTAGAAAGTTTTGATGTTTAAGTATCTTTGTTAGAGAATAAAGGAGATGCAACTGTACGTGTAAAAACTTCACAATATGATGTGATAGATTGAACGGTCATAATTGGATGACAGTGTAAAGTGGATTTACATTGTCAGTGTATCTCCTTTAATCTCTAATTGTTATGGTTTAGATTTGTGGTGTGATATTGGTTTAATTGGGGTTGGTTTTGTTGTTATTTGTAGTGAGGTGTATGCGGTTTCAATTGTTGGGCCTTTTCCTACTGCTGTCACTAGCTTGTTGGATCTTACACGGCTGTAAGTATCTTCCTTAATTTATGTTACTTAAATTTTGATCCTTTAATTTGCGTGAGGATTACATGTTGTTGTTCAATACCAAAGTTTTAAGCCGTAGCCGTGATTTGTGTTTGCATCGTGATCCTTCATATTGTGGAGAATCACTATGAAAGATGGCTGATGTAGTCTCAATCGCGGTTGCTTTGTGGTTGTGGAGACATAAAAAACCTGGTTGTCGTTTTATTTCTATATAGGAAAAAAATATAGTTGCCATTCCTTATTTGCTATTATTCTAAGCGGGATGTTATTATTGGTGAACAACTCAAACAACACGTATAGAACAACACCCTAGTTTTTTCGAGTTTCAAAACCCTGCTTGATGCATATGGTTGTGTTGGAGTTGGATGCCAATTGAGGTGGGGAGTTGTGTGTATGTTTGTCACGTAGTTTTGAAAAACTATCGTGATTTTAATTGGTTTGGTAAATGAGAGTATCTTGGTAGTGGGAGGTTGGATTCCTTTTGTTCAGGAGTATATTTGAAGAGTTGTTGTGATGGACCATGAATTTAGTCTGTGGTATGATGTATGATTGAAGTCCAAGGACTTTGTTTACTCTCATGACTTTGTTCACATTGAAAGACCCAATACTGTCAAATAGCAGTTATAGTGGCTCCATAGTGCTATAGTGTAGTGGAATTTGAATACATTGCTATTGTTTTGCGTTAGTGCGTTATGCTATTTAGTACAGAGTGTTGTCAAATAGTAGCTATAGTGGCACTATAACATTGTAGCATAATAGGATTTGAACAAACCATTATTTTGCACAATCCACGATTGATAACACTGGAAAGACTTCCAATTTGCTGCTTTCTTCAAAGCTCTCAGTAATTGATTTAATGTGCACTTTTGGCAGGGATCTCCACAATAACAAGTTGACAGGGCCTATTCCTCCTCAAATTGGTCGGTTGAAGCGACTTAAGATACTGTATGAATTCTCTAATCCCTCTTAGATTTTGGTTTTTCTTTCTATATGGTTCTGATACATAATTTTTTATGTGATGCTATACAATGACATAGGCAAGATTTTTATGCCAATAACTGTTTGATCAATTTGTTCTATATTATATGAAATATATGTGGCTCATTTTTTTACCTTTTGTTTCCTTGCAGAAATTTGAGGTGGAATAAACTACAGGATGCAATTCCTCCAGAAATTGGGGAGCTCAAAAGTTTGACGCATCTGTGAGTAACTTTTACCTTCCTAGTCACTTTGGGGTTGGTAGTTGTGTGTGTTTCTACGATGATAAAAATTTGCTGTTGAATGATTTGATACTGTAAAACTGATTCTGATTAAAAGTGAGTTGAAGGTAAAGTGATTTACATTTGGATACATTCATGTAAAAGTGAGTTGAATAATAAATTTGAGGCTAAAAATCAATTATAGAGACAAAAACTGCAAATTATAGCTTCAAATTTTAATCAATTCGGGAGACAAAATCAATTATGCTCGAGAACAACCAAACATTTCAAAATTAATCTACACCTCTAGAATCAATTTTTCCTCCTCGAAAATTAGAACCAAACATACACTTAGTCCTTTGTTCCCCATTTTGCATTTTGTTAACAATTGAGATACGAAATTCCTATGCAGGTACCTAAGCTTCAATAGTTTCAAGGGTGAAATCCCCAAGGAGCTAGCAGATCTTCCTGATCTTCGTTATCTTTATCTTCATGAAAACCGTTTGACGGGAAGACTACCACCAGAGCTGGGCACTCTACAAAACCTTCGGCACTTGTAATTTTTTAATCCTTTCAACAATCTTCTACTTCAGGGCGAATATTTATATCTCAAACCAATTATGCCTCATTATATTGCTTTTATTTTTATAGGGATGTTGGTAACAATCATTTGGTCGGTACCATAAGGGAACTCATTCGTATTGAAGGCTGCTTTCCGGCATTACGCAATTTGTAAGTTCTTGTTTGTGAATTATATCTCTTCAGAAGTTACCATTTCAAGCCTATTTAGATTGACAAATTTGAGCTTATATACTGTCATAAACACTTGTGAGACTGTTTGGAAGAATTTATGGAAACAACTTATTGCATGTCCATGAGCTGTTTTCAGCTTATTTTTATAAGCTCCCTAGGATAGTTTATGAAAATAGTTTATAATTTATATGAAAATAATTTGACTTTATTTTATTTTTTGTAATAAAAATAGTTTATACATAATCACTTATATGATAAGCGTTTATGTTATAATTGCTTAATTAACTGCCGTTGTCTCTAAATATTGACAAATTTTGTTCGGCTAACCAGATATCTAAACAATAATTATTTTACTGGAGGAATGCCTGCACAACTAGCCAACTTATCCAGTCTTGAAATCTTGTGAGTATCCCTTTTTTACTGCCTGCTTTCTTCTTCCCTCCTCTTAATGTGTTTTCAACAGTGCTGTTAAACATGATTTTACTGTGTCAAGATCAATCTAGATTGAAAATATCGGTAACTTGTTGTTTGTTTGTTGGAGGCAGGTACCTGTCCTACAACAAAATGACAGGAATTATACCATCTACAATTGCTCGTATTCCTAAATTGACATACTTGTAAGTTTGTCATTTAACATTATGTTTTGATAGCTTGCTGGACTAGTTGATGAAGCATATTCTTAGGGTAGAGTAGAATAACGGATATATTTTGAAATGTGTATTATTGCTGAAAATCAGAAAACATGATCATGTTTGCATTATCAGCTTATTATAGTGGGTCATATATAAATTAATGAAAGTTTTGGTCACTCTTCTTTGTCGAGACTTGTAAACTTTTAGGCATTCAATCCTCTAATGCAGCATAAGTACTAGAAACTCGTGCTTAACTAGCTGTTATCAGTTCTTCATTGACAAATCATGGTCTTAATAAGATGCTAGAGATATAATGCTGATTGATTGTTTGAGCTCTAATTTCTGTAGTCATGTGAAAAATGAACATGGAAATTTCCCATGATTTCTTTGCTTTGTTCTAGTTAGACCAACAGATATTAATTCTTGCGAGAAATGTATTTGGTATGTAGGTGAAGTATAATGAATTTGAAGATTTTCTAATCTTTATTTCAGGTACTTGGATCACAATCAGTTTAATGGGAGAATTCCTGAATCCTTTTACAAGCATCCATTTTTGAAAGAAATGTAAGTTTCCCCCCGTTGCATAAATCATTCATTATCTTGTGTTCATTGAACTGAATAATCATTATCATATGATCGTTGCAGGTACATCGAGGGAAATGCGTTCCGGCCTGGTGTCAACCCTATTGGTCTGCACAAAGTGCTTGAAGTTTCTGATTCAGACTTCCTTGTTTAATGAAACTTAAGAAGTGTTTATTTTTCTTCTTCAGAAAGTCTAAGTATATAATTATTGAAACAATAGTTCTTCGTATCTCAATGAAATAGCCAAAATATAGCTATTTCAATTTTTGCCAAAGCTATCTTTGTCAGTATCAATAAACAATAGTTTCTTAAGTTTATTATTATTTATACTATAGATAGTCATAGTTATGCACTCTTGATATCAACTTCAAAAATAGATGAAGTATAATATTACATTTTTAGATAAAAATATATAACTTTACACGAGATCAAAGATGACTCATAATTGTTGTCTCCACTTTGGGATAAAAGGGGATTGCTTCAAGCAGTATCAATAAATTTGATAAATGACTTTTGGGGCCGATATCTTCCAATAGGTGTTCTTTTTGAATGTAATGATTAGGGATCAAACCCTTGACTATATGTCTAAAGGACTTAGATATCTGCCAACCATGCTGCACACCAACAAGATTATGATTTTAAAAGAAGCTAATTAAACCGTGAATATCTATTGATTATAGTCTAACTGCATATGCATTTTCTTCAAAACCGAGTGTATTTCTTCCATCTGAGGATGTGTTTTTTCGCCAGCAATGAACTCGCCAATAACTCCATCAATCTCTGTTGAGCTACAACCTGGTGCCTTGTTTGCCCCTTTAATTTTCATGATATCCCTAACCCTTCTTGCATCACTATGTTTCCCTGATGATGCATACAAATTAGAAAGTAAAACATACACTCCACTGTGATTTTCCAACTGCAACAACTTTTCAGCTGCAAGTTCAGCCAGTTGAGTTTTTCCATGATTACAGCATGCACTCAGAAATGCTCTCCAAGCCAATGTCTCTGCATTGCCAATCCATGAATTGGTTATTCTTCTTATTATCACCATAGCTTCTTCAAAAAGCCCTGCTCTACTTAGTAAATCAACTAAACAACCATAATGTTCACTTTTAGGCTCAATGTTGTAAACACTACACATTTTATCCAACAACTTCAAACCTTCAAAAGCCATTCCTGAGTAACTACAAGCAGTAAAAACAGCAATGAATGTTATATCATCAGGTTTCATACCAACCTTTTCCATATCATAGAACAACTTGACTGCACCTTTTCCATCTCCATGCATTGACATACCAGAAATCATAGCATTCCAACATACAATGTCTCTCTCTTGCATTGAATCGAATAATCTTTTCGCCAATTCCAAATTTCCACATTTAGCATACATATCTAACAAACTAGTACTCAAACGGACACTCAACGGTAGCATCTTCGATCGATTCAAATATCTATGAATCCAAACACCAATATCTAAAGCTCCTAAATGAGCACAAGCAGAAAGAATGCTCACAAATATAGACTCATCAGGTACTATATCAGTCAACTGCATCAAACGAAACAAATAAAGACTTTCCTTGAAACAACTATTTTGCACATAACCAGAAATCATGGCACCCCAAATCCCCTTATCTTTCTCAGGTGCTTCATCAAAGAACAATCTAGCAGAATCAACATCGCCCATTTTTGCATACCCTGAAATCATCACACTCCAAGACACTAAACTTAGACGAGGAATTTCATCAAACACGTATCGTGCAGCTACCACATCACCAAAAACAACATACATCAACATCAAACTATTACCCACAAAGATATCAAACACAAGACCCAATTTTGAACCATACCCATGAACCATTTTCCCCAAAGAACAATCATGAAGTGCTGCACAAGCCTTCAAAACATATGGGACCGTGTAGCTATCAGGTCTCAATCCTTTCTGAAGCATTTTAACAAACACGTGGAGGGTGTTGTTAAACTTGCCATTAAGAAGAAAAGCTTTGATGATTGTGTTGTATATACAAACTGTGGGATTGTGAATGCGTTTAAAGACTCTGAATGCATAGGCAAGGCTTCCATGATGATGTGAATGTGATGAACAGAAAGCCAAAACTCTGCTAAGAGCAAAGGTATTGTTTTCAAGACCTGTTGTGAAAACTTGTGCATGTGCTTGTTTGAGTTGGTTCATGTTTTTGCATTTCTCTAATAGTACTAAGCATCTTTTGGTGCTACTTGACATGGGGATTTATTTGGAACGAACTATAATCAAAATATTTCATCTAATTTCATTCATAGTTGCGATGCATATTTTGAAATATATTAAAATATGGATTTAGAAGCTCTTGCTTTTGTTTAAGAATATTTGGTTGGAAAGAGAGCGAAAGATAGAGTGTTTTGAACAAAATGATTGATCCTGTAGTTATACTCTACGAAAAAGTTAGATACTCGTAATAAGAGACCCAATGGAATAACTATATTATATTTTATCTCAATCTAAGTATTTGATGAGACAATAAAATATTATACATTAACCTTAAAATTTATTATATTATGTTTTTGTAGTTAAAAATTTTATCTTGGATTTTAGTTGAGTTAAAAATTAACATAATAAAATAAAAATAATAATTTATTGATTTACCACAATATAATATAATTTAAAATATTAAAAAACATTAAAATATAATAAAATATAAATATATATTAAACAAAATTATTTGATATTAAATTAAATAAAAATACTAATAATTCATTTTTAAAAATATATATGATTTTATCTAACTTTGTAATTTATATAATCTAAAATCATAAAAAATCAATTAGGAAGAACATTTAAAATTAAAATTATCATTAAAAATTACAAAAATATGAATATGAATTTAAATTTTTTAACATTAAATATAATTTTCTTGTAAGGGTAGTTTTATTATTTTATTATATATATATATCATATATTTATTTAGCCTATATATAATAGATTTATTTAATTAGTCTTTATTTTTATAAAATCTAAATTATTTATTTAGTAGCACAATTAATTATTTAAATAATTTTATCACATTTATTAATTTGTGAACATCAATTACATTATATTTATCATATCTATATTCTATCTTTATTCAAATATCTAAAAAAACTATTTTTAAAATTAATTGATTCCACGTGACCCCATCTCACCTCAAGTTAAAAAACCATCCTTTCACTCAATTAAAAAAGTTTTATCTTTGATTCCTAACTATATATAGCTTGATTTTGGTAAACACGAACAGCATCTTGATCCTAACATTTTTTTTAACAAGATCCTAATATATACTAGTTATTAGGTATGAATCGATGAGTTTGTTAAGGTTATTATTCACACCATTTTATCTAGTTTAAATAGGTAAGTCAATCAAATATTGGTTTAGATTAATCTATTATATAATCAGATAAAGTTTTATTTATAACTTCTAAATTTTATTTTTAAAATTCTGCTATTGTTATCGAAAAAAATGATAGACAAACACGTTGGATATTTTTCAATCAATGTCCATGGCTAAAATAAATGTGACTACAATGTGGCTAAGAAAAAATGATAGACAAACACATGGCCTGAAAATAAATGTGACTACAATCAATGTCCATGGGGAAAAGCAGGCATTCTCAATCTGGTAGATTAATTACCATCAAGACTCATGCATATTTTTCATCATTAATTTTTTATCTTAAGTTTATATATACCTAACAGGTGTGATATATTTTTAACATTTGCAGGACTTGGGCAACAAAATTATATCAAATGCTGTTAAGGGTATATTCTCTTTTCTCAACTCAAATCATAGTCCATAGACAATAATAATTTATTGACCATTTTTTATGGAATTTATTAGCTTTTCTTGGGTTTCTTGGAAGATTAAAAAAGAAATATTCAAATATGTTTTCTAGTCCTTGTAAAATTAATAATTTTGATAGAAATATTTAGTCCTTTTAAATTAACAAAAACTGTGTCACATGGGCTAATATTTAAATTTGTCAATTTTATAGACATATTGATTGAAACGTCAGATATTCTTTTTCTTTCCAAAAGCTTGCTTGTTTAATTTGCAATCTGTAACTATATATGTAACATTTATTTGTCTTAGGATTATTGTACAGCATAATTAGAGTAGAATACCATTACAAGTGGAGATTAATAGTTCCACACTTGTTATCAATTTCTAATTGCTAACACATTTTTTTCAGCATTTGATCCCTTGAGAATTAGATTAGGAGGATCATTGCAAGATCAAAATATTTATCAATTTGGTGAACAAAAGGAATGCCCCCATATGATCAAGAAAGATGATGGTTTGTTTGGATTCAGTGAAGGCTGCCTTCCACAATATAAATGGGATGAAGTAAATGAAGTTTTCAACAAAACTGGGTATTACCTTTATACCCTTTTCTCAATGTATGCATGTTGCTATGTTAATTAGCATCAAATATGTGACATTCTTTTACCTTTCTTTTATTTTATTAATTTTGCAGAGTGAAACTCACTTTTGGGCTAAATGCACTAATTGGAAAGAAAAATTCCAAGGAGGATAAGTTAAACTACATGGGAGAATGGAACCCATCAAATGCCATAAGTCTCATGAAGTACACAATTTCAAAAGGATACAAAATATTCATATGAATTAGGTAGCTAATCCTTTGATATTTTAAACAAAATTACATATAAATTAGGCTCGATTTCAATTTTTTCTCTAATTTCACATGTTATATTATAAATTCTCTTATATGATTTCAGACCAATAAGTTTGAATTTAAAAATTTGAAAAAATAACTAAAAAATTATATTTTAAAATAGAATAACCAATTTTACGAATAAGTAAAATAAAGATTATATTTGTATCTTACACAAAAAATTATATAGTTTTTATAAAAAATTCATTGATTTGTTTCTGTTGTCTAATCTAACGTGTATTAGAGAATGTGCTATGATCAGATGGGATAGCTGCCAGAATAGACGGTGTTCAATATGCGAAAGATATTACTAATATAAGATTTATAATTAATCGACTATACCCTAATGTGTCAACAAGACCAAAGGTTCTAGGCCCTGCTGGTTTCTATGGTAAGGAATGGTTTGATAGCTTCTTACAGAATGTAGGACCTGGTGTGGTTGACAACCTTGGTGCCGGTATGTATAGGTTCAATAATATTCCTACTTGCTTAATAAAATACTCACATCACATTAGTCCTTAAAAGTATAAAGAAAATGTTCAGTCCTTGTGAGTCAATGTGTTTTTTTTTTTAATAATTTTTTTTTAAAATTCAATTTTGTAAGTTCAATTTTGTTTTCAAATCGTCCTCACTGTTAATAATTATTAAAAAAAACTGAG
>JBBPBO010000003.1:15288642-15428560 GCA_037974295.1 Cicer cuneatum
GAAAAAAAAAAAAAAACGCAAATTTATATAGACGGAAATTAAGTAAAGACATATATGTTTGGTACACCGTACATGTAAGTTGACGTTTTTTTTTTCTAATTTTATTTTCGTCTATACTCAATTGTCTTCTCAACTTTTTTTTAACTATCACTAATAGCAAAAATGATTTTAAAATAAAATTGAACTTTTAAAATTAAATTAAAAAAAAAAGTTGAGTATCACATTATCAAAATTTCAAAAAAATCTTGACACATCAAAATTTTAATTAAATTTATTCCGCTATTGATATTTGAAGGGATTAAAATGACATTGATAATATCAATTATGAATTTAAAACTAAGTAAGATCTATTCAAAAAGATAAACTTAATTAACATTTTAGATATCATTTTAAACTATTGCTAACATGGATGACAAAGTTTGATACAACCTTACAATTTCAAAGACCAACTAGTACCTTAGTCATTGGTTTATAAAGAAAATTATCATAGATATAGGTGTTGATAAGGATCTTATCAACAAAGTTCAAGACCCTTATTTCTTGAGTCAAATTGCTCAAACATTCAAAGATGTCTCAGTAGCAGTCAAGGAATTCACACCATGGGCTGGAGCATGGGTTGGGGAATCTGGTGGAGCTTATAACAGTGGAGGCAAAACTGTGTCACACACTTTTGTTGATGGCTTTTGGTATGTCATTGGATAAGTGTTTTTATAAAACTAATTTTGACGTGCTTGAGCGATCTCGGTTAGAGTTGATTTTGTTTAAAATTATTTTAATTGAACTAAAATTCATACGTAGTTTTGACTAAAACTGTAAATTTTACATTTAAATTTAATGTTAAATATATTCAAATATAAATTATTTTATATTTAATTTTTTTAATTAAAATTATTTTATTACTGTAGAACTAAACATATATCAAGATATTTTTTTACTTTTTTTTCTTCAAAATTACCGTGATTTTTTTAATTCAAAATTACAATTGATATGATAATGTACTTAAAGCTTCAACCATAAGGTTTATTGTAGACAACTAATTGGAGGAAACTATGCTTTGCTGCACACAACAACTTTCATTCAATAGTTAAATACACACATAGAAATATGTCCTAATAGTTAAATTAATGTCATTTTTTAATTAAAATGTCTTTAAATACATAACTCTTTTGTGGCATCGGCTAATGGAAAGTAAAGTGCTCTCTCTTTCTCACGAAGGGTCTCTATATTTACGTGGATATGCTTATTGTTCTAAAAAAGGGTATTGCTTTGCAAATTAAAATTTGATATGCATTCTTGTTGACTTTTTTGGTCTTTTTTGTCACTAAATGTTTCTTAAAATTTAAACTATAGTTCTCTATCTCATATAATGATTATTTACAAATTTATTCAAGTATATGCCTTTAATTTGCCTCTTAAAAAAAAAACTCAAATTTTTAATTTAGGTTCACGAACAAAAAACTGATTTAGTATTAGTATTGTGAAATATTCTATGCCTAGCATATAGGTAACTATTCAATTTTTTATCTCAAATTTTTATTATATATTTGGGAGTTAAATTTTGAAAGGGAAGACATTGGAGGGTATGTTGAATTTATATTTTGGTATATATTTGAGACTTTAAAAAAATTAAAAGAAAAACATGATAAACCACTATATAATAATTCAATCACATTTCATTCATTTTCAAAATCATTTTACAACTTTCTTAATTTAGAAAAAGAAAAATAAGCCCCCTCCTCTTCCATATCCTCTAAAACCTTCTATCCTAGCATACCCTTAAGCTCCTTTTGGATATATTAAAACGAGCTAAATGGAACACAGTTTCCATTCCATTGTCCGTTCATCTTACGACGAAACGGAACAAAATTCTCATTTCATTATTTGGAAAATGAATGGAATAGAATGAATTAAGTTCACCAACAAAAAAAACTATTTACTAATAGTATTTGTAAAAATATTATGTATAGCATAGAGGTAACTCGCATATTGGACCGGCCCAATCTGTCTCCGCCATTTTTTTTCTTAATTAATCTTTGAATAATTTACCTCATACCCCCACACTTGTACCTATATCCCATAAATTTTTAAAAATGTCAAATATATTCTTTATTTTTTTATTATTATTTTACCAATTCAATTTTTTTTTACCTTTCAAAGATTTTCGGGTCAGAAAAAAAAAAGATTTACAGTTTTCCGGTACAGAAGGTTCTACCGGAAAACTTTTTTCAGTAAAGAAGCGTTGTGAGGAAGTTTTCCGGTACCTACCGAAACCTTTTTCACAAGTTTTTTGGTAGTGTTCGAATTTTTTTTTTAATTTTTTTTAAACTACTGGAAAACTTGAAAAAAAGATTTTCGGAATAAAAATAAATTACCAGAAAAAAATTTCAGTTGAGTTTTCCAAAATTCAATCACTTTTTCCGAAAAATGTTAAATGATGGAACGGTGAAAATATTCAGATTTTATGTTTTATATGAGGACAAAAACGTCATTTCCTTGTACCTGTGGGGATAAAGGTAAAATATGAGGGGTATGGGGTAAAATTTTCTTAATCTTTGCTCAAATGAATCAAACTTCCTGATGATTATTTCTTTCAACCTAGTATCACTGTTCTCATCATAAACATGCCCAAGTCAACATTCAATTTTTCACTTGTAAATGACATGAATTTGTACTCAGAGGAGTACACAACAAAAGGCAATGTACAAATTCGAGAAGAGTACCATTTGACACCAAAAGATGGAAACATTCAAAGTGATGTGGTGTTGTTGAATGGAACTCTATTAAAGTTGACTAAGACATCCCAAAATTAAAACCAAGATTTGTTTCTTCATCTTCTAAAATGAAATTGGGGTCTGATTCAATTGTGTGCATCTCAAAGGCTTCAATACACCAACATGTGCTAGTTAGTAATAGACATAATATTAATCAGCTACAGGTCTATAACCTTTAATATATTTATTTTAAATATATATATATATATATTAATCATCTGCTATGTTTTTTGGCTGAAATATGTTCGTCTTAAATCTTTTTTATGATTCATTTTAATCATTTATATATTTTAAGTGTGTAAACGTTAATTCTTTTCACACTATATTGAATATAAAATGAAAAATATATTAACTTAGTAATGATTGTTCAAGGTGGCATAGTTACTCTCTCAATTGACATCTAAATTCTATGTGGGGGAGTTTGAGAGAACGCGCGAGCAACAACATGGTAAATGTTTTCAGATCAACAAGAGACATTGACGTCATATCTTAGCCAAAAACATTAAGACATTGGGTATATGAGTTACTTCTTAAATATCCATCATTTTCTCATTTATAATTGATGTGAGACTTAACCACTCACATTTGAACTCAACATTCTCCACCTTAAGTGTGAGTCTCCCACATCATCTACTTGCATCACCGTTATTACCAACGGAACACGCCTCCTAACTACATCTCCAAGAAGATTTTCGATACAAAGATTCGACACCAGATTCAACTCCTACTCCCCCAACAAGTCGACCATGGCTCTGATACCACTTGTTGAGGAGTCTGGGGAGCGCGAGAACAACAACAGGTCAAATGCTCTAGTATTCACAAAACTTTGACACCACATCTTCATCCAAAACCTTAATACATTAGGTATATGGGTTCTCACTCTTATATATTCAAGCCTTAGCTCATTCGTAGTCGATGTGAGACTTAACCACTCACATTTGAATCCAACATTCTCCCTCTTAAGTAAGAGTCTCTCACATCTTATACTTTCACCGCCTCTTAACCGCACACCGCTAGGAAGACTTTTGATACATGGATACAAAATTATAATCCACTCCCTTTACCCTATCAAGCAGAACCATGACTTTGATACCACTTATTGAGGAGTTCGGGGTCACGGGAGAAGTAATGGGTCAAATGTTCTAGGACCACTAAAGACTTTAACACCACATCTCAACCCAAAACCTTAAGGCAATGGGTATATGGGCCACCTCTGTTATATATCCAATATTTTTCTAATTCATATTCGATGTGGAACTTAACCACTCATACTTGAAAGAAAAAAATTTGGAAAATTAGTTTGCATGATTGTATTGGGCCATTTAGGTGTCGAACACACGACACACCTAATCTCATATGTGTATGTGCTTCATAGCTTACAAGTACTAATATCACATCTCATCCCTTTTTCTAACCAAAAGTCCCATGTAATTTTCCTATGTGTATGTGCTTCATAGCTTACAAGTACTAATATCACATCTCATCCCTCTTTCTAACCAAAAGTCCCATGAAATTTTCCTAAACTCAACCATTTAAGAGAAAATTAATAATGTACTTTCAAAACACAATCATTTAAACAAACATCTTACCCTCATAAACTTTCACTCCAAAAAGAATCAACCAACCTCACAAATGCTCATTTTATTTCATCATCAACCATCAACAATCATCCATATCAAAAACCCTAATATAAAATACTTCACACTAAGAAAAAATTTATTTAGATAATTAAACCTCATAAAATCAATTCACATAATTTTATTCAACTAATACTAATGAAGCTAAAATTTTTTTTGGATGATACCAAATTCTCACTACTAGATCCAATATCTTGTATTGTAAAAAAGATTATTCCTGTGACTTTCTTTCATCAACTCTTGTAGTTTTTAGGAACCCTAATCTCCATGCATGAATTTTCATTATGGCCAAATCTTCGACAACTAAAGCATATAGGGTGGAGCTCATCATATACAAATTGGAGTTCACAATCATGATTCTAAATCTTAAAGGAATGAATGAGTTGAAGATCGTTTTTCAACGTAGAAACACACGTATTTGCACTGAGAATAGTTCAACGTGCGTTTATCAACGTGTAACATTGTACCAAGCATGGATCCGATAAGCTGAAGAATACAAATGTCAAAGTATTATGTCCGTAAAAATGGAATTCTTACTCATATAGTCTTTGAAGATACCTTTTCTTGAGAAGGATTTGGTGGATTAGTCATCACGTCAACCTTGGTGTTACTAAAGTCGAAGTGTGAAAAATTAGTGCATCTTTAATTTGGATATTGAAACGAAGTTTTGAGCCATTGTGGATAAAACTGTCCAAGGGGGATAGCTCGGTCCAACTTCATTTCTAACTTGGAGAATTTGATTAGGCCAAAAAAATGTGGTTGTTTTTTGACATAAATTTTTACCACATACCCGCCAAGTTATACTCCTACTTAATATTTTACTTAAACTACCCATTATACTCTTTTCTTTTCTTAAAAATAAAATAGTTTTTGTTATTCCAATGCATCAAGGAACGCTTCGCCTCTTTAACAAAATATGTTATGTGCTTTGTTCTAATGCCATGCTTCTGTAGCCTCAACCTATAAATGAACAGAAGGAAACAATGCAACACAATCAGCCACTAAATTCTTCTTTAACTCAGACAAATTACAATGCCAATTCCACCCAAATCTCCCAACATGCCAACCCAACCTACACATATCAGCCACCGAACTGTCTTTAACTCGAGTCATATCGAACAATTTCGAAGGCACTCCTACCACCCACTGATCATGCCAAACAAAGTATCCTACCCATTACATGTTCTTCTCACTAAATTGTCTGAAAACCAATTCCCCTTTTCCGATCTACCACCCGACTCCATATCTTAGGTGGTTAAATTAATGTCATTTTCTAATTAAAATGTCTTTGAACACAAAGCACTTTTGTGGTACAGCTAATATGAAGTAAAATTATCTTAATTTCTCATGAAGGGTCTCCATACTTGCGTGCATATGCTCATTGTTCTAAGAAATGGGTAAGCATATGCATATTAAAATTTCAATTTTTTTATTTATTATTATCTTTTTGGCAACCTGGTATTTACAACAAATGTGTTTTTTCATAGTTTCACATTAGTTATTTATCTCAAAGAATGAATCTTTTTAAAGTTGGCTCAACTATAATGGCAACTCAAACTCTTGCTTTATGTCCTCCAATAACAAAAACTTTACTACATCCGTCCCTAAATATAAGACATTCTAGAGATTTTTTAGTCTCTTTTTATAAGACATCTTACAAATTTTTAACCGCTTTAATTATTTTTTTACTAACTTATCCCTAATTATTTTACATCTTTTTCTACAATTTGAAATAAATACTACATTAAAACCACAAACTAATTCTCTCTTTTGAAGGGTAGACTAATAAAATAATTTAAGTTTCCAACATATTTAATACTATAAACAACTCTATTAATTCTCGTGATTTAATCAACATAATCTTATATACAAAAACATAGGTAGTACTTACTATTAATATTTATAAAATATTTTATTAACGATGTGAAATTCATCTGGATTGACGAATTTAAATGTGTATTTTACATGTCTAAATTGGACTATTTAGACGTGTATTTGAGAACATAGAAACACGAAAAAAGAAAACAAATCTATTTATGCAAAAAATTTATCTCAAGCTTTTAATTTAGGCCCACCATAAAAAAAATTTAGCCCATGATCACATTTGATTTCTCAAGGTCCATTTGTGCCATTTTGTTCTTAATATTGCTCAAATGAATCTAATTTCCTAATTATTCTTTCAGCTTGGCATCGCAGTGCTCATCATAAACATGTGCAAGTCTACTTTCAATTTTTTCCTTGTGAATGACATGAATATGTACCCACAAGAATACACAACAAAGGGCAATGTACAAATAACATGTCCAAACAACTCAATGGATACAAAGATGGGGAAGAGTACCATTTGACACCTAAAGATGGAAACATTCAAAGTGATGTGGTGTTGTTGAATGGAACTCCACAGAAGCTGACAAAGACGTTGGGCATCCTAGAATTGAAACCAATATTTGTTTCTTCATATTCTAAAATCAAATTGAGGTCTGATTCAATTGTGTTTGTGCATCTCAGATGCTTCAATGCCCCATCATGTACTAATTAGAATAGACATAATATTAATAAACTACATGTTAACAACACTTTTTCTAAATGTTTTTCCTTTAAGATAGGTGCATTTTACACTACTTACTTTAAAGTTTAGTAAAATATTTTAAGAATTGTTTTGTTTCATAATAATAGTTCATGCAAAACCAAACCATTTTTTTCTGTTTAATTTGATTCCCGAAGAGTATAATTAGAAGTGTTTTTAATCAGTTTGAGTTATGTGTTCTTTTTATATATATCTTTCCACTTAACTAACTTTTTGATAAAGATAAAATTCAACACCAAATTTCTACTTAATTATTGAAGAAGTCAAGTTACTTGACTTTCCAACACTGAATTGATTCTTCATGTTAAAGAAAAGACTAGAACATTCATTAAAACATACAAATTAGGCATGTTTGTTTCATTTAAACAAACTCCTCACCTTCATAAACTTTATATCTTTAACTCCAAAAGGAAACAACTAACCATACAAGTACTCATTTCATTTTCATCGATCCCAAACATGTTAGGACCCAAGAGAATCAAAACTCCCAAAAAAAAAAAACCTCACACACAGAGAAAACTTATATAGAATATCAAACTCCATAAAATTCAATTCTCATTCTCAACTAATACTAATACTCAATAGGCTAATGAAATTCAGGATGATTCCAATTGGTCACTACCATATTCAATATCTTGAATAGATGATTCATGTGGCTTTCCCTCAGCAGCATGAGTAGTTTCTGGAACCCTAATTACAATGCAAGAATCTTCGTTATGGCCATTCGACAACTAGAGCAACTAAGGCAGAAACGCATGTATTTGCATTGAGTATAGTTCAATGTGTGTTTATCGATATGTAACATTGTACTAAGCATGGATTCAATTACATGAAGAATACAACTATCAAAGTGTTTGATGGATTTTTCACCGCGTCAGCCATGGCATTATGAAAGTTGAAAGGAAAAAAATTAGTGTGCCTTTTAATTTGGATATTCAAATGGACCCTTGGGCCATTAAGAGGGCCAAAAAATGTGGTTGTTTTCAGACTAACTATATACATTATAGACCAACTTAAAATGTAGGCAAATGGGACAATCCTTCATGGAAATTGCTTTGAATGGGTTAATCAATCATTTGTCCTTGTGGATCTGACATTAATTCTGATCTATTGGGCATTAGGGATAAAATTATTCATAATGTAACTTATAATAAATTTTGAGTTTCTTTTCTCTCTTCATGTTTTCTCAAAAGTCTTAAACTTTTGTCTAGATTGACCAATTCGAAAATGTATTTTATATGTCTGAATTGACTAGTCTAGACGTATATATGAGAGCATAGGGGTGGGAGAAGAAACCACCAATAAATTTACTTTTGGACAAGGTAAATGTGATTTCAGTCCCCTCAAGTGTATCTTTCTTATGTTTGGGAGTTGGGTTTTAGAGGGGAGCAAACCACGCAAGTACTCACTTCATTTCATCAGAAAAAATTGTGTCATCATGAATATACAAACCAAAAATGTTAATTCTAAAACAAAAGAAGCTAGAGATATTTATCCTATGTTTGATTTTGTCACTTACGAAGCCCTGATTCATGTGTCTTTACCTCATTAATCTGAGTTATCTCAAGAACCCTAATTTCCAAGCAAGAATATTCATTGTGATCAAATCCAAGACAGCTAGAACAAATAGGTTGGATTCCTTCATATTCAAACTGAAATACAATCCCCTAACAACAAAGTATGGAATCAATTTCCTTTGAAGATTGATTTCAACACATAAACACACATATTTTCCACGAGTACAATTCAAAGTGTGTTTATCAATACATAACTATTGGAACCAAGTTGATTCCTTGAATAATTCCTCTAAGTAGTTTTGATGTTAGCAAAGGTACTTTGTGAGGACAAATTATTGTACTAATGTTTTTTATTAAGTATGCAAAAAATAGAACATAAGAAGAGCATACGACCAAAGGATACCTACCAGAGGATACAACCAGAGGAAAGTCACTAGAGGAAGTGACACGAGGAAGTACAAACATAAGAAGAAACGAAGACAAACCAGTCAATGAAATGCTTTGAAGAAGAACATGCATTATGCCTATGATATCTGCTTCTGAAGAATTTTGTGCCTCTGAAGATTCAGTGTGCTTATGGAGTCTTTGTGCCTCTGATGAATAGTGTTCGAACATGCCTCTATTGAACAATGTTCCAATGTGCCTTTGGTGAACAATGTTCCAATGTGCTTTTGGTGAACAGTGTTCCAACGTGCCTCTGATGAACATCGTTCCAACGTGCCTTTAGTGAACAGTTCTAGCATGCCTTTGAAATGTGAAGCCACACTTTGAAGTCTGTATCTAAAGCATTCATTCCACTTGCTCTAAATATTGCAACACGTGTCAAAATACTGCCATCTGATACGCAACATATACCCTGATACTGCTTTGGTGACACAACAAAGGTGAAGTTGCCCATGCCACTAATTCTAAGTCACGTAGCTTTGCATCTACCTTCGACTCTGATCATTCAAGCAACACAACATCTGACTCCAACAATCAAGTAAATGACTCTGATGAAGAAAAGTCAATGCCTTTGATGGAAATGTCAATAATTCAGTTAAGAGACAAATTTCACTTAGTCGTAGCACAAACTCTGAAGGTCCAAGTACACGACCTAGTATCTATTCCTGCTAAAACCAATCAAGCTTGTGAAGGAAGATTCTCATGAAGAACTTTCAAACAAGATCCAGAATTAATATGATAGAAAATTCAATTTGGAAACAAAAGATTACAAACGGTCACATTATCAAATAATATATTTTAGAACTAAAATTGAAGGAAATCTTTGTTGACCAAGGTGAAGAAGAGATATGATTTAGAAATTCAACAACATATTCACAAACCCTAATTTCATCTATGAATAGTGTATGAAGATTGAAGGAGAAAGACATAAACAAAAACACAACACAACACAAAAAGCAATAACTTAGAAAAACCTCAAGAGCTCAAATTTTACGTATTAAGTGTTCAAAGGTTTCAAGTTCTACCAAAAGCATTCCTTCAAAGCATATACTCTAAGTGCCATAGTATTAAAAATTATTGTGTAATATCTGTTTAGTAGAACAAAAACCAACAAGATTCAAATCACTGTAACCCAGCCAAGTTGTGGCTCTAATTTCTCTCTAACAATCTGTAGGTTTCAAATTGTGTAAAGAAGAGTTGACTTCTAGGGTCAATGTGTGGTTTGCCTCTAAAAGTCTGTAGGTTCATGTTGTTTTGAGAAGACTAATTTGTAGGGTCAAAGGCTGTTGTAACACCAAGTTTGAATTAGTAGAAAAGTCCTTCTGTGTGAAGGGACATAACGTAGCTAACAAGTTAGTGGTGAATCAGGATTTTTCTATTTTTACTCCCCTATGTCTATTTATTACTGCATCTGATTAATTCAAACAACTAAGTCACCAAACCAGAATCACAACTGAAAAGAGTTTTAAAACCAGACAAATACAATTCAACCTCCTTCTTGTGTTTACGCACCTTCAATAACATAGTACCCAACACATAAGCAAAACGGTTAGAAAACATAGTGCTATAGAATTCTTATAAAAAATATAGGAATTGGAATAAAAAAGGGAAGCCATAGCTTTGATAGCTCAATTGAGAAAATTTATAATGAAATCATATTTGATAAAAGATAAATAATGATACAATATGATACTTTTATTTATATTGGTTAGAGAATACTAACCTTCTAACTATTTTATCTAACTAATTCTAATTATAACTAACTATTCCAACTAACTCTAGTTGTAACTAACTATATATTTCTATTCTTAATAGTCCCCCTTCAACTCAGAATTGGTAAATTTACCAATCATAGTTTGGATTACATATTTAACATATGAAAAATGTAATCTAAAATTAAAATTGTACTTCACCAAAAATTCAAAATATAACAACAACAAAAATTCTTCATTCTAAAGCATGATAGAGATATTAAGCATGGGTGGTTGGGTGCTCTAATCTCTGAGAATGGAATTTGAGATTTGAAACCGCCACCAGGATCGAAGACACACAGAGCATTGTGAAGGCATTGTCGGCACAACGATGGTGTGCTCAATTGTCGACGATGCAATGATTGCTATAGTAAACTTTTCTAACTCATACTATGAAAGATGAACTAAATTTGGTGCGCCGAAGGAGAAATCAATGCACAAATCCAATTCAAGGAATCTAATGACGGAAACAATATTAGTGTTAGACGTGTTTCCAAGAAAACCGTATGATTACCTTTTGAATTTGTAGATTCGGGATCCACTCGATCTGATGTGATGAGATCAACAACAAACTATTTTTTTCCCTTGAAAACAAGAACTAAAAGTCAAAGTAACTGAATTTTTTGTGGGTTTAAATCACCACCTCTTCTTTCATGTGGTTACAACATACTTCATCTTTGACTGAAACTGAATTAATATATGAATCTTCACAATCTTCAACAACCGAGTAATCAAAATATAAAGAAATAAGAGATATGGTTGAAGCAATTGTAGAATTAATTGAAGGTTCTTGTGGTGACTAAGGAAGCGGTTGTAGTGGCGAAAGTTTCTTTTCCATCTTTGATCTTTTCTATAGATGACAAAGAATGAAGTAAGCCTTAAGAAAAGAGGGTGGGTAAAAAATGACATAGAAAAGCGCTAGAAGTTGTTTATGTGATAGTGACAATTGAAGCGGAGCATAAAATCGCAACCAATGCCATGATACCATATTAGAAATATAAGAATTGAAAAGAAAAAAAAAGGGAAGCCACAGCTTAAGAGTTCAATTGAAATTTTTTAAAATGAAATCATACTTGATAAAATAATAATCCTATTTATATTAGTTAGAGAATACAGTTAAAGACATATAAATATTATTTATATATTATTATTAGCATTGTTATTATTAGCATTTACCTATTATCATTATAGCATTTATGTGTCATCACTAACATTAGTGTATAGTACTTATTGAAGGTGCAAACACGAGAATGGGGGTTGAATTGTGTTTGTACTACTTGTATTCTTTTTCTGTTTTTGGTGATTTTTTAAAATCTGATATATAAACAAGCAGAGTTAGCAGCGGATAAAGTAAAATAATCAACACAAAGATTTATCATGGTTCACCATTAACTAGGCTACATCCAGTCCCTTCACCTTGAAGGATTTTTCCACTAATTCAAAACCTTTGAATTACAATAGCACTACTGACCATTCAAGTCAGTCTTCACAAACAGTCTAACAATCCTAGACTTTTGATGAACACAGCACCTTGACTTCACAAGTCAAGTCTTCTCCTACCAATCTGACAACCCCAGATTGCAGAAGGGATTTCAACACCTTGAATCTAATTGCTAAATCACCCGCTACTTCCTTTGACTCTTCAGATTGTAGACTCTACTTCAACAATATGTCTTCTGCCTTGAGCCTCCTTTTATAGATGAAGATTAGGGTTTCTTCCATGATCAAATTCGAGCTGTATCTGTCCAGATTCTCTTGCAAAAATAATTTGGCCAATCGAGTTTCACTTAAATAAAAGTCGTATCTTTTTAGCTCCAGATTGCATTTGAAAATTCTGTTGACCAATCTTGTTTCTTTTAATTTCAAACCATATCTTTTTAAGCTTCAATTGCATTCGAATTTCTTCAAGTGTTCAGTAATTTTTGAATCAAATCCCCTTAATAATTTGATCAAATTTCTATCAAAATTTAATCAAGTCTTCTTCGAATTTTAATCAAGTTATCATTAATTTTCATCATGATTAAAATCTGGACCATATGATCTTCTGATCTCGACCAACTCTGGACTTAGTAATCTGATCTGCCCCAATTCTGTGATCCTCTAATCTCGGCCAACACTGGAGCATATGATCTGATCTTTTGATCTCGGCCAACACTGGACCATATGATCTGATCTTCTGATCTTGGCCAACACTGGGCCATATGATATGATCTTCTGATCTCGGCCAACACTAGGCCATGATACTTAAATATGGACTATTGATATGAACATTTACCCTATGATATGGACCAAGTCTGGACTAGGTCTGGATTGAATCTGAATTAAATCTGGACTTATGATATTTTAATCTGGACCATTGATCTTTTAATCTGGACATTTATCCTCTGATCTGGATCAAGTCAGGATTAAATCTGGACAATCATTTCTTCTGATCTGGACTGAGTTTTATGTTCTGGACCATTCTATCTTCTGGTGTGGACCAAGTCGGGATTAAGTCTGGACTGATTCTTATAATCACTACCAAGCTATCTTCTGGTCAGGATTAAGTCTAGACCAAGTCTGACATATGATTCCTCCTGGTCTGGACCAGGTCTCCTTCTGGACTCTGCTTCCTCATGATCTGGGCCAAGAAATATATCCTCTGATGATGTTATTTGACCTTTGATGACATCCTCTGATATCCTCTGGAGGTGTATCCTCTGGTGTCCTCTGGAGGTGTATCCTCTGGATGCTCAACTCGATGGCTACTGGAACTGCAACACAAGTGTTGCATTGTGAGACCTCTAAACAACTTTGGGATGAGGCTCAAAGTTTGGCTGGAGCACACTCAAGGTCTCAAATCATCTATCTCAAGTCTGAATTTCACAGCATCAGAAAAGGAGAAATGAAAATGGAAGACTATCTAATCAAAATGAAGAACCTTGCTGACAAACTCAAACTTGCAGGTAGTCCAATTTCAACTTTTGATCTGATCATTCAAACCCTAAATGGTTTGGATTCAGAATATAATCCCGTAGTTGTAAAACTATCTGATCAAACTACACTCAGCTTGGTGGATTTACAAGCTCAACTGCTAACCTTTGAAAGTAGAATTGAGCAACTGAATAACCTTACCAACCTGACTCTTAATGCAACAACAAATGTTGCAAACAAGTCTGTCCACAGAGGCAACAAGTTCAATTCAAACAATAATTAGAGAGGTTCCACCTTAAGAGGTTGGAGAAAAGGTAGAGGAAAAGGTAGGTCATACAAGACACCATGCGAAGTTTATGGCAAGAGTAATCACACTGCAATAGACTGTTTTCATAGGTTCAATAAAACCTACTCAAGATCCAATTATTCACCAGGCTATGAAAATCAAGGATCTCACAATGCCTTTCTAGCCTCTCAGAACTCAATCCAAGACTATGACTAGTATTTTGATAGTGGTGTAGGCAATCATTGTTGGAACCGAGTTGGTTTTACAATTAGAGTTTTGATGTTAACAAAAGTATTTTATAAGAACAATATATTTGTTTTCAAAGAGTATGAAAGAATATATGGTCAAAATTTGTAGAAAATTTGAAGAAGATTTGATCAAGATTTATCTACAAGAAATTTATAATCTCAATCTAAACAAAAAAGGACATAATCAATTTGAAGAATTTACAAACGCAATCTAAAAAAAATACAATTCAGAATTAAACAAAGACCAAATTGAAGCCCAACTTTTAACTATAAATAGATACTCAAGACTGAAGAAGAAAAATATCTAAAGTAGAAAAAATTTGTCTTAGAGTTCAAAAAGAGAAATACTTATTTCAAGTTAGAAATATTTTCTAAGTGTTCTTTTCTTAGAGTGTGAGAGTTATTATTATTATTATTATCAACTTTTCAGAAGCAACTATTCAAGTTCCAATCTCTTGTATCCAACCCGATAGTGGTTTAGTTCATTCTTCAATATGAGGTTGTCAGGCTGTTTGGGAAGAGTGGCTTGGAGGGTCGGGTGCTTTGTAATTCAAGGCATTTGAATTAGTGGGTTAAAGCCTTCTGAGTGAGGGGGCTGGATGTAACCAAGTTAGTGGTGAACCAGGAAAAATCTATGTGTGAAATTTATTATGCTTTCATTGCTTGCTGCCTCTAAATCCGATTGCTTCTACTCCAAGTAAGTCACCAAAAACTAAACTAGTTTTTAATTTATTTATAAATTATCAAAAATTTATCAACTTTGGCAAACACAATTCAACCCCTTTCTCGTATTTGCACCTTCAATCATGTGGCACATCAAACTGACAAGTTTCAAGACTTGACTGAGCACCATGGTAAGAATTCACTAGTTGTTGGTAATGGTGATAAATTGGAAATTGTGGCCAAAAGTTCTTCAAAACTTAAGTCACTCAATTTACATGATGTCATATATGTACCTAACATTAAGAACAATCTATTAAGTGTTTTTAAACTAGCTGTTGACAATAACATACTTGTTGAGTTTGATTAAAATTGTTGTTTTGTGAAGGACAAGCTGATAGGGAAGGTAATACTAAAAGGGCTACTTAAAGGTGGATTGTACCAGCTCTTAGGAACTAAAAGAAACCCCAATGCTTATGTATTTGTCAAGGAGAGCTGGCATATGAGACTTGGTCACCCTAATAATAAAGTCATAGACAAAGTCTTGAAAGGTTGTAATGTCAAAGTACCACCTAGTGATAATTTTAGTTTTTGTGAGACATGCCAATATGGAAAAATGTGTCTTTTACCCTTTAAGTCTTCTTCTTCTTATGCTAAGGAACCACTTGAATTGATCCACACAGATGTTTGGGGCCCCGCACCAATAATGTCCTCTTCTGGTTTTAAATATTATGTGCACTTTGTTGATGATTTTAGTAGGTTCACCAGGATTTATCCCTTGAAACAAAAGCCTGAGACTGTGCAAGCCTTCACTCAATTCAAAAACTTGACCGAAAATCAATTCAATAAAAGAATCAAAGTAATTCAGTGTGATGGTGATGTTGAATATAAACCTGTGCAAAAACTTGCAATAGAAGCTGACATACAGTTTAGAATGTCATGTCCATATACTTCTCAACAAAATGGAAGAGCTGAGAGGAAACACAGGCATATAGCTGAGTTTGGCTTAACCTTTCTTGCATAAGCTCAAATGCCTTTACATTATTGGTGGGAAGCCTTCTCTACTGTAGTATATCTCATAAACAGATTGTCGTCTCAAGTTACTCAAATTATTGGTGATAAGCCTTTTCTTGGGATATAGCAACTCCTACAAAGGGTACAAATGTCTCAACTCTCACGAAAGGATTTTCATATCAAAACATGTCATCTTCAATGAAGACCATTTTCCATTCCATGATGGGTTTCTCAATACAATAAGTCCTCTAAAAACAACAATTAACAACGAATCTACTTCTTTTCCTTTGTGTAGTATAAGTAACTGCATCAATGATGCAAGCATACCAATCACTGAAGAAGAAAATCCAGCTAAGATAAACTAGAAGACCCTCAAGATGTTAACAATGTCACAGAACAAAAGGACAATGGTTTTTCAGAAGATGACACCACTCATGAAAAGACAGTAGACATAGCTCAGCAGCGAAGTGTGGGAGAATCAAGTCTGAACAAAAATACAAGTACTGCAATACACACAAGGAGCAAGTCAGGCATTCACAAACCAAAGCTACCTTACATTGGACTCATTGAGACCTACAAAGACACAATGGAACATGAAAATGTCAAGGAAACTCTCACAAGACCCCTATGAAAAGAAGCAATGAAACAAGAGTTTCAAGCCCTCATGTCCAACAAAACATAGTAGTGCCCTACCAAGATCAAGAAAACATAGTTGATTCAAAATGGGTTTTCAAGAAATAATAAAAGACAGATGGTTCCATTGAAAGGAGGAAAGCTAGACTAGTTGCAAAGGGATTTCAACAAACAGCTTGGGTCGACTATGAAGAAACATTTAGCCCTGTAGCAGTTGGGATCATTCTTTCCATTGCAGTGCACCTCAATTGGGAAGTCAGGAAGCGCGACATCAACAATGCATTCCTAAATGGATATCTCAGAGAAACAGTATTCATGCATCAACTAGAAGGATTTTTACATCATACCAAGTCTTAAACATATGCAAACTATCCAAAGCAATTTATGGACTGAAGTAGGCACCAAGAGCTTGGTTTGATAGTCTCAAAATTGCATTGTTGAACTGGGGTTTTCAAAACACAAAGAGTGACTCCTCTCTTTTCCTTCTAAAAGGTAAAGATCATATCATGTTCCTTCTTATATATGTAGATGACATAATAGTCATAGGTAGCAACAACAAGTTCTTCAAGCTTTCATCAAACAACTTAACAATGTTTTCTATTTCTCAAAGATTTGGGTCTTTCTGGGCATAAAAGTACAAAGAGATGCTAGTGGAATGTACCTCAAACAATCCAAATACATCAGTGACCTGTTGAAGAAATTCAAGATGGACAATGCCTCACCATGTCCAACACCAACGATAACAGGTAGGCAATTCACAGTTGAGGGGGAGAAATATAAAGATCCAATTGTGTTCAGACAAGCCATACGAGGACTACAATATTTAACTCATACAATGTTGGAACCAAGTTGGTTCTAAGTACTTAGGATTTTGATGGTTACAAAAGCACTCAATGTAATCTTATTTTGTACCTTGAATTATTAAATTAAATATAATCAGAATATGAAGAAATCAGAAGCAGAAGATCAAAGGATTCCAGAAAATGAATTCTGGAATTACCAGAAGATACTCCAGGATCACCAGAAGATATCTTTGCTGGCCCAGATCAGAAGGAAGAAAAATCAGAAGGAAACATGGATCATACCAGTGGAAAGCCTGCCAGAGGGAGAGTTGATCCAGACCAAAAAGAATCAAATATCAAATTTATTCCAGAAGTTATTCTGACCAGAAGATGGCCTGGCAGTGATATATTAAACTGCCCAGACTTGTTCCAGACTCAACTAGAAGCTAAGTTTATGAGTCCAGAACAAGAGAATCAATCCATATTTGACCCAGACAATAAGAGAGCATGATTCAGGGCATGAAACTAAGTCAAGACAAGTAGAAATGATTTCCAGAATGATCTAGACCAGATTTAATTTCAATTTAATCCAGACCAAAGTCCAGAATTAGTCCAGATCAGAGGGAAGATTTCCAGATCAGTGGTTCAGAATTAATTATTTGGTCCAGTGATGGTCCAGATCAGAAAATCAGACCATGGCCCAGTGTTGGCCGAAATCAGAGGGACAGAATATATAGTCTAGCAAAGGCCGAATTCAGAGGATTATAGCATATCAGGTGCGCATCCAAGATGGCCGAAATCAGAAGATCAGAGGGTCAGGAAGTGTGGTCCAGGGAAGGCCGAAATCAGAGGATCACATCATAACAATCAGTATGGTCCAGATGTGGACTAGCGCATGAAGATCTAATGGTCCAGATTTAATCAGGAGATTTATACAGTGGAGAATTTAATTTATTTTGATCAAAGGATTAAAAAGATTTATTACAAAAATAAAGTGAGGTGTTGTGGAATTCAGGAGTTGTGGCGGGAAGGAACCAACATATTTAATTGGCTAGTTATTTTGAAAGGAAATCTGAAGATATGTTTTTTATTTATATGAAGCCCAATTGGTCAAGTTATTTTTACAGAGAATCCAACAAGATTCAGCTCGAATTTAAGCATTGGAAGAGGCCCAAATCTGCATCTATAAAAGGAGGCTCAAGGCAGAATACTCAAGTATCGAAAATCACAAAAGAGTCATACACTTCCAAAAGCAAACACCCAAATTTTCATAGAAGTCAATTGTGAGTTTCAGCTTTCAAGAAGCAAGTACTCTTGTTATTTTCATTCCACTGTGTCAAATCTAAGTTGTTGAAGTAGAGTCTACAAGCTGAGGGAGTCAGTAGGGGTAGCAGGTTACTTGGCAATTAGATTCATAGTGTTGTGTGTTAAATCTAAGTTGTTGAAGTAGAGTCTACAATCTGAGGGAGTCAGAAGGGGTAGCAGGTTACTTGGCAATTAGATTTATAGTGTTGTGATTTCTTCTACAATCTGGGATTGTCAGATTGGCTGAAGACAGGAGCTGCATTCCTCAAAGAAGTCTAGGATTGTTAGACTGTTTGAGAAGACTGACTTAGAGGGTCAGTAGCAAGGTTGTAATTCAAGGTTTGAATTTGTGAAATCCTTCAAGGTGAAAGGACTGGACGTAGCCTCGTTAACGGTGAACCAGTATAAAAACTGTGAGTTTTATTTTTACTTTTATCCGCTGCTAACTCTGTTTTTAATTATACATCAAGTTTTGTTTTAAAAGTATAAAAACAGGAAAAGTATTCAAGTTAAGTCAAACACAATTCAACCCCCCTTCTCGTGTTTGCACCTTCATACAATACTTGACATAGCCTTCTATGTAAATAAATTCAATCAATACAAGAGTTTACCCACCACTAACAACTGGCAAGGAATAAAAAAAATATTGAGGTATCTCCAAGGCACCATAAATTATTGCTTGCACATCAAGCCATCCATTGATTTGGATATAACTGGGTTTTTCGATGCTAATTGGGCCACTAGTGTTGATGACACGAAATCCATGGCTGGCCAATGCATGTTCCTTGGTGAAACACTCATGTCTTGGTCCTCAAGAAAGCAAAACATGGTATCAAGGTCAAGTACAAAGTCAGAGTATAGAGCTTTAGCTGTCCTAGCTGCTGAGATAGCATGGATTCATTCACTGCTTACTGAACTTAAACTCCCATTGCCAAACAAATTACAGATTGTCTCACCAAGCCATCAAGCCACATACACTTCAGTCAACTTAGAGACAAACTTGGTGTGATCCATTCACCATCTGTTTGAGAAGGAAAGGTAAAGACATATAAATAACATTTATATATTATTATTAGCATTGTTATTATTAACATTTACCTATTATCATTATAGCATTTATGTATCATTACTAAAATAAGTGTATAGTACTTATTACTACCATGATTGTAGGATCGAGTCCTACATGCAATGTTGTATATATATTTATTATGTTATTGACATAAGAACAAACAAGAAATAAACAATACAAACTTTTCTATCCCATAACTTGAGTTCCAAGGCACTAGCCTCTAATCCAGTACTGCATGCTCGTTCTAAGTATATTGAAATTGATGTTCATTATATTAGAGACTGAGTACTACAAAATAAGGTTGTTGTGACTTATGTCCTTACAAAAGTTCAAATTGCAGATTGCCTCACCAAGCCATTAAGCCACACACGCTTCAGTCAACATAGAGACAAATTTGGTGTGATCCACTCACCACCAGTTTGAGAGGGAAAATTAAAGACATATAAATAGCATTTATATATTATTATTAGCATTGTTATTATAAGCGTTTACTTATTATCATTATAGCATTTATGTGTCATTACTAAAATTAGTATATAGTACTTATTACTACCATGATTGTAGGATCGAGTCCTACATTCAATGTTGTATATCTATGTATGTTGTTCTTGACATAAGAACCAACAAGAAATAAAAAATAGGCTAAATAGCACCCGTAGTCCCTTAACTTAATTTCAGTTAACGATTTAGTCCTTTATCTTTTTTTTTCCCAGTTTGGTCCTGTATTTTAATTTTAAGTAATAATTTGATCTTTTATGTTTTAAAATGTCAACAATATTATCCTTTTTTTTACAAAAATTCATCAAAATTTTTAACCAAAACCCATAAAATTAATTATATTCTTTCATGTAATACAAATTTCATGAGATTCATAACTCAAATCTTCAAATAAACTTATATTTTCATTCTTTATTTCACTTAAAATTAAATTAAAGGACTAAATTGGGAAAAGAAAAGATAAAGGACTAAAACGTTAACTGAAATTAAGTTAAGGGACCACAGATGCTATTTAGCCTAAAAAATATAAGTTTTTCTATCTCATAACTTGAGTGCCAAGGCACTACCCTCTAATCTAGTACTGCATGCAAGTTCTAAGTATATTGAAATTGATGTTCATTATATCAGAGACCGAGTACTACAAAATGAGTTTGTTGTGGCTTATGTCCCTACAACAGATCAAATTGCAGATTGCCTCACCAAGCAATTAAGCCACAAACTCTTTAGTCAACTTAGAGACAAACTTGTTAGAACAGAGTTGCACCTAAGAGGGGGGGTGAATTAGGTGTTGGACAATTTTTCTGTTTTAGAGATCAGAAGATTGTTAAAGGACTGTTTTAACTTTGTTTCAAATATTTGCTGTGTTTGTAAATGAAAGCAGTAAATGGCAGAAGATAAAAACACACAGAAGATTTATCCTGGTTCCCCTTACAACCAAGGGTACGTCCAGTCCTCTTGCACACCACAAGAGATTTTCCACTTTGTATGAATATGTTACAAGTCTAACCCTAAGACTAAGTTACAGATTCACAAACACTTAACAGAAGATAGTACACCACTATTTCTGTTAACACAACTTGAAGAATCTACACTAAATCCTTCAAGTGATACAATGATTTTGTAATGATGTTCTTGACTAAGAACAAGGTTATAATACTGAGTATTTGATACTTAATCAATCACACTTCCAAGTACAACTGAGAACCTTTCTTAATGATATGAAAATGAAAAGCAAGTACTTGAAAATATGAAAGTTAAGTTTTGAAGTGTTTGATGTTTCAGAAAATTGATCTAGAAAGTCAGTTGAAAGTTATTAACCGAAATCTGAAACGTTTGAAGTATTTATACTTCATAGGTAACACTTCATATCAATGGCAAAGGTTCCCAAACGTTTTTAATGAACATGTGCAATGTTTCAAAACTGAAAAGTTGCATTGTTTCGAAGTTGTATTCGAATACAGTCTCAGTGTATTCGAATACACCTCTAAAACGTTCTGATTATATTTGAAATTTGAACCATGTAGTCGACTACGAGAACGTGTAGTCGAATACAGATTCGGGATTTTTGCCACTGACTTGAGTTGTATTCGATTACACAAGGTTGTAGTCGAATACAGATGTTTAAAAATAGCTACAGACTTAAGTTGTATTCGATTACACAAGGTTGTAGTCGGATACAAATATTTAAAAATAGCTACAGACTTAAGTTGTATTCGATTACACAAGGTTGTAGTCGAATACAGATTCGAGTTTTTGCCACTGACTTGCAATCTGTATTCGACTACGATATTTCGTATTCGAATACATAAATTTAGTTTTAACTTCTGACTTGGAGTCTGTATTCGACTACGATACCTCGTATTCGAATACAGATTTCCAGTTTTGTAAAAACTTTATTTTCAACATGTTTAAGTCATTAATTATTATCATAAAAACATTTTAATGCATATGCTCAGAAGGTTCTTATAATATTGTACTTTTAAACTGTGTTTTGATTTAATATCAAAATACTTTTACCTTAATATAAATGAAAAAATAAGTTGCTTAATAATCCTTCTTTTTTTTTTATCAAGGATCTTTTTGTCTTCATCAAAAATGTAAGTCTTTAAATTTCAAAACTTACTGTGATCCACCCACCACTAGTTTCAGAGGGGAAGTTAAAGACATATAAATAGCATTTACATATTATTATTAACATTTACATATTATCATTATAACATTTATGTGTCATTACTAAAATTAGTTTTTAATACTTATTACTACCATAATTGTAGGATCGAGTCCTAGATGCAATGTTGGATATATATGTATGTTGTTCTTGACATAACAACGAACAAAAAATAAAAATACAAGCTTTTGTATCTAATACTAATCTTCAAACTATTTTATGTAACTAACTTTAATTATAACTAAGTATTCCTTTCTATTCTTAAGAGTTCTGTTGGTAAACGAGGAATTCGAATCCATACATCTTTTTTATTTATTTATACGTCACAAAAGAGTTTATTTTGTATATTCTTAATGCTTTTTGGTTTCATAAGTGAATGTTTGTACGATAGATAGTTTTGGAAGGTTTTTAGCATTTCCTAGAACTTGAGTATTGGATTCAAAGAAAGATTTTGTTCTCAAAAAAGGTGTGGTGGTGGATTCATGACTGTGTTGTTTTCAACCATAGCATTATGGATGAATATTTTGTTATGGACGTCCAAGTGCGAACAATGAGTGACAATGTCCTCTTTTTATAATATCAATGAGTGCTTCTTCTAAATTTGAAAATTTAAACAAAATCCTATTTCCTAAAATTCTTTTGATTTTCATTCATTGTTAATGTAAAATGTTTAAGTCCATAACAATAAATCATGTATGTGACTTTTTGTAAGCAACTACCATAAAAGTCCATCATTGTTGAAATCAAATATAAATTAAATCATATAAGAATTGGATTTTTAATAAAAAATTAGATTAAATTAAATTAAAATAGAATAAAACAATCCTAATTCTAATCTTTAACTGATTTTTGTCCACTTTTGTTATGCTCTGTTACTATTTCCTACATTGTTGTTTCGTTTTGTTATCCAACATAATTTTCCAACCTTCATATAGCAGTATTTAGGGGTAGATATGACAAGACAATGGGTTGATTGGCAACGGATTTTACCCTCGCCGGCCTCTGACACAATGCAAAAAATCTGCTCCTAAACTTTGTCAGGTTTAAAATTTTAATGAAAATTAAAATGAAATATAAAAGAAATACTTTATTAGAGATAGTCAACTAAGTTCTGCGATAGAGATTATTAATGGAAACTTCCTACTAATACTCTGACTACTAAAAAAATAATACAAGAATTACACTACTCATACATTAAGCTAAATAATAAAAAACAAACAAGCATTTAGCAGGCTAAAGGGTTAGAATACCATTAAAGAAGTGATACCCCACTCTTCTTCCATAACTTCAACCAATGATTTGTATCATGTTGCTTCATTTTCTCCTTTTCACCCTCATGTTGGATGGGAAACTGATACAAAAACAATTTACTCAAAACCAAAATTGCTTGTGTCTTTTATGTTACTTCTAATATGACAGAAAAATGAGAGAAATAAAATCTTTAAAACAAATCAACTCCAAGAAATCATTTTGATTTGAGGAATCAAAAGAAATTAATTTTCAAAATTTATTCCATTGATAATAGTAGAAGAATTTACAACGGCATCTAAAAAAAAACACGATTTTGCCACGTAAGCCATTTTGTAGCCGCATTTTTATAAAAACTGCAAAATGTTGGATTTTTATTAAACACCAGAACAAAGCTAATTTACACCGAGTGTATGTACTTTTTTCTCATAGTAGACTCACATGTGGCATTACTCTTTTTTTTTTTTTTTAAAGACTTTGAGGTCCAAATCAGCAAGGAAAATAAAGAGTAAGAAATGAGACTATCTTCTATACACACCCCTCTAACACTATCAAAAATAGACTTAACAAGGGTATGAGCCACAGCATTGTCAACCCTTTTTACATGATTAAAAAAATGAAAAGTGAAAGATAAGCCCAAAGCCCAACATTCCTGCATCATTTTATTCTATATACTTTTATATAGTTTAAATTTTTATTATAATTTTTATTTTTATTTTTTTCTATGTATATGGATCATGGATGGGCGGAGAAACCCTACAAAATTTTCTTCTTCAAAGGTCAAATAAAAAGTATTTAAATGTGAGTGGTTTTTAATGGAAAATTTGAAACAACTTAATAAAAAAAGAATTTCTTATATCTATATTTATGTATATAAGTGATTATCCACAATTAAATATGAGAATGGATTTATAACCTCTGTATTACCCTATTTGTATAAAATATTTTGAAGAGCTTACATAAATACTTGTCATAGATAAACCTAAATATACTATCGAATGCCCCCAAAATGTAAACGAGCTTGTTATATAGGCTATGTTGCATAAAAATTCACCCCTGCAAATATATGCTATGTAATCTCTGTTTTCTATTTATTTTTTCTTTGAAGAATAAAGGAAAGAGATGATTTTTTTTCCATGCATATTTCAGTTTGTTTTTGCAGAAGACTCAACTAGTTATTCTTCTTATTTTCACCACAGATATATGGATTAAAAAATTTGGTCGACGATTTAAGATAATATTTTGAAAGCTAAGTCTGCAACGAAGAAAAGAATACCAACCTTCCTCCAAAAGGCACGCGAGTTCCAAACCAGTTGATATATGCAAAGTATATTTAACCTTGCTTGTTCTACTCCAAATGATGGCCCGTAACGAACACAAAGAAACTTTCCTTTCCAAGGTTTCTTCTATTTCAAATAAGCACATGCGAGTGGCTAATAGATGATGATAAAACAAAATTAGTTATAGAAGGGAAAACTTGGAACAAAATTCGCCCAGTAGAATGGAGAATTTATGGAATCAAATGAGGTTAGTTGCTCTGACTTTTCAAACTAGACATCTTATTGGATCGGAAACATGTTTTGCAAATACATGCCAGTCATATATTTTTACAAAATTTACCGTGTAGATGGTGGCAACAAGATTGCAAAAGCTATGTTATCAAGATTAGTTTGCAATAAATTGAATATGTGACCTGATAACTATCGCGAACCCAGGTGTCTGATCAACAGGATTATCAAACATAAACTATCTTAATTTCTCTATTAATTGCTTCCTTTCCGAGAGTAGTTGCTTGGATACATGCATGTATTAACAATAGCAACATAAACCAATTTTTGTTTAAAAAATATATTTTTATGTCATATAAAAAGTATAGGTAAAGTCATAATTTTCATCCGTTTACAAACATTACATAAACAATTTTGTTAGGGTGCAACTTACTGGTACGGAGGAGAACAAAGCTAATCTTAGTGCCACAAAGGATCAGAAAATACCTATCCAGAAAAATCAATCATTCAAAGGTTATTTTTTCTTATCTTTTCCCCCCTACCTTGCGAGTTTTAAGGTTCTTAAGAATGAGTTTCCTCATGAGGAAGAAAAATAAAAGAGCCACAAAATTTGTGAACCAATAACCATACTAATGAGGAAAAGATAAAAAAAAAAAAAGATCTACATTATCAATTTCTAGTTATTGAATTCTTTTTTGAGTAGATAATCATACAAGTTTTACAACTCAGATCATATAAAAATAGTATTGACTTCTCAACAGAAAAAATATATAATTAAACATCAATGTAAGACTTTTTAGGGTGTAAATACATAATATTGACAGAAAATGAGGGATAGATTTTATAATTTGATCTCCTTGTCACAAACTATGTTGATCATTCAGAGAAGAAAAAGGGCCAGAATTGGTTCCAAAAACAGTTTCCAAGGAAAACAAGTCGTGATTATGACTCCATAGAAATGGAGCATGCTGCAGCAGTAGCTGCTGTTGCACTCTCAATTAATTTGCAAGAGGCCTCTGAGCAGAAGAGTGAGACCCTGGAGACCTTATTGGCCAAGACAAAAAGCAAGGTGGACAGCCCAAAATCTCCTAAGTCCTTACTTAGTAGTGCATCCAAGCGATTATCAGGTAAAGATGAGCATATAGCACTCCACTTATAAATAATAAGTATTATTATTGAGTTAAGAAACCGAACCAGTTTATTTAACTTTGTCTGTACGATGTTTAGGTTCATTTAGATCTAAAGATGACCATGGTGACAAGGTACCGAAATCCTCAGTTACAGAAGAAAAGAAGCTGGAAAAGGCCATTACCCGTGTACCATCAATGAAAAAGACTTCAACTTTCACTGATAACAAACCAGACACACCAGCACCAAAATTTCCTCCTCCTCCTCCTCCACCGCCGCCAATTAGGAAGACTTCAAGAAAACCAGGCCAACAGACTACAACAGGATCAAGTATTGGGGAGATAAATGCAGAGGAATGGGAGAAAAATGAGCTCGACAAGATTAGACAAAGGTACTTGGAAGCAATATTACAATGAATTTCTGCATAAGAAACCATTCTCAACCAAAACTAGAATCAATAATATTATCGCTTGAATCATGCATTTCATATACTGATGGAAAAAATGTCAGGTACAAGAAGTTGAAAGAGATGATAGATTCATGGGAAAACAAGAAGAGGATGAAAGCCAAACACAAGCTAATTAAGCAAGAGGTTTCACTCAGACACTCTTTATTGGGTTTTACAGATCGTATTCATTTAATCCTTATTTTAAAGAAGATCAACAAATGATTCCTTATCTAATATCAGATAATGTCTTGGGTCTTAGCAAATTTGTGCCTTACTCATAACCTTTTTAGAGTTCGAAACATGTGAGTAGATGATGCTATGTGCAAAACAGTTAGCATTCTAACTTGAACATAGGCGATAAATTTATAGAATGGAATGATACCAAACAAACTAAAATGACCAATTTAAAAAGTGTTGTGGGGGATGAAAAATTGAACCTTAATGTAAAGCCTAATTACAAACTTCTATATTGCAGGGTGAACTTGAGCGAAGAAGGTTGAAAGATTTGGAGAAATTTCAAAATAAGATGAAGTATGTAAATCAAGTTGCCGACGGAGCAAGAGCAAAGGCAGTGGAAAACAGAAAGAATGAAGAGCTAACAGCAAAAGAGAAGGCAAATGCAATTCAAACAACAGGCAAACTGCCTCGGATTTCTTTCTGTTTCTGAGATCACCAATTACATAACATCAAGGAGTTTGGAAGGCAAAGATCTAAGTGTTTGTTACATAGTTGCATCTTAAGCTCTTAGTCCTCATTTCTAGTAAAACAAGACATGATGCTATAGAAATTGGAAAAACAGAACTGTAAGCTTCAGCAAATACATGAGCTACTTCGTGTGTAAACCAATTACAACTTTTCTTGTTTTAGATTTTAGTTTTAGTACGATTAATCATGTTATAAAACATTAGCGATTGTGTTTAATCAAGCTACCCCAAATTGTTTTAACCGACAGCACATAGACAATAGTGGTGAGGAAGCCAGACACGTAGACCAATAGAAAACTTATTCGAGGGTTGGTATTTATCATCACCATAAGTCCATAATGAAAAATATGAAGGGGTTATAATTATGGAGAATCCAGAGACGCAGCGTTTGCTAGGATACCAGAATTGTTATATCCACCTAGTTTGCGTAAAATGGAAGTAAAAATAGCAACTATAACATGAAAAGAAATTCATATTAGAAACTACTAACTTGGATCCCTTGCCTCTGCGATTTCTGGAATTTGCTAACTGCCTGCACCATCACCTCTTTCCAACAGGCTCCAACAAAAATAAAAGGATTAGGGTGTTGGAACCAGAGCAGATGTCAAATACCACCCAATAATTTGGTCAGAAATGCTGAAACAAGTGCTAATCCAGAGCTTAATAGGTTAGAAATTTAAGCTATAGAATGAAGAATCTGGCAATTGGCCTCTGCGACATGTAAGTTCAAATCAAGCACAGACTTAGAGATGTTGCAAGAAACATATTTTCTACAAGTATTCACATAACCATAGTTATTTTGCACATAAAATTTTAGCATGTAAGACTTCTTTGTACAATAGTTAAACCTCACTTCAGGAATTAAAAATTAAAAAACAAATTACAACTGACAAAAGAAAAATATTCCTCTTAAGAAGGCACAAAAAACTACAGAAGAAAATAAATCCTAAAAATATGAAAACCTAAAAATAAAAAAGAGAATACCACACGGTAGAACAGTCAATCCAACGGTATATAGTGAATTTGTTGAGGTCGGATTAACATGCCACAACTGACTGGAGAAGCAAGGCTACATCTTACATAGTTATTTCTCTAACCAATCTCTGGATAGTGGGGTATGCAAAGTACAAGACGAGGAATGATGGGATAGCAAAAACAATAGTGAGTAGGAAGTAAATGATTAAAATAACAACACTGCAGGGAATTACAAAAAAGGCTATCAGAAGGAAAATGATGACCAATGGGAACTTGGATGTAAAGTGAAGGAAGAAATCCAGAGATTTATGAAGGGAAAAGTAGTGTCTCTCTCCATCGCTGACACCAACATTATTATTGTTAGATCCCAATCGTCCAGAACTATGGCTAATTGAGGGCCTTCTAAGGCTACAACTAGTACTTTGACTTCCCAAAAGGTTTCCCTTAGGAGACCATATTGGTTGGCTGTCCACGCAAGACGAAACAGCCTTATGCCTATCACCATTCAAACTCTCAACCATCCAAAGAAGGAAAAAATTCTTGCAAGGAAATTTCATATTTCCTTTGTAGATGAAGCGGAATGATAGTAGGTGGCACCATGGACAAGAAATGAAGAATGGAATCTTGATTTGTTGGGTAGGAAATTTCATCACAGCCCACTGAAGTCCTAGGACACAATTTTTACAGAGGGTGTGGCCACACCATAAGACATAAGGCACATTCTCAACTATATTGAAAGATTCCCAGCATATTGGGCATTCCAGTCCTTCATCTCTGCTGGCATTAGAGCAGACCTCATCATCTGAGCATTCGGCACAAGATAGGATTGGCTCTGTGGAGCTTCTTTTCATTCTAATGCTTGTAAGGGCGTGTGATGCGAAATTCCACATTGTAAAAGATGAAAAGTTTACAATGCAAAGGCAGAAATCACAGCAATATCAGTACATAAACCATTGAGCCTCAGCTGTTAATTTCCCCTGTTGGCTACCTAATTCTTTCAACCTCAATCAAAATCTACACAAAGCAAAATAACAAAATCTTAAATGGTGTCCGACTGCTTAAAGAAATCGAAAATTTGAAAGAGTTACATAGCCCATGTGCTGTGTAAATGTTTATATGTTTCTTTCTGGTGTAAATGTTTTAGAAATCTAAAAACTTGAAAAAGTTACATCGCCCGTGTGCTGTGTAATCTAGATTACTATGCCCAATTAACATTACCACAATGCAAAACCATATTAAGGTTTTAAATCACATTATCATGGTGCTGTTTTCATTTCAAAGGAGCACAATTAAGATAATTACCAAGTATAATCCATAAACTTTTAACTCAACAAAATAGCAATCTCGAAATAGCACTATAACCTAACTCCAATCTAAATTATAACGATCGATTAAAAAAAATTGAGATCAATATATTAAATTATAAGAAATAATTGGATTAACGAAACCTAATTTGCATGATAATCTTCTTCTTGTTTTTCAACCAAAGCTAACCAAATAGAAAAATAACAAATCTAGGTTTATGACTTAGAATCAAAACTGCGAACAAATAAACAAGAATTACGAGGAATAATCTTACCGTTAATTAACACGAAGTGAAGGATTTGAGAATCAATCGAATGCTATTTAGGTTTGAAATTTAGCTATGGATGAGAAAATTGAACGAATCTGGAAAAGAGTAGAGATAGATAGAGGAAGAACAGGTTCTCCTCTCTCACTCTCTTTTTTCTTTTTCTCAGCTTTGGTGGTGAATGGTATGACGATGAGTGCGGTGATTTATATGAGGGAGAAAAAAGAGAGAAAACGACGTCGGTGGAGGACGGTTTAGTTAGTTTTGATTTTGGTATGAGATTGGCATAACTTACACAAGAAACAGAGTTTAATTTGTAGAGAAAACGCCGGTCAATTATGCGTTTTCTACGGAGTTCTATTATTACTATTTTGTTTAAGAAGCCAACAAGAAATAAATTGTTAGCACAAGACTTGTCAATAAAGTTACAACACATTAACTAATTGAGATTTATTGTCAAAACCAAACCACCATGGTTAGCCCACTGTAGATTTAGTTCAAACTCAAAATGTTTAGATTTCGTCTTTAGTTATTATTTTGAAATAATTTTAACCTGTTAAATTAACTTCTACAATGATTTAACTTTTCAACTAAAAATTTAATTATTACGTTTCTTTTAAATTATCTACCAATACATCATCGAGATAACATGTAATTTGCCTCTTAATTTTTTTATTAAACAAATATAAATCACAAAATTGTAAATTGTTGAATGTGACTAAAAACACGTTGAGAAACTGAATAGAAGATACTCAACTAATTTAAAATTACATTTTATATTTTGCCAAAAGTATCACAATAATAAAACAAATGTTGCAGCTTCTTATTAACCTCACACCCCGTGCAACACAGAGAGCAAAACAATGAAGTTATATTATTAATATATCATTCACCACTTAAGTTAAAAAAATAATAATAGATTTAATATTGACTAAAATAATGGATTTAATATTGGCAAAACTTACTTGTCAAAAAAATATTGGCAAAATGTATGTACATTAATTAATTAAATTTTTTTATATTTTTTTAAAATTTGTTATAATTACAAAATGTATATTTTAAATTAAAAATCATATGAAAATGTACATAAATTTTTCCGTTTAATATACATTGTAAGTTTCAAGAACGTTTACAACATCGGTCAATCTAGATCATGTTTAACATTTACAGAATTTTCCAACTTCCTAAATCTAATCAACTAGTTAACGCGGTCCTTGGTTGAATTAGAAGTCATATCTACTCCCTATCCCTCTTTCCAATATAATTATATCAATCTGGTTTTCATTGTTTGCTTTTTCACATTACCCTCTCTCTACACTCTACCGAGCTTATGGTTAGCTCATTTTTCCATTTCTTCATTTTTTTTTGTCACCACTTGTTCTCCCATCTCCTGATTTTTTTATCTGAATATCCTTTTTTTTTAACACTAAAATGTCTCGCTTTCAAATTAATATATAGGATTGCCTTACTTTTTAGAACTATAAGGAGGTCTCTTCCCTAGGAAGCGACTTGCTGAAGAAAATTTATTTTTTGCCCTAGTGAGAGGTCGCTTCCTGCTGAAGGATGTCTTTGTATTTTTTGCACATTTTATAAATTTCGAATATACCAATTATACCCTTATGTATTTCCCAAATGGATTCATGTCTATCATCTTCATTCACAAGTAATTAACATGTTTTTTGTACACTGATGTTGTTGTTGTTGGGTTTTAAGATTTTGCCTCTGATTTATGTGTGTGATTTCTTCCTCTGATTTCTACAAGTGATATCTCCCTCTGATTTCTGCGTGTGATTTCTCCCTCTGATTTTTGCGTGTGATTTCTCCCTCTGATTTTTGCGTGTGATTTCTTCCTCTGATTTCAGAAATCTGATGGTATCCTATGATTTCTGTGATTTTTGCCTCTGATTACATCCTTTGATTTCTGCTTGTGATTTCTTCCTCTAATGGTATCCTCTGATTCTGCCTCTGGTATCCTGTGATGATATGTTCTGATGTCATCCTCTGATTTGTCCCTCTGATTTTTGCATGTTAATTTTTTCCTCTATTGTCTGCATGTGATTTCTTCCTATGAATTATGCGTGTGATTTCTTCCTCTAATTTCTGCCTCTGATGGTATCCTCTAATTCTACCTCTGGTATCCTGTGATGATATGTTCTGATGGTATCCTCTGATTTGTACCTCTGATTCCTGCGTGTGATTTCTCCCTCTGATTTCTGCATCTGATTTCTGTGTGTGATTTCTTCTTCTGATGGTATCCTCTGATTTTGGTGTGATTTATGCCTCTGATTTCTTCCCTCTGATGGTATCCTCTGATTCCTGCATGTAATTTATGCCTCTGATTTTTCCCTCTGATTTCTGCCTGTGATTTCTGCCCTTTGATGGTATCCCCTAATTTCTACCTCTGATTATATCATCTGATTTCTGCCTGTGATTTCTTCCTCTTATGGTATCCTCTGATTTCTGCCAATGATTATATCCTCTTATTTCTGCGTGTGATTTCTTCCTCTGATTTTTGCTTGTGATTTCTTCCTCTAATTTTTACCCTTTGATGGTTTCCTCTTATTTCTGCATGTAATTTCTACCTCTGATTATATCATCTGATTTCTGGGTGTGATGATATCCTCTGATTTCTGTCTCTGATGGTATCCTGTGATGATAAGTTCTGATCTTATCCTCTGATTTGTGCCTCTGATTTCTCCCTCTTATTTTTGCGTGTGATTTCTGCCTCTGATTTCTTCCTCTGATTCTGCCTCTGATATCCTGTGATGATATGTTCTGATGGTATCCTATGATTTGTGCCTCTGATTTCTGCTTGTGATTTCACCCTCTGCTTTTTACATGTGATTTCTTCCTATGATTTCTGCGTCTGATGGTATCCTTTGATTTCTGCCTCTGATTTCTGTGTGTGATGGTATCCTCTGATTTCTCCCTCTGATTTCTACGTGTGATTTCTGCCTCTGATGGTATCCTTTGATTCTGCCTCTGGTATCCTGTGATGATATGTTCTGATTTGTGCATCTGATTTCTGCATGTGATTTCTCCCTCTGATTATATCCTCTGATTTCTTCATGTGATTTCTGTTGGAACCAAGTTGGTTCTAAGTACTTAGGATTTTGATGTTTACAAAAGCACTCCATGTAATCTTATTTTGTACCTTGAATTATTACATTAAATACCACCAGAAGATGAAGTTTGCAGAGGCAGAAGATGAAGACACTAGATAATGCATCCAGAGGTACCAGAGGATGCATCCTGGAATTACTAGAGGATATCTTTGCTGGCCTAGATCAGAAGGAAGCAAAGTCAGAAGGAGACCTGGACCAGACCAGAAGGAAGCCTGCCAGAGGGAGACTTGATCCAGACCAGAAGGAATCATAAGTCAGACTTAGTCCAGAAGTTATTCTGACTAGAAGATGGTCTGGCAGTGAAATGATAAACAACCCAGACTTGATCCAGACATAATCAGAGGATAAATTAATGGGTCCAGAACAAGATATTCAATCCAGATTTGACCCAGACCAGAAGATAGCATGGTTCAGGGTATGAAACTAAGTCAAGACCAGAAGAAATGATGTTTAGATTTGATCCAGACCTGATCCAAATCAGAAGGTAAAATGTCCAGACTGAAATAATATTTGTCCAGATTTAATTTCAGTTCAATCCAGACCCAGTTCAGAATTGGTCCAGATCAGAGGGAAAAGGTTCAGATCAATGGTCAAGATTTAAGTATATGGCCCAATGTTGGCCGAGATCAGAAGACCAGACCATGGCCCAGTGTTGGCCGAAATTAGAAGGTCAGAATGTATGGTCCAGCATTGGCCGAGATCAGAGGATCACAACAGATCAGTTTGCTAGACCAGGTTGGCTGAGATCAGAAGATCAGAAAGTGTGGTTCAGGGTTGGCCAAAATTAGAGGATGACAGCAGATCACTTAGTATGGTCCAGATGTGGATGAGAGCAGAAGATCAAACGGTCCAGATTTAATCATGATGATTAACGGTGGAGATTTGATTAAATTTGATCAAAGTATTAAAAGGGATTTGTTACAAAAATAAAGTGAAATCGTATGGGAGTTCAGGAGCTATTGGCGGAAAGAAAGATTTGTTCCAGAATTAATTAAAGACATGATTGGCCCAAGTTATTTATGAAAAAAAATCTAGAGATAAAAAGATATGTTTTTTATTTATATGAAACCCGATTGGTCAGAGTATTTTTGCGAGAGAATCCAGCAAGATACAGCTCGAAATTCAGCTTGGAATAGACCCTAATTCACATCTATAAAAGAAGGCTCAAGGCAGAATACTTAGCATCGAAAATCACAAAATAGTCATACACTTCCAAAAGCAAACACTCAAGTTTTCAATCAGGTTAATTGTGAGTTCCAGCTTTCCAGAAGCAAGCACTCGTGTTATTTTCTTTCCCTTGTGTTAGATCTAAGTTGTTGAAGTAGAGTCTACAATCTGAGGGAGTCAGAAGGGGTAGCAGATTAGTTGGCAATTAGATTCAAGGCATTGTAATTCCTTCTACAATCTGGGGTTGTTAGATTGGTAGAAGAAGACTTGACTTAAGAAGTCAAGGTGCTGCATTCCTCAAAAGTCTAGGATTGTTAGACTGTTTGAGAAGACTGACTTGGAGGGTCAGTGGTATTGTTGTAATTCAAGGTTTGAATTAGTGAAATCCTTCAAGGTGAAGGGACTGGACGTAGCCTCATTAACGGTGAACCAGTATAAAATTCTGTGTTTTTATTTTTACTTTATATCCGCTGCTAACTCTGTTTTATTCATACATCAAGTTTTGTTTTAAAACTGCAAAAATAGAAAAAGTATTCAAGTTAGTCAAACACAATTCAACCCCCATTTCTCGTGTTTGCACCTTCAATTTCTGTCTCTGATTTCTGCGTGTGATTTCTTCCTTTGATGGTATCCTCTGATTTCCGATTCTGATGGTATCCTGTGATGATATGTTCTGATGTTATCCTCTGATTTGTGCCTTTGATTTCTGTGTGTGATTATATCCTCTGATTTCTGCCTCTGATGATACCATCCCTAAACCTAATTCCCAAACTCCATAATATTCATCAAAGTCCACACGAATATCATCATATGCATTGTTATGTTCAATGGCAGTGTTCTTGTCAGGAAGAAGACAAACATTAATGTAATGGCTGCTGATTTTAAGAGTCTGGTGAAGTTGTTACGTCTCTTGCATTTAAATTACACTTGTATTGATAAATGTGTTAGTTGAGGCGAGTCTCTAGCCTTGAATGAAATGATAAATGAACATCATAACTAGACAGTAGTATTACTACATTTTGTAAAATCAAACCTTGAGCAAAAAGTTATTAAATTTGTTAAATAATAATAACAATAACAATTTTAAAAAAAATTATATTAATTAAATGAAATAAAATACATAAAATTAAAGAAAAAAAATACATCACATTTGAAGAAAAAAAATACATCAAAATTGATTAGATGTGCCAACAGCATTTGGACAATTTTTTCTAGTATGACCAGACATTCGACATAATCCGCATTTTCTTGGTAATTTTTCTCTAGCGTCCATTTCTGTTTGAATGCGTTTAGTCTTTGAGCGACCTTTCTTGGCTTTTCTCATTTCAGGATTGTGACACACCTTAACACCCTCGTATTCTGGCCAATATCCTCTGTTTGGTATAGGTTGGAAATGTTCTTCGTAGACTTTTAATATTGTTTCCACTTTGTACACATCAGGTATAATATTCCAATAATAATATTTTATGCTAGAACACGCTGCTATAACATGTGAACATGGCATATGTAAAGCTTGATATTTTCCACAGTTGCATCACTTTGTAGGAAGGTTGACACTGAAATGACCAATTGGTGGCCCTTCTTTTGGATTGACTGTCTCGTGGACCATAAAAGTATGGTTTCTCCGATCAAAACAATCAACTTTATGACTATTGGATTTATTTATTTTGGATTTCATAAAATTTAAGCATTTTTCCGTGTATACCTAACTAGAAGCTAGAGTTACTGCGTGTAGTTTTCCTTTTGTTGGAAATAATGTCCCCGTCTTATAATATGTTGATTGAACCAAAGTAGTGATGGGAAGGTTACACGTGCCTTTTAATATGCCATTTATCGACTCCACAAGGTTAGTTGTCATGTGACCCCAACGACTACCTCCATCGAATGCTTTAATCCAACTTTCTCGCGGTATGTTGTCCAACCATCTTATTGCCTCCCGGTTTACTATACCGATTTCACGTCGGTAACGTATATACGTAGGCTCATTTATTGAGTAACCTATATTGACACAATAAGCAATCTGTCAAAAAATTATTAATTGAAATTTACAGTAATTTTAAAAAGAAACAATTAAATTATTACCTATACAAATAACTTTTTTCTTCAATGCATTATCCTTGAATTCCCTAGCAAAATTATGTGCAATATGTCGGATGCAGAACACATGCTTGGACGAAGGATGTTGCCACCCATTATTTGGATTATTATAAGCACTCTTGATGGATTCGTGTCTATCTGAAATTAGACAAATGTCGGGCTGCGGAGTGACGTATTTTCTCAAATTTCTCAAAAAGAAACTCCAACCCTCTCTTGTCTCACCTTCCACAAGAGCATAAGCAATAAGAATTATGTTGTCATTTCCATCATGTGCAAATGCTATCAATAGTGTTCTCTTGTACTTGCCGTACAACCAAGTCCCATCCACTTGTACTATTGGTTTGCAAAATTTAAACGCATATATGCATGGATTAAAAGCCCAAAATAGTCGATGAAAAATCCTTATCCCACTTATCAAATTATTCTCATGATAAGTTGGAATGGTTTCCATTTCTATTTTGGTTTCTGGAGCAAACGTTCGCATAACCAATAACCATTGTGGGAGTTGATTGTAAGACTCTTCCCAATTGCCATAAATTTTTTCAATCGCTTTATTTTTTGCTATCCAAGCCTTTCTATAACTTACTGTGTAGTTATGCAAAGCCTGAATCTGAGCAATAATGACTTTAACTTTGATTGAAGGGTCCACTTTCAATACTTGCATTATGCTTGTACATATGATGTCAGAATCGAGTTTCTGATGATCTTGTGACAACATAGAATTTGTGCATGTATGAGGCAGATTCAATTTACCAATCACCCACAATTCACTCTTTTTGCGTTTTGAAGCTCTACATCTAAACAAACAATTTGAACTTAAACATTTAATAACGTACCTTGCTGAATCTGATTTTTGTACCGCAAAATTCAATGAATGTTTTAAATGGTAGTGTTTGATTGCCTCTACGCATTCATCCTTATTTGCAAACTTCATTCCAATTGCAAGAGTTCCATCACCTCTTGCGACTTCATTCAAGAATGTGTGATCAAATTCAGTTGATTGATCTACATTCTCTAAATTTATGTTCTTCAGGTGAAATGGTGGATCGAATACAGGTAGGATAGGTTGGTCTTTTGATTCCATATCTTTGTCAACATCAATGTCGATGTCAGAATCACCAGATGATTCTTCGAAGTATGTTTCATCCTCTTCACTGTAATCGCCTAATTCTTCCCCGTTGATATTATATAGGCTAAATAGCACCTGTGGTCCCTTAACTTAATTTCAATTAACGTTTTAGTCCTTTATCTTTTTTATTTCCCGATTTGGTCCTTTATTTTAATGTTAAGTGACAATTTGATCTTTTATGTTTTAAAATGTCAACAATATTATCCTTTTTTTTTTACAAAAATTCAAAAAACCCATCAAAATTTTCAACCAAAACCCATAAAATTAATTATATTCTTTAATATAATACAAATTTCATCAAATTCGAAACTCAAATCTTCAAATAAAGTCATACAAAAATTTCATTCTTTATTTGATGTTGTTAAAAATGGAAATATGAGTTTATTTGAAGATTTGAGTTTCGAATTTGATGAAATTTGTATTATATTGAAGAATATAAATAATTTTATGGATTTTGGTTGAAAATTTTGATTAATTTTTGTAAAAAAAAAAGCATAACATTGTTGACATTTTAAAACATAAAAGATCAAATTGTCACTTAAAATTAAAATAAAGGACCAAATCGAGAAAAAAAAAGATAAAGGACTAAAACGTTAACTGAAATTAAGTTAAAGGACCATGGGTGCTATTTAGCCTATTATATAAGAAACTCGACGGAAGATCACATTGTGGACTTGTTGGGGGAGATTCATGATGGAGTTGAAAACTATCCAGATGAGTTTGTTCAATTTGGCTGGAGTATGGTTCATAGTTTTGTGATGGGGAATATAAGTCGGGTTGATAAAGGGTGTTTCGATCAAATGATTGAGTTTGGGTGTAGTCGAGGTGAGCCATGTTTGATGTCGATGGTCCTACATCAATGGTTGTTGATGTATGACCATGCTGGAATGTAACATATAACTCAATGGTGCCGAGTTGTGCCCACTGTCCATAAACATCAAACATCAGTTCAACATCTTCGTCATCGCAAACTTTCATCAACTCAAACCTTGTTGTATTTTCACTAAAGAACACAAGGTGTCGATAAACTATATCAGTTATCGTGACATTATCGTCGAGCTGTAACTTTTTTTTAATGACATTCTTTAGATGAGAAAGGTTGCTTCCAGAATGTATTTTGAACGCCTTTTTATGATCACTTACAAATGTTTTACCTTCAACTCTGTCGACAATTGAACCATTGTAATAAACAATACAAATTACTTGTTTAAGCAGCCATGATAGAAGGTATGATGAGATATAAGGTATAGTGAGATAGAAAGTATGTTGAGATAGAAGGTATGGTGAGATAGAAGGTGTGGTGAGATAGTGTGATTTAGTTTTCTATTTATAGAAGGTGTAAGGTGTTAAACCAAATGACAAGGATTGATCCAAGATCAACCACAACCGTTGATTAAATTAAATGAACGAACCAGATTGAATTTATATTAAAATAATGTGATTGGTTAAAATGAAATGACAAGGATTGATCCGGATCAACCACAGCCGTTGATTAAATTAAATTAACAACCCAGATTGAACCATATTGAATTTATATTAAAATAATGTGATTGGTTAAAACCAAATGACAAGGATTGATCCAGGATCAACCACAACCGTTGATTAAATTAAATGAACGAACCAAATTGGAGATGTGTTGCCTTAAGGAGGTCGCTGGCTGGAGAAGCAACCCCTTAAGGAGGTCGTGGCCTGGGGAAGCGACCCCTTAAGGACGTCTTACACGTCGCTGGAAAACCCTGAATCCAGGATCAACCACAACCGTTGATTAAATTAAAATGAACGAACCAGATTGAATTTATATTAAAATAATGTGATTGGTTAAAATGAAATGACAAAGATTGATCCAGGATCAACCACAGCCGTTGATTAAATTAAATCAATTAACCAGATTAGAGATGCGATGCCTTAAGGAGGTCGCTGGCCCGGGGAGGCGACCCCCGAAGGAGGTCGTGGCCTGGGGAAGCGACCCCTGAAGGAGGTCGTGGCCTGGGGAAGCGACCCTTTAAGGACGTCTTACACGTCGCTGGCTGGGGCGTGACCTATTTAAGGGGCATTCCATTCTTCCATTTCAACACATCTCCTTTCTTTCATCAATCCTGATCACTAGTAGTAAAATTTCTTTCATCCTTCTTAATCACTTATAGCAATATTTTTTTTTATCATGGAACTTTCTAACAATCACAGAGCTGATATTCAATACATTCAAGCATTTGTAAGTATTTTATATATTTAATTTATTTTATTTTATATATTTATGTTATTTTGTTTATAGTATGTTATATATATTTATTTTATTTTATTTATAGTATATTTTATATATTTATTTTATTTTATAAATTTATGTTATTTTATTTATATATTTACTTTGTTTTATTTTATATTTTTATTTTATTTTATTTTATATATAGTATATTTTATTTATTAACTTTATTTTGTTGATTTTTATTTTATTTTATATATTTACTTTATTTTATTAATATATATATATATATATATTTTATTTATAGTTTGTTTTATATATTTCAGAATCCCCTAAATGAGAAAATAAAATGTCAAGGTCATGTAAACAAAAAACCAAATAAAGCCATATTACCGTATTTGCAAGAGGCCGGATTTGGTCAAGTGATCAAACTCGGAAACTACAAATTAGATATCGGTCTGATCACGGCTATGGTTGAGAGATGGAGACCAGAAACTCATATGTTTCATCTCCCAATAGGTGAATGCACAATAACTTTAGAAGATGTATATTATATTTTAGGATTAAATGTTTCTGGTTTTCCTGTTAGCGGTTCCAATTTTGTAAATGTTAGACAACTTTGTGAAGCTTACTTAGGAGTTAGCCCACCTAATGGAGCAACAAAGGGTAATTTTATTAAATTAAAATGGCTTAAGGATACGTTTGACGATGTTGGTGAAGATGCATCTGTAGAAGAAAAACAAGCATCATGTCGGGCATACATCCTACGTATGATCGAAGGGATGTTGATGCTCGACAAATCCATAATCTTGTACATTTAAAATATCTTTCACTATTAGGGGATTTAAATAAAGCATCCCAATATAGTTGGGGTTCAACAGTTTTAGCAACACTTTATAGAGAATTGTGTCTTGCTATGAAACCCGGCGTAATGTGTGTGGGAGGATGTGCGTTGTTGTTGCAAAATTAGGCATGGTATCGTTTGTCTTGTGTCGCTCCAGAATCACCCAATTCATGGATATTTCCACTTACACAAAGGTAACTATTCCAAATAAATTTTATGTTTTTTTCTTTTTTTATAAATAAGTACTTACCATTTTACTAATTGAATTTAATATTTTTTTATTTTTTCATCATATATTCGACAGGTTTAATTCTAGTGGTCTAAATTTCAGTAAAGTTCCTCATAATGACATCGATGGATACCGAAAAACAATCGATCACATTACGGTTGAGGAAGTAATATATTCATTCACATTTAATTGAAATTTTTATTTATATTGTTTTTTATACTTCTTATATTTACTTTAGCTAAATTTTTACCTATCAGTTTTATTGGAGACCTTACATCGGGTTCCAACACCAAGTTCGCGAAGAAGAGATGGAGACATAGACTGCATGTACATATTTGCATTGCTTTCATATTGTTGAAAAACATCATACAAATAGAGTTGCACTTCAGTTCGGTTTCTATCAACAAATACCACAACCACCCGACGACATGAGAATCTACCATGACATCGACATGAGGCGTGGCGTTGATGATAATTGGAACTGGGTTTGGAGAGAAGAGGTTAAACATTGGAACGATCATGAGAATTATGTGTTGCAAGGTAATATCGTAGAAGGCTTGTTATGCCACAGCACATAATATATGAATTGGTTTAGACATCACACAAAATTATATATATCTGTCGAACAATATCTGCGTGATCCCCGTTTGCAACCGTCATCATATTCTCACATGCAGTCGACCTCCCAATCAACCTATACAGAAGTTCCATGTTATGGTCCATCACCACCACCATGTGTACATGTATCTACAGAAATGCTGACTCAGTGTTACGTTTCGTCGATGCCAGACATACCAACCCCCGTTCATCCGACAAAAAGTGGGATTTTTTATAATTTGTTTGGAACTCAATGCACAACTCCTGAGTCGGCTTATGTAGTATTTGATTCGATGTACAACATACAGAGTCGAGATTATATGGAGGCAGGTGGTAGTGGTTCTATTCCACCTATAAATTACAACGAACACAACGATCAAAATGAGGATGAACCAGAACAACCTCAACTCGTTCAAAGACCTCGACGAGTTCGACGAATTCCTAGATGTGGAACTGGAGGTCATTTAGGTGGACATCATTAAAGTCAATTTTGATGTATTTTTTTTCTTCAAATGTGATGTATTTTTTTTCATTAATTTAATGTATTTTGTTTCATTTAATTAATATAATTTTCTTTTTTTTTAATTTGTTGTTATTATTATTTATTATTTTTCACCAACATGGGATTTCAATTTATGTTGATACTCCTCGTAGAATTCTATTTCCTTCCATAGTGGTATCACATTCTGTTAAATATTATACACAAACGATGTTAATTAATTAGTTTTTCCAAAAGTAATACCATCTTCACTTTGCTTCTCGATAGAAAAATAAATGGTTAATTTAATTAGTTTATTTAAGAAATCAAAATAGGTCATCAATTTAGAAAACAAACTAATATCGATATCACCTATCGTATTTAATTAGCAAAAACAAGCGCAACTCAAATCAATCAACGATCAAGTTTTTTAAAATTTATATTATATTTATAAACATAAAAAAAATTAAACTAATTTTATGTGGTGGTAATGAAAAGGAAATTATCATATCACACACTAGTGAACTTCAATGGTTAGGAACACTTTTTTTTTGTTTTAATAATTTTTCACTCTTAACCATATAATACTAACTACTTTTCTTAAAGTTGTCTTTCTCAACACTATACATGGTAAAATTGTACAAGTAGAGAAACATTAATTATAGGATATAGGTAGAGTGATGGGTTAAAGATTTTTAATTTATTAAATATAATTACACTTTTGCTACCTACAGAGGATATCATCAAAACATAACATCAGAATAAGAGGATATCATCAGAGGATACCATCAGAATCAGAAGATATCATCAGAATCGGAGGATATCATCAGAGGATATAATCACACACAGAAACCAGAGGCACAAATAAGAGGATACCATCAGAACATATCATCACAGGATACCAGAGGCAGAATCAGAGGATACCATCAGAGGCAGAAATCACACGCGAAAATCAGAGGGAGAAATCAGAGGCACAAATCAGAGGATAACATCAGAACTTATCATCATAGGATACCATCAGAGACAGAAATAAGAGGATATCATCACACCCAGAAATAAGAGGATATAATCAAAGGGCAAAAAATAGAGGAAGAAATCACACAAAAATCAGAGGATGACATTAGAACATATCATCACAGGATACCAGAGGCAGAATCAGAGGATACCATTAGAGGAAGAAATCACACGCAGAAATCAGAGGATATAATTAGAGGCAGAAAATCACACAGAAATTAGAGGATACCATTAGAGGAAGAAATCAGAGGCAGAAATCACATGCAGAAATCATAGGGAGAAATCACACGCACAAATAAGAGGATACCATCAGAACATATCATCACACGATACCAGAGGCAGAATCAGAGGATACCATCAAAGGAAGAAATCACACGCAAAAATCAGAGGGAAAAATTAGAGGATAACATCAGAACTTATCATCACAAGATACCATCAGAGGTAGAAATCAGAGGATATCATCACACCCAGAAATCAGAGGCATAAATTACATGCAGAAATCAGAGGATACCATCAACCGCAGAAATCAGAGGAAGAAATCACAAGTAGAAATCAGAGGGAGAAATCACACGTAGAAATCAAAGGATATCATCAGAGGCATAAATTACATGCAGGAATCAGACGATACCATCAGAGGAAGAAATCACAGACAGAAATCAAATGATATAATCAAAGGCAGGAATTAGAGGATACCATCAAAGGGCATAATTCAGAGGAAGAAATCACAGGCAGAAATCAGAGGATATAATTAGAGGTAGAAATCAGAGGATACCATCAAAAGGCAGAAATTAGAGGAAGAAATCACAAGCAGAAATCAGAGGGAAAAATTAAAGGAAGAAGTTAGAGGAAACCATCAAAGGGCAGAAATCAGAGGAATAAATCACAAGCAGAAATCAGAGGGAGAAATCACACGTAGAAATTAGAGGATATCATCAGAGACATAAATTACATGCAGGAATCAGAGGATACCATCAAAGGAAGAAATCACATGCAGAAATCAGAGGATATTATCAGAGGTAGAAATCAGAGGATACCATCAAAGGGCATAAATCAGAGGAAGAAATCACAGGCAGGAATCAGAGGCAGAAATTAGAGGAAGAAATCAGAGGCAGAAATTACATGTAGGAATCAGAGGATACCATTAGAGGGCAGAAATTAGAGGAAGAAATCACAGGCATAAATTACACAGAAATCAAAGGATACCATCAGAGGAAGAAATCACAGGCAGAAAATCACATAAATCAGAGGATATAATTACACGCAGAAATTAGAGGAAGAAATCACGCAAAAATCAGAGGGAGAAATCACACGCAGAAATCAGAGGCATAAATCAGAGGATACCATCAAAACATATGATCATAGGATACCAGAGGCATAATCAGAGGATACCATCAGAGGCAGAAATTAGAGGAAGAAATCACACACAGAATTCAGAGGAAGAAATTACATGCAGACAGCAGAGGAAAGAATTAACACGCAAAAATTAGAGGCATAAATCAGAGGATGACATCAGAACATATCATCACAGGATACCAGAGGAAGAATCAGAGGATACCATCAGAGGAAGAAATCACTCGCAGTAATCAGAGGCAGAAATCACACAAAAATCAGAGGATATCATCACACGTAGAAATCACATAAATCAGAGGATACCATCAGATGCAGAAATCAGAGGAAGAAATCACACGCAAAAATCAGAGGGAAAAATCACACGCAGAAATCAGAGGGAGATATCACACGCAAAAATCAAAGGAATAATCAGAGGGAGAAATCACACGCATAAATCAGAGGCAGTATCTTAAAACCCAACAACAACAACATCAATGTACAAAAAACAACATGTTAATTACTTGTGAATGAAGATGATAGACACGAATCAGTTTGGGGAATACAGAAAGGTATAATTGGTATATTCGAAATTTGTAAAATGTGCAAAAAATACAAAAACATCCTTCAGCAGGTCGCTTCCTGGGGAAGCGACCTCTCAGTAGGGCAAAAAAACATTTTCTTCAGCAGATCGCTCCCTGGGGAAGAGACCTCCCTCTAGTTCTAAAAGTAGGGCATTTTGGTGGTTAAAAAAAAAAGGATATTCAGATAAAAAAATCCCATCTCTTACCCTAATTATTTTTTTGTCACGTGTCACCTTCAACCTTCCATTCATATTGATTCATGCAACATTTGCATTTTCAAACCTTTCAACAATTCATCCAGTAACGATACCAACTCCAACACTTCGTAACCGGTAAATAATACTTCCTATCTATCATTTCATTTAGTTTTTATATTTCCTTCCCTAGTTTTATTTAGAATTTGTCGCTTTTTAATTCTTGTTATTTCAACTCGGATTAATAACTAGACCATTTGAATTAAACAAAGTTATTAATGATAATAAAGACGTGTTGAAACGAGTCAGGAATTTTTGGACGGTCCTAAAAAAAAAAACACCAACATGGAAATAGTCATTTGTGATCTCAATGTTAGTGGAAACAGTCATTTATGATCTCACGATCAATAACAATTTTATTTGTTTATGTTTACATTTATATTTGCTCATCTACATGTGAAACTGTGTACTGCCCAAAATTGTGCAACACAAGAGAATAGACTTGAAAACTATTTCAACTCGGGTTTATAGCTAGAGCATTTGAATCAATCAAAGCCATCAATGATGACAAAGACATGTTGAAACGAGTCAAGAATCTTTGGACGGTTGTCAACTGAAGTGGCTAAAATATTACTAGAACGGGGGTTGAATAGAGATATTTGCAATTTTAATATTTTTAAGTGTTTAAAATAGTATCCTCTTAGAGAGGACGAGAGACAGAGGATGGATATTTTTAAACTTTAATTAAGAGCTGAATAAATAAAAGATAGAGAGAGAATGGAAGATGACACACCCAACCTTTGTACTGGTTCACCCAAAGATGGCTACGCCCAGTCCTCACACCCTTGTAAGTTTTTTACTATGAATCTAACAGATCAACCTCTCACAGAGTTTAGTTACACTTCGTGTGTTTTTTAGCCTTACCAAGCTTACAATATTTTCTTACAGACCTTAATTATTCCCAAGTGTGACTCACTTGGAAATTACACAATTATATGAGATGAGTTTTATAATGTTTCTCTTTTACTAACACTTCCTAAATGGATATTTCAAAGATATAGTGTAAAACTAGAGAAAGTATTAAGAGAGAATGGGTTTGCTCTTGATAGCTCTTATATAAATGCTCTTTGTAGGCTTTTTTGTTGTGTATTAAATGATGAAGATCTCCCTTCCTTTTATAGAGTTTTTATGATACTCTATCCATGTGTCAAAACACTTTATGACCGTTGAGGACCTAACCAAAAGTCCAAGGTCAGTTATCTTAATTACAAAAATGTCATCCAACTGTCCCATGTACTCTTTAAGTGTAGGAAGATGGGATTGTAGTTCATCCTCGTATAGGAGGTTCAATCCTCCTAGATGTTTGGACATGAGATATCCTTTTCCTTTTTCCATTCTCCAAGACATGTAAGACTCTACTTTTGTCTTGTTCAGTATAGCCTTTTTGTACTTTGATGTGTTGGGTCATTTTCAACATATGAGAATGAAGTGAGCTGGAGGTCCATCCTCTTATAGTTCATCCTTTTTCATTTATCCTCTGGCCTTTGACCTCTTCATTTAAATTTCTTTTTCTTTCAATCTTTAACACTGATTTAGCTTCTCTTTGTGATAAGAAATCATTGTTATAGTGACATTGAATATTTTGCATATTTGATAGTTCATCCTCTTAGGGGTTTATCTCTTGTCTGTCTATCCTCCAGTTTTGAAAACTTATTGGATTGACTCAGATTTTTCTCTTTTGCATCTTAATGAAGAGTAACATGTTTTCTAATATAAATTCACTCAAAAGCATAGATTAGTTACTAACCACAATCATAATCTTTTTAAACAATTTTGTTATCATTAAAACCATTTGAGAGAGATTTTGTCTCAACAATCTCCTTTTTTTGATGACGACAAAATTGTTTAGATTATGATAAAAATAATGATGAAATACTTAATCTCCCCCATTATAATATTTATTTTTGAAGATATATTAAGATTATTGGATGAAGAATAAATTAATTTAATTACGAGTAATTAAATTAACGGACAGTTAATTAAGGGATTATCGACTAATTGCGACAAGACTGGTTAAGTGCTGAGGATCAGACAAGTGTCGGGTGAGGTGGCACCCACACAAGCCTATATATAGGAGTGACAAGGATGGGTGAAATCAGAACACCATTCCTCCTCCCTCACTGCCCATGCTGCATGTAACAGTATCCTTTCTCCCATTCTGAAATCTGTTTTACGTTTAAAAAAAAAAAAAAAGAGGGAGTCCCTCAAAAGTGACATTAATTGGAAATCTAAGCACCAAACCAGAAAACCTCCAGTACAAAAGTTTTCCCCTCATCATTCCGGAGCTAGAGAACCTACTTTCGTAGCAGCAAACGCAAGTGGGAGTTTCGCCGAGTTTTGACGCAGAAACGTGAGAAGTAGCAGAAACGCAACAAGGGTAAAGGCACCTTCCACTTTCTAGTTGCATTAGGGCTGTAAGTGAATAACTGTCATGGCATTACTGGTGTTTTCATTATTGTTTTTGAAGGAAAACTGTTTTGCCTGTTGATTGAAAGAAATGAAAAAATGCATTCTGTGATGTTTCAAAAGTTCTGTGATGATTGTTGTTTGGGCTGAATGCACTAAAGTTGTTTTGTTTATGTGGGAAAGTGGAAAAATGTCTTGCATGTTATTTTGAATAAGATTAAAATGCATGTTCATAAAACTGTTTTGAAAGTTGTTTTAAAATGCGAAAATGCATTCGGTTGGTGTTTTGCTGCTATGTGATGCTTGTTGTTTGGCTGAATGTGTTCATGTTGTTCTATTTGTGTGAGAAAGCTGGAAATGCTTTGCATGTGTTTTGAGAAATGATCAGAATGTAAATGGTTAAAAATGTCTTTTGATGTGGTTGACATTCTGTTTGAATGGTTGAGCAAAACTGTGATGAATGATCTGGTGTTGCTGATGTTTTCAAAGAAAAGGGATTTTAAATGATGAAAGTGTTTTTCTGGAAAAGTTGTTATTGATGAAAAATGCCTGAGTTTTGTGGTTCCAAAGAGTGCTGGATCTGTTTTGGTGTTTTGCTGATTTTTCAGAGGAAATAGTTTGAAAATGTGTTGAAGTCTCAAGAAATTTTCACTGAATTCGAAGGTGTATTCGAATACAACATGAGTGTATTCAAATACAGCCTGCCAAGTTTATGTTTTACTCAAGTTTTCAAACTTGTATTCAAATACGGGCCTCTGTATTCGAATATAGAGGAAGGATTTTTGCTTCTGACTTAGCATCTGTATTCGACTACGACCCTGTCGTATTCGAATACAGAAGTGAAATTTTAACACTGTATTCGCATTTGTATTCGACTACGACAGCCTCGTATTCGAATACAGGATGCTAGCTTCCACAATTTTTGCTTCTGTATTCGAATACAAGGGAGCTGTATTCGAATACTGATTTGTGTTTTTCCAGAAAGTCAAGTTTTAGCTTCTGTATTTGAATACAGATTCGTGTTTTCCAGAAAATCAAGTTTTAAACACTGCCATGAGAACTTTAAAAGGTTGGAAAACATTGGAAAGGTTTGAAATGATTTAAAATGGAGTTTTTGAAATAGTTTTGAAGAAGAGATGATGAAGTTCTTGAAAACCTTAAATGATGTTGGGGAAATGCTGAATTTACACATGTTCTGTCTTCTGTATTCGACTACAGGCATGCTGTATTCGAATACAGCGTGTTGAAATTGCAGTTTTCAGCTTCTGTATTCGAATACCATGAGTCTGTATTCGAATACATATTTGTGTTTTTCCAGAAAATCAAAGTTTTAAACATTGTTTATAAACTTTAAGTGTTGGGGAGTATTTGGGAAGGTTTTGTGACAAATTAAAATGGAGTTTTATGATAATTTGAAGTGGTAATGAGGAAGCTTTTGAGACTCCTACTGATGTTGTGAAAATACTAATTTTTACACTGTGACAGCCTCTGTATTCGAATACAAGAAGGTTGTATTCGAATACAGGGTGTTGATTCTGCGCTGATTTGGCTTCTGTATTCGAATACAAGGAAGTTGTATTCGAATACAGATTCGTATTTTCCACAAATCCTAGTTTTAAACACTGATGTATGAATTTTAAGAGTTGGAGGAAAAACTTATGATAAGTAAGAATGGAATTGTGAGATAATGTAAAGTGTTAATGATTGCTTGACTGCTTAATCATGGTTGTGATGATGATGATATTGACTGTGTTGAGATGTTTTGAAAAATGATGGAAAGGTTGAAATTTCCTGATAATGCATACTGTTTCAGTGAAGAGAAAACACTGCATATTCATGCATTGCATAGTCAAGTGGTACCCGCGATGGGCCACAGAGTAATGCGTAAACGTGCTGATCTGTTGAGCGATTGCACGAGTACTGATCTGTTGAGCGACTGCACTGGTACTGATCTGTTGAGCGATTGTACCCTGAAATGCGCAAAAATGTGATGATTTGTTGAGCGATTGCATGAGTGCTGGTCTGTTGAGCGACTGCACTGGTACTGATCTGTTGAGCGATTGTACCTGAGTATATGTCAAACGTGCTGGTCTGTTGAGCGACTGCATGAGTGCTGGTCTGTTGAGCGACTGCACTGGTGCTGATCTGTTGAGCGATTGCACCCTGGTCTTGAGGGTCGTTAAAGTCAAACATATTTAAAATGTGCTAGTCTGTTGAGCGACAACACCTTAGTATTTCCAAGAAATTGTATACATGAGCATATACATATTGCATCGGGGGATTGACCGGTGGGTCACGAAATTGGTTATGTGATGATGATTGGAAAGTGATGTGTGTGAGTACTTTATGAAATCTGAATTTTTGATAAATGATTGTGATTGCTGAAGTGTTGGCTGTACTTACAACATATTTCTCATATTATTTGGTTGCTGTTTTGAAAAGGCATACATGTCATGAAAATTCAAAATAAGCATCTTTTATTTTTCATCATTGTCATATGTTATACCATGGGTGTATTTGTTCTGTGATATAAATGCTATGTGTTTATTTGTTAATTTCGGTCAGATGCCCCCCAAACCCATGACAATCGTGGGTCCCGAGACGACGGAAACGTCGCTCGACTTCATTGATCGTTCCGTGCCTACTGCTTGGGTATACGACCCCATATCAGGCAGGGCTACGTACATGGGGAGATTGAAGAGGACCTGTAGGACCAATGGAGTGGTGTACTACGTGGAGCACAGCTTTGCGAGGATTGACTTTCCTGTGCCTTCTCGTTTGATATTGGAGGCGCACGGAATTTTTGATGATGCGGAGGAGCCAGCTAGAGGGGTTGAGACGGAGGCCACCGTAGGAGTGGTGACTCCTAACCCGGTGATTGGTGGGGATGTACGTGATTTTGAGGCGGAAGAGAAGAACGAAGAGCCGAAGCCAGTAGCAGCTGATATTCCGGGTCCGTCTAGGATATCCGATGATTGTTATGAGATTCCGGCACCGCCGAAGCGACCGAGACTGTGCATTGATCTGACTTCGGAGGAGACTGATCCTTCTCTGTATGATGATGAGGAGGAGGTTACATCGAGGCGAGCGGTAGAGTCAGATGAGACTTTTTTGGGATGCGGAGGAAATCCGTGCTACTGTAGCTTTAGTGCATGATCGGTTAAATTTGATGTATAGGACTTTGAGCTGGAAAATGTAATTTGTTTTTATTTTGGAAATTATTGTACTACTTTTCCGCTAAACTATTCCGCACTCTGATATTTTCTTTTGGGATGATATGACACTGATATTTTGAGATGTATTAAATGTTTATTATTAATTTCCAAAGATAAGTACTTAGTGTTAATTATGATGAAATTATTTAATTACATTCATCAATAAAAACTACGACGTACCGTTTTATGAGATGAATTAAAGGAAATTTTATTTCAATTATTTTGAAGTAATAAATTGGAAAATCATTTTAATTATTTATTTTTTTTAAAAAAATACACTCGCGCTGTGTTTTAAACTCGGGGTGTTACATAAAGCAAGATCTTACATGTCTTGGAAAAGAAGAAAAGGAAAAAGTACATCCCAAGTCCAAACTTCTAGAAAGATCAAACCTCCAAAGAAAAATTCATAAAACTCATCCTCCTACGTACAAGGCAGTATGAGGACAGACTCAATGGCATTTTTGTAAATCAAGACAAACTTCAAGGACCATTACATCTTTATGCAATAGTCATAAAGGATCTTTTTCTTGAAGAAAAAGTTTCTTCATCTCTATAAAAGGAAGTGAGCTCTCCATCATTCAACACATAACAACAAAGCATAAAAAGAGCATTTACAAAGGCTATCAAGAGCAAACCCATCATCTCTTAAGACTTTCTCAAGTTTTACACTATATCTTTGAAATATCCTTTTAGAAAGTGTTAGAAAAGAAATCAATCACAAAACATATCTCATATAACTTTGTAATTTCCAAGTGAGTTACACTTGTGAATATTTGAATTTGTGAAAAACAAAGTTGTAAGCTTGGTGAGGCTAGAGAACACATAAACTTGTAACAAACCACAGTGAGAGGTTGATCTGTTTTGAGGACTGGACGTAGCCTTTATTGGGTGAACCAGTATAAAGTTGGATGTGTCATCTTCTATAAAGTTGGGTGTAGCCTCCACCTCCATTCTTATTTCTTCTTCATCTTCTCTCTTCCACCATGACCATTATAGCAGGTGTCATGCAAAACCGAGACCACACTTGTGATCGTTTTGATCTTCTCTTTCACTCCCATCCTGAATCGCAAATTGAAACCCCCTATTCCTTTTTATCAAATATCACACCTCTGCCTTTTGATCAAGATTCCGGCCACCACGACTATCACCAACGAAAACGGATACCATATTTGGACTCCACGAAGCACCCTCTTCCATTACCTATGCTTGGAATCACCAACCTTTATACTTATAAAAAATGGGTTTTCACCCTCGTCGCGGCTGTGTTGTGGAGTTCCAGCTAGCACATTCATCGTCCTGAAAAACTGATAGCATTTTTGGATTCCTCTCGTCGAAACCTTCAAGAAACACTACTCATTTGTGTGTTTCAGAAAAGTTGACGTCAGACCTTGTCGGTGCTCCAGCACGTCGATGAGACCTTTTCTAATAACTTGTTTCGCAACATTTTGAATATTTTTCTTCACCTAATATTTTTATTAATTACGTAATGCTGATTTTTATGGCCCGCGTAAATTATCAGTAATGTTTCATTGACTCTGCAAATTCGGAGATGCTTTTGGACTTGTTTGTTGCGCGTTGTCGACATCTCATAGTTGCTGAAAATCATTATGGTCCTTATATCTTATGAAAGCATCAAATTGAGGTATGGGGTGAGAGTGAGTTTGAATTCATGAGTGCAAATTAAGTGAGATGAACGGAAAAACCGTATTTCCCAATAATTCATTCGAGACTCGCTACGTACGGCCGAAGTCTTGTGAGTAATGATTAACTAATGAGAAAACTTGAATTTGGTGAGGTTTAAAATACGAGTTAGAAACTTTTATAGGGTGTTGTTTGATTTGATTTTGAAGATCGTCTGGTAGTTGAATTATAGTAGAATTGTGTATTTGACATATTATGTGTTTTGTTTATATCCACCCTTTATATTGTTATATGACATAAAATGTGATGAACTTTAATTATTTGCATTGCAATTACCATGGTGTGTGTGAATGATCTAGTATTATAATCTGTGAGTGAAAATCTAGTATTTTTGGAGCTGGTGTATTATGATGATAAATTTTGAATGTAATATATGACTATGGAAATGTGCATTGATGATCTGTACTTGTTGACTTATGATGTTACCACCTTGATGAATAACACGAAATGCATATTGTGTTCAATTGAATAGTGATGAATTCGACATGTTCCAATGATGGTTCTCTTAATGGAGTGAGTAGCCTAGGCCAAGGAGGGGTGTTGGAACCAAGTTGGTTCTTTCAATTAAAGTTTTGATGTTAACAAAAATATTTTATGAAAATCATATTTTGACTTAGAAGAATGAAAAATTAGAGGATGTGAAAAATCAGAGGATGATACCTCAAGAAGATGTTGGAACCAAGTTGGTTCTATACTTAGAATTTTGATGTTAACAAAAGTATTTTATATAAATAGTATTTTTGACTTAGAAGAACAAATCCGAAGCTGTGCAAAATCAGAGGATGACACCACCAGAAGATACATCTAGAGGAAGCAACCAGAGGATAGAAATGTCACCAGAAGGGTAGGCCAGATAATGCATCCAGAAGGTACAAGAGGAGGCCTCCTGAAGGCACCAGAGGATACACCTCCAGAGGATGTCATCAAAGGTTAAATAACATCATCAGAGGATATCTTTCCTGGCCTAGATTAGAAGGAAGCAAAGTCCAGAAGGAGACCTGGTCCGGACCAGAAGGAAGCTTGTCAGAGGGAGACTTGGTCCAAACTAGAAGGAATCATAAGTCAGACTTGATCCAGACTTAATCCTAACCAGAAGAGAGCTTCATCGGGATTATAAGAATCAGTCCAGACTTCATCCAGACTTGGTCCATAACAGAAGATAACTGGTCCATAACAAATGACTTGGTCCAGACCAGAAGATAGCATGGTCCAGAGCATAAAACTAAGTTCAGATCACAAGAAATGATTGTCCAGATTTAATCCAGACTTGATCTAGATCAGAAGGTAAATGTCTAGATTAAAATATCATAAGTCCAGATTTAATTTAGATTCATTCCAGACTCAGTCCATACTTGGTTCAGATCAGAGGGAAAATGTTCAGATCAATGGTCTAGATTTAAGTATCATGGCCTAGTGTTGGCCGAGATCAGAAGATCAGATTATATGGTCCAGTGTTGGCCGAGATCAGAAGATCAGATCATGTGGTCCAGTGTTGGCCGAGATTAGAGGATCACATAATTGGGGCAGATCAGATTATATGGTCCAGAGGTGGTCGAGATCAGAAAATCAAACGGTCCAGATTTTAATCATGATGAAAATCAGTGATAACTTGATTAAAATTAGAAAAAGACTTGATTAAATTTTGAAAGAAATTTGATCAAAGTATTAAGGGGATTTGATTCAAAAATTACTGAAGACTTGAAGAAATTCGAATGCAATCTGAAGTTTAAAAAGATATGGTTTGAAATTAAAAGAAACAAGATTGGTCAACAGAATTTTCAAATGTAATATGGAGCCAAAAAGATATGTTTTTTATTTAAATGAAACCTGATTGGCCAAGTTATTTTTGCAAGAGAATCTGGATAGATACAGCTCGAATTTGATCATGGAAGAAACCCTATTTTTCATCTATAAAACGAGGCTCAAGGCAGAAGACTTAGTATCGAAAATCATTAAAAGAGTCATAAACTTCCACAGGAAAACACTCGAGTTTTCAGTGAGGTTAATTGTGAGTATCAGCTTTCCAGAAGCAAGCACTCTTGTTTCCGTTCCCCTTGTGTTAAATCTATATTGTTGAAGTAGAGTCTACAATCTGAAGAGTCAGAAGAAGTAGCAGGTGACTTAGCAATTAGATTCAAGGTGTTGTAATTCCTTCTGCAATCTGGGGTTGTCAGATTGGTAGGAGAAGACTTGACTTGAGAAGTCAAGGTGCTGTGTTCCTTAAAAGTCTAGGATTGTTAGACTGTTTGGGAAGACTGACTTGGAGGGTCAGTAGTACTGTTGTAATTCAAAGGTTTCGAATTAGTGGAAAAATCCATTAAGTTGAAGGGACTGGATGTAGCCTAGTTAATGGTGAACCAGGATAAATCCTTGTGTTGTTTATTTTTCTTTATCCGCTGCTAACTCTACTTGATTATATTTCAGATTTCAAATAATAACCAAAAACAAATTAAAAAGAATTCAAGTAGTACAAACACAATTCAACCCCCCTTCTCGTGTTTGCACCTTTAGAAGATACAAATCAGAAGCAGAATATGTCATCAGAGGATGACGTCACCAGAAGATAAAAATGCCACCAGAAGATATCACTTGAGGATACCTCCAGAGGATATCACCAGAGGATCCCATCATAAACAAGAATTAGAGGATGTCATCAAAAGGAAAACATCAGAGGATATCATCAATAAGAGGATATCATCATAGGGAAGAAACGATGACATCATCAGAAGATATTATTCTTGGCCTAGATCAGAAGGAAGCATGTCTAGAAGAAGACTTGGTCCAGACCAGAAGGAAACATTGTCCAGACTTGGTCCAGACCAGAAGGAAACATAAGTGAGACTTGGTCCATACTTGTTCCAGACCAGAAGATAGCATGGTCCAGAACAGAAGACTTGGTCCAGACCAGAAGATAGCATGGTTCAGAACATAAGACTTGGTCCAAACCAGAAGATAGCATGGTCCAGAACATAAGACTTAGTCCAGACTTGGTTCAGATCAGAAGATCAATGGTCCAGATAAGAAGATCATAGAATGGTGTAGATCAAATCACATGGTCCAGAGTTGGTCGAGATCAGCAGATCATGTTGGAACCAAGTTGGTTCTAAGTACTTAGGATTTTGATGTTTACAAAAGCAATCCATGTAATCTTGTTTTGTACTTACAATTATTTTATAAAACATCACTAGAAGATGACGTCACCAGAAGTAGAAATCAGAGGATGACGTCACAAGAAGCATAAATCAGAGGATGACGTCACCAGAAGCATAAATCAGGGGATGACATCACAAGAGGATGTCACCAGAAGATGACGTCACCATAATCAGAAATCAGATGATGACGTTGCCAGAGGATGTCACCAGAAGATGACATCATCAGAAGCAGAAATCAGATGATGACGTCACCAGAGGTTATCATCAGAAGAATCTGTTAGAGAAAAATGCTTAAACATAATTGGAGCAAAAGACTTGAGAAACAAAATTTAGCTAAAAAATATGCTCAAAACAGAATTTGAGAAAAATGCTCAAAACAGAATTGGAGCAAAAAACTCAAGAAATAGAATCTAGCTAAAAGCATGCTCAAAACAGAAGCGGAGCAAAATGCGCAAAATAGAGTAATCTAAATACACTCCAGAAGTAAAGCATCAGTGAGCAAAAGACTCAAAACAGAATCTGAGCAAACTACTCCAGAATATTCTCAAAATAGATTAATCGAAATACACTCCAGAAGTAAAGCATCAGTGAAGTCCGAAAGTTCATCTATAAAAGGAAGCTCAAGGCAGATTACTTTGTATCGAAAATACTTGAGAGTGATACACTTCCAAAAGCAAAATACTTGAGTTTTTAGTGAAGTCAATTGTGAGTATCCGCTTTCCAGAAGAAAGTACTCTAAGTTTTTCTTTCCCTTGTGTTAGGTCTAAGTTTTTGAAGTAAAGTCTACAATCTGAGGGAGTCAGAAGGAGTAGCAGATTACTTAGCAATTAGATTCAAGGTGTTAGGTCTAAGTTGTTGAAGTAAAGTCTACAATCTGATGGAGTCAGAAGGAGTAGCAGATTACTTAGCAATTAGATTCAAGGTTCTTTTCCTCAAAAGTATGGGGTTGTCAGGCTGTTTGAGAAGACTTGGCTGGTATAGTCAAGGTGTTGTTGTTCCTCAAAAGTCTGGGGTTGTCAGGCTATTTGGGAAGACTGGCTTGTAGGGTCAGTGGTGTTGTAATTCAAAGGATTTTGAATTAGTGAAAAGGCCTTCTGGAGGAAGGGACTGGACGTAGCCTAGTTAACGGTGAACCATTATAAATTGCTGTGTTTTTATATACTTTATATCCGCTGCTAATTCTGATTTAATTCATATATAACAAGTTTTGTTGTAAAATGAAAAAGTAATCAAGTTTGACAAACACAATTCAACCCCCCTTCTCGTGTTTGCACCTTCAGATCATACTGTCCAGAATTTAACTCATGACGTAGATCAGTGCAGACTTGATTAAAATTCGAAGAAAACTTGATTGAATTTTGATAGAAATTATATCAAAGTATTAAGGGGATTTAATTCAAAATTCATTGAAGACTTGAAGGAAATTTGAATGAAATCTGAAGCTAAAAAAGGATACGTTTTGAAATTAAGAGAAACAAGATTGGTCAACAGAATTTTCAAATGCAATCTGAAGCTAAAAAGATAAGTTTTGAAATTAAGAGAAACAGAATTGGCCAACAGAATTTTCAAAAGAAATCTAAGCAAGATTCATCTTGAAAATAAGCTTCGACACATCCCAAATTTCAGCTATAAAAGAAGGCTCTAGGCAGCAGTAATAAGTATCGAAAAACACAGAACTCAAGCTTCAAATTCAAAGTTATCCGAGAGTTCAATAGAGAGAAATACTTGAGTGCAGAAGCAATATTTTCTAAGTGTTTTCGAGAGAGAAATTAAGTGCAACAATTAGCTTTCCAGAAGCAACAAAAGAGTGCAAGAATCAGTGTAGCAATCAGCTTTGCAGAGTTCCAAACCCTTGTAATCTAACCCGATAGTGGTGTAGATTCCTTCTTCAATCTGGGGTTGTCAGATTGGTAGGAGAAGACTTGACTTGTAGAGTCAAGGTGCTGTTATCGTTCATCAAAAGTATGGGGTTGTCAGACTGTTTGGGAAGACTAACTTGGAGGGTCATGTATTGTAATTCAAAGTGTTTTGAATTAGTGGATTAAAGCCTTCGAAGTGAAGGGATTGGATGTAGCCAAGTGAATGGTGAAGCAAGATAAATCGTTGTGTTCTTATGTTGTTATTATCCGCTGCTAAGTCTGATTATTTATTCATCGAGTAATTGGCATCAACATTCAACAAAACAGCAAAAGAATTCAAGTTTGTCAAACACAATTCAACCCCTCTTCTCATATTTGCACCTTTAATTGGCATCAGAGCTCGGTCTCAAGACTGAGCACTTTACAGTGTTTGAGGAAAGATCCCAGGGTTCAACATGTCTGGATTCAATGAAGAAGCTGTTGGAGGAAACATCAACAGACCACCTTTGTTTGACGGGGAACGGTTCGAGTACTGGAAGGATAGGCTGAAGAGTTTCTTTTTTTCACAAGATCCCAAACTTTGGGACTTGGTGGAGTTCGACAGAAGATGTTCAAGTTACATCACAAATCCATAACGTTCATGATCAATGCAATCACATTCAAGGAGTTCGACAAGTGCACTAACAAAGAAACAACAATGAGCATCTATGATAGTCTGATTCTGACTTACGAAGGCAACAAGCAAGTCCAAGAAGCAAAGGCCAACATTCTAGTCAAGAAGTACGAGCTGTTTAAGATGGAAGAAGATGAATATATTGAAGCAATGTTTTCCAGAGTTCAGACTCTGGTTTCGGGATTAAGAGTACTCAAGAAGAGCTATACCACTGCTGACCACATGAAGAAAATTCTTAGAAGTCTGCCAACCAAGTGGAGACCAAAGGTCACTGCCATTCAGGAAGCAAAGGACTTGAACACTCTGAAGCTAGAAGAATTAATCAGCTCCCTCAAGTCACATGAAATAGAGCTGGAAGAAGATGAACCCAAGAAGAAGAACAAAACCACAGCCTTAAAATCCAAACAGAAGAAAGTTCTAAAAGCAGAAGCAGAAGATAGTGATTCTGAGGACCAGAATCAAAAACTAGAAGAAGACATTGCCTTCATAACCAGGAAGGTTCTGAAGATGTGGCATAATAGAAAGATGAAGTTTCTCCAAAGGTATTCCAAGCATTCCAACATAAGATAGGATGAACAAGACAAGAAGAGTATCATCTGCTATGGATGCAATGAACCTAGGCACATCAAGTCAGAATGTAAAAATCTAGAGAAAGGGAAAAATCAGAAGAAAGACTCCAGACCCAAGAACAAGAATCTAATGGCAACATGGGATGATTCTGATGAATCTTTTGAAGATGAAAAAACAGAATTAGCCATGATGGCTCACATCAATTCTGCCTCTGGATCCAACATAAAATTTGACTCTGAAAGTGAATCAGAAGAAGCACAATTGGCTCAGATAGTTCGCACTCATTCTGCCTCTAGATCCAACTCTGGAAGTAAATCAGAAGAAGCAGAATTGGCTCTGATGGCACACATTCATTATGCCTCTGGATATGACACTGATGCTGACTCTAGAAGGAAATTAGAAGATGAAGAAGTAGAACTGGCTCTGATGGCTTACACCAGCTCTGCCTCTGGATCCAACCCAGACTCTGATTCTGGAAGTGAATTAGAAACAGAACTGGCTCTGATGACTCACACAAGCTCTGCCTCTGGATCCAATACAGAATCTGATTCTGGAAGTGAATCATCAGAAAATGAAAATGAGGTATTTTTTGAACTTACCCGATCTGATTTAATTACTGCAATGAATGATATTTTAAATATCAATAATAAACTGACTTTAAATCTGAAAACACTTAGGAAAGAAAATAAAATTCTAACCAAAGAAATTGATATTTTAAAGAATCAAAATGCAAAATGTAAAACAGAAAATATAGCTCTTAACACTGAAATTGCTGAACTTAAGTCTGAAAACCTAATTCTAAAAAGTAATCTTTGTTCAACATCAAATACCGTATGTAATTCTGATATGCATGAACAAGTTTTACAAGATTTTATTGCTAATGGTATGGAAAGAAGCAAATATGCTTCTATGGTTTATGGAGTTAGTAACAATGGTAAAAGAGGCATAGGATTTGATGAATCAGTAATTGTAACTAAATCTATTCCCGCTGATGTTTTATGTGTTGTTTTTGCTAAGAAAGGTCACTCCAAATTGTCTTGTACCATGATAAAAACAAGAAAAGACAAGAAACCTTTCAAGACTAACAAACCCGGACCCAACTAGATTTGGGTACCAAAAGATAAATTTTTTTTATGTTGCAGATGTTTTGAGCAACCAAAGTGAAACACCAGTCATGGTGCCTGGTCAATGGATGCTGCCAACATATGAAGGGAAAAAGGTCTAAGTTCCAACATCTGCCAAACAAAAGCAAACTAACTTTGGTGGAAGAAGAACTAGTCAACAAAATAACTATCAGAACCAGAACCATATGAAGAATCAAAAATATCAAAGAAAGCACACATATCAACCAAATCAAAATAGGCAGAGGAATCACACATATCAACAAAACTGGAACTATCAGAAGAAACATAATTACCATCAGTTCCAGAATTATCATAGGAACCTGATATATCAGCAGAAAGAGAAGAATCAGAATCAGGAGAGTTATTCAAACACTCTAGTAATATTCAAAAGACTACAAACCAGGAAGGGAATTCAAAGCCCTTCATCCAAACCATCTAATCACAGAACAAACAGATTAAGAATCGGTGCTAGATAAGTATTCTGCAGGTTTTCAAATTGTCAGAGGAACCAATTGATGTGAAAACTTCAACAGAAATAGTATTTCAGTCGTTTAAAAAACAAGCAGAACCACCAGAAGAAGAATTAATGGTTTGGCTGTATTGAGTTCATTTTTAAATTATTTGATTCGTATTATGTTATATGACTAATAGCTTGACCTGAAAAGTCAAAGCAAGATGAAGCTGATGCTGGTTTACCAGAGGAAGCTAATATAGGTTTACCAAAACTAGAAGCTGATTTACCAGAACCAGAAGCTGATTTACTAGAACCAGAACCTGATACAGATCTACCACAACTAGAAGCTGATTTTCCACAACCAAAAGCTGATGCAGGCAAAAGAACTTGAAAAAGCAGAAGCTACAAGCAAGAATACGACAAATCTTCAGAGGATAAATCTGAAGATGAGTCAGAAGGATATAGATGGAGTCTACCAATGCAACAAGAGCTAAATGAATGATATTTTGGATCTAGTTCCCAGACAAGAAAAGAACATTATTAGAACCAAGTGGGTTTTCAGAAACAAGCTGAATGAAAAAAGAGAAGTTGTCAGAAACAAGGCACGATGTGTTGCACAAGGATACAATCAGCAAGAAGATATTGACTACACTGAAACATTTGCTCCAGTGGCCAGGTTATAAGCTATTCGCATCCTACTTTCCTTTGCTGCGTATAATAACATCTTGTTATTTCAAATGGATGTTAAAAGTGCATTTTTAAATGGTTATATAAGTGAAGAAGCCTATGTTAAACAACCCCCAGGTTTTGAAAGTTCTGAATTTCCAAACCATGTTTTTAAACTTAAAAAATATTTGTATGGTTTAAAACAAACACCTAGGGCATGATATGATAAACTTAGCAACTTCTTGCTTAAAAATAACTTTGAAAGAGGACAAGTAGATATTATACTGTTTAGAAAATCAATAAAAGATGATATTTTGATTATTCAAGTTTATATTATCTTTGGATCTACTAATGGCACTCTCTGCCAAGAATTGTCTAAATTAATGCAGCAGGAATTTCAAATGAGCATAATAGGAGAACTTAAGTTCTTCCTAGGGATTCAAATTCAGCAAAGTTAAAAAGGTCTATGCATTCATCAAACAAAATATACAAAAGAGCTTCTCAAGAAGTTTAAGATGAGTGATTGCAAACCTATGGCTACACCAATACACTCTACCAGCTCACTTGAAAAAGGATGACTAAGGCCAAAAAATCCTAAAGAGATACCTAAAAGGCACTACCAACCTCACCCTGTTCTACAAGAAAACTCCTACATATCAACTTAGTGGATATTGTGACAACACTTCAGCCATCAACCTAACCAAAAACCCTATCCTTCATTCTAGTGCCAAACATATAGAGATCAAACACCACTTCATCAAAAATTATGTTCAAAAAGGGACACTCAACATCCAGTTTGTAGACACTGACCATCAATGGGCTGACATATTCACCAAACCCCTACCTGAAGATAGGTTTGACTTCCTCAAGAAAAACCTTAACCTTACCTTCATCCCTAACCAAATAGCTTAGTTAAAATTTGTTTTTGCTATATGTATTTTATTTCTTATTATTATTTTCGTGTACTAATGTTATTCAAAATAAAATAAAAAATAAAAAATAAAAATAAAAATTCAGAGGATCTCCTTTATTCCTTCAATCCTTTTTGTTTGATGACAAAGGGAGAGAAGATGTATTTGATAAAGTATCTAGGGCATTAGACTTAGGGGGAGAAAAATTCAAGGTAAAGCTTAGTCTTAGGGGGAGTCAAAGTCAAAAGAAAGAAAAAGAGTTATAAAAAATACAAAGTTTTGTCTCATCAAAAATGGGGAGATTGTTGGAGCCTAGTTGGTTCTTTCAATTAAAGTTTTGATGTTAACAAAAGTATTTTATGAAAATCATATTTTGACTTAAAAGAATGAAAAATCAGAGGATGTGAAAAATCAGAGGATGACATCACCATAGGATGACGTCACCAGAGGATGTCATTAGAGGATGACGTCAATAGAAGATACCTCCAGGAGATACAAATCAGAAGCAGAAGATGTCATCAGAGGATGACATCACTAGAAGATAAAAATTCCACCAAAAGATACGGCCAGAAGATATCAACAGAGGATACCAGAAGATACCTCTAGAGGATATCACCAGAGGATTCCATCAGAAGCACGAATCAAAGGATGTCATCAAAAGACAAATATCAGAGGATATCATCAAAGGGAAGAAACAATGACATCATCAGAGGATATTATTCTTGGCCCATATCAAAAGGAAGCATGTCCAGAAGGAGACTTGGTCCATACCAGAAGGAAACATAAGTCAGACTTGGTCCAAACTTGTTCCAGACCAGAAGATATCATGGTCGATAATAGAAGACTTGGTCCAGACCAGAAGATAGCATGGTTTAGAAAATAAGACTTGGTCCAGACAAGAAGATAGCATGGTCCAGAACATAAGACTTAGTCCAAACTTGGTTCAGATCAGAAGATCAATGGTCCAGATCAGAAGATCACAGAATGGTACATATTAGATCACATGGTTTAGAGTTGGTCGAGATCAGTAAATCATACGGTCCAGAATTTAAATCATGATGCAGATCAGTGAAGACTTGATTAAAATTCGAAGAAGACTTGATTGAATTTTGATAGAAATTTGATCAAACTATTAAGGCGATTTGATTCAAAATTCATTGAAGACTTGAAGGAAATTCGAATGAAATCTGAAGCTAAAAAAGGATACGTTTTATAATTAAGATAAACAGGATTGGTCCATATAATTTTCAAAGGCAATCTGAAGATAAAAAGATACGTTTTGAAATTAAGAGAAACAGGATTGGCCAACAGAATTTTCAAAGGAAATCTGAGCAAGATTCATCTCGAAAATAAGCTTGGACACAGCCCAAATTTCAGCTATAAAAGAAGGCTCCAGGAAGTAGTAATAAGTATCAAAAAACACAGAACTCAAGTTTCAAATTCAAAGTTATCCAAGAGTTCAATAGAAAGCAATATTTTCTATGTATTTTCAAGAGAGAAATTTAGTGCAACATTCAACTTTCCATAAGCAACAAAAGAGTGAAAGAATCAGTGCAGCAATCAGCTTTCCACAAGTAACTTTGCAGAGTTCCAAACCCTTGTAATCTAACCCAATAGTGGTGTAGATTCCTTCTTCAATCTGGGGTTGTCAGATTGGTTGAAAAAGACTTGACTTTTAGAGTCAAGGAGTTGTTATCGTTCCTCAAAAGTCTAGGGTTGTCAGACTAACTTGGAGGGTCAGGTGTTGTAATTCTAAGTGTTTTGAAGTAGTGGATTAAAGCCTTCGGAGTGAAGGGACTAAATGTAGCCAAGTTAATGGTGAATCAAGATAAATCGTTGTGTTCTTATGTTGTTATTATCCACTGCTAAGTCTTATTATTTATTCATCTAGTAATTCGCATCAACATTTAACAAAACAACAAAAGAATTCTAGTTTGACAAACACAATTCAATCCCCCTTCTCGTATTTGCACCTTCAAGGGGAGGATCTAGATATTATTTGTTTGAAGTGAGGATTATCTTGTCATTATTTAGGTAAGGCCTAAATGAGCCTAGTGATTTCGGGGAAGTACAACTGAATGAGCCTAACTGTGGCGGTCTACTGTTGAGCCTTAAGGCAAGATTGTTAGACCTTAGAGGTATTTGGGTAGGGAATTCCTAGGTGACTTGGAGGTAGCACTCCAAATGTTGAGAGCTACCATGCAACACACGTTTACCTCGACTGTCGCGTACATGTGTCTTGGGTTGAGTTGAGGGGATCTATAAGGACAGTGTCAATTTGAATTGTCTGTCCACTCACGTGGTGGCATAGTATCAAGCCTCCTAACAAAGTACTTCAGAGTTAGAACGGTACCAAAGAAAATGGAGGAGTCTAGAGTATAAGAGCATGCATAACATTACTTGATTTGTGTGTTGACTTACTTGACGTTGTGGATTGTATCAGTTTTACCTTGATTATTATTGTTAATTGTGATTTTATATGATACGGTGTTTAATTAATGTTTTACATGTTCTTCTCAATTATTTTATACTATTACATGTTTTCTAAGCTCACCCCTCGTTGCTTGAGTTTGGCGCTAGCGAGAGCGCAATTATTTCAGGTTATCGGTTGCTGATCCATGCTCTGATAGGTGATACTGTGTGGGAGTAATTTGTTGTGTTTTGTTGAGTTATGAACTAGTTTTTGTTTTGAATACTCTATTGATCAGTTGTGTTATATTCGACCTTTTATTCGAAGATAAAAATTAATTGTCTCTATGTTTTGAACATGTTTTTATGTCATAAATATTTGTTTGATAAACCTCAACTATATTTGATGTTAAAGGATTTATAATTAAGAATTTTTCTGCAAACGTCTTGGGTAAGTGTGAGTGTGACGTCCAAAGCCTTATATTATAAAAGAAATTTTTACTATAATTTGGGACCGCTGCAAATCTCTTTCGAAACTAGTGCATTTTATTTTTTATTTCAATTTGGATTTATAGTGTCACAATTTGCATTTATTAGTCTTTTTGTTTGGAGGAAGCGTTTCCACATTCTAAGTGCCATCATTTTCAAATATATAAATTTCATGTACATCTTTGACAACTTCAACAAAGATTTGAGGTTTTGTTTATGCAAAAATAACTGTCATATTTTAAATGTTTTTCTCACTAATATCATAACAAAATGGCCTTTAAAGAAAACGAGTGTATGTGAAACACAAAAATTAAAAGAAAAATTTCCTTCTATAATTTGTTTAAGCCTTTAAAAAAATGATTTTTTTTTATGAACTAAAACCCTCCAAAATTTGTTTTTACTTAATAAAAAGGCATCGTTTTAATATTTTTAGAATTAAAACTATTAAAATCTTGTTTGAAAATAATTTTATATTCTAAAATATAAAAAATGAATAAAAATTTAATAATTTTACTAAAATATTATTATAAATTTTATAAAATATCATATTAAAATATGACTTAAACCTCCATATACATTGTGCTGACTCTAAAAAAATAGAATGTTCACAATTCAGTTTAGATTAGTTTTTATAGTATGCAATTTTGTTTGAATTGCTTTGCCAAAAAAAAAAATTCTAATTTGATTAAGTGCAGTTTGAATTAAATTATTTTATTAAATTTTTATTGACGCATAATTACATATTTATGTAATATCAAATAATATTACCAATTTTGTCTAAATAACATTAAAAACAAAACAATATCCACGTATATAATGTGTTATATACTAAATATTAACATTATAAAAAAAATACAAACAAATAATAAATTAATATTTTTTGTGATACAACACATAATAAATTAAGATAAAATTCAGTCCGCCAATTTTCGCTTATTTGGAAATTCAATCCCCTATTTTTTATATCCCGAAAATATAGTCACTCATTTTAAAAATTTTGAAATTTTATTCACCATTGAATTTTGAAATTTTTTTATTGATGTGTGTTGGAATATAATGTGTGAATTTAAAAATTGTTAAAGTTTCACCTTGGAAAACTCTTATTTTGAATAGTTTTAATCACTATATAAATATTCTCAAAATTTTGTTGAAGTCCCACATTGGATAGAAAACATATGTGGGTTTGCTTCCATCACTATATAAAGAGTGTCAATTTATTGTGAAAAGCACACCAAAGTTTGATGCATTTCCCAACTTTTTTTTTCTCCCTCTTATATTCTGCTCGATTGTTACCGAGTCATTTCTCCCCTTTCTTTATGTCCCTTCGATATTTTAAAGCGGGGTTGTTATACCGTAGTCCCTTCGATATTTTAGAGCGGTTATTATGCCATAGTTCTGTCGAGTTTTGAGTGGTCATAATACCACTATCCTTTTAGAGTGGTTTTTATGCCACATGCCGCAGTCCTTTAAGTGTAGTCATTTTGATTTATGAGTGGTCATAGTACCATATTATGAGGCTTTAATCACCTTATTAAGAGTGAATTTAACTGTCATATTGAGAGTGGCTTTAACTGCCATATTGAGGGTGTAATTCTAGAACGGTTTTCTACGGTGCAGTGGAACTCCGATACAGTGAATCTTGGCTGTTTTATCATGGGGATGTCGTGGTTGATAGTCTACCTTGCAAAATTTGGGCAGTGTCGCGAAACGTCTTAAAGAGAGCGACCTAGTCCGTGACTCAACCCAGTAATATCTTCGGTGGCACAAATTGTGATTTTTAAACAGTTTTTTCAAACTCAAAATACAACAATTTTAAGACGTTTTTCTGCCATGTCAACTGAAGACATTACTGGATATGTTTCTTTAAGGCAAACAGAAAAGGATAAGAAAGCTGGAGAATTAACCCATGGGAGGATAATGACTGAAGGTGCAAACAAGAGAAGGGGGTTGAATTGTGTTTGCCAAACTTTGAATCCTTTTGCTATTTTGTTAAACGTTGATGGAATTTACTTGATAAATAAATAATCAGACTTAGCAGTAGAAAATAACAGTTTAATAACATAACAATTTATCCTAGTTCACCATTAACTTGGCTACATCCAGTCCCTTCATCCTGAAGGCTTTAATCCACTAATTCAAAACCTTTGACTTACAACACCTGACCCTCCAAGTCAGTCTTCTCAAACAGCCTGACAACCCCAGACTTTTGAGGAACGAAAACAACACCTTGACTCTACAAGTCAAGTCTTCTCCTACCAATCTGACAACCCCAAATTGAAGAAGAAGTCTACACCACTATTGAGTTTGATTACAAAGGTTGGAACTCTGCAAAATTGCTTCTGGAAAGCTGATTGTGTTGGAACCAAGTTGGTTTAATCAATAAAAAAAAACCAAAGAACAAAATTGTTTATGTTGCAGATATTCTGAGCAACCAGAAGGAAACACCAATCATGGTGCCTGGTCAATGGATGTTGGCAATGCACAAACAGAAAAAGGTGTATGTTCTAGTTTCCACTAGACAGAAGCAAAATGAGTCTGATAAAAGAAGGTCTGGTCAGTACAATTCACACCAGTATCAGAACCAGAATCAGAATCAGAACTAGAACCAGTATCAGTATCATAATCATAGGTTCAGCCACAAAGAGCAGAATCACACACATCAGCTTCAATATTACCAAAAGAAGCAGAATTACCATAATCACCAAAAGTTCCAAAATCACCAGAGGAACATGGTGTATCAGCCGAAGCAAAATCAAGGGAACAATTCAACCAGTTTGAACAAGCCAGAAACAGAACTAGCTCTGAAGGCTCGTACAGAATCTGATTACAACACTGAGTCTGACTCTAACTCAGACGGTGAAGTATCAGAAGAAGAAATGTATGATCTGCAACACAAAGCATGGTATCTGGACAGTGGATGCTCCAAGCATATGACTGGAGACAGATCAATTTCCAGAAGCTGACTCTAAAGAAAGGAGGCAAGGTTTCCTTTGGAGGAAACCAGAAAGATCAAATCATTGAATGGAGTTGTGTAAAAGAAAAACAGGTCACTGCAGGATATGGCCAGAACCATGCTGAATGACATGAATGTTGCTACCTACCTATGGGCAGAAGCTGTCAGCACTGCATGCTACATCCATAACAGAGTTTACATCAGGTCTATTCTAAACAAAACTCCATATGAATTGTGGAAAGGTAAGAAACCTAATATTTCCCATTTCAAACAATTTGGCTGCATTTGTTATATGTTAAACACTAAGGATAATCTTGCAAAATTTGATTCCAGATCTCAAAAGTGTACCTTCATTGGTTACTCTGATAGATCAAAAGCTTATAGAGTGTTTAATAAAGAAACTAACACTGTGGAGGAGTCCATACACATTAAGTTTGATGACAAACAGCTTGACTCTGAAAAGTCAAAGCAAGATGAGGAAATCGCAGGTTTACTAGAAGCACAGGAAGCAGGAACAGATCAAACAATAGAACCAGAGAAAGAAAAGGATGAAAGCATATTCGAAGATAATGCTGAACCTTAAGACAAGTCAGAAGGAAAGAATGGGTGGAAGTACAAGTCTTCACATCCAGAAAACACTGATTATTGGAAGCACAGCTGAACCATTGGAAACCAGATCATAACTTAAAGAAACAAGTCTGTTTGGTTTACTTTCTACCATTGAACCAACTACTGTTGATGAAGGACTAGCAGAAGAAGGATGGATTCTTGCAAAGCAAGAAGAGATGAATGAGTTTGAAAGGAATGATGTTTGGGATCTGGTGTCAAGACCACACAAAAATATCATTGGAACCAAGTGGGTGTACAGGAACAAACTCAATGAAAAAGGTGAAGTAGTCAGGAATAAAGCTAGGCTTGTGGCACAAGGATACAGTCAGCAATAAGGCATTGATTACACAGAGACTTTTGCTCCAGTGGCCAGGTTAGAAGCAATTCGTATCTTACTCTCTTTTGCTACAAATCATGATATTACTTTGTATCAAATGGATGTCAAAAGTGCTTTCTTAAATGGTTATATAAGTGAGGAAGTCTATGTCAAATAGCCCCCAGATTTTGAAAGTTCTGATTTTCCAAACCATGTTTTTAAACTTAAAAAATCTTTATATGGTTTAAAACAAGCACCTAGGGCATGGTATGACAGACTTAGCAATTTCTTACTTAAAAATCAGTTTGATAGAGGCCAAATAGATAACACTTTGTTTAGAAAATCCATTAAAGATGATATTCTGATCATTCAACTTTATGTTGATGATATTATCTTTGGATCCACTAATGGCACTCTCTGCCAAGAGTTTTCTGATTTGATGCAGCAAGAGTTTCAGATGAGCATGATGGGAGAACTTAAGTTCTTCATAGGAATTCAGATTCAGCAAGGCAAAACAGGTATACTCATTCACCAATCTAAGTACACTAAAGAACTTCTCAAAAAGTTCAAGATGAGTGATTGTAAGCCTATGGCCACCCCCATGCACCCCACCTGCTCACTTGAAAAAGATGAATCCGGCCAAAAGGTAAACCAAAAAACATACAGAGGTATGATTGGATCCCTTGTTTACCTAACTGCTTCTGGACCTGACATTTTGTTTAGTGTTTGTGTCTGTGCTCGTTTTCAAGCTGACCCTAGGGAATCCCAATTAACTGCTGTCAAAAGAATCCTTAGATACCTTAAAGGAACCACACATCTTACCTTGCTCTACAAAAAAAACCCATCTTACAAACTATGTGGTTTTTGTGATTCTGATTATGCTGGAGACAAATTAGAGAGAAAAAGCACAAGTGGCAACTGTACGTTTCTAGGTAATAATCGGATTTCTTGGTCAAGCAAGAGACAAAGCACCATTGCCATGTCAACAGCAGAAGCTGAATACATATCAGCAGCAGGATGCAATTCACAGTTAATCTGGATGAAACATCAGTTGGAAGACTACAACATATTTGAAACCAACATCCCTTTGTTCTGTGACAATACTTCAGCCATAAACCTAACCAAGAACCCTATCCTACAGTCTAGAGCAAAGCACATTGAAATCAAGCATCACTTTATCACAGACCATGTTCAAAAGGGAACAATAAGCATAAAGTTTGTAGACACAGATCATCAATGGGCTGATATCTTCACTAAACCATTACCTGAAGATCGATTTGAGTTCATCAAGAAGCATCTCAACATAATCTCCATATCTGACTAGATCAAGTAGTCTTTTTAGAGGAGTATTTTTTAAATTTTTATTTTTTGTCTTTTATTTTCTGTTATTTATTTTTTTACTCTGAAAAAAAAAGGTCAAAAGATGAAGAAAAAAAAAGGTCAGAAGATCTCTTTTCTTCCTTCAATTCTTTTTGTCCAATGACAAAGGGGGAGAAGATGTATTTGATAGAGAATCTGAGGCATTAGACTTACGGGGAGTCAAAGTCAAAAGAAAGAAAAATAGTTATAATACCTACAATGTTTTGTCTTCATAAAAAAAAAGGGAGATTGTTGGAACCAAGTTGGTTCGATCAATCATAGTTTTGATGTTAACAAAAGTATTTTTTGTAAATAGTATTTTGACTTAGAAGAACAAATCAAAGGAGGACACCACCAGATGATACATCAAGAGGAAGCAACCAGAGGATAGAAATGTCACTAGAAAGGTTCGGCCAAAGGAAACATCTAGAGGCTACCAGAGGATGCATCCTGAAGGCACCAGAGGATACACCTCTAGAGGATATCATAGGATGTCATCAAAGGCAAAATATCAAAGGACAAATAACATCATCAGAGGATATCTTTCTTGGCCCAAATCAAAAAGAAGCAGAGTCCAGAAGAAGACTTGGTCCAGACCAGAAGGAAGCCTATCAGAGGGAGACTTGTTCCAGACCAGAAGGAAACATAAGTCATACTTGGTCCAGACTCAATCCTGACCAGAAGATAGCATCGTCTAGAACATAAAACTCAGTCTAGATTAGAAGAAATGATTGTCCAGATTTAAGCATGACTTGATCCAAATCAGAAGATAAATGTCCAGATTAAAATATCATAAGTCCAGATTTAATTCAGATTCAATCCAGACTCAGTCCAAACTTGGTCCAGATCAGAGGGAAAATGTTCAGATCAATGGTCCAGATTTAGGTATCATGGCCCAGTGTTGGCTGAGATCTGAAGTTCAGATCATATGGTCCAGTGTTGGCTGAGATCAGAGGATCACATAAGTTGGGAGTATCATATTACATAAGTCCAGAGTTGGTCAACATAAGAAGATCATATGGTTTAGATTTTAATCATCATGAAAATCAATGATAACTTGATTAAAATTCGAAAAAGACTTGATTAAATTTTGATAGAAATTTGATCAAATTATTATGAGGATTTGATACAAAAATATATTGAAGTCTTGGAGAGAATTTAAAAGCAATTGGAGGGAAGAAAGATACGGTTTGAAATTAAAAGAAACAAGATTGATCAACAGAATTTTCAAATGCAATCTGAAGCTAAAAAGATACGATTTTTATTTAAGTGAAACAGGATTGGTCAAGTTATTTTTGCAAGAGAATCTGGACAGATACAGCTCGAATTTGATCATGGAAGAAACCCTAATTTTCATCTATAAAAGGAGGCTCAAGGCAGAAGACTTTGTCATCGAAAATCAGTAAAAGAGTCATAAACTTCCAGAGGCAAACACTCGAGTTTTCGTTGAGGTTAATTGTGAGTATCAGCTTTCTAGAAGCAAGTACTCTTGTTTTTCGTTCTGTTGAGTCAGATCTATATTGTTGAAGTAGAGTCTACAATCTGAAGAGTCAGAAGAAGTAGCAGGTGACTTAGCAATTAGATTCAAGGTGTTGAAATCCCTTCTGCAATCTGGGGTTGTCAGATTGGTAGGAGAAAACTTGACTTGTGAAGTCAAGGTGTTGTGTTCCTCAAATGTCTAGGATTGTTAGTTTGTTTGGGAAGATTGACTTTGAGGGTCATTAGTGCTGTTGTAATTCAGAGGTTTTGAATTAGTGGAAAAATCCTTCAAGGTGAAGGGACTGGATGTAGCCTAGTTAATGGTGAACCAGGATAAATCTTTGTGTTAATTATTTTACTTTATCCGCTGCTAATTCTGCTTGCTTATATATCAGATTTTAAATAATCATCAAAAACCAAAAACATAATTCAAGTATTACAAACACAATTCAACCCCCCCTTCTCGTGTTTGCACCTTTAATTGGCAACAGAACTCGGTCTCATGGCAGAGCACTTCACAGTGTTTGAGGAATGGTCCAAGGGGATTCAATATGTCATAATCCAAAGAAGAATTTGGAGGCAACATCAACAGGCCACCACTGTTTGATGGAGATCACTTTGAATACTGGAAGGACAGAATGAGAAGCTTCTTCATCTCCCAAGATCCTGATCTCTGGACCTTGGTAGTCAAAGGCTACACTGCACCCAGTATACCAGGAGATGAAACTGGTCAAGAATTGGATGTAGCAGATATGAATCCCAACCATAGGAAGTTATACAAGCTGCATCACAAGTCCAGAACCATCATAATCAATGCTATCACATTTAAAGAATTTCACTGATGCACAAACAAGGAAACATCAAAAAGCATCTATGACAGTCTGGTTCTGACCTATGAAGGAAGTCAACAGGTACAAAAGGCAAAGGCAAACATACTGGTCAAACAGTATGAGCTGTTAAAGATGGAAGATGATGAAGACATTGAAGCAATGTTCTGCAGATTCCAAATTCTGGTATCAAGTTTAAAATTATTAAAGAAAAGCTACACCACTGCAGATCATGTAAATAAGATCCTCAAAAGCTTACCAGCCAAATGGAGACCAAAGATTACTGCAGTACAGGAAGCCAGAGATCTAAATACCTTGAGGCTTGAAGATCTGAACAGCTCCCTCAGATCTCATGAAATAGATCTGGATGCAGATGAACCAAAGAAAAAGAAGACTTTAGCCCTTAAGTCAAAACAGAAGAAAGCTGCAAAGGTTGTATCAGAATCAGAGGATAGTGATTGTGATGATGATGATCTTGCTTACATAACCAAGCAGATTGCAAAGATGTGGCAAAACAGAATGAAAAAAGCTCCTAAGAAAAATGGCAAATACTCCAACAGAGGAAAATAAGAAGTTGACAAGAAAAGCATCATCTGTTATGGATGCAATGAACCTGGACATATCAAGTCAGAATGTCCTAACATGGAAAAAGGAAAGCATCACAAGAAAGGTTACAGATTCAAGAAGAAGGGTCTGATGACAGCATGGGATGCATCTGACTCAGAAGAGGAATCATCTGACGATGAAGAGGCAGAAACAGCTATGATGGCTCACATCAAGTTTGCCTCTGGACTCCATAAAGGTACCAACTCTGGAGGAAAAGCAGAAGGTAAGAAGAATGGATAAATCATTCATTCCGGCAAGTCTGGAAGCACATCAGAGGAAGCAGTATTGGCTCTGATGGCACATACCAACTCAAGTTTTGGATCCAGCACAGACTCTGGAACTGATTCAGAAGATGAAAACAAAGAGGTATTCTCTTATCTTACTAAATCTGAATTAATTACTGCTCTTAAAGACTTTCTAAATGTCAACAACAAGATGTGTTTAAAACAGAAAACTCTTAGGGAAGAAAAGAAAATTCTAACCAAAGAAGTACAAATTTTAAAGAATCAGAATGCTGAGTTTGCAACTGAAAACACTAATTTTAAAACTGAAGTTGTTAGACTCAATTCTGAAAATCTAACTCTCAAAAGTAATGTTTGCTCTACTTCCAATACTGTTTGTGAATCTAATATGCATGAACAAGCTTTTCAAAACTTTATTGCAAATGGTATGGAAAGAAGTAAGTATGCTTCCATGATTTATGGAATTAGTAACAATGGTAAGAGAGGAATAGGTTTTACTGAATCTGTTGCTGAAATTAAATCTGCTCATTCTAATGTTCTGTGTATTATTTATGCTAAAAAGGGTCATTCTAAATTGTCTTGTCCTATGATAAAATCTGGGAAAGACAAGGGACCTGTTAAGTCTAACAAACCTGGACCCAACCAGTTTTGGGTACCAAATAACAAAATTGTTTATGTTGCAGATATTCTAAGCAATTAGAAGGAAACACAAATCATGGTGCCTGGTCAATGGATGTTGGCAATGCACAAACAGAAAAAGGTGTATGTTCTAGTTTCCACCAGACAAAAATGACATGAATGACATGAATGTTGCTACCTACCTATAGGCAGAAGCTTCCAACACTGCATGCTACATCCAGAACAGAGTTTACATCAGGTCTATTCTAAACAAAACTCCATATGAACTGTGGAAAGGTAAGAAACCTAATATTTCCTATTTCAAACAGTTTGGCTGCATTTGTTATATGTTAAACACTAAGGATAATCTTGCAAAATTTGATTCCAGATCTCAAAAGTGTACCTTCATTGGTTACTCTGATAGATCAAAAGCTTATAGAGTGTTTAATAAAGAAACTAACACTGTGGAGGAGTCCATACACATTAAGTTTGATGACAAACAGCTTGACTCTGAAAAGTCAAAGCAAGGTGAGGAAATTGCAGGTTTACCAGAAGCACAGGAAGCAGGAGCAGATCAAACAACAGAACCAAAGAAAGAAAAGGATGAAAGCAAATTCGAGGATAATGTTGAACCTGATGACAAGTAAGAAGGAAAGAATGGGTGGAAGTACAAGTCTACACATCCAGAAACACTGATTATTAGAAGCACAGCTGAACCATTGAAAACCAGATCATCACTTAAAGAAACAAGTCTGTTTGGTTTACTTTCTACCATTGAACCAACTACTGTTGATGAAGCACTGGCAGAAGAAGGATGGATTCTTGCAATGCAAGAAGAGCTGAATGAGTTTGAAAGGAATGATGTTTGGGATCTGGTGTCCAGACCACACAAAAATATCATTGGAACCAAGTGGGTGTTTAGGAACAAACTCAATGAAAAAGGTGAAGTAGTCAGGAATAAAGCTAGGCTTATGGCACAAGGATACAGTCACCAATAAGGCATTGATTACACTGAGACTTTTGCTCCAGTGGTCAGGTTAGAAGCAATTCGTATCTTACTCTCTTTTGTTGCAAATCATGATATTACTTTGTATCAAATGGATGTCAACAGTGCTTTCTTAAATGGTTATATAAGTGAGGAAGTCTATGTCAAACAGCCCTTAGGATTTCAAAGTTCTGATTTTCCAAACCATGTTTTCAAACTTAAAAAATCTTTATATGGTTTAAAACAAGCACCTATGGCATGGTATCACAGACTTAGCAATTTCTTACTTAAAAATCAGTTTGATAGAGGCCAAATAGATAACACTTTGTTTAGAAAATCCATTAAAGATGATATTTTGATCATTCAAGTTTATGTTGATGATATTATCTTTGGATCCACTAATGGAACTCTCTGCCAAGAGTTTTCATATTTGATGTAGCAAGAGTTTCAGATGAGCATGATGGGAGAACTTAAGTTCTTCATAGGAATTCAGATTTAGCAAGGCAAAATAGGTATACTCATTCACCAATCTAAGAACACTAAAGAACTTCGCAAAAAGTTCAAGATGAGTGATTGTAAGCCTATGGCCACCCCCATGCACCCCACCTGCTCACTTGAAAAAGTAAATCCGGCCAAAAGGTAGACCAGAAAACATACAGAGGTATGATTGGATCCATTCTTTACCTAACTGCTTCTGGAACTGACATTTTATTTAGTGTTTGAGTCTGTGCTCGTTTTCAAGCTAACCCTTGGGAATCCCACTTAACTGCTGTCAAAAGAATCCTTAGATACCTTAAAGTAACCACACATCTTACCTTGCTCTACAAAAAAAACCTATCTTACAAACTAAGTGGTTTTTTTAATTCTGATTATGCTGGAGACAAATTAGAAAGATAAAGCACAAGTGGCAACTGTACGTTTTTAGGTGATAATCTGATTTCTTGGTCAAGCAAGAGACAAAGCACCATTGCCATGTCAACAGCAGAAGCTGAATACATATCAGGAGCAGGATGCAGTTCACAATTAATCTGGATGAAATATCAGTTGGAAGACTACAACATATTTGAAACCAACATCCCTTTGTTCTGTGACAATACTTCATCCCTAAACCTAACCAAGAACCCTATCCTACACTCTAGAGCCAAGCACATTGAAATCAAGCATCACTTTATCAGAGACCATGTTCAAAAGGGAACAATAAGCATCAAGTTTGTAGACACAGATCATCAATGGGCTGATATCTTCCCTAAACCATTGCCTGAAGATCGATTTGAGTTCATCAAGAAGCATCTCAACATAATCTCCATATCTGACTAGATAAAGTAGTCTTTTTAGAGGATTATTTTTTAAATTTTTAATTTTTGTCTTTTATTTTTTGTTATTTATTTTTTTACTCTGTGAAAAAAAAAAGGTCAAAAGATGAAAAAAAAAATAGGTCAGAAGATCTCCTTTCTTCCTTCAATCCTTTTTGTCTGATGACAAAGGGGGAGAAGATGTATTTGATAGAGAATCTGAGGCATTAGACTTAGGGGGAGTCAAAGTCAAAAGAAAGAAAAATAGTTATGATAAATACAAAGTTTTGTCATCATAAAAAAAGGGGAGATTGTTGGAACCAAGTTGGTTCGATCAATCAAAGTTTTGATGTTAACAAAATTATTTTTTGTAAATAGTATTTTGACTTAGAAGAAAAAATCAGAAGTTGTGCAAAATCAGAGGAGGACACCACCAGAGGATACATCTAGAGGAAGCAACCAGATGATAGAAATGTCACCAGAAAGATTCGGCCAAAGGAAACATCCAGAGGGTACCAGAGGGTACCAGAGGATACACCTCCAGAGGATATCAGAGGATGTCATCAAAGGCAAAATATCAAAGGATAAATAACATCATTAGAGGATATCTTTCTTGGCCCAGATCAGAAAGAAGTAGAGTCCAAAATGAGACTTGGTCCAGACCAGAAGGAAGCCTGTCAGAGGGAGACTTGTTCCAGACTAGAAGGAAACATAAGTCAGACTTGGTCCAGACTCAATCCTGACCAGAAGATAGCGTCTTCTAGAACATAAAACTCAGTCCAGATCAGAAGAAATGATTGTCCAGATTTAATCCAGACTTGATCCAGATCAGAAGATAAATGTCAAGATTAAAATATCATAAGTCCAGATTTAATTCAGATTCAATCTAGACTAAATCCAGACTTGGTCCATATCAGAGGGAAACTGTTCAGATCAATGGTCCAGATTTAAGTATCATGGCCCAGTGTTGGCCGAGATCAGAAGATCAGATCATATGGCCCAATGTTGGCCGAGATCAGAAGATCAGATCATATGGTCCAGTGTGGGCCGAGATCAGAGGATCACATAGTTGGGGCAGATCAGATTACATAAGTCCAGAGTTGGTCAAGATCAGAAGATCATACGGTCCAGATTTTAATCATGATGAAAATTAGTGATAACTTGATTAAATATCGAAAAAGACTTGATTAAATTTTGATAGAAATTTGATCGAATTATTAAGGGGATTTGATACAAAAATAAATTGAAGTCTTTGAGGGAATATAAAAGCAATTGGAGGGAAGAAAGATATGGTTTGAAATTAAAAGAAACAAGATTGGTCAACAGAATTTTCAAATGCAATCTGAAGCGAAAAAGATACGATTTTTATTTAAGTGAAACAGGATTGGCCAAGTTATTTTTGCAAGAGAATCTGGACAGATACAGCTCGAATTTGATCATGGAAGAAACCCTAATTTTCATCTATAAAAGGAGGCTCAAGGCAGAAGACTTTGTCATCGAAAATCAGTAAAAGAGTCATAATCTTCCAGAGGCAAACACTCGAGTTTTTAGTGAGGTTAATTGTGAGTATTAGCTTTCCAGAAGCAAGTACTCTTGTTTTTCGTTCCCTTGTGTCAGATCTATATTGTTGAAGTAGAGTCTACAATCTGAAGAGTCAGAAGAAGTAGCAGATGACTTAGCAATTAGATTCAAGGTGTTGAAATCCCTTCTGCAATCTGGGGTTGTCAGATTGGTAGGAGAAGACTTGACTTGTGAAGTCAAGGTGCTGTGTTCCTCAAAAGTTTAGGATTGTTAGACTGTTTGGGAAGACTGACTTGGAGGGTCAGTAGTGCTGTTGTAATTCAGAGGTTTTGAATTAGTGGAAAAATCCTTCAAGGTGAAGGAACTGGATGTAGCCTAGTTAATGGTGAACCACGATAAATCTTTGTGTTAATTATTTTACTTTATCCGCTGCTAATTCTGCTTGCTTATATATCAAATTTTAAATAATCATCAAAAACAGAAAAAGAATTCAAGTATTACAAACACAATTCAACCCCCTTCTCGTGTTTGCACCTTCAGATTGTTGCACTGAATTTCTCTCTCGAAAACACTGAGAAATATTTGTTGTTGCACTCAAGTGATTCTCTTTTTTGAACTCTCGAATTGTGTTGAATATGAAGCTTGAGTTCTTGTATTTTCAATGCTTGATGCTGCTGCCTGAAGCCTCATTTTATAGCTACAAATAGGGCTTTGTCCAAGCTTAAATTCGAAATAAATCTTGCTTAGATTTCTTTCGAAAATTCTATTGGCCAATCCTGTTTCACTTAAATGAAAACCGTATCTTTTTAGCTTCAGATTGCACTTTAAAATTCTGTTGACCAATCTTGTTTCTTTTAATTTCGAACCATATCTTTTTAAGATTCAGATTGCATTCGAATTTCTTCAAGTCTTCAGTGATTTTTTGAATCAAATCCCCTTAATACTTTGATCAAATTTCTATCAAAATTTAATCAAGTCTTCTTCGAATTTTAATCAAGTCTTCACTGATTTGCATCATGATTTAAATTCTTGACCGTAAGATCTTCTGATCTCGACCAACTCTGGACCATGTAATCTGATATGTATCAATTCTGTGATCCTGTGATCTCGACCAACTCTGGACCATGTGATCTGATCTGTACCATTTTGTGATCCTCTGATCTCGGCCAACTCTGGACCATGTGATCTGATCTGTACCACTCTGTGATCCTCTGATCTGGACCATTGATCTTCTATTCTGGACATATGATATTTTAATCTGGACCATTGATATTTTAATCTGGACCATTGATCTTTTATTCCGGACATTTATCCTCTGATCTAGACCAAGTCTAGACTAAGTCTTATGTTCTGGACAATTATATCTTCTGATCTGGACCAAGTCTGGATCAAGTTTTATGTTTTGGACCATGCTATTTTCTAGTCTGGACCAAGTCTTTTCTTCTAGACAAATTATCTTCTAGTCTGGACTAAGTTTGGATTAAATCTGGACTGTGTCTTATATTCACGACCATGCTATCTTCTGGTCAGGACTAAATCTGGACCAAGTCTGACTTATGTTTCCTTCTGGTCTGGAACAAGTCTCCCTCTGATAAGCTTCCTTCTGGTCTGGACCAAGTCTCCTTCTAGACTCTGCTTCCTTCTGATCTGGGCCAAGAAAGATATCCTCTGATGATGTTATTTTTCCTTCCCTTTGATGATATCCTTTATGTTATCCTCTGATGTTTTCCTTTGATGACATCCTCTAATATCCTCTGTAGGTATCTTCTAGGATCCTCTAGTGACATCCTCTGGTATCCTTTAGATGCATCCTCTGGTATCCTCTAGATGCATCCTTTGGTACCCTCTGGATGTTTCCTCTGGCCGTATCCTCTGGTGGTGTCATCTTCTGATTTTGCACAGCCTCTGATTTGTTCTTCTATGTCAAAATACGATTTACATAAAATACTTTTGTTAACATCAAAACTTTGATTGAAAGAATCAACTTGGTTCCAACAATGATTACCTTTATAAGAATTATATTCTTATTGGACTTGTTGATGATCTGTATGAATATTACAGTTCTAGCAATGGTGCTAGACAAGTATGAGATGCTATAAAGAAGGGGAAGTTGGAGCTAAAAAGTGTGTTGTAGCTTGAAATGCTATAAAGAAGAAATATGATACTGGGGAACTTCGAGCTAAATAGTGTGTTGTAACCGCTACCTCAAGTATCAGATTACTGATGACAAATAAGTGGAGAAATTCAGAAGATAGCTCAGGGGATCATGTTAAGGTATGACTTTAGATGAATTTCAAATTGATTGTTATTATCGACAAACTGCCTCTGTTTGGAAATATTTCAAAAATTATTAAAACAAAAGAATTTTCTCTAAAGAGTATGATAACTTGTCTCTAAAAAAAATTGTTGTTTATTATTTTTTTGAATTAGGCAGAGTTTACTTATATCCGAGACATGTTGAAATTAAGAATGTCTTTTTCTGTTTACATGTTGTGTGATTTTAATATTTGACATGCTAGACTTTGTCATGTGAACACATGTTATTTCACACTTAAGTAACTCAGGTTTAATACCAATGTTATCTTTAAATGATTTTGAAAAAAAAAATGTGATTCTTGTAGTCAAGCTAAAATAACAAAGAGTTCACATAAATCTGTAGTTAGAGAATCTGAGTCTTTAGATTTATTACACTCTAATATATGTGAACTTGATAAGACGTTAATAAGAAATAAAAATTGTTATTTTATCACTTTTATTGACGATCGTTCTGACTATACTTTTGTATATCTAATGAAAAATAAAAGTGAAGCGCTTGACATGTTTAGAATCTTTGTAATTAAACTAGTTGTTGCTATTATGCTTAACTCTGATGCTGCATCTCATTGGTGGGGGGAAATTATTTTGACTGTTTGATATGTTTTGAATAGAGTTCCAAAATCTAAAAGCAAAACATCTCCTTATGAGATAATAAAAAAGACAACCAAACTTGTCTTATCTTCGAACATGGGGTTGCTGGCTTATGTCAGAATCCCCGATCCCAAATGAATTAAACTCGCCAGTAGAGCCTATGAATGTGTATTCATTGGGTATGCAGTAAACAGTAAAGCGTATAGGTTTTATGACCTAAATGCGAAAGTGATCATAGAGACAAATGATGTTGACTTCTATGAAAATAAATTCCCTTTTAAATCGAGAAATAGTGGGGGCAGCTAACCAGAATATATGGCCTATAATTTTGAAGAGGATCCTACAAATCTCAAAGAAGCCTTGTCATCATTGGATGCAGATCTTTGGCAAGAAGCTATAAACGGATGAAATAGATTCTCTAGAATCTAACAAGACCTGGCATATAGTAGACTTGCCTCCTGGTTGCAAACCAATAGGTTGTAAATGGATTTTGGAAAAGAAACTAAAATCCGATGGAACTATTGATAAATACAAGGCACGCCTTGTAGCCAAAGGTTTTAGGCAAAGAGAAAATATAGATTTCTTTGACACTTTTTCACCAGTCACTAAAATAACATCCATTAGGGTACTCATTTCTCTAGCAACTATTCATAACTTGGTGATACACCAAATGGATATTAAAAAAAAATTTTTAAATGGTGATCTGGAAGAAGAAATCTATATGGAACAACCTGAAGGCTTTGTATTTCATGGACAAGAAAACAAGGTATGTAAGTTAGATAAATCTATGTATGGTCTTAAACAAGCTCCTAAGCAATGGCATGAAAAATTTGATAACTTAATTATATCGAATGACGTTAAAGTGAATGGAAGTGACAAATGTATTTATTACAAATATGAAAATGGCATTTGCACTATCATATGTCTCTATACTCATATTTGGTTCAAACATTCATGCTATAAATACTTTGAAATCATTGTTGAGTAACAACTTTGATATGAAAGACCTCAGAGAAGCGAATGTAATCTTAGGAATCAAGATTACTAGGTCATAAAAGGGAATTTCTTTGGATCAATCTCATTATGTTGAAAAAATCCTAAAGAAATATAAATACTTTGACTGTAAACTTGCTTACACACCATATGATCCAAGTGTGAAACTTTTTAAGAATACTGGTGAAGGTGTTAGACAAATTGAATATGCGAGCATCATTGACAGCCTCAGGTATGCCACTAATTGTACTAGACCCGACATTGCCTACGTCGTTGGACTATTGTGCATGTTTACTAGTAGACCTAGTATAGAGCATTTCCACGCTATCGAAAGAGTCATGAGATACCTTAAAAGGACCATGAGTCTAGGATTACATTATCAAAGATTTCTTATCGTCCTTGAAAGATACATTGATGCTGATTGGAACACCTTGTCAGATGTCTCCAAAGCAACCAGTGGCTATAATTTTAGTATAGCCGATGGTGATGTATCTTGGAAATCGAAGAACAGACGATATTGGTTCAGTCCACTATATAGTCTGAAATGATAGAACTAGCTACTACTAGTGATGAAGCGAGCTGGTTGAGATGCTTGCTAGCTGAGATCCCTTTATGGGAAAAACCTATGCCAGCTATGTTGATCCATTGCGATAGTACCGCAGCTATTGCAAAAATTGAGAATTGTTATTACAACGGTAAGAGACAACAAATATGTGAGAATCGTTTTTGTGATACAACACATAATAAATTAAGATAAAATCCAGTCCGCCAATTTTCGCTTATTTGGAAATTCAATCCCCTATTTTTTATATCCCGAAAATATAGTCACTCATTTTAAAATTTTTGAAATTTTATTCACCATTGAATTTTGAAATTTTTTTATTGATGTGTGTTGGAACATAATGTGTGAATTTAAAAATTGTTGAAGTCTCACATTGGAAAACTCTCATTTTGAATAGTTTTAATCACTATATAAATATTCTCAAAATTTTGTTGAAGTCCCACATTGGATAGAAAACATATGTGGGTTTGCTTCCATCACTATATAAAGAGTGTCAATTTATTGTGAAAAGCACACCAAAGTTGGATGCATTTTCCAACTTTTTCTTTTCTCCCTCTTATATTCTGCTCGATTGTTATCGAGCCCTTTCTCCCATTTCTTTATGTCCCTTCGATATTTTAAAGCGGTTGTTATACTGTAGTCCCTTCGATATTTTAGAGCGGTTGTTATACCATAGTCCCTTTGATATTTTAGAGTGGTTGTTATGTCGTAATTCTGTCGAGTTTTGAGTGGTCATAATACCACTATCCTTTTAGAGTGGTTTTTATGCCACATGTCGCAGTCCTTTAAGTGTAGTCATTTTGATTTATGAGTGATCATAGTACCATATTGCGAGGCTTTAATCGCCCTATTAAGAGTGACTTTAACCGTCATATTGAGAGTGGCTTTAACAGCCATATTGAGGGTGTAATTCTATAACGGTTTTCTATAGTGCAGTGGAACTCCGATACAATGAATTTGAGCTGTTTTATCATGGGGACGTTGTGGTTGATAGTCTGCCTTGCACAATTTAGGCAGTGCTGCGAAACGTCTTAAAGAGAGCGGCCTAGTCTGCGACTCAACCCAGTAATATCTTCGGTGGCACAAATTGTGATTTTTAAACAGTTTTTTCAAATTCAAAATACAACAATGTGTGACTTAAATAACGAGCTAAAAAATTTTAAAGTGATGTGACAACGCATACCTGAAATAAATCTTTTAATTTCGGTTTGAAATTTTATTTGAATTACTTTTGATGTGAACTATTTTAGTTTTTGAAATTTTAGAATCCGTTTATTTTGTAAAAATATTTTTTTTATTTTTTAAATTTTGTATTTATTTTACTTATTAACATGAAAATAAAAGAAATTAAGAGATTTTTGAAGTGAAGTATTTTCATAAACAATGAAAATATTGAAAGAATTGTTTTGATTATTTACATAAATATTCATTTACATAAATATATATATTTTTTAAATATTTTCACACGGTAAAAAATTTCTTGTTTTCATTATTTATATAGTTATTATTTCTAATTTTATCTTTTATAATTTTTTATTGACTGTAATAAAATTTTTATTTTTATTCTTTTTATCATATCTAATTTTGTTTCTTAAAGACATTAATGTCATTTTGTAAATACAAATATTTTTTCTATCATTTTTTTTTTTAATTTTCTCTTATACCTAACTACTAAACAATCAACTTATTTTCTATTTTTTTTTCTTTCCTTTATTTTTTCTTCATCAATCAAACAAAATGTAAAGATAGTAGATACTAAATTATTCTGGTTTAATTTTCTCAAAAATTAAAAATTCCCTTTATATATTTGGGAAACTGAAATTTGAACTTAACAATTTTTTTTTAAAGACTAAAAATGAGTTTTTAGTAATTTTTCTTATATCAAATGTGCTTTAAAAAAACAGAAGTCGAAAAAAATGATGTTTTTTTATAAGAACAAAACTTTGTTTTGTACAAAAGAAAAAAATAATATGCGAATAATGTCATTTGATTATGTATATACTCTTTGGCACTCTTAGGGCCGGGTATAACACATACAAATGTTTGAGACAAATCTTAATAGTTTATAATAATATTTTAATTTAATTTATATATACCATCATTGTAAAGAGTTTTTAATATTTCAATCAATTCCAATCGTTTGATTATTAGTAATGTTTGACTTTTGTAATAACCACTTATAAAGTAGTCATGATTTGCCGACTGTGTAAAACCATTTATACTGACAATGTATACAAATTAAACTCATAATAATTTAGTAAAATTACTAAAACAATTATTAAAGAAATTTTTTTTGACACTTTAAGATATAAAATTATTATTGAATTAATGTATTTGATTTTGTATAATACAATTGATAATAAAGTCAATTGATTTTAATATTTATTGAGATGGTATTAATTTTAACAAGATTTTTTCTGTTTCTATTTTTTTTTTGTCTGTGAATGAAATAATATATATCACATAAATTAATATACACAACTGCGAGATTTCGAATTCAAATCAAAATATAATGTTAGAATCTAACAATGTGGAATTTGTCTGTGTATTTGTGTAATCACAATAAAAAAAGCTTGAAAAATGTAAAGACAACTAAACATCAATAGTTCATACAAAGGAAGAAGACAACAAAAAACGTTTAACACGATATAATACCAAATTAAAATTAACAAGCAAAGTAAAGATTTGTTTCCTCTCATAATTCTTTAGCTACACACCTCTGATTAATAAATCAATTAATATATAGTCTTGAAGATGTATGTCATCATATATCATTACTATTCACTCTCTCAATTTTATTCTTCCCTTGTCATCTAAATAAAGTTTCATCACAAGATTCACATGGGATGTTGAAGCTTTAGATTTTATGGTTATACAATAGCCCCAATTGATGAATGCTAATGAATATTTAGGAGCACAAACAAAATTAATCTAGCTATCTAGTAGCATTATTTCTACAAATCAATTATCCAATTTGAAACAAAACTTTATTTTTGTCACCGTGACACCTTTGATGTTTGGTGATAGTGATAACATATTTCGAAACTTTTCCACAGAACAGTAAATAATTCTTTAGGGAAATACTTATCGAAAGGAATATGGGATATAGTGATCATGATGTACTACAAATTTTTGTACTTACACACAACTTTTACTATGCTAGATGGCTCTACACGTAGCGATCCGTTTAAACCATGAAAACAACGTTAAAGAGTTTTTGAATGCAATTTTGACACAAAATGTGCATAATATTGATGGCAAGGTTGAGGCATTGGAAATGGTAAATAAGAAAGGAGACACACCATTACACTTGACAGCAACAAAGGATTTTGCTAGAATATGTAAGATAATCATAGGAATAAAAAAAGAGAGGATATATTTGTTGAGTCGTAAAAATAATTTTGGAGAGACACCACTTTTTCAAGCTGCTGTTAATGGGAGAAAACAAACATTTTCTTACCTTTCTTATATTTTTAGAGAGTCATTTTGTAAGATCTTGTATGAGTTAATGGTGATAGAAACCTATACATGTGCTAGAAATATTATATGGTGATAGAAACCTTCATAATTTACCTTTCTTCACGCTGCAACCCGAGGAGAATATTTTGGTAACTTATAATAACCTATACATGTGCTAGAAATATATATATATATATATATATATATATATATATATATATATATATATATGTAGTTTATGAATACTAATACTCTTTAACTAAAATAATTCTATATTACTAGCCTCTTCTTCCATATTAGGGATGGTTGCTCTATTTTATTTTGTCCTTATTTTAGTGTTGTTTAGACCTTATTTGTATTTGGGTTTCTTTGGATTCTTTTTTTAATTATATTATTCTTTTGTTCAATAAAACAAAAAAACAATTTACTCTCTCTCTCACACTACACATTTATTTGTGCTATAATTGGATACATATATATTTTGGAACAGATTTGGCTGTGATAATAGTACATTACTATGATTTCCCGAGCACACATTTGAATAGCGAAGAATCTACTCCTCTCAAAGTCCTTGCCGCTAGACCTTAAGCCTTTGAAAGTGCAAGCAACCTTTCATGGTATACCACTGTAAGTAACCTCATTATATAATTAAAGATTAAATATATTTTTAGTCTCAAAATTTATGTATGGAATAAACTTAAAATGCATATATTTTACATTATAGATACAAAAAATATATTTAATTTTATAATTAAAATTAAAATATATTGTATATGTATTTTGAGTATTTGTGTTTGTTGCTAATTAAGACATTCTTGTGGAACAACTGGATGCTGAAAGAACAATGAGGTCTTATTTGGAAAAGATGGAGGCTAATCAAATTTCTAATTAGAAAAAGTTTTCAGATAACTATACTGCTTTGCGTGATTTTGTTTCTATATAATTAGGAGCCTCTGACACTAGTATGTCATATGGAATCTCATGCAATTATTTGAAATCGATTGAAAACAATTACCCATAATTTACCTTCTAAAAGCTATTGATCCGTTAACATTTCTCCAATAATATAAACAATTTTGTTCATGTAATCTTGTTGGTTTGTATGGGTGAACAAATACTACTATTAATTTACTACCCTCCGAAAAGAGAGTTATGTCAGTTCTCTATTTCTTATTATACACAATAGTTATAGTTGAACATCAGTTACTTACAAAATCTACTCCAAAGTGTTTATTGCATTTTAAAAAAAAAACTCATTGAAGAAAAAATTGCATTAGTAATAGTTTGTAAATAAAAATGATGGTTATTTAGCTTGGTAAAAATATTAAGGGTAAGTTTGATGTGCTCGATATATGATAGAGATTTGATAGGATATAAATCTAGATAAATATATGATAAGATAATGACATGATAAACATTATCCTATCATGTGTTTGATACATATATGATAACCAACAAGATAAGGATAACGATATTTTATTTTGTCATGTATTTAATACATATCTCATCATTATATATTATATGATATATATTGTATTTAAATAACAAAATTACCACGGTGAACGATTTCACATTAGTTTTTTTTTTAAATTAACTTATTATAGTTTAAATATTATAAATTAACAAAAAAATACTAAAAGATTAAATGAGTAATGAAAATATTTTATATTTAAAACTATCCATTAATACTACTAAAGAAATAATTTAAATTTTAAAAATAAAATCACGAGTAAACAAATAATTTTATTTTATTTGTTGGAAAGTAAATAAAGATATGATATATATTATATGTTAATGGCACAAATACCCCTTGTAAAAAATTATATTTAGTTTAAAATTTTATAAATTTTCATATTTTATAATTTGGAATACTAATTTATGAAATTATATAAAAAGGCATAACTACCCTTGTGATAAAGTTATATACATTTTTTAAACTAATTCATAATATTTCATTTTTAAGTTTAGTATCAAAATCTTATTACTTATTGTTATATTTATATTTGATTAGATTTACATTTTTATATTTTAGTTATATTTTATAAATTATTTTTATATTTATATTTTATTATATTTCAATTTTATATTATAAATGATATTTTATCAGGGTAATTGAGTAAATTATTGTTCTTATCATATTCTGTTGGTTTCTAACCCAACTCATATTCAGGATAAAACTTTCAATTAGAGAGACATTATATGATAGAGTTATGAATTAACTTATCATATCATGTTGATTTATCAAACAATAAATTTAGACAAAATATGATAACTTATTTTTATCTTATGCATCAAATGAGCCTTAATCGATAGTGTATATACTTAACTATCAAGATTTTTCTACAAGATAAACCCTTTGAGAGTGTAATGTAAATGAACTTTAAATTATGAATTTATAAAATTGTATTTCAAAATTGAAATGAGCTGTCTATATATAGCTCAATGATACAATAATATAAGCAACATAAGTGTAAACAGAAGCTTAATTGTACGAATATATCATATATACAAATATAGGAACTAACTAATAGGAGTGTTACAACTAATCCTATGTGGTATTATCTAATAAGAGGTATATTGAAATAAGAGGTATATTGAAAGAGGAGCAAATATTCTAAAAGAGATTAAAGATTAACTAAGCTATTCTAAAAGGAAAATGTTAATATGACACACATATTAATAATTCAAATGTAGAAATTTTGATTTAGAATTTGTGTTTTCTGACATTTTGAAAGTTCAAATTTTTTTTTTCAGTACAAAATTTCTATTTTTGTATTTTTAATATGTACCTTAAGGACACATATTAGTATGACTCATTATAAAACTTAACTTTCTTCATTATTTTTTTTAATCATATTACAATCACCAATTACCTATTTATAGTATATGAGAAAAGATGTTCTAATAACTAATCAATAACTAATCATAATAGATCAACCTAAATCTTTCTAAAAATTAGTGAGTCGTCATCTAAAATATCTAATGAAATTTGGGTTTAATATATAACATATAAGGGTCATAGCATCCACCAATCTTGCAAAAACACCTAGTCCTCAAGGTGAAAGTTGAAATTCAAATCTAAAAAAATAGCATTGAGTGATCCAATCAACAACCATGTCCACGTAACACTTTTCCTTCACATAAACACTTTTACATCAGTTGGGCTTGAAGTTAAACATATTTAGCTCATAAGAGATAGAATTCTAATTTGAATCTTAGATAGAATAATTATTGGTTAAATTTTTATTTACTTCACAACTAAACTGCGGATTATTAGGGTCACATTCCTATGAGAACTAGATAATTAAAAAAAAAGATTTTTTTGATAAACTTTTATTTCAAATGAAAAGTCTAGTAAATAAGCGATCATTGAAGGTAGTCTCTTCAAAATGAAATATAAACAAAAATAGTATCAAAAAAATTGATGTATTCGGTTAAAACTTTAAATCAAATCGATCAACTTTTCAAATAATATTTTTGTTTATATTTTATTCTAGAGTGATACATACACTTTGATGGTAAAAGAATTTGTGATTTTTTTAATGTTCTCAAGAGCACATTTTCTAAATTGTATGTTGCAATGATCACAATCAATGTTTTTTCCTCACGGATAGACATCTCAAAACAAGTTACCTGACCCGTTTAGGGCAGCCCTAGCTAACTGGTTGCAGGTTTTTTTTGGGTTTGGTCGAAAAACCTTATTTTAATACGAACTGAAAAAATATTATCCAAGTTCGGCCTTAGGCGGATTGCAGATTGAATGGGTAGCCCACACATTTTTTTATATTATATTTAAAAAATTTGTTTACAATTTTTTTAATTTGAAAATTTTCTTTCATGCCTATTTTTTTTATGGTATACTATATATGCATTAAGAAGTAATCAATTTGAATGAGTGTAAATTATAAACCAATAACTAGCTCATTTGAATCTTGGGTCATGGGTGGATAAATGATTGAATCTCTTTTGTACCAACTTTTTTTTGGTATGTGACCTAATTTTATTATTTTTATTTTTTAAAACTGATTTTGCGGATTGCATATTACCTGATACCTATACGGACTAATCTGAATGAACAACGAGTTTATTTGGACCAAACCAAAAAGTTCAGAAAAATTCAGTTAGAATTATTAAGCCCAAATCACATGTTTTAGTGGACGAAGTGGTCTGAAGCATATGAATTAACCCGTTTTGACAGCTCTACTCATGGATCACTTCATTCTCATAAATAAAAGATGCAAATTAATGATAAACCATTAAACTCTTTTTTTAATAAGTAGGGTAGAAATAAGCCAAAGAAAAGTATTTAGAATCACCCAACAGGTACAGGTGCTTTGAATAAATTTACGTGAGAGAGGAATGAATTTTTTTCTCTCAAAATTTTAGGACATTTACTTTGTCCTATACTTATTTTTCAAAATTTATCTTTTTTATTTATTTATTAATAAAAATGTAAGAGAATTTTGAATGAAATAATTGTGTACATTTCTAAAAATAATAAAAAATATTAAAATTTATTTTTATTGTTTTCGAATATAAATATTTATTATTTATTAACTAACATTTTATCTTTTCTCGATGATAAGTATTCACTCTAAGAATCTCTAATCAAATTAAAATAAACACATATTTAAAAAAATATAAAATATAAAATATTTTTACAAATTAAAAGTAAGTTGAAAAAAAGTCGATATATTTATTTTAAAATTTAAATTGAATACATCAATTTCCTTTGATCAACTTTTGTTTATAAATTAAGTCAGAGAAAATATATTTTCTAGATTCGATCAAGACTAAGAAATGTTTCATAATAATAAAAGTTGGTTTAATTAAAAATTAAAAATAAATAAAGAGAGAGAGAATATGGTCACGTTACAAGATGTGACCTAGTACTAATTTTTCAAAATAGAATTCTTTGGATTTATTTATAGAAAAGAAGGAATAATGTAAAACAAATTTCTGGTTAAGAATTGTTAATGAATAATTAGATTTGATTTTAGTCATTGAATATGCATGTGTTAGAATTTTATTTTTGAGCTTTTAGTGGAATGTAAATGAAATAATGAATTATTTTCATCCATCCATTAAAAATACAAACAAAAATTATATTTTTTTTTTCTGTATAAAAACAGGACAAACAAAAGTTTATCTAATCTATTTATCTTGTCGACCCTGATTTTATGTGGTCTATACATGCATTTCCAATGTTAGAGTTACAATTTGTAAAAAAATTATATATCTTTTTCTATATTAATGTGTAAGTTTTACTGTTCAATTCTTTTTTGTATTAAAATAATCTTGCGATCTGTGTCGTGAATCTTGTGAAAATCTGAACCCAATTGGATATTGAATATGGTGCGGAACAGCCCACTATCAGGATTTATTTTTCTATTAAAGTTGCTATTAGCACCTACATTCTTAGAAGTACAACTTTAACTAGTTAATTTCTTTTCCAAGTAAATGTTTGTGCATTCACATGAGTTATGCATTACTGATTACCATATCAAATAGAAATTATAATATTCAAATATTTAAAAGTTTTTTAATAAAAAGTATCTACAAAATTGTAGTAGTTATTTCAAATATAATATGTTTTTTACACATTAAAGTAAAATATGTACATATATACCCTTATTTATTTGTAAAAATATTAATATACATAGATGGATATTAGAGTATAAAAATTCAACTTTTATTGGAATTTAATTACTTATTTATTTTTAAATCAAATAAATTTATAGTACTAAATTAATTGTGAACAGATCTAGATTTTCTGTTGTTGTCTACTACATTCTTAAATTGATAGTTGACTTGAATTATTATTATTTTTTTAATGAAAATAGTTACTTGAATTATTGTTCCATTGTTCACAACAGCATCAAAGAAAAAGGTGTTCTCATTAGAAGCTTTAAAAAAATTATTGTTCCACTCTTATACTTGTCATTTGTTATTACCTGTGTTTACAAAATAGTGTTAGATAAAGTTTCATGTTTTTTGCACTTAACCTGTTTGTGAAAATGTCTACAAGAAATATTGAAGAGTAAATACTTAGTGGCTAGTACCCATTTTCATCTCTAACATTAGACAATTTTTCATATTAATGTCAAATTTTTATGGTCACATTAGTATATGACTTATGTCAAATCTTGTTATGGATCCTCTACGGTGGCTGCATAGTGCAACACGCTGCAGAGGATTCAAATCCATTAATCCTCTACGGTGGCTGCATAGTGCAACACGCTGCAGAGGATTCAAATCCATTAATCCTCTACCAAGGGTTAAAGTACCCATGTTAGATCCTCTACAACTGACCTTATATTGCAGTTGATGGTAGAGGATTTAGTTTCTTAAAGTAACTTACGAAAATTAAGTTGAGGTCCTTTATTTGTGTTTCTTTAATATATAAAGACTAACATGAAAAATTTGTTAAGCTTGAGAATGAAAATGAATTTACCTCAAGTTGGTCACCAAGGTTGACAACAATGGAGTGATGCATTGGGGGAACATCCACCCACTGCCCAACTTTGAGCAGTTGTAAGCTCTTCTGCTAGTTTCTCTAGCTTCAAAGCAAACTCCTTCACCACCTTCCTGCTTTATAATCACCATAAGAAATTTAGAATCCCGGTGAAGAAAGAAATATATGCAACTACAATTTTTTCTAAGAAACAAATATATATATATATATATATATATATATATATATATATATATATATATATATATATTTCATGTCATCGTTTAGTGATGTATAGATACTCTAAAGAAACAAAAATCATATAAATGACTTTATTCACCTCACATTTCTAAAAAAACTACTTATGATTCTGAAGTCCACATCTAGAAGGAAAAAAAAATTGTGTTTTTGTTTTGAAGTATATATCCAGAAGACAAAAAAACTAGGTTTTTCTGTGTACATCGGAACTGACTTAAGGGAATAAGGGGTGAAAAAAGTTACTTTGAACTTAAACTTAAATTCTGCTCCTATATGTAATTTCTCTATATCCATTAATGCAACTGAAAATCTTGGGCTAAATTTTGTGTCAATTATTCGTGATTTTCTGCTAAGTAGTATCTATGTAAAATATTACTATATGTCATGCAATGTGTGATACCATAATGTTTGTATTGTTTAACCTGTATTCATCACTGAGATTAGGGATATCTAAAATGTTTGATTCAGGGAGGTGGCGAACATGGAAGGTGGTTTCCCAATTCATGTCTTTGACCTCAGTTTGTACAACCTCTAGGCCTTTGCTTGATACCAATTCCTTGAATCTCTATTCCATGTATTTTCTGTAGTGCTCTTTGGTTAACCTCTCCAATGTATCCATAAGGTCATGGGGTATGCAATGATTAACAAGCTAGAGTTTTGAAAGAAAACAATAAGAAAAGTTATATAACATGAATAACATGAACAAATATTTAGAGGGGAATATATTGTATAAATTAAAGTTGTAGTAAAATGTTTTTTCTTGTGTTCTTGAAAGTACCTCAAAGAATCCTCAATTCTCACAAGCATCTTTTATTTTTTCGATGGTATCTTTTCTCTCCTCACCATTGAGTCTCTCCAAGCTGATAACTGGGAAGTTCTTCATCTCTTAAACTTAAAAGTAACTAGCTCTCTTTCTATCTGGCTCTTGCTCTTTTGCTTTATGCATGTTTGAGTTTGGTAGTGTGATATTTATAGAACAAGACATGAGGAACCAAACACTAAAAATAGACAAAATAAAAAACTTGTTTAAAATTTGCATGAATATATTTGAAGAGTTTTATTTTGATCCACTCATGGTGTAAAATTTGTGCTATAACCGATTAGCGGTACAACATCCTTAGAGCCATTTCATTATGTTTTTCAAATGCTAATTTTAGTAATTAATATTGTTAATATTTGTAATACTTTGTTGTGGGTCGAGATCGAACCCGCGACATCCTTATCACTCAACTCCTGAATTCCCCCACTACTATCACTTAGAGTTGTTTGATTAAGAAAGAGGCAATTTATCTCTCCTAGTCAAACGAATCTACAATGGATGCAATGAAAAGGATATAAATACATAAAATTTGTATATAGATCTTCTACAACCTTTGTACGGTGCAAGAGTCATTTGATCCTAATCAAACTGCTCTACAGTCCACTGCAAAGTAGTGAGTCCAAATTCATAAATTTTTGTACCATTGATAAATCACAAACTATTTATTGTGACGTTTAAGATAGTTAAAGTCAAAGTGAGAGATCCTCTAGGCCGTTAGATTAAGAGAGAAATTTTATATCTCTTAATCTAACTATCTAGAATTGGCTTTACCGTAAAGTCGACTATAGATATTAAAGGATTCAGGTTCATGATTTTAATCTAATTTTTTAATATTTTAATCAGATGCTTTATACACTATTTTTTAAATTACTTTTAATACAAATCACAACCATGAATTCTTTTAGTTCGGTAGTTGAATTGCCTATCCACTTGTGTAAGTTTGGACCCATTTGGTGGCTGATTTCTCCTCTTGAAAATTTGACCAGAACAACACTAGTTGCCACTTTCTGAATTCTATCGATTCTCAAATTTACTTTTCTCTTGTGACGTATAATTTGGGGTCATATATGATAAGAATGTTATTTCTAGGAAGGAGCTTAGCAACTGCATGCACCTCTCAAATAACCGCATCCGTGCATTAGCGAAAATTTGGACAAGTGTATTTGTATTTTGTTTGGTCTTTTAGAAAATTTGCATATTCATTTTGATTAATATTTCAGCTATATTTGAAGTTACCAAGTATTGTGGATGTTTATTTTAGATTGTCAAAGAAATTGATTCTTTGTTGTTCAAAAAAGGAAGGAATTGAATTTTTATGGTGCATATATGACAAAGTTAATGTGTTTGTTTTAAAGGTGTTGTTTTCTTATCAGAGTTGGACATGTGAAGTGTTTGTTTAATCAATTAAAAAAAAAACACCAAATCGAACTCTCTCCTCACATATCTTATTATGATAAGAGAATAGGACTAACACCAATAGAACATTACTTAAATTTTTTGCTTCCTAAAAAATTAGTCACTTACATTTTTTATTTGTGTGATTCTTTTTCTTTTCATTTCACCCATATGATGTGTTTAATATTTCTTTAGTATAAGCAAAAGCCCTAAGATATCCTTTATCTTAGTTAATTTATTGTTAACAGTTCAATTATTATTTATTTTTTATTTATTTAAATTCTTTATCTTTTAAAATTCATTCAGGCACTGATAGAGTTTAACATAAGATGACCATAACCACTCCAATGTTCTTATCATTTTTTGTTAAATAAAAATAACCTACAAAAATTACAAAAAGTATTAATTAAAAAAATACACTATATATTTTAATTTAAATTTCAATTATATGTGTTTTGAGTTTCGTTTAGAGATATAAAATCAAACCAATGATATGATAAATTCAAAAAAAAAATTCAATCTCTGGTCATTTGAGTGTATAATTTTAATTCATTTATAATTGACCACTGATATCTGAATAAAATCATTAGACTGTATCAATAATGTTTTCTTAAATATGTGTTGTATTAATGATTTTTTAATCATTTACATATTATTTTTCTCATTGTAGTTTAAAAAGAAAATTTTATATTTTTCTAATAAGTATATTAACTTTTATTAATGTTAAGCTGATTGAACTGAAGCAAATCAACATGTTATTCATTAGTTTGAGTTTTATTTTATGTGAAAAACTATAAGTCAATCAAATTAACTATCTTTTTAGTTTATATTTTTTTTCCTCCCCAAACACAAACCAAAGGAATATATTATACCCATAACTTCGTCTCTCTTAAATATGTGCAACTTTTCAGTCCAATTCGTTCCCTTTTTGCAGTTGTATTTGTAAAATTTTATGAGTGTTTACATTGCAAATTTACAACATAATGTTCTAATATATAATAAAATACATTTAATATCAATTAAAATTTTAAAAATTCGACACTCCAAAGTATTTGTTCACGCTTCGCCACTACATTCACGGTTACTTTTCTTCTCTTCAGTATTTCGTTTAAAAATTAATTACTTGAACAATATTCATCTTTTTTCCATTTACATTTTAGTAGTTAATAAAATATTCGATGTGATTAATACGATATCATACTATTTTACTCAATTTATAACAAGTTAAATAAATAATTAATAACTTTTATTTTAATTATGAGTAAAATAATTTAGGTGTTTAATGAGTTACATCTGCATAAAACTATCCCTCCAAAATTATCATAATTTTATTCTGTACATACGATATTCCGTATTTGTATCAATATCGTGTGTTTACGATGGGACTGCATGAAAATTGATCGCTATATTTATTTTATTAACAATTTTGTTTGCAAATAAAACCGTTGGTATAATTTATTGTACTACAATTCTTAGATCAATTTACCCGTGTATCACATGGTTACTGTTGAGAAAAAATCTCTTTCAATTATTTTAATGATAACAAAATCATCTCAAAAGATTATGATTGTACTAATGTGTGCATTTAAGTATTTTACTAAGAAAGGAACAAGTTCAATCCAAAGATTCAAGAACAAAGATCTCAACCTCCCAGCAAGAGGACAGACTATTGACTATACCATATCAACCTCCTATCTATAGGATGAACATTTATAAAGACAAAATAATTTTTACTGATCCAAGTCAAAAATTAAGTGAAAACAAATTTCTGGACGAATAGCATAAAGAAACAAAGACATCAGTGCTAGAGGATGAACACCAGAGGATGAACACTAGAGGATAAAAAACTGCCTGTTCGTCCTCCTGCATTGGAAATGACTAAAAGTACCAAAGTACAAAAGGTTGCACTTATCACGAAAAGTAAGATTACATATCTTGAAAAAGAAAAAAGGAAAAAGCAATTTCCAGTTGTCAAACCGTCTAGAAAGGTCTAACCTGAAGGTGCAAACACGAGAAGGGGGGTTGAATTGTGTTTGACTTAACTTGAATACTTTTCCTGTTTTTATAATTTCAAAACAAAACTTGATGTATAATTAAAAACAGAGTTAGCAGCGGATAAAAGTAAAAATAAAACTCACAGTTTTTATACTGGTTCACCGTTAACGAGGCTACGTCCAGTCCCTTCACCTTGAAGGATTTCACTAATTCAAACCTTGAATTACAACCTTTATACTAACCCTCCAAGTCAGTCTAACAATCCTAGACTTCTTTGAGGAATACAGCTCCTGTCTTCAGCCAATCTGACAATCCCAGATTGTAGAAGAAATCACAACACTATAAATCTAATTGCCAAGTAATCTGCTACCCCTTCTGACTCCCTCAGATTGTAGACTTTACTTCAACAACTTAGATTTAACACATAACACTATGAATCTAATTGCCAAGTAACCTGCTACCCCTACTGACTCCCTCAGCTTGTAGACTCTACTTCAACAACTTAGATTTGACACAGTGGAAGGAAAATAACACGAGTACTTGCTTCTTGAAAGCTGGAACTCACAATTGACTTCTATGAAAATTTGAGAGTGTTTGCTTTGGAAGTGTATGACTCTTTTGTGATTTTCGATGCTTGAGTATTCTGCCTTGAGCCTCCTTTTATAGATGCAGATTTAGGCCTCTTCCAATGCTTAAATTCGAGCTGAATCTTGTTGGATTCTCTGTAAAAATAACTTGACCAATTGGGCTTCATATAAATAAAAAAAAATATCTTCAGATTTCCTTTCAAAATAACTGGCCAATTAAATCTGTTGGTTCCTTCCCGCCACAGCTCCTGAATTCCTTAACACCTCACTTTATTTTTGTAATAAATCTTTTTAGTCCTTTGATCAAAATAAATTAAATTCTCCACCGTATAAATTTCCTGATTAAATCTGGACCATTGGATCTTCATGCGATAGTCCACATCTGGACCATACTGACTGTTATGCTGTGATCCTCTGATTTTGGCCTTCCCTGGACCACACTTCTTGACCCTCTGATCTTCTGATTTCGGCCATCTTGGATGCGCACCTGATATGCTATAATCCTCTAAATTCGGCCTTTGCTGGACTATACCTTCTGTCCCTCTGATTTCGGCCAACACTAGGCCATGGTCTGATCTTCTGATATGGACCATCACTGGACCAAATAATTAATTCTGAACCATTGATCTGGAAACCTTCCCTCTGATCTGGACTAATTCTGAACTTGGTCTGGAATAAACTGAAATTAACTTGAACAAAAAATTATTTCAGTCTGGACATTTTACCTTTGATTTTGGACCAGGTCTGGATTGATTCTGGAATTCATTTCTTCTGGTCTGGACTTAGTTTCATGTCCTGAATCATGCTATCTTATTGTCTGGGTCAAATCTGGATTGATTCTCTTGTTCCGGATCTTTAAACATAGCTTCTGGTTGAGTCTGGAACAAGTCTGGGCAGTTTAATATTTCACTGCCAGGCCATCTTCTGGTCAAAATAACTTCTGGAATAAATTTGATATTTGATTCCTCTTGGTCTGGAACAACTCTCCTCCTGGCAGGCTTTCCACCGGTATGATCCATGTTTCCTTCTGATTTTTCTTCCTTCTAATATTGGCCTGCAAAGATATCTTCTGGTGATGTTTTGACATCCTGGAATATCTTCTGGAAATTCCAGAATTCATTTTCCTTTGATCTTCTGCTTCTGATTTCTTCAGTTTCTGGTGGCATTTAATTTAATAATTCAAGGTACAAAATAAGTTTACATTGAGTGCTTTTGTAAACATCAAAATCCTAAGTCTTAGAACCAACTTGGTTCCAACAATCTCCCCCTTTTCGATGATGACAAAACCTTAACTTATTTTGCTAGCTTGTAACTGGAATACTTGAATTACTCCCCCTCAGACCAATTTCTCCCCCTAAGTCTGATACTCTCCTTTTCAACTCCTTCTCTTTTCACTCTTTCTTTTCTTCTCTTCTCCTCTCCTTTTCAACTCCTTCTTTATTCTCTCTTTCTTTTTCCTCTTCACATTTCCTCTCCTTTTCAACTCCTTCTGTTTTCACTCTTTCTTTTTCTTTCCTTGTTTTTCTCTGTCCCTGTTTCCTCTCCTTTTCAACTCCTTCTGTTTTTCACTCTTTCTTTTTCTCTCTCCCTGATTCCTCTCCTTTTCAACTTATTTCTTCTTTTTCTCTCTCTCTCTCTATCCCCCTTTTTGTCATCAGCCAAAAAGTGGTCTCAATATTTTTGTATTTTTTTGTTTTTCTTTATACAAAGTACAGAAAATAAAAGACAGAAAATAAAATAACATGAAAATTAAAAAAAACTCCTAAGATGACTACTTGAGCTAGTCAGATATGGAGGTAATGCTAAGATGTTTCTTGATGAACTCGAACCTATCTTCTAGTAAAGCTTTGGTGAAGATCAGCCCATTGATGATCAGTGTCCACAAACTGGATGCTTAAAGTCCCTTTCTTAACATGGTCCCTAATGAAATGGGGTTATATACTCAGCTATGGCAATGGTGCTTTGTCTTTTGCTTGACCAAGAGATCAAGTTATCACCTAAGAATGTGCAGTTGCCACTGGTACTTTTCCTTTCCAACTTGTCTCCAGCATAGTCAGAATCACAAAAACCTTTTAGTTTGTAGGTGGGGGTTTTCTTGTATAACAGTGTAAGGTTGGTGGTTCCTTTAAGGTATCTTAGAATTCATTTGACAGCAGTTAAATGGGATTCCCTAGGGTCAGCTTGAAAACGAGCACAGACACAAACACTCTGTATTTTTTCTGGTCTACCTTTTGGCTGGTTTCATCTTTCTCAAGTGAGCAGGTTGGGTGCATGGGGGTGGCCATAGGCTTACAGTCACTCATCTTGAACCTTTTGAGAAGTTCTTTAGTATATTTTGATTGGTGAATGAGTATACTTGATTTACCTTGGTGAATCTGAATTCCCAGGAAGAACTTAAGTTCTCCCATCATGCTCATTTGGAACTCTTTCTACATTAGGTCAGAAAACTCTTTGCACAAAGTGCCATTAGTTGATCCAAATATGATATCATCAACATAAACTTGGATAATCAGAATATCATTTTTGATGGATTTCCTAAACAGTGTATTATCAATATGGCCTATATTAAATTCATTCTTAAGCAGAAAGTTACTAAGTCTGTCATACCATGCCCTTGGTGCTTGTTTTAAACCATATAAAGACTTTTTAAGTTTAAAAACATGGTCTGGAAAATCAGAATTTTCAAATCCAGGGGACTGTTTGACATAGACTTCCTCACTTATGTAGCCGTTTAAGAATGCACTTTTAACATCCATTTGATACAGCATTATATCATGATTAGCAACAAATGATAATAGAATTCTAATTGCTTCTAACCTGGCCACTGGAGCAAAAGTCTCAGTGTAATCTATACCTTCCTGTTGACTGTATCCTTGAGCTACAAGTCTGACTTTGTTCCTTACCACTTCACATTGAGTTTATTCCTGAAAACCCACTTGGTTCCAATAATGTTTTTGTTTGGTCTGGGTACCAGATCCCAAACATCATTCCTTCATTCAGCTCTTCTTGCATTGCAAGTATCCAACCTTCCTCTGCCAAAACTTCATCAACATTGGTTGGTTTGCATCAGCTTCTGGTTCTGGAAGATCTGTAACAACTTCTAATTCTGATAAATCAGCTTCTGGTTCTGGTGAATCTGTAACAGCTTCAGATTCTAGTAAATATCCAGATTTCTCTTCTGGTTTATCTTGGCTGTTTCTGACTTGATCAGATTTATCTTTTGAAAGATTTGTCATGTGTTGCTGACTTGCCTGTATCCTCTACCTTTCCAGGTACTTCTGTTTCTTCTTATTCTGCTTCTGCTCCCTTTGTTTCTGGTGAACCTGCACTATCTTTATCTTGCTTTGATTTGTCAAGATCAAGCAGTTTGTCATATAACATAATATAGATCAAATAATTTAAAAATGAACTCAATACAACCAAACCATTAATTCTGCTTCTGGTGATTTATGTTTGTTTTTTAAACCACTGGAATGCTGTTTCTGTTGAGGTGTTCAATTCGTGTGAATCACCTGGTTCTTCTTACAGTTTGAAAACCTGCAGAATAGTTATCTAGCTTTGATTTGTTAAGATCAAGCTTCTTGTTATCACAGTAAGCATAAATATCAAATAATAATAGTATTTACAGCAAGATGTAGCCTCAGTTTTACTCTGAAAATCCTCTTGCTTCTGATTTTCAGATTCCTAATCTATATGTTCTGAGATTACATAGTTTGGATGAGGGAATTTGAATTCCCTTCCAGGTTTGTAGTCTTGATGAATCTCACTGGAGTGTTTGAAGAACTCTCTTGATTCTGATTCTTTAATTTCTGCTTTGGCTCATACACCATGTTCCTCTGGTGATTCTGGAACTTATGGTGATTCTGGAACTTATGGTGATTCTGGTAATCATATTGATTCTGATAATTAAAGTAGTTCTAATGATCATACCTCAACCTTTGATACTGATACCTGTTCAGGTTCTGGTTCTGGTACTGATTCTGATTCTGATTCTGGTTCCAGTGTTGATTCTGGTTCCAGTTTATGTGCCTCTGGTTCTGGTTCCAGTGTTGGTTCTGGTTCCAGTTCCTGTACCTCTGATACTGGTTCTAGTTCTGGTTCTGGTTCCAGTTTCTGTGCTTCTGGTACTGGTTCCAGTTCTGGTTCTGGTTCCAGTTCCTGTTCCTCTGATACTGGTTCTAGTTCTTGTTTTGATTCGAGTGATATCTATGATATTTCCTGTTCCTCCTATAATTCTGGTTCTGGTTCTGATAGGTATTGTGTTGACCAGTTCTTCTTCCATCAGACTCAGATTGCCTTTGTCTTGTTGTAGCAGGAACATAAACCTTCTTCTGCTTGTGCATTGCCAACATCCATTGTCCAGGCACTATTGTTGGTGTCTCCTTCTAGTTACCCAGAACATCTGCAACATAGACAATTTGATCTTTTGGTACCCAGAACTGATTGGGTCCAGGTTTGTTAGTTGTAACAGCTCTCTGATCTTGTTCAGATTTTACCATTGGACAAGATAATTCAGAGTGACCTTTCTTACCACAGACAATACATAAAACATCAGAATGAACAACCTTATTTTCAGTAATTGTTTCTGTAAAACCAGGACCTCTCTTTCCAGAGTTACTGTTTCCATAAATCATAGATGCATATTTACTTCTTTCCATTCCATTGGAAATAAAGTTTTGAAAAAATTGTTCATGCATATCAGATTCACAAACAGTTTCAGAAGTAGAACAAATGTTACTTTTGAGAGTTTGGTTTTCAGACTTGAGTCTTGCAACTTTAGTTTTAAAATCTTTGTTTTTAGTTGCATACTCAGAATTTCGATTCTTTAAAACTTGGACTTCTTTGGTTAGATTTTTCTTATCTTCCCTAAGAGTTTTAAATTTTAAAGACCTTTTATTGTTTGCATTTAATAAGTCTTTTAAAGTCTCAATCAATTCAGATTTAGAGAGATCAGAAAATACCTCATTGTCTTCATCTTCTGATTCTGTTCCAGAGCTGTATCCAGAACTTGAGTAGGTATGAGCCATCAGAGACAAAATTGCTTCCTCTGATGTGCTTCCAAACTTGCTTGAATGACTGCTTCGTTCATTCTTCCTTCTGCCTGCTTTCCTTCCTGAAATCATGCCTTTATGAGGTCTTGAAGCAGACCTGATGTGTGCCATCATTGCTGTTTCTGCCTCTTCTTCATCAGATGATTCTTCTTCTGATTCTGATACATCCCAGGCAGCCATCAGACCCTTCTTTCTGTATCTGGAACTCTTCTTGTGCTTTTTGCCTTTTTCCAAATTTGGACATTCTGACTTGATATGTCTAGGTTCATTACAGCCATAACAGATGATATTCTTCTTGTCAGATTCTTCCTTATCTTTGCTGTTATGTTTCTTCTTGAAGTTTCTTTTCTTCCTATTTTCCCAGATCTTAACCATCTTTTTGGTTAAGTAAGCCATATCATCACTGTTACTATCACTATCCTCTGATTCTGATGCTGCCCTTGCAGCTTTCTTCTGTTTCGACTTCAGAGCCATATTCTTCTTCTTTTTTGGTTCATCTTCTTCCAGTTCTATTTCATGAGACCTGAGTGAGCTGATCAGGTCTTCAAGCCTTAAGTTATTCAGATCCTTAGCTTCCTGTATTGCAGTAACCTTTGGTCTCCACCTTTTTGGTAAACTTCTTAGAATTTTCATAACATGATCTGCAGTGGTATAGCTTTTGTTTAATACTTTTAAACCTGATACCAGAGTCTGGAATCTGCTGAACATTGCTTCAATGTCTTCATCCTCTTCCATCTTGAACAGCTCATACTTCCTGACCAATATGTTAGCCCTAGCTTCTTGAACCTGCTTGGTTCCTTCATAGGTCAGAACCAGACTGTCGAATATGCCCTTTGCTATTTCTTTATCTGTGCATCTATCAAACTCCTTGAATGTGATTGCACTGATCATGATGTTTCTGGACTTGTAATGAAGTTTGTGTAATCTGCTCTGATCTGGTTTCATATCATCCATGTCTAGTTTCTTAGTTGGATCTTCTGGATCAGTAGGTGCAGTGTATCCTTTAACTATCATCTTCCATAGTTCAGGATCTTGAGATATGACAAAGCTTCTAATTCTGTCCTTCCAATACTCAAACCTTTCTCCATCAAACAGTGATGGTCTGTTGATGTTGTTTCCCAATTCTTCTGACATATTGAACCCCTTGAACCTTTACTCAAACATTGTTAAGTGCTCAGCCTTGAGACCGAGCTCTGATGCCAATTGAAGGTGCAAACACGAGAAGGGGGGTTGAATTGTGTTTGACTTAACTTGAATACTTTTCCTGTTTTTATAATTTCAAAACAAAACTTGATGTATAATTAAAAACAGAGTTAGCAGCGGATAAAAGTAAAAATAAAACTCACAGTTTTTATACTGGTTCACCGTTAACGAGGCTACGTCCAGTCCCTTCACCTTGAAGGATTTCACTAATTCAAACCTTGAATTACAACCTTTATACTAACCCTCCAAGTCAGTCTAACAATCCTAGACTTCTTTGAGGAATACAGCTCCTGTCTTCAGCCAATCTGACAATCCCAGATTGTAGAAGAAATCACAACACTATAAATCTAATTGCCAAGTAATCTGCTACCCCTTCTGACTCCCTCAGATTGTAGACTTTACTTCAACAACTTAGATTTAACACATAACACTATGAATCTAATTGCCAAGTAACCTGCTACCCCTACTGACTCCCTCAGCTTGTAGACTCTACTTCAACAACTTAGATTTGACACAGTGGAAGGAAAATAACACGAGTACTTGCTTCTTGAAAGCTGGAACTCACAATTGACTTCTATGAAAATTTGAGAGTGTTTGCTTTGGAAGTGTATGACTCTTTTGTGATTTTCGATGCTTGAGTATTCTGCCTTGAGCCTCCTTTTATAGATGCAGATTTAGGCCTCTTCCAATGCTTAAATTCGAGCTGAATCTTGTTGGATTCTCTGTAAAAATAACTTGACCAATTGGGCTTCATATAAATAAAAAAAATATCTTCAGATTTCCTTTCAAAATAACTGGCCAATTAAATCTGTTGGTTCCTTCCCGCCACAGCTCCTGAATTCCTTAACACCTCATTTTATTTTTGTAATAAATCTTTTTAATCCTTTGATCAAAATAAATTAAATTCTCCACCGTATAAATTTCCTGATTAAATATGGACCATTGGATCTTCATGCGCTAGTCCACATCTGTACCATACTGATTGTTATGCTGTGATCCTCTGATTTCGGCCTTCCCTGGACCACACTTCCTGACCCTCTGATCTTCTGATTTCGGCCATCTTGGATGCGCACCTGATATGCTATAATCCTTTGAATTTGGCCTTTGCTGGACGATACCTTATGTCCCTCTGATTTCGGCCAACACTGGGCCATGGTCTGATCTTCTGATCTGGACCATCACTGGACCAAATAATTAATTCTGAACCATTGATCTGGAAACCTTCCCTCTGATCTGGACTAATTCTGAACTTGGTCTGGAATAAGTCTTAGAACCAACTTGGTTCCAACATAACCTCCAAGACAGCTTCGTGAAAATCAACCTCCTAAGTACAAGGCTAAATGAGTACAAATTCAATGGCATTTTTGCAATTCAAGACAAACTTCAAGGACCATTACAACTTGAGATAACGGTCATAAAGGACAACTTTCTTGAAGAAAAAGTTTCCTTATCTCTATAAAATGAAGGCTGCTCTTCTTCATTAAACACACAACAACAAAGCACAAAACGAAAAAGCCCAAAGGCTATCAATAGCATTCCAACCTCTCTTCATACTTTCTTTAAATCTTACACTAGATCTTTGAAATATCTTTTGAGAAAGTGTTAATTAAGAGAAACAACCCAAACTACTTCATATCATCTTGTAATTTCCAAGTGAGAAACACTTGAGTGAAGTTGAAATCTGAGAGAAAAGATTGTAAGCTTGGTGAAGCTCTAGAATACACAAATTGTAATCAACCTCAGTGAGAGGCTGATCGCTTTTGATACTTAGTGAAATCTCACAAGTGTGTGAGGACTGGACGTAGCCTTCATTGGGTGAACCAGTATAAAGTTGTGTGTGTCATTATCCTCTCTATATCTCTTTATCATTTGGTAATCAACTAAACCTCTAAGCTTTAAATTTACAACCTCTAATATTCATCATCTCGAAGAGGATAGAGCTTTAAAACTAAAAAGAATTTTTAAAACCTCAAATATCTCTATTCAACCCCCCTTCTAGTGATATTCTAGCTACTTCAGTTACAACACAAGCGAGTTCCTCTCTAACTTTTACGTACAACATCATACGTGCAAGTGGTTAGTTGTGAACCTAATGTATATTTCTGTAAATAAATTTTTAGGTGTTTCTTTTTTCACCCCCTCAATGTTTTAAATTATACAAAAATACACATTTTGATTAATTAGTCAATTCGAATGAAATTTAATGAATTTTTAGAAGACATTGGGGTGAAAAAAAAAATACATTTTCTAAACATTTTTGTTATAAAATTTAAAACAAGTGCATGCCCAGTGGCTCAAGTTAAAAATAAGTTCTTAACAACCCATCGCTCATCACTCTCACCAGCTAATACGAGACCACTCTAATCACGGCAAAAATGAGACCTTTTGTAATAGGTTACGTAACATCTAGAGGAAATAAACTTTTAAAGTGAGGCTTAAAACATTTCTTTTAGTGACTTCACCTTAGGTCGGATCTAATCATATTATAACACAGAATCTATGAGTCCCAACAAAGAAAGAAAACCAACACTAAAACACTTTTTTTAGGCTGTACAAAGACTCTTGTAAACAATACACTTGATTAGGATTCAAACTAAGGGTTGCTTCATATATGATTCTTCATTAAACTCACCGTATAAAAAGGTATTGTGAACATTCATTTAGTGAAGTTACCAATACTTGACATCATCAACAATAAGAAATGTTCACTAAGATAATAAGTCTTGTCTTTACAACGATCAATATTTCTATCTAAGATTCTAGGTTGACGGTGCAAACACGAGAAGGGGGGTTGAATTGTGTTTGTACTACTTGAATTCTTTTTCTGTTTTTGATGATTATTTGAAATCTGAAATATAATCAAGTAGAGTTAGCAGTAGATAAAGTAAAATAAACAACACAAGGATTTATCCTGGTTCACCATTAACTAGGCTACATCCTCTCCCTTCAACTTGAAGGATTTTCCACTAATTCAAAACCTTTGAATTACAACAGTACTACTGATCCCCCAAGTCAGTCTTCCCAAACAGTCTAACAATCCTAGACTTTTGAGGAACACAGCACCTTGACTTCTCAAGTCAAGTCTTCTCCTACCAATCTGACAACCCTAGATTGCAGAAGGAATTACAACACCTTGAATCTAATTGTTAAGTCACCTGCTACTTCTTCTGACTCTTCAGATTGTAGACTCTACTTCAACAATATAGATTTAACACAAGGGGAACGAAAACAAGAGTGCTTGCTTCTGGAAAGCTGGTACTCACAAGTAACCTCACTAAAAACTCGAGTGTTTGCATCTGGAAGTTTATGACTCTTTTACTGATTTTCGATGCTAAGTCTTCTACCTTGAGCCTCCTTTTATAGATGAAAACTAGGGTTTCTTCCATGATCAAACTCGAGTTGTATCTGTCCAGATTCTCTTGCAAAAATAACTTGGCCAATCGGGTTTCACTTAAATAAAAATCGTATCTTTTTAGCTTCAGATTGCATTTGAAAATTCTGTTGACCAATCTTGTTTCTTTTAATTTCAAACCATATCTTTTAAGCTTCTGATTGCATTCGAATTTCTTCAAGTCTTCAGTAATTTTTGAATCAAATCCCCTTAATACTTTGATCAAATTTCTATCAAAATTTAATCAAGTCTTCTTCGAATTTTAATCAAGTTATCACTGATTTTTACCATTATTAAAATCTGGACAGTATGATCTTCTAATCTCGACCACATCTGGACCATATAATCTAATCTGCCCCAATTCTATGATCCTCTGATCTCGGCCAACACTGGACCACATGATCTGATCTTCTGATCTCAGCCAACACTAGGCCATATGATCTGATCTTCTGATCTCGGCCAATACTGGGCCATGATATTTAAATCTGGACCATTGATCTAAACATTTCCCCCCTGATCTAGACCAAGTCTGGATTGAGTCTGGATTGAATCTGAATTAAATCTAGACTTATGATATTTTAATCTGAACCATTGATCTTTTAATTTGGACATTTATCTTCTGATCTGGATCAAGTCTGGACTAAATCTAGACAATCATTTCTTCTGATATGGACTGAGTTTTATGCTCTGGACCATGCTATCTTCTGGTCTGGACCAAGTTTGGATTAATTCTGGACCAAGTCTGACTTATGATTCCTTCTGGTCTGGACCAAGTCTCCCTCTAACAAGCTTCCTTCTGGTCTGGACTAGGTCTCCTTCTGGACTCAGCTTCCTTCTGATCTGGACCAGGAAACATATCCTCTGATGATGTTATTTGACCTTTGTTGACCTCTGATATCCTCTGGTGTCCTCTTGATGCATCCTCTAGTACCCTCTAGATGCATTCTCTGGCTGAACCTTCTTGTGACATTTCTATCTTCCGGTTGCTTCCTCTGGATGTATCTTCTGGTGGTGTCATCCTCTGATTTTGCACAGCTTTTGGTTTGTTCTTCTAAGTCAAAATACTATTTATATAAAATACTTTTGTTAACATCAAAATTCTAAGTATAGAATCAACTTGGTTCCAACAATCTCCCCCTTTTTGATGATGACAAAACCTTGTATTTTTGGATAACTATTTTTCTTTCTTTTGACTTTGACTCCCCCTTGGACTATGCTTTATTTTGACCTTTTCTCCCCCTAGTCTAATGCCCCAGATTCTCTAACAAATACATCTTCTCCCCATTTGTCATCAGACAAAAAGGATTGAAGGAAGAAAGGAGACCTTCTGACTTTTTTTTTCTTCATCTTCTGACCTTTTTTTTCATCTTCTAGCCTTTTTTTTATAGAGTACAAAAAAAACAAATAACAGACAATAAAAGAAAAAAAATTTAAAAACTACTCCTCTAAAAAGACTACTTGATCTAGTCAGATATCGAGATTATGTTGAGATGCTTCTTGATGAACTCAAATCGATCTCCAGGCAATGGTTTGGTGAAGATATCAGCCAATTGATCATCTGTGTCTACAAACTAGATGTTAAGTGTTCCTTTTTGAACATAATCTCTGATGAAGTGGTGTTTGATTTCTATGTGCTTGGCTCTAGAATGAAGGATATGGTTTTTGGTTAGGTTGATGGCTGAAGTATTGTCATAGTATAAAGGGATGTTGGTTTCAAAGATGTTGTAGTCTTCCAACTGATGTTTCATCCAGATTAACTGTGAACTGCATCCTGCTGCTGATATGTATTCAGCTTCTGTTGTTGACATGACAAAGATGCTTTGTCTCTTGCTTGACCAAGAAATCAGATTATCACCTAGAAACGTACAGTTGCCACTTGTGTTTTTTCTCTCTAATTTCACTCCACCATAATCAGAATCACATTATCCACTCAGTTTGTATGTGGGAGTTTTCTTGTAGAGCATGGTAATATGTGTGATTCCTTTAAAGTATCCAAGGATTCTTTTGACAGCAGTTAAGTGGGATTCCCTAGGGTCAGCTTGAAAATGAGCACAAACACAAACACTAAACAAAATGTCAGGTCTAGAAGCAGTTAGGTAAAGAAGGGATCCAATCATACCTTTGTATGTTTTCTGGTCTACCTTTTGGCCGAATTCATCTTTTTCAAGTGAGTAGGTGGGGCGCATAGGGGTCGCCATAGGCTTAAAATCACTCATCTTGAACTTTTTGAGAAGTTCTTTAGTGTACTTAGATTGGTGAATGAGTATACCTGTTTTGCCTTGCTGAATCTGAATTCCTAGGAAGAACTGAAGTTCTCCCATCATGCTCATCTGAAACTCTTGTTGCATCAAATCAGAAAACTATTCGCAGAGAGTGCCATTAGTGGATCCAAAGATAATATCATCAACATAAACTTGAATGATCAAAATATCATCTTTAATGGATTTTCTAGACAAAGTGTTATCTATTTGGCCTCTATCAAAATTATTTTTAAATAAGAAGTTGCTAAGTCTGTCATACCATGCCCTAGGTGCTTGTTTTAAACCATATAAAGATTTTAAAAGTTTAAAAACATGGTTTGGAAAATCATAATTTTCAAAACCTGGGGGCTGTTTGACATAGACTTCCTCACTTATATAACCATTTAAGAAAGCACTTTTGACATCCATTTGATACAAAGTAATATCATGATTTGCAGCAAAAGAGAGTAGGATACGAATTGCTTCTAACCTGGCCACTGGAGCAAAAGTCTAATTGTAATCAATGTCTTCTTGCTGACTGTATCCTTGTCCCACAAGCCTAGCTTTATTCCTAACTAATTCACTCTTTTCATTGAGTTTGTTCCTGAACACCCATTTGGTTCCAATAATATTTTTGTGTGGTCTGGACACCAGATCCCAAACATCATTCCTTTATCTCTCCTTGCATTGGTAGACTCCATCTATATCCTTCAGATTTGTCGTATTCTTGCTTGTAGCTTCTGCTTTTTCAAGTTCTTTTCCCTGCATCAGCTTCTGGTTCTGGTAGATCTGTATCAGCTTCTGATTCTGGTAAATTAGCATCAGCTTCTGGTTCTAGTAAACCTGCATCAGTTTCCTCTGGTTCTGGTAAACCAGCTTTAGCTTCATCTTGCTTTGACTTTTCATGTCAAGCTATTTGTCATATAACATAATACAAATCAAATAATTTAAAAATGAAATCAATACAGCCAAACCATTAAATCTGCTTCTGGTGGTTTCTGCTGTTTGTGGAACCTCTGGAATGTTGTTTCTGCTGAAGTGTTCACATCACGTGGATCACTTGGTTCCTCTGATAGTTTGAAAACCTGCAGAATACTTATCTAGCTTTGATTTTTAAGATCAACTTCTTGTTATCACAGTAAACAACAATAGTATTTACAGAATTTTGTTCTTTGGTACCCAAAACTGGTTGGGTCTAGGTTTGTTAGACTTAACAGGTCTCTTGTCTTTCCCAGATTTCATCATAGGACAAGACAATTTAGAATGACCCTTTTTAGCACAAATAATACACAGAACATTTGAATAAGCAGATTTAATTTCAGCAACAGATTCAGTAAAACTTATTCCTCTCTTACCATTGTTACTGATTCCATAAATCATGGAAGCAGACTTACTTCTTTCCATACCATTTGCAATAAAGTTTTGAAAAGCTTGTTCATGCATATCAGATTCACAAACAGTATTGGAAGTATAGCAAATATTACTTTTGAGAGTTAGATTTTCAGAATTGAGTCTGGCAACTTCAGTTTTAAAATTAGTGTTTTCAGTTACAAGCTCAGCATTCTGATTCTTTAAAATTTGTACTTATTTGGTTAGAATTTTCTTTTCTTCCCTAAGAGTTTTCAGTTTTAAAGACATCTTGTTGTTGGCATTTAGAAAGTCTTTAAGAGCAGTAATTAATTAAGATCTAGTAAGATTCGAGAATACCTCTTGGTTTTCATCTTCTGAATCAGTTCCAGAGTCTGTACTGGATCCATAACTTGAGTTGGTATGTGCCATCAGAGCCAATACTGCTTCCTCTGATGTGCTTCCAGACTTGCCAGAATGAATGATTTTTCCATTCTTCTTACCTTCTGCTTTTCTTCCAAAGCTAGTAGTACCTTTATGGAGTCCAAGGGAAAACTTGATGTGAGCCATCATAGCTGTTTCTGCCTCTTCATCATCAGATGATTCTTCTTCTGAATCAGATGCATCACATGCTGCCATCAGAATCTTCTTCTTGAATCTGGAACCTTTCTTGTGATGTTTTCCTTTCTCCATGTTTGGACATTCTAACTTGATATGTCCAGGTTCATTGCATCCATAACAAATGATGCTTTTCTTGTCATCTTCTTCTTTTCCTCTGTTGGAGTATTTTCTATTTTTCTTGGGAGCTTTCTTTTTCTGTTTTGCCACATCTTTGCAATCTGCTTGGTTATGTAAGCAAGATCATCATCTTCACAATCACTATCCTCTGATTCTGATACAAACCTTTGCAGCTTTCTTCTGTTTTGACTTAAAGGCTAAAGTATTCTTCTTCTTTGGTTCATCTGCATTCAGCTCTATTTCATGAGACCTAAGGGAGCTGATCAGATCTTCAAGCCTCAAGGTATTCAGATCTCTAGCTTCCTGTACTGCAGTAACCTTTGGTCTCCATTTGGCTGGTAAGCTTCTGAGGATCTTCTTTACATGATCTGCAGTGGTGTAGCTTTTCTTTAAAAAATTTCAACTTGATACCAGAGTCTGGAATCTGCAGAACATTGCTTCAATGTCTTCATCCTCTTCCATCTTGAACATCTCATACTGTTTGACTAGTATGTTTGCCTTTGCTTCTTGAACCTGTTGACTTCCTTCATAGGTCAGAACCAAACTGTCATAGATGCTTTTTGTTGTTTCCTTGTTGGTGCATCTATCAAATTCTTTAAATGTGATAGCATTGATCATGATGGTTCTGGACTTGTGATGCAGCTTGTATAACTTCTTCTGGTTGGGATTCATATCTCCTACATCCAGTTCTTGAACAGTTTCATCTCCTGGTGTAGTGGGTGCAATATAGCTTTTGACTACCAAGGTCCATAGATCAGGATCTTGGGAGATGAAGAAGCTTCTCATTTTGTCCTTCCAGTATTCAAAGTGATCTCCATCAAACAGTGGTGGCCTGTTGATGTTGCCTCCAAATTCTTCTTTGGATTCTGACATCTTGAACCCCCTTGGACCTTTCCTCAAACACTGTTAAGTGCTCAGCCTTGAGACCGAGCTCTGATGCCAATTGAAGGTGCAGACACGAGAATGGGGGTTGAATTGTGTTTGTACTACCTGAAATCTTTTTCTGTATTTGATGATTATTTGAAATCTGAAATATAATCAAGTAGAGTTAGCAACGGATAAAGTAAAATAAACAACACAAGGATTTATCCTGGTTCACCATTAACTAGGCTACATTCAGTCCCTTCAACTTGAAGGATTTTTCCACTAATTCAAAACCTTTGAATTAAATAGTACTACTGACCCTCCAAGTCAGTCTTCCCAAATAGTCTAACAATCCTAGACTTTTGAGGAACACAGCACCTTGACTTCTCAAGTCAAGTCTTCTCCTACCAATCTAACAACCCCAGATTGCAGAAGAAATTACAACACCTTGAATCTAATTGCTAAGTCACCTGATACTTCTTCTGACTCTTCAGATTGTAGACTCTACTTCAACAATATAGATTTAACACAAGGGGAACGAAAACAAGAGTGCTTGCTTCTGAAAGCTGATACTCACAATTAACCTCACTGAAAACTCGAGTCTTTGCCTCTGGAAGTTTATGACTCTTTTACTGATTTTCAATGCTAAGTCTTCTGCCTTGAGCCTCCTTTCATTGATGAAAATTAGGGTTTCTTCCATTATCAAATTCGAGCTGTATCTGTCCTGATTCTCTTGCAAAAATAACTTGGCCAATCGGGTTTCACTTAAATAAAAATCGTATCTTTTTAGCTTCATATTTCATTTGAAAATTCTGTTGACCAATCTTGTTTCTTTTAATTTCAAACCATATCTTTTAAGCTTCAGATTGCATTCGAATTTCTTCAAGTCTTCAGTAATTTTTGAATCAAATCCCCTTAATACTTTGATCAAATTTCTATCAAAATTTAATCAAGTCTTCTTCAAATTTTAATCAAGTTATCACTGATTTTTACCATGATTAAAATCTGGACCGTATGATCTTCTGATCTCGGCCAACACTAGACCACATGATCTGATCTTCTGATCTCGGCCAACACTGGGCCATATGATCTGATCTTCTGATCTTGGCCAACACTGGGCCATGATACTTAAATCTGGACCATTGATCTGAGCATTTTCCCTCTGATCTGGACCAAGTCTGGACTGAGTTTGGATTGAATCTGAATTAAATCTGGACTTATGATATTTTAATCTGGACCATTGATCTTTTAATCTAGATCAAGTCTGGATTAAATCTGGACAATCATTTCTTCCGATCTGGACTGAGTTTTATGCTCTGGACCATGTTATCTTCTGGTCTGGATCAAGTCTGGATTAAGTCTGGACTGAATCTTATAATCACTACCAAGCTATCTTCTGGTCAGGATTATGTTTGGACCAAGTCTGACTTATGATTTCTTCTGGTCTGGACCAAGTCTCCCTCTGACAAGCTTCCTTCTGGTCTGGACCAGGTCTCCTTCTGGACTCTACTTCCTTCTGATCTGGACCAGGAAAGATATCCTCTGATGATGTTATTTGACCTTTGTTGACATCCTCTGATATCCTCTAGTGTCCTCTGGATGCATCCTCTGGTACCCACTGGATGCATTCTCTGTCTGATCCTTTTCGTGACATTTCTATCTTCTGGTTGCTTCCTCTGGATGTATCTTCTAGTGGTGTCATCCTCTGATTTTGCACAGCTTCTGATTTGTTCTTCTAAGTCAAAATACTATTTATAGAAAATACTTTTGTTAACATCAAAATTCTAAGTATAGAACCGACTTGGTTCCAACAAGTAATATATTTAATCTAATCCACTCATTTGCATTTAATAGTCTATGCAATCATTTTCAAATATATCAATTTCAACAACTTCAACAAAGATTTGAGGTTTTGTTCCTGCAGAAATAACTGTCATATTTTAAATGTTTTTCTCACCAATTTCATAACAAAATTGTCTTTAAAGAAAACGGATGTATGTGAAACACATGTTCTAAAAGAAAAATATTCATCAACAACCGATTTAAGCCATTAAAAAAATGATTTTATTTATTTATTAAAAACTCTAAAATTTGTTGTGCTGATTGACTCTGACAAAAAATAAATATTCACAATTCAGTTTAGATTAATTTTTATAGTCTGAAATTTGGTTTCAATTGCTTTGCCAAAACAAATTTCATTCAATTTGATTAAGTGCCGTTTGAATTAAATTATTTCATTAAATTTTTATTGACACATAATTACATATTTATGTAATATCAAATAATATTACGAACTTTTTCTATAAAAATAACATTAAAAACTAAATAATATCAATGTATATAATGTGTAATATACTAAATATTAACAGTATGAAAACAAAATACAAACAAATACTAAATTAATATTTTGTTATAGGACACATAATAAATTAATGTAAAATCTAGTCCGCCAATTTTTGCTTAATATGGAAATTTAATTCCTTAATTTTTAAATCCAAGAATATAGTCACTGATTTTAAAATATTTGAAATTTTTTTCCACCATTGAATTTTCAACATTTTTTAATTGATGTGTCGAGTTAAATAATGAACTAGAAAATTTTAAGGTAATGTGACAACACATATGTGGATTAAATTTTTTAAATTTCGGATTGTAATTTTATTTGAATTAGTTTTGACGTGAACTATTTTAGCTTTTGAAATTTTAGAGTCAGTTTATCTTATAAAAATATTTTTTTTTTTATTTTTTAAAATTTATATTAATTTTCTTTCCTAACATAAAAATAAAAGGAAATAAGAAATTTTTGAAGTGAAGTATTTTCATAAACAATGAAAATATTCAAAAAAATTATTTTTATTATTCAAATAAATGCTCCAATATTATACTAGCTAGCATTTTGTGTTATGATCCACAGAGTCTCACATCTTATTAGTAAGTTTTTGTTTTTAAATATTAATTAGCAAGTTAAAAGGATCATGTAGTTTTTTTAAAAAAAATATTTTCACATGGTAAACAATTTCTTGTTGTCATTATTTATATAGTTATTATCTTTATTTTTATAATTTTTTTATTGATTTTGTAACAAAATTTTTATTTTTATTGTTTTTATAAAGACAATGATGCATTTTATAAATACACATATTTTTTCTATCATTATTTTTTTTTAAATTTTCTCTTATACTTAACTACTATACAATCAACTTTTTTTTTTCTCTTCATTTGACTTTATTTTCTTTCCTTTATTTTATTCTTCATCAACCAAATAAAGTGTAAAGATAGTAGTTATTCCAATTTAATTTTCTCAAAAATTTAAAATTCAAAATGAGTTTTCAGTCATTTTTTTAACCTCAAATGTGCTTTAAAAAGAGAGAAGTAAAAAAAAATGATGTTTTTTTATAAGAACAAAATGTTTTTTTGTATAAAAGAAAAAATAATATGAGAATAATGTGGTTTAGTTATGCATACTCTTTAGCACTATAGTGTCGCTTAAGCCGTATAGAGACTCATGTAAATATTAGTCTATATAAGTAATATTTATTCTAATTCACTCATTTGTGTAATACCTCAAGTTTTATAATAAATATTATTTTATGTGTTTGACTAATGTTAAATGTGTACTTAATTATATTTAACTATTTTTAAATATATCTTATTTCAATTATTTATTTTATAAATAATTATTTTGAGATATTTGTAATATTGATATTGATTTCCTTTATTTTTATATATTTTTTATGTCATGGTGATTTTATGCATATTTATTGTGATTTAGTAATTAATATAAATTGTTGATGTTATATTTATTTATTTTATCGTTTTGACTATTCTAGACAGATAGTAATATTTTTGTGTGGTTATTTTATAAAATAGTATAGTGATAATTGTAGTTATTATTTTGAATATGAGAGTCTTAGTTATTAATGTATTTTAAAAGATTAATTATTTTATCTACTTTATTTTATAAAATATTAGATTCGAAATATTAGTAATATTTTAGTAATAGAATTGTATAAAAAAAAGTATTAAAGAAAGGAGTAAAAAGTGTTTTATGGGTTAAGTCCATATGCACTAATAATAATAATAATAATAAATAAATAAATAAATAAATAAAAGAGAAAAGGAAAGAACGATAGTCCGCCTCCATTCCTTTTTCTTCTTCATCTTCTCTCTTCAACCATGACCATTATAGCAGGTGTCATACAAAACGAAGACCACACTTGTGATCGTTTTGATCTCCTCTTTCATTTCCATCTTGAATCGCAAATTGAAACCCCCTATTCCTCTTTGTCAAAAATCACACCTCTGCCTTTTGACAAAATTCCGGCCACCACGACTATCACCAACAAAAACCGATACCATATTTGGACTCCATGAAACACCATCTTCCATTATCTATGCTTGGAATCACCAACCTTTATACTTCAAAAAATGGGTTTTCACCCTTGTCGCGGCTGTGTTGTTGAGTTCCGGTCAACACGTTCATCGTCCTAAAAAACTGATAGCATTTTTTGATTCCTCTTGTCGAAACCTTCAAGGAGCATTACTCATTTGCGTGTTCCGATAAAGTTGACGTTGGACCCTGTCGGCGCTCCAGCACGTCGGTGAGATCTTTTGAATATGTTTATTAACCTAATATTTTTATCAATTACGTAACGCTGATTTTTATGCCTCGCGTAAATTATTAGTAATGTTTCATTGACTCTGCAAATTTGTTGATGCTTTTGGACTTGTTTGTTGCGCGTTGTCAACATCTCATGGTTGCTGAAAATCATTTTGGTCCTTTTATCTTATGAAAGCGTCAAATTGAGGTATGAAGTGACAGTGAGTTCAAATTCATGAGTGTAAATTAAGTGAAATGAACGGGAAAACCGTATTTTCCCATAATTCATTCGAGACTCGCTACGTACGGCTGAAGCCTTATGAGTAACAATTAACTAATGAGAAAACATGAATTTGGTGAGGTTAAAATACGAGTTAGAAACTTTTATAGGGTATTGTTCGACTATCACGTACATGTGTCTCGGGTTGAGATGAGGGGATCTATGAGGACATGGTCAATTTGAATTGTACGTCCACTCACGTGGTAGCATAGTATCAAGCCTCCTAACCAAGTACTTCAAAGTTAGAACTGTACCAAAGAAAAAGGAGGAGTCTAGAGTATAAAAGCATGCATAACATTACTTAATTTGTGTGTTGACTTACTTAACGTTGTAGATTGTATCAATGTTTTACCTTGATTATTATTGTTAATTGTAATTTGATATGATACGGTGTTTAATTAATCTTTTATGTGTTCTTCTAAATAATTTTATACTATTACATGTTTTCTAAGTTCACCCCTCATTGCTTGTGTTTGGCGCTTGCGAGAGCGCAATTATTTAAAGTTATCAGTTGCTGATCCATGCTCTGATAGGTGATACTGGGTAGGAGTAATTTGTTGTGTTTTGTTGAGTTATGAACTAGTTTTTGTTTTGAAAACTCTATTGATCAATTGTGTTATATTCGACCTTTTAATCGAAGATAAAAATTAATTGTGTCTAAGTTTTGAACATGTTTTTATGTCAGAAATATTTGTTTGATAAACCTCAGCTATATTCGATATTAAAGGATTTTTGATTAAGAGTATTTATGCAAATGTCTTGTGTAAGTGTGAATGTGACATCTTGAGCCTTATATTATAAAAGGAATTTTCTTTTACTCTATTTTGGGACCGCTGCGAATCTCGTTCAAAACTAGTGTATTTTACTTTTTATTTCAATTTGGGTTTAGAGTGTCACAATTTGCATGTATTAGTCTTTTTGTTTGGAGGAAACATTTCCACATTCTAAGTGCCATCTTGATATAAATAAATTCATGGCAATTCTATAGGTTGCTAAAATATATTTTAGTCCTCACTATTACCTTTCATATATTATTAATTAATTATTATTACTCAATAAGGCTCGACTGTACGTAGTAAGTCTCAGATGAATATCTGGGAATTTCAGTATTCTTGTTCATCTCATGTTATGTTACACTCATAAAATCGAACCTCATCTCACCTCTTACCTTGCTTGAAGATTTTTCCCAATAAAGTCAATCTACTTATCTAATGTGTCGCGCCTTCCCAACCACTGTCTCTAATACAAATAAATTACAAATTACAAAAATAAAACAACACAACAACCAAATACAAATTAATTACTTGGTACAATAGGTAAATAAATTGTTTACTATTTGCGACACTATATATATATATATTTAATACTACGTATACTTATGGTTATCTCAATGTAAACAATATCCTTTTTAAAAAATCAGAATTATGTATTGCTACAATAGTGTAACAATACGTATTTAAAATCAAATAACAAAACTATTAGACGTACAATAAAATTAGACTCTTTATTATTAACATATAAATTGTAAATTGTAGCGTATGTAATTATACTAACCTAAAATAAAAATTAAAACAAAATCACATAGCATATATAAAATGAATTTGACAGTATTTATTTAAATTGATACGTATCGTAAACCACTTTTAAGTATAGCTAAAAAAATTGATTTTTTTTTTTAGATCTTGATTAATTTTTGAATATATGTCTAGTAATATAATTCAATCATATTTACAAGTCTACTATTACTAAAAATTGAAATAAAAGAATATATGTCATGTACTCATATAATTCGATCAAGTAACTATAACTACACATATACTGCATAACATTAATATACTTCGATCAACAGCCCCATATTGATATAATGATGGAATTAGGAAAAATATATCAAATTGATGGAATTACGAACATATGCCCTCTTCTTTTTATTTAGACCAACGTGCATCAAATTAATAGAATTAAGAAAAGTGTACCTAGTCTTTGAAATCAATATATGGTTTTGGTATTAAGAGACATGGCTGGAACAAGGCAGCAACCAGCAACCGATCGTATTTTTTTTTGTTCTTTCTGAGATGTGCAGCACGGCAATTTTCTTTTGGAACGGGAGGCACAGGCTAGCGCAACAACAATATATTAACCTATACTCTATTACTTATATATATATATATATTTTGGTAGTAATCTGTTTGTTATCAGGCCTTATTCTAAAACACGGGCTTGTCCATTTAGCCACACTCCATTCCTATTATTATTATTATTAACTCACTCTTTTAGCGCTAAAGTTAATATATATATATATATATTAAAATAAATTGAATATTATTAATATTAATAATTTAAATAAATCACTAATTCCTATTATTATTATTATTAACTCACTCTTTTAGCGCTAAAGTTAATATATATATATATATATTAAAATAAATTAAATATTATTAATATTAATAATTTAAATAAATCACTAAGGCAAACACAAAGGAAATTATTTCACATGTCAAATACACATATAATAATAGTTGTGCATTATTTTATAATTAAAATATAATAATAAGAAATTGGGGTGTTACATTTGAGATTTGATCCTATATACAATTAGGCATGTGGCATAGTCATTAGATTTAATTAAATTTTTTTATCTTTAAATCCAATGAGTCTGCATTAGTATACTTCACTTGTTATCGAGGATTCAAACAAGTGAATCTGTATCTATTATAGTTGTAATTTACTAAATTTTTTAAATATGGAATTACATTACTAATTAATGGTTAAAATATTTTTAGGGTGATAATTTCAAAATTATATTTGTTAAATCTTTTGTTAGGAACAAAGATTTTAAAAAAGAAGAAACAGTATGACGCTGAAAATCCATCAAATGACAAGAGAAATATTTTCCACCAAATTATGAAACCTTTCAACAATTTGTTAAGTCTACTTATAATCTTGGCCTTTCAGTGGTAGGTATGTACATATATGTTTTCTATATGGTGATTACTTTTGTATAATTGTTATTTCTATCACATTATTTTTTATTTGCATTATAATTTTGTTATCACATGCATCAAGTCAAATCATATTATGATGTCACTTTTGTGAAATTAATTTATATAAATATCTACAAGGGTTTAATTTAATGAGTTAAAAACACACTACTTGTGATAGTGAGTCATTAAATTGGATAATAATTTAACAAGATTATTAAATAATTATTAATTGGTCCTGATTCAATTAATGTTCCTTTTTTAAGGGTTAAAGGATGTGAAGATTGCAAAGAAGAAGCATGAATGGAGTAGTCAATTATTGAAGGCATTAATGGAAAGACCTTATGCAGCATTCACAGGAAGTGGTGGTAGACCAATTGACAGAGAAATTGATCCTCACATTTACAATATGTTTTCTCAATGGAAACAAGCAACAAAATCTAAAACTGAAATTGATAAAAAAAACAAGCAACAAAATCTGAAGTTGAAATTGATAAAAAACTAGCAACAAAATCTGAAACTGAAATTGATAAAAAAAACAAGCAACAAAATCTGAAACTGAAATTGATAAAAAACAAGCAACAAAATCTGAAACTGAAATTGATAAAAAAAAAAACAAGCAACAAAATCTGAAATTGAAATTGATAAAAAAGATACACCGTTGTTGTGAGCAGCTAGAAATGGAATAGTTGAAATGGGGAATGAAATTTTAAATAAAATACCAAGTGCTATACCTAACACAAACTCAAAGAAAGAAAATGTGTTGCATGTTGCAGTGAAGTATAGGCAATCAGTTGTTGTTGATACTTTGAAAAAGCTTTCAGACCCAACAGTTTGGAATAATTTGGTACTTGCACTTGATGAAAATGAGAATACTATATTGCATTTGGCTGCTGATGTATAAGGTTTATTTAAGTACCCACAAAATGAGACACTAGTATGATGTTTATTTAAGTACCCACAAGATTTTCACTTTTGAGAGTCAATTTTAATTAAAAAAAATTGAAATGAATACTATTGTTTTTTTACGTATAATTGTTTATAGCATTTCATTTTAATAATAATGTATTGAATATAAGGATAAATTTCAATAAAGATTTAAGACAAAATCTCAAATTGAAATGAATACTTTTGAGCACGAAGACCTTTAACCAGCTCCGGGTTAGGGCATTGAGGGTAGTTGGCTACCTTGGTGCCAAAAGTTGGTCCTCTTGATCCATAGAAGGCCTTTTTGAGGTACCCTTTCTCTAGTCCAAGATTCTCACATAACAAGTCCAAAAGCTCTTCCGCTAGTTTCTCTAGCTTCAAAGAAAATTCTTTCATCACCTTCCTGCTTAATATATGCCGCTGCAGTTTTTACTAAGAAATGAAAAAATCCATCTTTTATATATATATATATATATACACATGTCATCGTTTAATGATGTGTAGATAATCTAAAGAAACAAATATCATATTTGGAGCAATATGCTCAAACTTAAAGGAATTTACTTTATTCACCTCATATTTCTAAAATAACTACACATGATTTTGAAGTCCACAATCAAATGGAAAAAAAAATTGTGTTTTTGTTTTGAAGTACACATCCAGAAGACATAAAAACTATATTTTTCTGTGTACATCGGAAGTGACTAAGGGAATAAGGTGTGAGAAAAGTTACTCTCAACTTAAATTTTACTAGTATATAAAATCTCTTTTTATATTCATTAATGCAACTGAAAATCTTGGGGTAAATTTGGTGTCAATTATTAGTAATTTTGTGCTAAGTAGTATCTATGTAAAATATTACTATATGTCTTGCAATGTGTGTTACCATAATGTTTGTTTTGTTTAACCTGTATCCATCATTGAGACCAGGGATCTCTAAAATGTTTGATTCAAGGAGGTGGTGAACATGGAAGGTGGTTTCCCAATTCATGTCTTTGAACTCAGTTTGTACAGCCTCTAGGCCTTTGCTTGATACCAATTCCTTGAATCTCTATTCCATGTATTTTCTGTAGTGCTCTTTGGTTAACCTCTCCAATGTATCCATAAAGTCATGGGGTATGCAATGATTAACAAGCTGGAGTTTTGAAATAAAACAATAAGAACAATTATATAACATGAATAACATGAACAAATATTTGGAGGGGAATGTATTGTATAAATTAAAGTTGTAGTAAAAAGTTTTTTCTCCTGTTCTTGAAAGTACCTCAAAGAATCCCCAATTCTCACAAGCATCTTTTATTTTTTCCATGGTATCTTTTTTCTTGTCACCATTGAGTCTCTCCAAGCTGATAACTGGAAAGTTCTTCATCTCTTAAACTTAAAAGTAACTACATCTCTTTCACTCTTGCTATTGCTCTTGCTCTTTTGCTTTGTGCATGTTTGAGTTTGGTAGTGTGGTATTTATAGACCAAGATATGAGGACCAAACACTAAAAATAGACAAAATAAAAAACTTATTTAAAATTTGCATAAATATATTTGAAGAGTTTTATTTTGATCCATTCATGGTGTAAAATTTGTGCTATAACCAATTAACGGTACAACATACCTAGAATTTGAAGTACTTTGTTGTGGGTGAGGATTGAACCCGCGACCTCCTTATCACTCAACTTCTTAATTCCCCCACTCTAGTCACTTAGAGTCGTTTGATTAAGAGAGATGAAAGTTATCTCTCTTAGTCAAACGACTCTATAACCCGATGCAACAAAAATAATCTAAATACGTAAAATTTGTATACAGATCATCTATAACCGTTGTACGGTGCAAGAGTCATTTGATCTTAATCAAACGGCTCTATAGCCTTCTGCAAAGGAATTAGGCCAAATTCATACATTTTTATACTGTTGATATTTCACAAACCTTCGTATTGTGACCTTTAAAGTAGTTACACTTAAAGTGATAGATCCTCTAAGCCGTTATATTAAGAGAGATAAAATTTGTATCTCTTAATCTAACTATCAACAATTGGTTGAACCGCAAAGCCGACTATAGAGATCAAATGATTCATATCCATGATTTTAATCTAATTTTTTAATATTTTAATTGGATGCTTTATACACTCTTTTTTAAATTACTTTTAATACAAATCACAACCATAATTTCTTTTAATTTCATAGTTAAATTGTCTATTCACTTGTGTAAGTTTGGACCTATTTGGTGGTTGATTTCTCCTCTTCAAAATTTGACCAGAACAACATTAGTTGCCGCTTTATAAATTCTATCAATTCTCAAATTTACTTTTCTCTTGTGACATATATTTTTGGGTCATATATGATATGAATGTAATTTCTAGGAAGGAGCTTAGCAACTGCATGCACTTTCCAAATAAAAGCATCCATGCATTAGAGAAAATTTGGGACATGTGTATTTGTATTTTGTCTGGTCTTAATTATTCACAGTCACATGCTTCCTTGTACGGAATGGCTTGAGCTTCTAGAGAATAGGTTAGAAATGGAAGGCTTCATTAATAGTACCTTGATATATAGGATATGCATATTCTCTTTGATTAATATTTTAGGTAGATTTGGAAATACTAAATTGGTGTGAACTTACCAAAGTATTGTGGATGTTTATTTTAGATTGCCAAGGAAATTGATTCTTTGTTGTTCAAAAAAGGAAGGAAATGGAATTTTTATGGTGCATATAGGACAAAGTTAATGTGTTTGTTTTAAAGGGATTGTTTTTTTTATTAGAGTTGGACATGTGAAGTGTTTGTTTACTCCATTAAAAAACAAAACACGAAATCAAACTCTCTCTTCACATATCCTATTTTGACAAGAGAACAAGATTAACACCAATAGAACAACAACACTTAAATTTTTTCACGTACTTATGTTTTTTGCTTCCTAAAAAATTAGTCACTTACATTTTTTATTTGTGTGATTCTTTTTCTTTTCATTTCACCCATATGATGTGTTTAATATTTCTTTAGTATAAGCAAAAACCCTAAGATATTCTTTATCTTAGTTAATTTATTGTTAACAGTTCAATTATTATTTATTTTTTTTCGTTTAAATTCTTTATCTTTTAAAATTCATTCAAGCACTGACAAAGTTTAGTAGGGACATAAGATGACCATAACCACTCCGATGTTCTTATCATTTTTTGTTAAAGAAAAATAACCTATAAAAATTACAAAATATATTAATTAAAAAAATACACTATATATTTTAATTTTAATTTCAATTATATGTGTTTTGAGTTTCGTTTAGAGATATAAAATCAAACCAATGATATGATAAATTCAAAAAAAAAAATTCAATCTCTGGTCATTTGAGTGTATAATTTTAATTCATCACTGATATCTGAATAAAATCATTAGACTATATCAATAATGTTTTCTTAAATATGTGTTGTATTTAAGGATTTTTTAATCATTTACATATTATTTTTCTCATTGTAGTTTAAAAAGAAAATTTTATATTTTTCAAATAAGTATGTTAACTTTTATTAATGTTAACCTGATTGAACTGAAACAAATCAACATGTTATTCATTAGTTTGAGTTTAATTTTATTTGAAAAACTGTAAAGACTCAATCAAATTAACTATCTTATATTATACCAATAACTTCGTCTCTCTTAAATATGTGCAACTTCTCAGTCCAATTTGTTCCCTTTTTGCAGTTGTATTTGTAAAATTTTATGAGTGTTTACATTGGAAATTTACAACATAACGTTCTAATATATAATAAAATACATTTAATTTAGCAATTAAAATTTTAAAAATTCGACACTCCAAAGTATTTATTCAAGCTTCGCCACTGCATTCACGGTTACTTTTTTTTTCTTCAGTATTTTGTTTAAAAATTAATTACTTTAACAATATTCATCTTTTTTCCTTTTACATTTAGTAGTTAATAAAATATTCGATGTGATTAATACGATATCATACTATTTCGCTCAATTTATAACAAGTTAAATAAATAATTAATAACTTTTATTTTAATTATTAGTAAAATAATTTAAGTGTTTAATGAGTTACATCTGCATAAAACTATCCCTCCAAAATTATCATAATTTTATTCTGTACATGCGATATTCCGTATTTGTATCAATATCGCGTGTTTACAATCGGACTCCATGAAAATTGATCACTATATTTATTTTATTAACAATTTTATTTGCAAATAAAATCGTTGGTATAATTTATTGTACAACAATTCTTAGATCAATTTACCCATGTATCACCTGGTTACAACACAGGCGTGTTCCTCTCTAACTTTTATGTACAATATCATACGTGCAAGTGGTTAGTTGTGAACCTAATGTATATTTCTATAAATAATTTTTTGGGTGTTTCTTTTTTCACCCCCTCAATGTTTTAAATTATACATAAATACACATTTTGATTAATTAGTCAATTCGAATGAAATTTAATGAATTTTTAGAAGACTTTGGGGTGAAAAAAAATACATTTTCTAAACTTTTTTGTTATAAAAAGTATTGTGAACATTCATTTAGTGAAGTTACCAATACTTGACATCATCAACAATAAGAAATGTTCACTAAGATGACAAGTCTTGTCTTTAAAACAATCAATATTTCTATCTAAGATTCTAGGTAATATATTTAATCTAATCCACTCATTTGCATTTAATAGTCTATATTTGGAGGAAGCGTTTCCACATTCTAAGTGCAATCATTTTCAAATATATCAATTTCAACAACTTCAACAAAGATTTGAGGTTTTGTTCCTGTAGAAATAGCTGTCATATTTTAAATGTTTTTCTCACCAATTTCATAACAAAATCGCCTTTAAAGAAAACGGGTGTATGTGAAACACATGTACTAAAAGAAAAATATTCATCAACAACCGCTTTAAGCTATTAAAAAAATGATTTTTTTTATTTATTAAAAACTCTAAAATTTGTTTTTACTTAATAAAAAGGCATCATTTTAATATTTTTAGAACTAAAACTAATAAAATCTTTTTTGAAAATAATTTTATATTCTAAAGTGTAAACAATTAATAAAAATTTAATAATTTTACTAAAATACTATTATAACTTTTATAAAATATTATATTGAAATACGTCTTAGGCCTCCATATATATTGTGCTGACTGACTGTGACAAAAAAAAAATATTCACAATTCAGTTTAGATTAATTTTTATAATCTAGAATTTGGTTTGAATTGCTTTGCCAAAATCAAGTTCCATTCAATTTGATTAAGTGCAGTTTGAATTAAATTATTTCATTAAATTTTTATCGACACACATATACATAATTATGTAATATCAATAATATTACGAACTCTTTCTATAAAAATAACATTAAAAACTAAATAATATCAATGTATATAATGTGTAATATACTAAATATTAACGTTATGAAAACAAAATACAAACAAATACTAAATTAATATTTTTTTATAAATTAATATTTTTTTATAGGACACATAATAAATTAATGGAAAATCTAGTCCGCCAATTTTTGCTTCATATGGAAATTTAATTCCTTAATTTTTAAATCCAAGAATATAGTCACTGATTTAAAAATATTTGAAATTTTTTTTCACCGTTGTTGAATTTTAAACATTTTTTGATTGATGTGTCGAGTTAAATAATGAACTAGAAAATTTTAAAGTGATGTGACAATGCATATGTGAATTAAATTTTTTTAATTTCGGTTTGTAATTTTATATGAATTAGTTTTGACGAGAACTATTTTAGTTTTTGAAATTTTAGAGTTAGCTTATCTTGTAAAAATATTTTTTATTTTTATTTTTTAAATTTTATATTAATTTTCTTTGTTAACATAGAAATAAAAGAAAATAAGAGATTTTTGAAGTGAAGTATTTTCATAAACAATGAAAATATTAAAAAAATTATATTTATTATTTAAATAAATGCTCCAATATTATACTAGCTAGCATTTTGTGTGATGATCCACTTTAGAGTCTCACTTCTTATTAGTAAGTTTTGTTTTTTAAATACTAATTAGCAAGTTAAAAGGATCATGTAGTTTTAAAAAAAAAGAAATATTTTCACATGGTAAATAATTTTTTGTTTTCATTATTTATATAGTTATTATCTTTATTTTTATAATTTTTCATTGATTTTGTAACAAAATTTTTATTTTATTCTTTTTATAAAGACCATCATGCATTTTATAAATACACATATTTTTTCTATCATTATTTTTTTTTTAATTTTCTCTTATACTTAACAACTAAACAATCAATTTTTTTTTCTCTTTTTTTTGATTTTATTTCCTTTCCTTTATTTTATTATTTATCAACTAAATAAAGTGTAAAGATAGTAGTTACTTCGATTTAGTTTTCTCAAAAATTTAAAATTCAAAGTGAGTTTTCAGTCATTTTTTTAACCTCAAATGTGCTTTTAAAAGAGAGAAGTAAAAAAAAATGATGTTTTCTTATAAGAACAAAATGTTTTTCTGTATAAAAGAAAAAATAATATGAAAATATCGCCGTTTAGTTATGCATACTCTTTAGCACTATAGTGTCAGTTATGCATACTCTTTAGCACTATAGTGTTGCTCAACGTAATACATATATTTAAGATATTTAAGGTAAATTTTAATACGAAGCCTAACTTTATATCAATGTAAAAGTTTTTAAACTTTCAATAAATTACGATCCTTAGATTAATAATAATGTTTGATTTTTGTAATAATTATTTATAAAGTAGTTATAATTTGTCAAGCTGTGTAAAATTATTTATCATAATATTGTATATAAATTAAATTTATAATATTTTAGTAAAATTATTAAATTTTTTATTAAATAATTATTTTTAGACACTTTAAGATATAAAATTATTTATTAAATTAATTTAATTGATTTTCTATAATATTTCTTTTTAATTGATAATAAAGTCAAATGATCCTATAATTTGTTAAGATGATATTAATTTTAATAGATTTTTTTTTATCTGTAGACGAAATAGTATATATCACATAAAGTAACACACACAACTGAGAGATTTTAAATTCAAATAAGAATATAATACTGAATCTAACAATGCAGAATTGGTCTATTTCTTGGTGTCATCGCAATGAAAAAGTTTGAAAAATGTAAAGATAACTACAAATTAATATTTCATAAAAAGGAAGAAGATAACGGAAAAATGTTTTACACGACATAATAGCAAATTGAAATTAACAAGCGAAGTAAAGATTTGTTTCCTCTCATAATTCGCTAGCTACACACCTCCAATTAATAAATCTATTAATATATAGCCTTGAAGTCATCATATATCAATAACTATTCACTATCTCAATTTTATTCTTTCCTTGTAATCAATTTAAAGTTTCATCACAAGATTCACATGGGATGTTGAAGCATTAGATTCTATGTTTATAAAATAGCCCCAATTGATGAATGCTAATAAATATTTAGGACCACAAACAAAATTAATCTAGCTATTTAGTAACATTATTACTACAAATCAATTACCCCATTTTTTAAAAAATAAACTTCATTTTTGTCACTATGACAACTTTGATGTTTGATGATAGTGACAACATATTACTAAACATTTCAACCCAAGAAGTAAATGATTTTTTAAGGGAATACACATGGGAAGGTAAATGGAAAAATGTGATCATGATATATTACGAATTTCCGAAGCAGGCTCACACAACAATTTTATCTGATTCAGATGGCACAACTTTGCACGTAGCAATTGATTTAAACGAAGAAGACATCGTTAGAGAGCTTTTGAATGCTATTTTGACACATAGTGTGCACAAATATGATGATGAGGGTGACCATCAAAGGGTTGAGGCATTGGAAAAGAGAAATGAGAGAGGAGACACACCATTACACTTAGCAGCATCAAGGGGTTTTGCTAGAATATGTAAGTGGATCATAGGAAGAAATAATGAGAGGATATATTTGTTGAGTTGTAAAAATAATCATGGAGAAACACCACTTTTTCAAGCTGCTGTTAATTGGAGAAAACAAGCATTTGCTTACCTTTCTCATATTTCTAAAGAGAGAGTCACTTTGCAAGATCTTGTACGAAATGATGGTGATAGTATTCTTCACGCTGCAATCCGGGAAGAATATTTTGGTAATTTATAATAAGCTATACTTGTGCTAGAAGTATATATATCAGGCAAAAATATAGTCTAAAACTAATCATTTGAACTCACGTTGTATTGTTTTGTCGATAAAATCTAGTTCAACTGACAAATACTATATTATTATACTGAATATCATATTTCGAATTAAAAAATATATGACTCCATTTACGTACAAAAAAAAGTCACATTTTTTTATATTTATTTACTTTTTAAATCATTAAAATTTTGGATTAATTTTTTATCTGGGACGATCTCTAATTTTTTTTTCTCATAGATAAATAAGAATTCTCCTTAATATTTTGTTGGTGTGGTATATAATGCCTATTTAACTTATTTATCTATCTATCTATCTATATATATAAAAGAGGAGTTTTGGTGGTTTGTGTGAGAAACATAGAGATCAGAGTAATAAAGAGGTTATCAGTTCAACTGTTTCTAACGCAAACTAACTATTAACAACTAACCTTCACCATTCAAAAATAAAACTTATATATAGTCTATGAATACTAGTTCTCTAATAATTCTATAGTACTTAATGTGAAATATGAATATAAAAAATTTAACTTATGGTATACTAGCCTCTTCTTCCATATTAGGGATGATGGCTCTGTTTTCTTTTGTCCTTATTTTAGTGTTGTTTAGACCTAATTTGTATTCTTTTTTTAGTTATATTATTCTTTTGTTCAATAAAACAAAAAAACAATTTACTCTCTATCTCACACTACACATTTATTTGTGATATAATTGGATATATATATATGTTTTGGAACAGATTTGGCTTTCATAATAGTACATTCCTATGATTTTCTTAGCACACATTTGAACAACGAAGAATCTACTCCTCTCAAAGTCCTTGCCACTAGACCTTCAGCCTTCAAAAGTGCAAGCAACCTTTCATGGTATAAGCGAATGCTATACCACTGTAAGTAAAATTAATGATTTTTTAAATTTAGTTCTTACAAAAAATTTATCTATTTTTAATCCATATTTTATTTTTATAGGAACTAAAAGCATTCAATTTTTATAAGAATTAAAATAGAAACTAAAATTGATTAAAATTTATGTATGGAATAAATTTAAAATGCGTATATTTTTTATTATAGAGACAAAAAATATATTTAATTTTATAATTAAAATTAAAATACACTGTATATGTGTTTTGAATATTTGTGTTTGTTGCTGCTTAAGGCATTCTTGTGGAACAACTGGATGTTGAAAGAACAATGAGGTCTAATTTGAGAAAGATGGAAGCTAATCAAAATTCTAATAAGATGAAGTTTCCAATTAACTATACTGCTTTATGTGATTTCGTTTCTATATGGTTAGTTGCCACTGGCACTTGTCCTGGTAAGTCATATGGAATCTCATGCTATTAGTCACCCTAATTTTTTCTTTATAATTTTTTTACTTGGATACTTAACATTTACTAACATATATGTTTTAATGTGTCTTCACCGATACAACATCATATATATTATTATTGGTTCCCCAAAAGAGATACTATAACTTAAGCATGTCAAAAGAAGGAATTAGCTTATGTCATAAGCTTTTATGATCTTTTTGTAATCTTAATTAGTAGTTTGAGATTTGGATCCTCTGTACAATTAGCCATGTTGTAGAGTTATTGGATTTAAGATTAAAAAAAATTAATTAATTTTTTTTATCTTATCCAATAACTCTCCATTAATATATTTCAATCGTGATTAAGGATTCAAACAAATGGATATGTATGTATTATAGTTGTAATTTACTAACTTAATTTTTCAATAAAAATGGGATTACATTACTTATTAATGGTTAAAATATTTTTAAAGTGATAATTTCAAAAATGTATTTGTTAAATCTTTTGTCAGGAACAAATATTTCAAAAAAGAAGAAACAGTCCGACGCAGAAAATCCATCAAATGACAATCGTCAACCATTTAAATCAGAGAAACATCAAGTTGGATTTTTGCCACCAAATTATGAAACCTTTCAACAATTTGTTAAGTCAACATATGTTCATACTCTTGGCCTTTCAGGAGTAGGTATGTACATATATGTTTTCTATATGGTGGCTACTTTTGTATAATTGTTATTTCTATCACATTATTTTTTATTGGCATTGTAAATTTTTGTATCACATGCATCTAATTAAATCATGCACGAGCTTAATTTAATGAGTTAAAAACACATACTTGTGATAGTGAGTCATTAAATTGGATAATAATTTAACAAGATTATTAAATAATTATTAATTGGCCCTGATTCAATTAATGTTCCTTTTTTAAGAGTTAAAGGATGTGAAGATTGCAAAGAAGAAGCATGAATGGAGTAGTCAATTATTGAAGGCATTAATGGAAAGACCTTATGCAGCATTCACAGGAAGTGGTGGTAGACCAATTGACAGAGATATTGATCCTGACGTGTACAACACTTTTCCTCAATTGAAACAAAATGGAATTACAAGCAGAGTGGAATGCTTTGGAAAACAAGCAACAAAATCTGAAAATCAAATTGATAAAAAAGATACACCCTTTTTGGTAGCAGCTAGAAATGGAATAGTTGAAATGGTGAATGAAATTTTACTTAAAATACCAAGTGCTATACATAACACAAACTCAAAGAAAGAAAATGTGTTGCTTGTTGCAGTGAAGCATAGGCAACCAGTTGTTGTTGAGACTTTGAAAAAAATTAAGCATTCAAAACCAGAACTTTGGAATAATTTGATACTTGCAGTTGATGAAAATGAGAATACTATATTGCATTTGGCTGCTGAGGCAGTAGGTGGTGATAAACCTTGCCAAATTGCTGGTTCTGCCTTGCAAATGATGTGGGATATTAAATGGTTTAAGGTACATACGATTACAATCATATGTCTAATCTTTTATTCTTTTACATATTTTTTTTGTACTTTTTTTCTAAATTAGATTTGTTAGAACACCCTTTGTACAAAGAAAGAATATACAATGTTTAATCACATAATATAGTCAATTATGCTTACATCTCATTATGCAACGCAATTATAACACATTTTTATTATGATAAAGATTTTTTTATGGTGTCAATCAATCATACATATTAATCATATTATTAAAAATATTTAACTGCAATTATAACTACTTCTAATCATACATATGATTGAATGTGATTTGCACACAATGTAAAATTTTAATTTTGTGCAAAGAGACTGTATCAAAATTAAATTCAATAAATTTCTAGATGAGCTTATAAGCATTTTATGGTAATTGTAAAATCATGCAGAACTTATCTTGAGAAATTTCCTGCAAAAGCTGTAGTAATTTTTTTCTCTTCCAAGTGAAAATGTTTATATATGTTGATCCATTTGCTCTTTTTTTTTTCTTCCTTGGATCAGTATGTCAAAAGCCTTGTGCCACAACACTTCAATTTCAGAAGCAACAAGAGTGGCAAAACATCAGGCGAAATCTTCAAAAACACACATAAAGATCTTATAAAAGACAGCAGCGACTGGCTAAAAGATACATCTGAATCCTGCTCCGTCGTGGCAGCGCTCGTTGCTGGCGTTTCCTTCGCTACAGCGAGCGCTGTCCCTGGCGGAACAACAGATGAAGGCAGACCAATACTAGAAGGCAAACCTGCATTCGATATATTCGCCGCTTCTTCGCTGGTTGGTCTTTGTTTCTCTGTCACCGGCCTAATCATGTTCCTTTCAATTCTAACTTCTCGAAAAGAAGCCAAAGATTTTCGAAGAGATTTGCCGCTGAAACTTCTTCTCGGGTTAAGCTCTCTTTTTGTGTCGATTGCTTCGATGTTTGTTTCATTCTGCACTGGACATTTTTTTCTGCTTAATCATAAATATAAATCGGTAATGTTTCCAATTTATGGAACTACCTGTTTACCTGTGACTTTCTATGCTGTTGCACAATTTCCTCTGTACTTTGATCTTCTTACAACTATTTTAACTAAGGTTCCAATGGCAACTGATAAAAGTGACTGATTATAAATGTTTTTGTATCATTGTTTTTTGTTTTTGTGTGATGATTATGTTTGTATTGAAGTTGAGAGATTTTTACATATTTTTGGGATATTATTATTTTTATTTAAACATGTTGTACGAAGATGTAATTGGTTTTTTTAATGAGAGAATGTAATAGGTTTGAGCTTTTGTCATATTTAATCACATTATATATGAGTTCTGGAAAAAAAAAATTCTATTTGGTTTTTGTTGTTTTTAGTTTTAATTATAGTTTTGTGGCTAAATTTGTGTTTAAGGAGAGAAAATTTCACATATTCTTAATCCATTGGGGGGTAAATAGACCAAACAAAAATGACTCAATTTTAAAATTCTAACTTAACCTAAAAATATTTATAATGTCACCTTCTCTGTTTTAACCCCAAGTTAAATAACTGAATGAACATCCTCGTTTTGGTGTTAAAAAACACTAGTATGATGTTTATTTAAGTACCCACAAGATTTTCACTTTTGAGAGTCAATTTTAATTAAAAAAAATTGAAATGAATACTATTGTTTTTTTACGTATAATTGTTTATAGCATTTCATTTTAATAATAATGTATTTAATATAAGGATAAATTTCAATAAAGATTTAAGACAAAATCTCAAATTGAAATGAATACTTTTGAGCACGAAGACCTTTAACCAGCTCCGGGTTAGGACATTGAGGGTAGTTGGCTACCTTGGTGCCAAAAGTTGGTCCTCTTGATCCATAGAAGGCCTTTTTGAGGTACCCTTTCTCTAGTCCAAGATTCTCACATAACAAGTCCAAAAGCTCTTCCGCTAGTTTCTCTAGCTTCAAAGAAAATTCCTTCATCACCTTCCTGCTTAATATATGCCGCTGCAGTTTTTACTAAGAAATGAAAAAATCCATCTTTTATATATATATATATATATACACATGTCATCGTTTAATGATGTGTAGATAATCTAAAGAAACAAATATCATATTTGGAGCAATATGCTCAAACTTAAAGGAAATTACTTTATTCACCTCATATTTCTAAAATAACTACACATGATTTTGAAGTCCACAATCAAATGGAAAAAAAAATTGTGTTTTTGTTTTGAAGTACACATCCAGAAGACATAAAAACTATATTTTTCTGTGTACATCGGAAGTGACTAAGGGAATAAGGTGTGAGAAAAGTTACTCTCAACTTAAATTTTACTAGTATATAAAATCTCTTTTTATATTCATTAATGCAACTGAAAATCTTGGGGTAAATTTGGTGTCAATTATTAGTAATTTTGTGCTAAGTAGTATCTATGTAAAATATTACTATATGTCTTGCAATGTGTGTTACCATAATGTTTGTTTTGTTTAACCTGTATCCATCATTGAGATCAGGGATCTCTAAAATGTTTGATTCAAGGAGGTGGTGAACATGGAAGGTGGTTTCCCAATTCATATCTTTGAACTCAGTTTGTACAGCCTCTAGGCCTTTGCTTGATACCAATTCCTTGAATCTCTATTCCATGTATTTTCTGTAGTGCTCTTTGGTTAACCTATCCAATGTATCCATAAAGTCATGGGGTATGCAATGATTAACAAGCTGGAGTTTTGAAAGAAAACAATAAGAACAATTATATAACATGAATAACATGAACAAATATTTGGAGGGGAATGTATTGTATAAATTAAAGTTGTAGTAAAAAGTTTTTTCTCCTGTTCTTGAAAGTACCTCAAAGAATCCCCAATTCTCACAAGCATCTTTTATTTTTTCCATGGTATCTTTTTTCTTGTCACCATTGAGTCTCTCCAAGCTGATAACTGGAAAGTTCTTCATCTCTTAAACTTAAAAGTAACTACATCTCTTTCACTCTTGCTATTGCTCTTGCTCTTTTGCTTTGTGCATGTTTGAGTTTGGTAGTGTGGTATTTATAGACCAAGACATGAGGACCAAACACTAAAAATAGACAAAATAAAAAACTTATTTAAAATTTGCATAAATATATTTGAAGAGTTTTATTTTGATCCATTCATGGTGTAAAATTTGTGCTATAACCAATTAACGGTACAACATACCTAGAATTTGAAGTACTTTGTTGTGGGTGAGGATTGAACCCGCGACCTCCTTATCACTCAACTTCTTAATTCCCCCACTCTAGTCACTTAGAGTCGTTTGATTAAGAGGGATGAAAGTTATCTCTCTTAGTCAAACGACTCTATAACCCGATGCAACAAAAATAATCTAAATACGTAAAATTTGTATACAGATCATCTATAACCGTTGTACGGTGCAAGAGTCATTTGATCTTAATCAAACGGCTCTATAGCCTTCTGCAAAGGAATTAGGCCAAATTCATACATTTTTATACTGTTGATATTTCACAAACCATCGTATTGTGACCTTTAAAGTAGTTACACTTAAAGTGATAGATCCTCTAAGCCGTTATATTAAGAGAGATAAAATTTGTATCTCTTAATCTAACTATCAACAATTGGTTGAACCGCAAAGCCGACTATAGAGATCAAATGATTCATATCCATGATTTTAATCTAATTTTTTAATATTTTAATTGGATGCTTTATACACTCTTTTTTAAATTACTTTTAATACAAATCACAACCATAATTTCTTTTAATTTCATAGTTAAATTGTCTATTCACTTGTGTAAGTTTGGACCTATTTGGTGATTGATTTCTCCTCTTCAAAATTTGACCAGAACAACATTAGTTGCCGCTTTATAAATTCTATCAATTCTCAAATTTACTTTTCTCTTGTGACATATATTTTTGGGTCATATATGATATGAATGTAATTTCTAGGAAGGAGCTTAGCAACTGCATGCACTTTCCAAATAAAAGCATCCATGCATTAGAGAAAATTTGGGACATGTGTATTTGTATTTTGTCTGGTCTTAATTATTCACAGTCACATGCTTCCTTGTACGGAATGGCTTGAGCTTCTAGAGAATAGGTTAGAAATGAAAGGCTTCATTAATAGTACCCTGATATATAGGATATGCATATTCTCTTTGATTAATATTTTAGGTAGATTTGGAAATACTAAATTGGTGTGAACTTACCAAAGTATTGTGGATGTTTATTTTAGATTGCCAAGGAAATTGATTCTTTGTTGTTCAAAAAAGGAAGGAAATGGAATTTTTATGGTGCATATAGGACAAAGTTAATGTGTTTGTTTTAAAGGGATTGTTTTTTTTATTAGAGTTGGACATGTGAAGTGTTTGTTTACTCCATTAAAAAACAAAACACGAAATCAAACTCTCTCTTCACATATCCTATTTTGACAAGAGAACAAGATTAACACCAATAGAACAACAACACTTAAATTTTTTCACGTACTTATGTTTTTTGCTTCCTAAAAAATTAGTCACTTACATTTTTTATTTGTGTGATTCTTTTTCTTTTCATTTCACCCATATGATGTGTTTAATATTTCTTTAGTATAAGCAAAAACCCTAAGATATTCTTTATCTTAGTTAATTTATTGTTAACAGTTCAATTATTATTTATTTTTTTTCGTTTAAATTCTTTATCTTTTAAAATTCATTCAAGCACTGACAAAGTTTAGTAGGGACATAAGATGACCATAACCACTCCGATGTTCTTATCATTTTTTGTTAAAGAAAAATAACCTATAAAAATTACAAAATATATTAATTAAAAAAATACACTATATATTTTAATTTTAATTTCAATTATATGTGTTTTGAGTTTCGTTTAGAGATATAAAATCAAACCAATGATATGATAAATTCAAAAAAAAAAATTCAATCTCTGGTCATTTGAGTGTATAATTTTAATTCATCACTGATATCTGAATAAAATCATTAGACTATATCAATAATGTTTTCTTAAATATGTGTTGTATTTAAGGATTTTTTAATCATTTACATATTATTTTTCTCATTGTAGTTTAAAAAGAAAATTTTATATTTTTCAAATAAGTATGTTAACTTTTATTAATGTTAACCTGATTGAACTGAAACAAATCAACATGTTATTCATTAGTTTGAGTTTAATTTTATTTGAAAAACTGTAAAGACTCAATCAAATTAACTATCTTATATTATACCAATAACTTCGTCTCTCTTAAATATGTGCAACTTCTCAGTCCAATTTGTTCCCTTTTTGCAGTTGTATTTGTAAAATTTTATGAGTGTTTACATTGGAAATTTACAACATAACGTTCTAATATATAATAAAATACATTTAATTTAGCAATTAAAATTTTAAAAATTCGACACTCCAAAGTATTTATTCAAGCTTCGCCACTGCATTCACGGTTACTTTTTTTTTCTTCAGTATTTTGTTTAAAAATTAATTACTTTAACAATATTCATCTTTTTTCCTTTTACATTTAGTAGTTAATAAAATATTCGATGTGATTAATACGATATCATACTATTTCGCTCAATTTATAACAAGTTAAATAAATAATTAATAACTTTTATTTTAATTATTAGTAAAATAATTTAGGTGTTTAATGAGTTACATCTGCATAAAACTATCCCTCCAAAACTATCATAATTTTATTCTGTACATGCGATATTCCGTATTTGTATCAATATCGCGTGTTTACAATCGGACTCCATGAAAATGGATCACTATATTTATTTTATTAACAATTTTATTTGCAAATAAAATCGTTGGTATAATTTATTGTACAACAATTCTTAGATCAATTTACCCATGTATCACCTGGTTACAACACAGGCGTGTTCCTCTCTAACTTTTATGTACAATATCATACGTGCAAGTGGTTAGTTGTGAACCTAATGTATATTTCTATAAATAATTTTTTGGGTGTTTCTTTTTTCACCCCCTCAATGTTTTAAATTATACATAAATACACATTTTGATTAATTAGTCAATTCGAATGAAATTTAATGAATTTTTAGAAGACTTTGGGGTGAAAAAAAAATACATTTTCTAAACTTTTTTGTTATAAAAAGTATTGTGAACATTCATTTAGTGAAGTTACCAATACTTGACATCATCAACAATAAGAAATGTTCACTAAGATGACAAGTCTTGTCTTTAAAACAATCAATATTTCTATCTAAGATTCTAGGTAATATATTTAATCTAATCCACTCATTTGCATTTAATAGTCTATATTTGGAGGAAGCGTTTCCACATTCTAAGTGCAATCATTTTCAAATATATCAATTTCAACAACTTCAACAAAGATTTGAGGTTTTGTTCCTGCAGAAATAGCTGTCATATTTTAAATGTTTTTCTCACCAATTTCATAACAAAATCGCCTTTAAAGAAAACGGGTGTATGTGAAACACATGTACTAAAAGAAAAATATTCATCAACAACCGCTTTAAGCCATTAAAAAAATGATTTTTTTTATTTATTAAAAACTCTAAAATTTGTTTTTACTTAATAAAAAGGCATCATTTTAATATTTTTAGAACTAAAACTAATAAAATCTTTTTTGAAAATAATTTTATATTCTAAAGTGTAAAAAATTAATAAAAATTTAATAATTTTACTAAAATACTATTATAACTTTTATAAAATATTATATTGAAATACGTCTTAGGCCTCCATATATATTGTGCTGACTGACTGTGACAAAAAAAAAATATTCACAATTCAGTTTAGATTAATTTTTATAATCTAGAATTTGGTTTGAATTGCTTTGCCAAAATCAAATTCCATTCAATTTGATTAAGTGCAGTTTGAATTAAATTATTTCATTAAATTTTTATCGACACACATATACATAATTATGTAATATCAATAATATTACGAACTCTTTCTATAAAAATAACATTAAAAACTAAATAATATCAATGTATATAATGTGTAATATACTAAATATTAACGTTATGAAAACAAAATACAAACAAATACTAAATTAATATTTTTTTATAAATTAATCTTTTTTTATAGGACACATAATAAATTAATGGAAAATCTAGTCCGCCAATTTTTGCTTCATATGGAAATTTAATTCCTTAATTTTTAAATCCAAGAATATAGTCACTGATTTAAAAATATTTGAAATTTTTTTTCACCGTTGTTGAATTTTAAACATTTTTTGATTGATGTGTCGAGTTAAATAATGAACTAGAAAATTTTAAAGTGATGTGACAATGCATATGTGAATTAAATTTTTTTAATTTCGATTTGTAATTTTATATGAATTAGTTTTGACGAGAACTATTTTAGTTTTTGAAATTTTAGAGTTAGCTTATCTTGTAAAAATATTTTTTATTTTTTAAATTTTATATTAATTTTCTTTGTTAACATAGAAATAAAAGAAAATAAGAGATTTTTGAAGTGAAGTATTTTTATAAACAATGAAAATATTAAAAAAATTATATTTATTATTTAAATAAATGCTCCAATATTATACTAGCTAGCATTTTGTGTGATGATCCACTTTAGAGTCTCACTTCTTATTAGTAAGTTTTTTTTTTTTAAATACTAATTAGCAAGTTAAAAGGATCATGTAGTTTTAAAAAAAAAGAAATATTTTCACATGGTAAATAATTTTTTGTTTTCATTATTTATATAGTTATTATCTTTATTTTTATAATTTTTCATTGATTTTGTAACAAAATTTTTATTTTATTCTTTTTATAAAGACCATCATGCATTTTATAAATACACATATTTTTTCTATCATTATTTTTTTTTTAATTTTCTCTTATACTTAACAACTAAACAATCAATTTTTTTTTCTCTTTTTTTTGATTTTATTTCCTTTCCTTTATTTTATTATTTATCAACTAAATAAAGTGTAAAGATAGTAGTTACTTCGATTTAATTTTCTCAAAAATTTCAAATTCAAAGTGAGTTTTCAGTCATTTTTTTAACCTCAAATGTGCTTTTAAAAGAGAGAAGTAAAAAAAAATGATGTTTTTTTATAAGAACAAAATGTTTTTTTGTATAAAAGAAAAAATAATATGAAAATAACGCCGTTTAGTTATGCATACTCTTTAGCACTACAGTGTCAGTTATGCATACTCTTTAGCACTATAGTGTTGCTCAACGTAATACATATATTTAAGATATTTAAGGTAAATTTTAATACGAAGCCTAACTTTATATCAATGTAAAAGTTTTTAAACTTTCAATAAATTACGATCCTTAGATTAATAATAATGTTTGATTTTTGTAATAATTATTTATAAAGTAGTTATAATTTGTCAAGCTGTGTAAAATTATTTATCATAATATTGTATATAAATTAAATTTATAATATTTTAATAAAATTATTAAATTTTTTATTAAATAATTATTTTTAGACACTTTAAGATATAAAATTATTTATTAAATTAATTTAATTGATTTTCTATAATATTTCTTTTTAATTGATAATAAAGTCAAATGATCCTATAATTTGTTAAGATGATATTAATTTTAATAGATTTTTTTTTATCTGTAGACGAAATAGTATATATCACATAAAGTAACACACACAACTGAGAGATTTTAAATTCAAATAAGAATA
>JBBPBO010000003.1:15429060-15570870 GCA_037974295.1 Cicer cuneatum
TTTTTTAAATACTAATTAGCAAGTTAAAAGGATCATGTAGTTTTAAAAAAAAAGAAATATTTTCACATGGTAAATAATTTTTTGTTTTCATTATTTATATAGTTATTATCTTTATTTTTATAATTTTTCATTGATTTTGTAACAAAATTTTTATTTTATTCTTTTTATAAAGACCATCATGCATTTTATAAATACACATATTTTTTCTATCATTATTTTTTTTTTAATTTTCTCTTATACTTAACAACTAAACAATCAATTTTTTTTTCTCTTTTTTTTGATTTTATTTCCTTTCCTTTATTTTATTATTTATCAACTAAATAAAGTGTAAAGATAGTAGTTACTTCGATTTAATTTTCTCAAAAATTTCAAATTCAAAGTGAGTTTTCAGTCATTTTTTTAACCTCAAATGTGCTTTTAAAAGAGAGAAGTAAAAAAAAATGATGTTTTTTTATAAGAACAAAATGTTTTTCTGTATAAAAGAAAAAATAATATGAAAATAACGCCGTTTAGTTATGCATACTCTTTAGCACTACAGTGTCAGTTATGCATACTCTTTAGCACTATAGTGTTGCTCAACGTAATACATATATTTAAGATATTTAAGGTAAATTTTAATACGAAGCCTAACTTTATATCAATGTAAAAGTTTTTAAACTTTCAATAAATTACGATCCTTAGATTAATAATAATGTTTGATTTTTGTAATAATTATTTATAAAGTAGTTATAATTTGTCAAGCTGTGTAAAATTATTTATCATAATATTGTATATAAATTAAATTTATAATATTTTAATAAAATTATTAAATTTTTTATTAAATAATTATTTTTAGACACTTTAAGATATAAAATTATTTATTAAATTAATTTAATTGATTTTGTATAATATTTCTTTTTAATTGATAATAAAGTCAAATGATCCTATAATTTGTTAAGATGATATTAATTTTAATAGATTTTTTTTTATCTGTAGACGAAATAGTATATATCACATAAAGTAACACACACAACTGAGAGATTTTAAATTCAAATAAGAATACAATACTGAATCTAACAATGCAGAATTGGTCTATTTCTTGGTGTCATCGCAATGAAAAAGTTTGAAAAATGTAAAGATAACTACAAATTAATATTTCATAAAAAGGAAGAAGATAACGGAAAAATGTTTTACACGACATAATAGCAAATTGAAATTAACAAGAAAAGTAAAGATTTGTTTCCTCTCATAATTCGCTAGCTACACACCTCCAATTAATAAATCTATTAATATATAGCCTTGAAGTCATCATATATCAATAACTATTCACTATCTCAATTTTATTCTTTCCTTGTAATCAATTTAAAGTTTCATCACAAGATTCACATGGGATGTTGAAGCATTAGATTCTATGTTTATAAAATAGCCCCAATTGATGAATGCTAATAAATATTTAGGACCACAAACAAAATTAATCTAGCTATTTAGTAACATTATTACTACAAATCAATTACCCCATTTTTTAAAAAATAAACTTCATTTTTGTCACTATGACAACTTTGATGTTTGATGATAGTGACAACATATTACTAAACATTTCAACCCAAGAAGTAAATGATTTTTTAAGGGAATACACATGGGAAGGTAAATGGAAAAATGTGATCATGATATATTACGAATTTCCGAAGCAGGCTCACACAACAATTTTATCTGATTCAGATGGCACAACTTTGCACGTAGCAATTGATTTAAACGAAGAAGACATCGTTAGAGAGCTTTTGAATGCTATTTTGACACATAGTGTGCACAAATATGATGATGAGGGTGACCATCAAAGGGTTGAGGCATTGGAAAAGAGAAATGAGAGAGGAGACACACCATTACACTTAGCAGCATCAAGGGGTTTTGCTAGAATATGTAAGTGGATCATAGGAAGAAATAATGAGAGGATATATTTGTTGAGTTGTAAAAATAATCATGGAGAAACACCACTTTTTCAAGCTGCTGTTAATTGGAGAAAACAAGCATTTGCTTACCTTTCTCATATTTCTAAAGAGAGAGTCACTTTGCAAGATCTTGTACGAAATGATGGTGATAGTATTCTTCACGCTGCAATCCGGGAAGAATATTTTGGTAATTTATAATAAGCTATACTTGTGCTAGAAGTATATATATCAGGCAAAAATATAGTCTAAAACTAATCATTTGAACTCACGTTGTATTGTTTTGTCGATAAAATCTAGTTCAACTGACAAATACTATATTATTATACTGAATATCATATTTCGAATTAAAAAATATATGACTCCATTTACGTACAAAAAAAAGTCACATTTTTTTATATTTATTTACTTTTTAAATCATTAAAATTTTGGATTAATTTTTTATCTGGGACGATCTCTAATTTTTTTTTTCTCATAGATAAATAAGAATTCTCCTTAATATTTTGTTGGTGTGGTATATAATGCCTATTTAACTTATTTATCTATCTATCTATCTATATATATAAAAGAGGAGTTTTGGTGGTTTGTGTGAGAAACATAGAGATCAGAGTAATAAAGAGGTTATCAGTTCAACTGTTTCTAACGCAAACTAACTATTAACAACTAACCTTCACCATTCAAAAATAAAACTTATATATAGTCTATGAATACTAGTTCTCTAATAATTCTATAGTACTTAATGTGAAATATGAATATAAAAAATTTAACTTATGGTATACTAGCCTCTTCTTCCATATTAGGGATGATGGCTCTGTTTTCTTTTGTCCTTATTTTAGTGTTGTTTAGACCTAATTTGTATTCTTTTTTTAGTTATATTATTCTTTTGTTCAATAAAACAAAAAAACAATTTACTCTCTATCTCACACTACACATTTATTTGTGATATAATTGGATATATATATATGTTTTGGAACAGATTTGGCTTTCATAATAGTACATTCCTATGATTTTCTTAGCACACATTTGAACAACGAAGAATCTACTCCTCTCAAAGTCCTTGCCACTAGACCTTCAGCCTTCAAAAGTGCAAGCAACCTTTCATGGTATAAGCGAATGCTATACCACTGTAAGTAAAATTAATGATTTTTTAAATTTAGTTCTTACAAAAAATTTATCTATTTTTAATCCATATTTTATTTTTATAGGAACTAAAAGCATTCAATTTTTATAAGAATTAAAATAGAAACTAAAATTGATTAAAATTTATGTATGGAATAAATTTAAAATGCGTATATTTTTTATTATAGAGACAAAAAATATATTTAATTTTATAATTAAAATTAAAATACACTGTATATGTGTTTTGAATATTTGTGTTTGTTGCTGCTTAAGGCATTCTTGTGGAACAACTGGATGTTGAAAGAACAATGAGGTCTAATTTGAGAAAGATGGAAGCTAATCAAAATTCTAATAAGATGAAGTTTCCAATTAACTATACTGCTTTATGTGATTTCGTTTCTATATGGTTAGTTGCCACTGGCACTTGTCCTGGTAAGTCATATGGAATCTCATGCTATTAGTCACCCTAATTTTTTCTTTATAATTTTTTTACTTGGATACTTAACATTTACTAACATATATGTTTTAATGTGTCTTCACCGATACAACATCATATATATTATTATTGGTTCCCCAAAAGAGATACTATAACTTAAGCATGTCAAAAGAAGGAATTAGCTTATGTCATAAGCTTTTATGATCTTTTTGTAATCTTAATTAGTAGTTTGAGATTTGGATCCTCTGTACAATTAGCCATGTTGTAGAGTTATTGGATTTAAGATTAAAAAAAATTAATTAATTTTTTTTATCTTATCCAATAACTCTCCATTAATATATTTCAATCGTGATTAAGGATTCAAACAAATGGATATGTATGTATTATAGTTGTAATTTACTAACTTAATTTTTCAATAAAAATGGGATTACATTACTTATTAATGGTTAAAATATTTTTAAAGTGATAATTTCAAAAATGTATTTGTTAAATCTTTTGTCAGGAACAAATATTTCAAAAAAGAAGAAACAGTCCGACGCAGAAAATCCATCAAATGACAATCGTCAACCATTTAAATCAGAGAAACATCAAGTTGGATTTTTGCCACCAAATTATGAAACCTTTCAACAATTTGTTAAGTCAACATATGTTCATACTCTTGGCCTTTCAGGAGTAGGTATGTACATATATGTTTTCTATATGGTGGCTACTTTTGTATAATTGTTATTTCTATCACATTATTTTTTATTGGCATTGTAAATTTTTGTATCACATGCATCTAATTAAATCATGCACGAGCTTAATTTAATGAGTTAAAAACACATACTTGTGATAGTGAGTCATTAAATTGGATAATAATTTAACAAGATTATTAAATAATTATTAATTGGCCCTGATTCAATTAATGTTCCTTTTTTAAGAGTTAAAGGATGTGAAGATTGCAAAGAAGAAGCATGAATGGAGTAGTCAATTATTGAAGGCATTAATGGAAAGACCTTATGCAGCATTCACAGGAAGTGGTGGTAGACCAATTGACAGAGATATTGATCCTGACGTGTACAACACTTTTCCTCAATTGAAACAAAATGGAATTACAAGCAGAGTGGAATGCTTTGGAAAACAAGCAACAAAATCTGAAAATCAAATTGATAAAAAAGATACACCCTTTTTGGTAGCAGCTAGAAATGGAATAGTTGAAATGGTGAATGAAATTTTACTTAAAATACCAAGTGCTATACATAACACAAACTCAAAGAAAGAAAATGTGTTGCTTGTTGCAGTGAAGCATAGGCAACCAGTTGTTGTTGAGACTTTGAAAAAAATTAAGCATTCAAAACCAGAACTTTGGAATAATTTGATACTTGCAGTTGATGAAAATGAGAATACTATATTGCATTTGGCTGCTGAGGCAGTAGGTGGTGATAAACCTTGCCAAATTGCTGGTTCTGCCTTGCAAATGATGTGGGATATTAAATGGTTTAAGGTACATACGATTACAATCATATGTCTAATCTTTTATTCTTTTACATATTTTTTTTGTACTTTTTTTCTAAATTAGATTTGTTAGAACACCCTTTGTACAAAGAAAGAATATACAATGTTTAATCACATAATATAGTCAATTATGCTTACATCTCATTATGCAACGCAATTATAACACATTTTTATTATGATAAAGATTTTTTTATGGTGTCAATCAATCATACATATTAATCATATTATTAAAAATATTTAACTGCAATTATAACTACTTCTAATCATACATATGATTGAATGTGATTTGCACACAATGTAAAATTTTAATTTTGTGCAAAGAGACTGTATCAAAATTAAATTCAATAAATTTCTAGATGAGCTTATAAGCATTTTATGGTAATTGTAAAATCATGCAGAACTTATCTTGAGAAATTTCCTGCAAAAGCTGTAGTAATTTTTTTCTCTTCCAAGTGAAAATGTTTATATATGTTGATCCATTTGCTCTTTTTTTTTTCTTCCTTGGATCAGTATGTCAAAAGCCTTGTGCCACAACACTTCAATTTCAGAAGCAACAAGAGTGGCAAAACATCAGGCGAAATCTTCAAAAACACACATAAAGATCTTATAAAAGACAGCAGCGACTGGCTAAAAGATACATCTGAATCCTGCTCCGTCGTGGCAGCGCTCGTTGCTGGCGTTTCCTTCGCTACAGCGAGCGCTGTCCCTGGCGGAACAACAGATGAAGGCAGACCAATACTAGAAGGCAAACCTGCATTCGATATATTCGCCGCTTCTTCGCTGGTTGGTCTTTGTTTCTCTGTCACCGGCCTAATCATGTTCCTTTCAATTCTAACTTCTCGAAAAGAAGCCAAAGATTTTCGAAGAGATTTGCCGCTGAAACTTCTTCTCGGGTTAAGCTCTCTTTTTGTGTCGATTGCTTCGATGTTTGTTTCATTCTGCACTGGACATTTTTTTCTGCTTAATCATAAATATAAATCGGTAATGTTTCCAATTTATGGAACTACCTGTTTACCTGTGACTTTCTATGCTGTTGCACAATTTCCTCTGTACTTTGATCTTCTTACAACTATTTTAACTAAGGTTCCAATGGCAACTGATAAAAGTGACTGATTATAAATGTTTTTGTATCATTGTTTTTTGTTTTTGTGTGATGATTATGTTTGTATTGAAGTTGAGAGATTTTTACATATTTTTGGGATATTATTATTTTTATTTAAACATGTTGTACGAAGATGTAATTGGTTTTTTTAATGAGAGAATGTAATAGGTTTGAGCTTTTGTCATATTTAATCACATTATATATGAGTTCTGGAAAAAAAAAATTCTATTTGGTTTTTGTTGTTTTTAGTTTTAATTATAGTTTTGTGGCTAAATTTGTGTTTAAGGAGAGAAAATTTCACATATTCTTAATCCATTGGGGGGTAAATAGACCAAACAAAAATGACTCAATTTTAAAATTCTAACTTAACCTAAAAATATTTATAATGTCACCTTCTCTGTTTTAACCCCAAGTTAAATAACTGAATGAACATCCTCGTTTTGGTGTTAAAAAACACTAGTATGATGTTTATTTAAGTACCCACAAGATTTTCACTTTTGAGAGTCAATTTTAATTAAAAAAAATTGAAATGAATACTATTGTTTTTTTACGTATAATTGTTTATAGCATTTCATTTTAATAATAATGTATTTAATATAAGGATAAATTTCAATAAAGATTTAAGACAAAATCTCAAATTGAAATGAATACTTTTGAGCACGAAGACCTTTAACCAGCTCCGGGTTAGGGCATTGAGGGTAGTTGGCTACCTTGGTGCCAAAAGTTGGTCCTCTTGATCCATAGAAGGCCTTTTTGAGGTACCCTTTCTCTAGTCCAAGATTCTCACATAACAAGTCCAAAAGCTCTTCCGCTAGTTTCTCTAGCTTCAAAGAAAATTCCTTCATCACCTTCCTGCTTAATATATGCCGCTGCAGTTTTTACTAAGAAATGAAAAAATCCATCTTTTATATATATATATATATATACACATGTCATCGTTTAATGATGTGTAGATAATCTAAAGAAACAAATATCATATTTGGAGCAATATGCTCAAACTTAAAGGAAATTACTTTATTCACCTCATATTTCTAAAATAACTACACATGATTTTGAAGTCCACAATCAAATGGAAAAAAAAATTGTGTTTTTGTTTTGAAGTACACATCCAGAAGACATAAAAACTATATTTTTCTGTGTACATCGGAAGTGACTAAGGGAATAAGGTGTGAGAAAAGTTACTCTCAACTTAAATTTTACTAGTATATAAAATCTCTTTTTATATTCATTAATGCAACTGAAAATCTTGGGGTAAATTTGGTGTCAATTATTAGTAATTTTGTGCTAAGTAGTATCTATGTAAAATATTACTATATGTCTTGCAATGTGTGTTACCATAATGTTTGTTTTGTTTAACCTGTATCCATCATTGAGATCAGGGATCTCTAAAATGTTTGATTCAAGGAGGTGGTGAACATGGAAGGTGGTTTCCCAATTCATATCTTTGAACTCAGTTTGTACAGCCTCTAGGCCTTTGCTTGATACCAATTCCTTGAATCTCTATTCCATGTATTTTCTGTAGTGCTCTTTGGTTAACCTATCCAATGTATCCATAAAGTCATGGGGTATGCAATGATTAACAAGCTGGAGTTTTGAAAGAAAACAATAAGAACAATTATATAACATGAATAACATGAACAAATATTTGGAGGGGAATGTATTGTATAAATTAAAGTTGTAGTAAAAAGTTTTTTCTCCTGTTCTTGAAAGTACCTCAAAGAATCCCCAATTCTCACAAGCATCTTTTATTTTTTCCATGGTATCTTTTTTCTTGTCACCATTGAGTCTCTCCAAGCTGATAACTGGAAAGTTCTTCATCTCTTAAACTTAAAAGTAACTACATCTCTTTCACTCTTGCTATTGCTCTTGCTCTTTTGCTTTGTGCATGTTTGAGTTTGGTAGTGTGGTATTTATAGACCAAGACATGAGGACCAAACACTAAAAATAGACAAAATAAAAAACTTATTTAAAATTTGCATAAATATATTTGAAGAGTTTTATTTTGATCCATTCATGGTGTAAAATTTGTGCTATAACCAATTAACGGTACAACATACCTAGAATTTGAAGTACTTTGTTGTGGGTGAGGATTGAACCCGCGACCTCCTTATCACTCAACTTCTTAATTCCCCCACTCTAGTCACTTAGAGTCGTTTGATTAAGAGGGATGAAAGTTATCTCTCTTAGTCAAACGACTCTATAACCCGATGCAACAAAAATAATCTAAATACGTAAAATTTGTATACAGATCATCTATAACCGTTGTACGGTGCAAGAGTCATTTGATCTTAATCAAACGGCTCTATAGCCTTCTGCAAAGGAATTAGGCCAAATTCATACATTTTTATACTGTTGATATTTCACAAACCATCGTATTGTGACCTTTAAAGTAGTTACACTTAAAGTGATAGATCCTCTAAGCCGTTATATTAAGAGAGATAAAATTTGTATCTCTTAATCTAACTATCAACAATTGGTTGAACCGCAAAGCCGACTATAGAGATCAAATGATTCATATCCATGATTTTAATCTAATTTTTTAATATTTTAATTGGATGCTTTATACACTCTTTTTTAAATTACTTTTAATACAAATCACAACCATAATTTCTTTTAATTTCATAGTTAAATTGTCTATTCACTTGTGTAAGTTTGGACCTATTTGGTGATTGATTTCTCCTCTTCAAAATTTGACCAGAACAACATTAGTTGCCGCTTTATAAATTCTATCAATTCTCAAATTTACTTTTCTCTTGTGACATATATTTTTGGGTCATATATGATATGAATGTAATTTCTAGGAAGGAGCTTAGCAACTGCATGCACTTTCCAAATAAAAGCATCCATGCATTAGAGAAAATTTGGGACATGTGTATTTGTATTTTGTCTGGTCTTAATTATTCACAGTCACATGCTTCCTTGTACGGAATGGCTTGAGCTTCTAGAGAATAGGTTAGAAATGAAAGGCTTCATTAATAGTACCCTGATATATAGGATATGCATATTCTCTTTGATTAATATTTTAGGTAGATTTGGAAATACTAAATTGGTGTGAACTTACCAAAGTATTGTGGATGTTTATTTTAGATTGCCAAGGAAATTGATTCTTTGTTGTTCAAAAAAGGAAGGAAATGGAATTTTTATGGTGCATATAGGACAAAGTTAATGTGTTTGTTTTAAAGGGATTGTTTTTTTTATTAGAGTTGGACATGTGAAGTGTTTGTTTACTCCATTAAAAAACAAAACACGAAATCAAACTCTCTCTTCACATATCCTATTTTGACAAGAGAACAAGATTAACACCAATAGAACAACAACACTTAAATTTTTTCACGTACTTATGTTTTTTGCTTCCTAAAAAATTAGTCACTTACATTTTTTATTTGTGTGATTCTTTTTCTTTTCATTTCACCCATATGATGTGTTTAATATTTCTTTAGTATAAGCAAAAACCCTAAGATATTCTTTATCTTAGTTAATTTATTGTTAACAGTTCAATTATTATTTATTTTTTTTCGTTTAAATTCTTTATCTTTTAAAATTCATTCAAGCACTGACAAAGTTTAGTAGGGACATAAGATGACCATAACCACTCCGATGTTCTTATCATTTTTTGTTAAAGAAAAATAACCTATAAAAATTACAAAATATATTAATTAAAAAAATACACTATATATTTTAATTTTAATTTCAATTATATGTGTTTTGAGTTTCGTTTAGAGATATAAAATCAAACCAATGATATGATAAATTCAAAAAAAAAAATTCAATCTCTGGTCATTTGAGTGTATAATTTTAATTCATCACTGATATCTGAATAAAATCATTAGACTATATCAATAATGTTTTCTTAAATATGTGTTGTATTTAAGGATTTTTTAATCATTTACATATTATTTTTCTCATTGTAGTTTAAAAAGAAAATTTTATATTTTTCAAATAAGTATGTTAACTTTTATTAATGTTAACCTGATTGAACTGAAACAAATCAACATGTTATTCATTAGTTTGAGTTTAATTTTATTTGAAAAACTGTAAAGACTCAATCAAATTAACTATCTTATATTATACCAATAACTTCGTCTCTCTTAAATATGTGCAACTTCTCAGTCCAATTTGTTCCCTTTTTGCAGTTGTATTTGTAAAATTTTATGAGTGTTTACATTGGAAATTTACAACATAACGTTCTAATATATAATAAAATACATTTAATTTAGCAATTAAAATTTTAAAAATTCGACACTCCAAAGTATTTATTCAAGCTTCGCCACTGCATTCACGGTTACTTTTTTTTTCTTCAGTATTTTGTTTAAAAATTAATTACTTTAACAATATTCATCTTTTTTCCTTTTACATTTAGTAGTTAATAAAATATTCGATGTGATTAATACGATATCATACTATTTCACTCAATTTATAACAAGTTAAATAAATAATTAATAACTTTTATTTTAATTATTAGTAAAATAATTTAGGTGTTTAATGAGTTACATCTGCATAAAACTATCCCTCCAAAATTATCATAATTTTATTCTGTACATGCGATATTCCGTATTTGTATCAATATCGCGTGTTTACAATCGGACTCCATGAAAATTGATCACTATATTTATTTTATTAACAATTTTATTTGCAAATAAAATCGTTGGTATAATTTATTGTACAACAATTCTTAGATCAATTTACCCATGTATCACCTGGTTACAACACAGGCGTGTTCCTCTCTAACTTTTATGTACAATATCATACGTGCAAGTGGTTAGTTGTGAACCTAATGTATATTTCTATAAATAATTTTTTGGGTGTTTCTTTTTTCACCCCCTCAATGTTTTAAATTATACATAAATACACATTTTGATTAATTAGTCAATTCGAATGAAATTTAATGAATTTTTAGAAGACTTTGGGGTGAAAAAAAATACATTTTCTAAACTTTTTTGTTATAAAAAGTATTGTGAACATTCATTTAGTGAAGTTACCAATACTTGACATCATCAACAATAAGAAATGTTCACTAAGATGACAAGTCTTGTCTTTAAAACAATCAATATTTCTATCTAAGATTCTAGGTAATATATTTAATCTAATCCACTCATTTGCATTTAATAGTCTATATTTGGAGGAAGCGTTTCCACATTCTAAGTGCAATCATTTTCAAATATATCAATTTCAACAACTTCAACAAAGATTTGAGGTTTTGTTCCTGCAGAAATAGCTGTCATATTTTAAATGTTTTTCTCACCAATTTCATAACAAAATCGCCTTTAAAGAAAACGGGTGTATGTGAAACACATGTACTAAAAGAAAAATATTCATCAACAACCGCTTTAAGCCATTAAAAAAATGATTTTTTTTATTTATTAAAAACTCTAAAATTTGTTTTTACTTAATAAAAAGGCATCATTTTAATATTTTTAGAACTAAAACTAATAAAATCTTTTTTGAAAATAATTTTATATTCTAAAGTGTAAAAAATTAATAAAAATTTAATAATTTTACTAAAATACTATTATAACTTTTATAAAATATTATATTGAAATACGTCTTAATTTTTATAATCTAGAATTTGGTTTGAATTGCTTTGCCAAAATCAAATTCCATTCAATTTGATTAAGTGCAGTTTGAATTAAATTATTTCATTAAATTTTTATCGACACACATATACATAATTATGTAATATCAATAATATTACGAACTCTTTCTATAAAAATAACATTAAAAACTAAATAATATCAATGTATATAATGTGTAATATACTAAATATTAACGTTATGAAAACAAAATACAAACAAATACTAAATTAATATTTTTTTATAAATTAATATTTTTTTATAGGACACATAATAAATTAATGGAAAATCTAGTCCGCCAATTTTTGCTTCATATGGAAATTTAATTCCTTAATTTTTAAATCCAAGAATATAGTCACTGATTTAAAAATATTTGAAATTTTTTTTCACCGTTGTTGAATTTTAAACATTTTTTGATTGATGTGTCGAGTTAAATAATGAACTAGAAAATTTTAAAGTGATGTGACAATGCATATGTGAATTAAATTTTTTTAATTTCGATTTGTAATTTTATATGAATTAGTTTTGACGAGAACTATTTTAGTTTTTGAAATTTTAGAGTTAGCTTATCTTGTAAAAATATTTTTTATTTTTATTTTTTAAATTTTATATTAATTTTCTTTGTTAACATAGAAATAAAAGAAAATAAGAGATTTTTGAAGTGAAGTATTTTCATAAACAATGAAAATATTAAAAAAATTATATTTATTATTTAAATAAATGCTCCAATATTATACTAGCTAGCATTTTGTGTGATGATCCACTTTAGAGTCTCACTTCTTATTAGTAAGTTTTTTTTTTTTAAATACTAATTAGCAAGTTAAAAGGATCATGTAGTTTTAAAAAAAAAGAAATATTTTCACATGGTAAATAATTTTTTGTTTTCATTATTTATATAGTTATTATCTTTATTTTTATAATTTTTCATTGATTTTGTAACAAAATTTTTATTTTATTCTTTTTATAAAGACCATCATGCATTTTATAAATACACATATTTTTTCTATCATTATTTTTTTTTTAATTTTCTCTTATACTTAACAACTAAACAATCAATTTTTTTTTCTCTTTTTTTTGATTTTATTTCCTTTCCTTTATTTTATTATTTATCAACTAAATAAAGTGTAAAGATAGTAGTTACTTCGATTTAATTTTCTCAAAAATTTCAAATTCAAAGTGAGTTTTCAGTCATTTTTTTAACCTCAAATGTGCTTTTAAAAGAGAGAAGTAAAAAAAAATGATGTTTTTTTATAAGAACAAAATGTTTTTTTGTATAAAAGAAAAAATAATATGAAAATAACGCCGTTTAGTTATGCATACTCTTTAGCACTACAGTGTCAGTTATGCATACTCTTTAGCACTATAGTGTTGCTCAACGTAATACATATATTTAAGATATTTAAGGTAAATTTTAATACGAAGCCTAACTTTATATCAATGTAAAAGTTTTTAAACTTTCAATAAATTACGATCCTTAGATTAATAATAATGTTTGATTTTTGTAATAATTATTTATAAAGTAGTTATAATTTGTCAAGCTGTGTAAAATTATTTATCATAATATTGTATATAAATTAAATTTATAATATTTTAATAAAATTATTAAATTTTTTATTAAATAATTATTTTTAGACACTTTAAGATATAAAATTATTTATTAAATTAATTTAATTGATTTTCTATAATATTTCTTTTTAATTGATAATAAAGTCAAATGATCCTATTATTTGTTAAGATGATATTAATTTTAATAGATTTTTTTTTATCTGTAGACGAAATAGTATATATCACATAAAGTAACACACACAACTGAGAGATTTTAAATTCAAATAAGAATACAATACTGAATCTAACAATGCAGAATTGGTCTATTTCTTGGTGTCATCGCAATGAAAAAGTTTGAAAAATGTAAAGATAACTACAAATTAATATTTCATAAAAAGGAAGAAGATAACGGAAAAATGTTTTACACGACATAATAGCAAATTGAAATTAACAAGCAAAGTAAAGATTTGTTTCCTCTCATAATTCGCTAGCTACACACCTCCAATTAATAAATCTATTAATATATAGCCTTGAAGTCATCATATATCAATAACTATTCACTATCTCAATTTTATTCTTTCCTTGTAATCAATTTAAAGTTTCATCATAAGATTCACATGGGATGTTGAAGCATTAGATTCTATGTTTATAAAATAGCCCCAATTGATGAATGCTAATAAATATTTAGGACCACAAACAAAATTAATCTAGCTATTTAGTAACATTATTACTACAAATCAATTACCCCATTTTTTAAAAAATAAACTTCATTTTTGTCACTATGACAACTTTGATGTTTGATGATAGTGACAACATATTACTAAACATTTCAACCCAAGAAGTAAATGATTTTTTAAGGGAATACACATGGGAAGGTAAATGGAAAAATGTGATCATGATATATTACGAATTTCCGAAGCAGGCACACACAACAATTTTATCTGATTCAGATGGCACAACTTTGCACGTAGCAATTGATTTAAACGAAGAAGACATCGTTAGAGAGCTTTTGAATGCTATTTTGACACATAGTGTGCACAAATATGATGATGAGGGTGACCATCAAAGGGTTGAGGCATTGGAAAAGAGAAATGAGAGAGGAGACACACCATTACACTTAGCAGCATCAAGGGGTTTTGCTAGAATATGTAAGTGGATCATAGGAAGAAATAATGAGAGGATATATTTGTTGAGTTGTAAAAATAATCATGGAGAAACACCACTTTTTCAAGCTGCTGTTAATTGGAGAAAACAAGCATTTGCTTACCTTTCTCATATTTCTAAAGAGAGAGTCACTTTGCAAGATCTTGTACGAAATGATGGTGATAGTATTCTTCACGCTGCAATCCGGGAAGAATATTTTGGTAATTTATAATAAGCTATACTTGTGCTAGAAGTATATATATCAGGCAAAAATATAGTCTAAAACTAATCATTTGAACTCACGTTGTATTGTTTTGTCGATAAAATCTAGTTCAACTGACAAATACTATATTATTATACTGAATATCATATTTCGAATTAAAAAATATATGACTCCATTTACGTACAAAAAAAAGTCACATTTTTTTATATTTATTTACTTTTTAAATCATTAAAATTTTGGATTAATTTTTTATCTGGGACGATCTCTAATTTTTTTTTCTCATAGATAAATAAGAATTCTCCTTAATATTTTGTTGGTGTGGTATATAATGCCTATTTAACTTATTTATCTATCTATCTATCTATATATATAAAAGAGGAGTTTTGGTGGTTTGTGTGAGAAACATAGAGATCAGAGTAATAAAGAGGTTATCAGTTCAACTGTTTCTAACGCAAACTAACTATTAACAACTAACCTTCACCATTCAAAAATAAAACTTATATATAGTCTATGAATACTAGTTCTCTAATAATTCTATAGTACTTAATGTGAAATATGAATATAAAAAATTTAACTTATGGTATACTAGCCTCTTCTTCCATATTAGGGATGATGGCTCTGTTTTCTTTTGTCCTTATTTTAGTGTTGTTTAGACCTAATTTGTATTCTTTTTTTAGTTATATTATTCTTTTGTTCAATAAAACAAAAAAACAATTTACTCTCTATCTCACACTACACATTTATTTGTGATATAATTGGATATATATATATGTTTTGGAACAGATTTGGCTTTCATAATAGTACATTCCTATGATTTTCTTAGCACACATTTGAACAACGAAGAATCTACTCCTCTCAAAGTCCTTGCCACTAGACCTTCAGCCTTCAAAAGTGCAAGCAACCTTTCATGGTATAAGCGAATGCTATACCACTGTAAGTAAAATTAATGATTTTTTAAATTTAGTTCTTACAAAAAATTTATCTATTTTTAATCCATATTTTATTTTTATAGGAACTAAAAGCATTCAATTTTTATAAGAATTAAAATAGAAACTAAAATTGATTAAAATTTATGTATGGAATAAATTTAAAATGCGTATATTTTTTATTATAGAGACAAAAAATATATTTAATTTTATAATTAAAATTAAAATACACTGTATATGTGTTTTGAATATTTGTGTTTGTTGCTGCTTAAGGCATTCTTGTGGAACAACTGGATGTTGAAAGAACAATGAGGTCTAATTTGAGAAAGATGGAAGCTAATCAAAATTCTAATAAGATGAAGTTTCCAATTAACTATACTGCTTTATGTGATTTCGTTTCTATATGGTTAGTTGCCACTGGCACTTGTCCTGGTAAGTCATATGGAATCTCATGCTATTAGTCACCCTAATTTTTTCTTTATAATTTTTTTACTTGGATACTTAACATTTACTAACATATATGTTTTAATGTGTCTTCACCGATACAACATCATATATATTATTATTGGTTCCCCAAAAGAGATACTATAACTTAAGCATGTCAAAAGAAGGAATTAGCTTATGTCATAAGCTTTTATGATCTTTTTGTAATCTTAATTAGTAGTTTGAGATTTGGATCCTCTGTACAATTAGCCATGTTGTAGAGTTATTGGATTTAAGATTAAAAAAAATTAATTAATTTTTTTTATCTTATCCAATAACTCTCCATTAATATATTTCAATCGTGATTAAGGATTCAAACAAATGGATATGTATGTATTATAGTTGTAATTTACTAACTTAATTTTTCAATAAAAATGGGATTACATTACTTATTAATGGTTAAAATATTTTTAAAGTGATAATTTCAAAAATGTATTTGTTAAATCTTTTGTCAGGAACAAATATTTCAAAAAAGAAGAAACAGTCCGACGCAGAAAATCCATCAAATGACAATCGTCAACCATTTAAATCAGAGAAACATCAAGTTGGATTTTTGCCACCAAATTATGAAACCTTTCAACAATTTGTTAAGTCAACATATGTTCATACTCTTGGCCTTTCAGGAGTAGGTATGTACATATATGTTTTCTATATGGTGGCTACTTTTGTATAATTGTTATTTCTATCACATTATTTTTTATTGGCATTGTAAATTTTTGTATCACATGCATCTAATTAAATCATGCACGAGCTTAATTTAATGAGTTAAAAACACATACTTGTGATAGTGAGTCATTAAATTGGATAATAATTTAACAAGATTATTAAATAATTATTAATTGGCCCTGATTCAATTAATGTTCCTTTTTTAAGAGTTAAAGGATGTGAAGATTGCAAAGAAGAAGCATGAATGGAGTAGTCAATTATTGAAGGCATTAATGGAAAGACCTTATGCAGCATTCACAGGAAGTGGTGGTAGACCAATTGACAGAGATATTGATCCTGACGTGTACAACACTTTTCCTCAATTGAAACAAAATGGAATTACAAGCAGAGTGGAATGCTTTGGAAAACAAGCAACAAAATCTGAAAATCAAATTGATAAAAAAGATACACCCTTTTTGGTAGCAGCTAGAAATGGAATAGTTGAAATGGTGAATGAAATTTTACTTAAAATACCAAGTGCTATACATAACACAAACTCAAAGAAAGAAAATGTGTTGCTTGTTGCAGTGAAGCATAGGCAACCAGTTGTTGTTGAGACTTTGAAAAAAATTAAGCATTCAAAACCAGAACTTTGGAATAATTTGATACTTGCAGTTGATGAAAATGAGAATACTATATTGCATTTGGCTGCTGAGGCAGTAGGTGGTGATAAACCTTGCCAAATTGCTGGTTCTGCCTTGCAAATGATGTGGGATATTAAATGGTTTAAGGTACATACGATTACAATCATATGTCTAATCTTTTATTCTTTTACATATTTTTTTTGTACTTTTTTTCTAAATTAGATTTGTTAGAACACCCTTTGTACAAAGAAAGAATATACAATGTTTAATCACATAATATAGTCAATTATGCTTACATCTCATTATGCAACGCAATTATAACACATTTTTATTATGATAAAGATTTTTTTATGGTGTCAATCAATCATACATATTAATCATATTATTAAAAATATTTAACTGCAATTATAACTACTTCTAATCATACATATGATTGAATGTGATTTGCACACAATGTAAAATTTTAATTTTGTGCAAAGAGACTGTATCAAAATTAAATTCAATAAATTTCTAGATGAGCTTATAAGCATTTTATGGTAATTGTAAAATCATGCAGAACTTATCTTGAGAAATTTCCTGCAAAAGCTGTAGTAATTTTTTTCTCTTCCAAGTGAAAATGTTTATATATGTTGATCCATTTGCTCTTTTTTTTTTCTTCCTTGGATCAGTATGTCAAAAGCCTTGTGCCACAACACTTCAATTTCAGAAGCAACAAGAGTGGCAAAACATCAGGCGAAATCTTCAAAAACACACATAAAGATCTTATAAAAGACAGCAGCGACTGGCTAAAAGATACATCTGAATCCTGCTCCGTCGTGGCAGCGCTCGTTGCTGGCGTTTCCTTCGCTACAGCGAGCGCTGTCCCTGGCGGAACAACAGATGAAGGCAGACCAATACTAGAAGGCAAACCTGCATTCGATATATTCGCCGCTTCTTCGCTGGTTGGTCTTTGTTTCTCTGTCACCGGCCTAATCATGTTCCTTTCAATTCTAACTTCTCGAAAAGAAGCCAAAGATTTTCGAAGAGATTTGCCGCTGAAACTTCTTCTCGGGTTAAGCTCTCTTTTTGTGTCGATTGCTTCGATGTTTGTTTCATTCTGCACTGGACATTTTTTTCTGCTTAATCATAAATATAAATCGGTAATGTTTCCAATTTATGGAACTACCTGTTTACCTGTGACTTTCTATGCTGTTGCACAATTTCCTCTGTACTTTGATCTTCTTACAACTATTTTAACTAAGGTTCCAATGGCAACTGATAAAAGTGACTGATTATAAATGTTTTTGTATCATTGTTTTTTGTTTTTGTGTGATGATTATGTTTGTATTGAAGTTGAGAGATTTTTACATATTTTTGGGATATTATTATTTTTATTTAAACATGTTGTACGAAGATGTAATTGGTTTTTTTAATGAGAGAATGTAATAGGTTTGAGCTTTTGTCATATTTAATCACATTATATATGAGTTCTGGAAAAAAAATTCTATTTGGTTTTTGTTGTTTTTAGTTTTAATTATAGTTTTGTGGCTAAATTTGTGTTTAAGGAGAGAAAATTTCACATATTCTTAATCCATTGGGGGGTAAATAGACCAAACAAAAATGACTCAATTTTAAATTTCTAACTTAACCTAAAAATATTTATAATGTCACCTTCTCTGTTTTAACCCCAAGTTAAATAACTGAATGAACATCCTCGTTTTGGTGTTAAAAAACACTAGTATGATGTTTATTTAAGTACCACAAGATTTTCACTTTTGAGAGTCAATTTTAATTAAAAAAAATTGAAATGAATACTATTGTTTTTTTACGTATAATTGTTTATAGCATTTCATTTTAATAATAATGTATTTAATATAAGGATAAATTTCAATAAAGATTTAAGACAAAATCTCAAATTAGTGTTTTGATGTAAATAAATAAAAGTTAATTAAGACTTCTAATTATAATTCTGAATGATATGTTGATTTAACATGTGTTTTTGAGTGTGATAATCAAAGATATGTACTAAGCATTACAAGCAAAATCACTTTAAAGAAAAAGCAAAAATATACAAACAGAATAAAGAACGTTCTTGACAGAAGTCTGGAAAATGGAGAACATTCTCCACAGTCCTAAAACAACAAGAATGATGATATCCTCTATTAAGGAAAAGAAAGCTTCTGGAATTTATAAATACGTTTCTAGTATCCCACAAGGAATATAAAGGTTCATCTCAGCAAAAGAATCACTCCAAAAGGCAAAGGGTAAAAGCTATGGCTCATGTTAATCAAGCAAGATTATTCTCCAAGTACAAGAAAAATCATTATCCAGATTTAAGCAAGAATCAAGATAAATCTTGAAGTGTATACTTCAGCCTATCTCTGAAATATACGCACACATGATAAAATGACCATGAACCACTATCAAAGATGATTGACAAAGAAGTTTACAGATCAACATTCTTCAAAAGCAGAAAATGAAGAATGTTCAATCAAGAACATTCTTGGTTCAAATATGATCTGAAGTAGCAATATTGATTTACAAGAAAGGGGGGTTTGAATTGTAAATCCGCCCTTTTAAAATTCCTGTTAGAAACTTAAGAAAATAACTCAAGATTGATCTTGGTTGTGAAAACAGAAAAAGGAGAACGTTCTTGATTTTCACCAGAAAACAGAGAACGTTCTTGGTTAGTTAAAATCAACAGTTCAGTTTATCTATTTAACTTGATAATTAACAGACTGAAAGTAAATAGAGATAAGGGAAGAGATATCACACACAGATATATCCTGGTTCACCCAACCCGGGCTACGTCCAGTCCTCACTACGGTGAGATTTTCCACTAAGTGTTTAAAACAAGAACCTTCTTGGTTTTACAGCACCTAGTTCAGATCAGCCTTGACCTGTTACAGTTTGTCAATCCTTTCCACCCAGAAAGAATTACAATCAGACCACCTATCAACCCTTGATAGGATTTTACAACTTCACCTTTTAACCTTAAAAGGATTTTTTCTAAAAATGACTCACTCAAGCTATAAACAAGCCTTATAGTCTTGAGTGTTGAATGATAATGATAGGATTTAAAACAGAATCTGTTTTGACTCAACTCTTGTTTGAGTTTATATTCTTTACAAATGGTTTCAGTAAACTAAAGATAGAGAATTTGATATAGAAGGTTACTGATTTCTTGAGAAGCTTTCAAGTGTGTAGATTTATGTGAGTGATGTTTTTCTCTGTACTTGAAGCTATGTTTTCTTCCTGAGCTTTGGCCTTCCTTTTATAGGTGTGAGAGCATTTAATGATGGTCAAATAGAGCCGTTGGTAGTGCTCTTTTCAGGCTTGACCAAAGGCATTATTTCTGAATAAAAATAATCCAACTTTTGACTATTTTTATTTTCTGTTCAGACTGGGCTGTGTGTTGCGTTTTGGATCAAATTTTCTTGAGTGATTACTGATCCTTTAACACTTCTGATAAGTGATAATATTGTAGGCTTGAACTGGAGCTTTTGAATCACTTAAAACAGATTAAAAACGATCACAAAGCTTGTTGCAGAAAACTGTAGTTGCTGGAGATTGGTGATCAATCTGGAGCTTTAGCTTTTGGGTTTCCTGGAGATTGATAATCAATCTGGAGGTTCAGTTTTGATCATTCTGGATGTCTTCCTGATCTTTTCTTGGATCTGTTTTGATGTAAACATACTTCAAGATCGTTCAACGTTCTTGGCAGTCAAGCTGGAGAATGATGTTCAGTATGCTGGAGAATGATTGTATCATTTTGGACTAATGGTACACTGTTGGAGAATGATGTTAAACATGCTGGAGATTTGATTGTTAACAAGTTTGAGATTGATGTTTGTTCATTATGAAGATAGTTGTTAATCATGCTGAAGAATGACAATTGTAACACCTCGAGTTTAAAACACAGCACGAATGTATTTTTTTTTTCAATAAATAATTAAAATGAGTTTTCCAAAATTAATGTCAAGGGAATTAAAATAAATATTTCATCAGTTCATTTCAAAAGAGAACACCCGACCTGTGGCCACTAAACAGTATCAGAGTGCGGAAAATACAGTGGAAAAGTCATACATTAATTCCCAAAATAAATTACATTTCCCAAAACTCAAGACCCTATACAAAAGTCTAGTCTGATCATGCACTAAGCTACAGTAGCATGGTCTCCACCGTATCCTCTATAAGTCTCGTCTTCAACCAGTTGTCCGTCCCTCTGCATTGTCCATGTAGACTCCGTACGTAAAGATCAGGGGAAACTAACGACGTTTCCGTTGTTAGTGTATCCGTCGATAGGACGGGTTCGGGTAACATCTGAGGGCAAAGCCCAATTTCCACAATATAATAGCAAGGGTCATCGACCGAAATTAACAAATAATCACATAGCATATATTTCACAGCAACAAATATATACATGGCATATCGTATAACAATGATGGAAATAATGATGCTCATTTGAAATTCAATGACATATATGCCTTTTCAAAAACAGTAGCCAATGAATATGAAAAATATGTGGTAAGTACAACCAACACTTCAGCAATCACAATCATTAATTAGAAATTCAGATTCTATAAAGTACTCACACATATTCAATTTCCACTCATCATCATAATCCAAATCGCGACCCACCGGTCAATCACCCCGATGCAATATGTTTATGCTCATGTATACAATTTCTTGGAATCACCAAGGTGCAGTCGCTCAACAGACCAGCACAATATGTTTGACTTTAACGGCCCTCAAGACCAAGGTGCAATCTCTCACAGATCAGCACCAGTGTAGTCGCTCAACAGACCAGCACTCGTGCAGTCGCTCAATAGACCAACACGTTTTACATATACCAAGGTACAATCGCTCAACAGATCAGTACCTAGTGCAGTCGCTCAACAGACCAGTACTCGTTCAATCGCTCAACAGATCAGCACGTGGTTGCACATATTTGAATGGACCACCACGAACACGCGGCCATTCCGTAGCCCGGATAGAATGGACCACCACGAACACGCGGCCACTCTACAACCCATCACGGTTACTACATTCACGTGTATTAGCCTCTCACAGGCCAAATACACAGAAGTTAAATCCTCGCACAGATAGACTGGACCACCATGAACACGCGGCCATTCCGTAGCCCGAGTAGAATAGACCGTCTAATACACGCGGAACTACTCTGACCTCAGATAGAACAGACCGTCTAATACACGCGGAACTATTCTATAACCCATGGTTACTACTTAACTTCGCGGCCCATCACGGTCACCGCATTACTCTGTGGCCCATCGCGGTCACCACTTGACTATGCAATGTATGAATATGCAGTGTTTACTCTTCACTGAAAACAGTATGCAATATCAGAAAACTCAGCCTGTCCAACATTCTCCCAAAGCATCTCAACACAAATAATTTCATAATCAACACAGCAATGATTAAACATTCGAGTAATCATTAACACTTTACTTTATCACAACATTCCATTCTTAATTATCATAAGTCTTTTCCCCAACTCTTAAAATTCACAAAACAGTGTTTAAAACTGAGTTTTTTGGAAAATACGAATCTGTATTCGAATACAGCCTCTCTATATTCGAATACAGGAGCCAAAACAGTGTAGAATTAACACACTGTATTCGACTACAGCCACACTGGTAGTCGAATACAGAGGCAGTCTCAGTGCACAAATCAACATTTTTCACTACATCAGTAAAGTCTCAAAAACTTCATCACCACGTCCTCAAAATATCACCAAAAGTTCCATTTTAATTCACCACAACATTCCCAATATCCCCCAAACACTCAGGGTTTACAAAACACTCTTAAAAACTTGGAATTTCTGAAAACTCGAATCTGTATTTGAATACAGACCCCTTGTATTCGAATACAGAAGCATGAAACTGCAATTTTAAAATTCAATATTCGAATAAAGCATGCCTGTAGTCAAATAGAGAAGACAAAACCAGAATGATCAACATCAGAACATCAGAAGCAGAACAAGAATGATCAATATCAGGTCATCAGAAAGCAGAACCAGAATCAGGATGATTAACATCAAGACATCAGGAACAGAACCAGAATCAGAATGATTAACATCAGAACATCAGGAACAGAACCAGAATCAGAATGATTAACATCAGAACATCAGGAACAGAACTATAATCAGAATCATCAACCCCAGAACATCAGAAACAGAAGCAGAATCAGAATGATTAACATCACAACATCAGAAGCAAAACAGAATGATTCACACCAGAATCATTAGAAGCAGAAACAGAATGACTCACACCAGAATCATCAGAAGCAAAACAGAATGATTCACACCAGAATCATCAGAAGCAAAACAGAATGATTAACACCAGAATCATAAGAAGCAAAACAGAATGATTCACACCAGAATCATCAGAAGCAAAACAGAATGATTCACACCAGAATCATCAAAAGCAAAACAGAATGATTCACACCAGAATCATCAGAAGCAAAACAGAATGATTCACACCAGAATCATCATAAGAAAAACAAAATGGCTCACACCAGAATCATCAGAAGCAAAACAGAATGGCTCACACAAAAATTATCAGAAGCAAAACAGAATGGCTCACACCAGAATCATCGGAAGCAAAACAGAATGATTCACACCAGAATCATCAGAAGCAAAACAGAATGATTCACACCAGAATCATCAAAAGCAAAACAAAATGATTGACACCAGAATCATCAAAAGCAAAACAGAATGACTCACACCGAATCATCAGAAGCAAAACACAATGACTCACACCAGAATCATCAGAAGCAAAACAGAATGATTAACACCAGAATCATCAGAAGCAAAACAGAAAATCATCAGAAGTAAAACAGAATGATCCACACCAGAATCATCAGAAGTAAAACAGAATGATTCACACCAGAATCATCAGAAGCAAAATAGAATGATTCACACCAGAATCATCAGAAGCAAAACAGAATGACTCACACCAGAATCATCAGAAGCAAAACAGAATGGCTCACACCAGAATCATCAGAAGCAAAACAAAATGGCTCACATCAGAATCATCAGAAGCAAAACAGAATGACTCACTCCAGAATCATCAGAAGCAAAATAGAATGACTCACACCAGAATCATCATAAGCAAACAGAATGATTCACTCCAGAATCATCAGAAGCAAAACAGAATGATTCACACCAGAATCATCATAAGCAAAATAGAATGATTCACACCAGAATCATCAAAAGTAAAGCAGAATGACTCACACCAGAATCATCAGAAGCAAAACAGAATGATTCACTCTAGAATCATGAGAGGCAAAACAGAATGACTCACACCAGAATTATCAGAAGCAAAACAGAATGATTCACTCCAGAATCATCAGAAGCAAAACATAATGATTCACACCAGAATCATCAGAAGCAAAACAGAATGATTCACTCCAGAATCATTAGAAGCAAAACATAATGATTCACACCAGAATCATCAGAGGCAAAACAGAATGATTCACACCAGCATATTCAGAAGTAAAACAGAATGATTCACACCAGAATCATCAGAAGCAAAATAGAATGACTCACACCAGAATCATCAGAAGCAAAACAAAATGATTCACACCAGAATCATCAGAAGTAAAACAGAATGATTCACACCAGAATCATCAGAAGCAAAACAGAATGATTCACACCAGAATCATTAGAAGCAAAAACAGAATGATTAACAGAATCATCATAAGCAGAAACAGGATGATTAACATCAGAATCATCAGAAGCAAAAACGGGATGATTAACATTAGAATCATTAGAAGCAAAAACACGATGATTAACAGAATCATCAGAAGCAGAAACAGGATGATTAACATCAGAATCATCAGAAGGAAAATCAGGATGATTAACATCAGAATCATCATAAGCAAAAATAGGATGATTAACAGAATCATCAGAAGCAGAAACAAGATGATTAACATCAGAATCATCAAAAGCAAAAACAAGATGATTAACAGAATCATCCGAAGCAGAAACAGGATGATTAACATCAGAATCATCAGAAGCAAAAACCAGATGATTAACAGAATCATCAGAAGCAGAAACAGGATGATTAACATCAGAAGAAGAAATCCTTCCTCTATATTCGGATACAGGGGCTCGTATTCGAATACAAGTTTGAAAACTTAAGTAAAACAGAAACTTGGCAGGTTGTATTCGAATACACACATGTTGTATTCGAACATACCTTCGAAAACCAGTGAAATTTTCCTGAGATTTCAACCCTTTTCAAACTGTTTTCTTTTAAAAACAAACAACCAAACATCAAAACAGATTCAACACTTTTTCCAGACAATACTTTCGTCATTAAAAATCCATTTTCTTTTTAAATCACCAACATCATCAGAATCAGTCAAAACAGAAACAGAATCAGAATCAGAATCATCAACACCAAATCATCCAGACTTTCAAACCATCAGAACATCATACAGCATTTCAGCTTTCTCACTATCAGAATAACATGCAAGCATTTCAGCTTTCACAACACATCAGAATAAAATGCAAGCTTTTCAGCTTTCACCACACATCAGAATAACATGCAAGCATTTCAGCTTTCACAACACATCAGAATAACATGCAAGCATTACAGAGCAGCAAAACATCAACATAATGCATTTTTGCATTTCAAAACCATTTTCAAAACAGTTTTATGAACATGCATTTTAATCATGTTTAAAATAACATATAAGACATTTTTCCACATAAACAAAACAGCATTAATGCATTCAACCAACAACAACCATCACATATCAACAGAATGAATTTTCTTCATTTTTCAAAATGTCATTTCAAAAACAGTTTTTCTTCAAAAACAGAAATGAAACAACATGCATTTACAACCCTAATGCAACTAGAAAGTGGAAGGTGCCCTTACCCTTGTTGCGTGTTCTGCTACTTCTCTTGTTTCTGCTGTCGTTCTCGTTTTCGCGCCAAAAACAGGTGAAACTGCAGCTTGTGTTTGCTGCTACGAAACTGGGTTCTTTAGCTCCGTAAGGATGTGGGGATCAACTTTAGTACTGGGGGTTTTCTGGTTTGGTGCTTGTATTTCCAATTGATGGCAATTTTGAGGAACTCCTTCTTTTGTATTTTGAAATCGTGAACTGGAAACGGATTTCAGAATAGGAAGGGAGGATACTGTTACATGCAGCACTATTACATGCAGTATGGGCAGTGAGGAAGGAGGGATGGTGTTTTGATTTCACCATCCTTCTTACTCCTATTTATAGGCTTTTGTGGTGCCACCTCACTCGACACTTGTCTGATTTTCAGCACTTAACCAATCCCGTCGCAATTAGCCGCTAATCCTTAATTAACGGTCCGATTAATTTAATTACTCGAAATTAAATTAATTTAATCTTCATCCAATAATTTTAATTCATCTTCCAAAATAAATGTTTATATATATATATATATTCACTCAAAACATACATATATTAAATATTTTACAAATATCCCCAAAATACCCTTAATATTAATTCCAAAATTAATATTAAATTTAAGGGTCTTACATTACCACCCCCCTTAAATTAGTTTCGTCCTCGAAACTACATGTCGATGAACAACTGAGGATATTGTTCCCTCATCTTACTCTCCAGTTCCCAAGTTGCGTCTCCAGTAGTCGGGTTCCAGATCACTTTGACTAGTGGGACTTTCTTGTTTCTCAACTGTTGTTGTAAGTGAACTCAATCAATGGCAACACCTCCTCCCAGTTTCCTATGTCAACCAACACACATGCTCTCAATAGATCTTCCAAGGACTGGTTTTTGTTCTCTCAGTCTGTCCGTCTGTTGTGGATGATAAGCGGAACTCAATTTCAGTTTCATTCCTAACGCTTCATGCAGCGCTCCCCGACAGTGAGATGTGAACTTTGGGTCACGGTCCGATACTATACTCGATGGAACGCCGTGTAACCTTACAATCTCAGCAATGTAGATCTTTTTCAGCTTATCTACTTTATAAGTGGTCCTTACCGGTAGGAAATGTGCGGACTTCATCAATCGATCCACTATTACCCAAATAGAATCATTCTTTTTCCTTGTCTTGGGCAGTCCTGTTATGAAATCCATGGAAATGCTGTCCCACTTCCGTTCCGGTATATCCAGAGGTTGCAACATTCCAGCAGGTCGTTGATGATCCACTTTCGCTTTCTGACAAGTCAAACAAGCTGATACGTACTCCGCTACATCCCTCTTCATTCTTGGCCACCAGTAATTCTGTCTTAAGTTCTGGTACATCTTGGTTGCTCCAGGATGAATACTCAATTTACTCTTATGAGCCTCTTCCAAAATCATTCTCCTCAAATCTGCAACTTCCGGTACACAAACCCTTCCATTACATCTCAGAATGTTATCTAGTCCGACCCTTAAGCTCGCTTAATTCCAATGGTGACATCTGGTACGGCGCAATTGAAATAGGTCCAGTTCCTGGGTGCAAATCAATGAAGAACTCCACCTCTCTCACCGGGGGTAATCCTGGAATTTCTTACAGAAATACGTCCGGATATTCTTTTACTAACACCACATCTTCTATGCTCACATCCATCTTGGTCTCCACGTTAGCCAATGACAAAAATTCCTGAGTTTCTTCTCTCAGTGACACTCCGAACTGTTAGCAACCAAATACCGAACGACTCCCAATTCACCTCCTTGTGAGCCGATCCAATTAGAAGCCTTGTACTTCTTCACCGATATTTTGCATCCCATAACAACAGATATGTGACATAGTTGACCTTTTACCGCTGCCCGGCAATTAATCATTTCAAATATTTTCTCCATCTCTTGAATCCACTGGTCCGCTCTTTCTGGACCCTCATCACCCTTGAACTTGGGAGGATTATGGCGACGAAATCCTCTAGTCCTCTAGATTCAGCAGCGCAAATCTCTCTTTCTCTCTTCTCCAGATCTCGTTGAGTTTTTCGCAGCCGTCTGTGCAGCAACAGACGCAGCCATGTTATTCATCGCTTTAGCCATCCGATCATCCCGGCTGAAGTTGGCTCTCGTAGTGTCGTCTCTTCTTTGGAGGCATTGTTCCTTACAAAACCATCATCAAGTAGAAATCTCGCACTACTTGGAATAATTCCAAAACTTAACAACGTCATCACTTCAGTCACACCACAACTTACACAAGACTTGACACTTTAACTACTTGCTCATATGCATGATCAGCTAATAACTCAAAACAAATACTTTAATAAGAGCTTTAACCCAAAACATTAACCAAATGCTCTGATACCACAATTGTAACACCCCGAGTTTAAAACACAGTGCAAATGTATTTTTTTTTTCAATAAATAATTAAAATGAGTTTTCCAAAATTAATGTCAAGGGAATTAAAATAAAATTTTCATCAGTTCATTTCAAAAGAGAACACCCGGCCTGTGGCCACTAAACAGTATCAGAGTGCGGAAAAGTCATACATTAATTCCCAAAATAAATTACATTTCCCAAAACTCAAGACCCTATACAAAAGTCTAGTCTGATCATGCACTAAGCTACAGTAGCACGGTCTCCACCGTATCCTCTATAAGTCTCGTCTTCAACCAGCTGTCCGTCCCTCTACATTGTCCACGTAGACTCCGTACATAACGATCAGGGGAAACTAACGACGTTTCCGTCGTTAGTGTATCCGTTGATAGGACGAGTTTGGGTAACATCTGAGGACAAATCCCAATTTCCACAATATAATAGCAAGGGTCACCGACCGAAATTAACAAATAATCACATAACATATATTTCACAGCAACAAATATATACATGGCATATCGTATAACAATGATGGAAATAATGATGCTCATTTGAAATTCAATGACATATATGCCTTTTCAAAAACAGTAGCCAATGAATATGAAAAATATGTGGTAAATACAACCAACACTTCAGCAATCACAATCATTAATCAGAAATTCAGATTCTATAAAGTACTCACACATATTCAATTTCCACTCATCATCATAATCCAAATCGTGACCCACCGGTCAATCACCCCGATGCAATATGTTTATGCTCATGTATACAATTTCTTGGAATCACCAAGGTGCAGTCGCTCAACAGACCAGCACAATATGTTTGACTTTAACGGCCCTCAAGACCAAGGTGCAATCTCTCACATATCAGCACCAGTGCAGTCGATCAACAGACCAGCACTCGTGCAGTCGCTCAACAGACCAGCACATTTTACATATACCAAGGTACAATCGCTCAACAGATCAGTACCTAGTGCAGTCGCTCAACAGACCAGCATTGGTGCAATCGCTCAACAGATCAGCACATGGTTGCGCATATTTGAATGGACCACCACGAACACGCGGCCACTCTGAAACCGGATAGAATGGACCACCATGAACACGCGGCCACTCTACAACCCATCACGGTTACTACATTCACGTGTATTAGCCTCTCACAGGCCAAATACACAGAAGTTAAATCCTCGCACGGATAGAATGGACCACCACAAACACGCGGCCATTCTGTAGCCCGAGTAGAATAGACCGTCTAATACACGCAGAACTACTCTGACCCCGGATAAAACAGACCCTCTAATACACGCGGAACTATTCTATAACCCATGGTTACTACTTAACATCGCGGCCCATCACGGTCACCGCATTACTCTGTGGCCCATCGCGGTCACCACCTGACTATGCAATGTACGAATATGCAGTGTTTACTCTTCACTGAAAACAGTATGCAATATCAGAAAACTCAGCCTGTCCAGCATTCCCCCAAAGCATCTCAACACAAATAATTTCATAATCAACACAGCAATGATTAAACATTCGAGTAATCATTAACACTTTACTTTATCACAACATTCCATTCTTAATTATCATAACTCTTTTCCCCAACTCTTAAAATTCACAAAATAGTGTTTAAAACTAAGTTTTCTGGAAAATACGAATCTGTATTCGAATACAGGAGCCAAAACAGTGCATAATTAACACTCTGTATTCGACTACAGCCCCACTGGTAGTCGAATACAGAGGCAGTCTCAGTGCACAAATCAACATTTTTCACTACATTAGTAAAGTCTCAAAAACTTCATCACCACGTCCTCAAAATATCACCAAAAGTTCCATTTTAATTCACCACAACATTCCCAATATCCCCAAACACTCAGGGTTTACAAAACACTCTTAAAAACATGGAATTTCTGAAAACTCGAATCTGTATTCGAATACAGACCCATTGTATTCGAATACAAAAGCATGAAACTGCAATTTTAACATTCTGTATTCGAATACAGCATGCCTGTAGTCGAATACAGAAGACAAAACCAGAATGATCAACATCAGAACATCAGAAGCAGAACAAGAATGATCAACATCAGGTCATCAGAAAGCAGAACCAGAATAAGGATGATTAACATCAGAACATCAGGAACAGAACCAGAATGATTAACATCGGAACATCAGGAACAGAACCAGAATCAGAATGATTAACATCAGAACATCAGGAACAGAACTATAATCAGAATCATCAACACTAGAACATCAGAAACAGAAGCAGAAGCAGAAGCAGAATGATTAACATCAGAACATCAGAAGCAAAACATCAGAATGATTAACATCAGAACATTAGAAGCAAAACATAATGATTCACACAAGATTCATCAGAAGCAGAAACAGAATGACTCACACCAAAATCATCAGAAGTAAAACAGAATTATTCACACCAGAATCATAAGAATCAAAACAGAATGATTGACACCAGAATCATAATAAGCAAAACAGAATGATTCACACCAGAATCATCAGAAGCAAAACAGAATGATTCACACCAGAATCATCAGAAGCAAAACAGAATGATTCACACCAGAATCATCACAAGCAAAACAGAATGATTCACACCAGAATCATCAGAAGCAAAACAGAATGACTCACACCAAAATCATCAAAAGCAAAACAGAATGGCTCACACCAGTATCATCAGAAGCAAAACAGAATGGCTCACACCAGAATCATCAGAAGCAAAACAGAATGATTCACACCAGAATCATCAGAAGCAAAACAGAATGAGTCACACCAGAATCATCAGAAGAAAAACAGAATGACTCACACCAGAATCATCAGAAGCAAAACAGAATGACTCACACCAGAATCATCAGAAGCAAAACAGAATGATTCACTCCAGAATCATCAGAAGCAAAACAGAATGACTCACACCAGAATCATCAGAAGCAAAACAGAATGATTCAGACCAGAATCATTATAGAAAAACAGAATGATTCACACCAGAATCAACAGAAGCAAAACAGAATGATTCACACCAGAATCATCAGAAGCAAAAACAAGATGATTAACAGAATCATCAGAAGCAGAAATAGGATGATTAACATCAGAATCATCAGAAGCAAAAATAGGATGATTAACATAATCATCATAAGCAGAAACAGGATGATTAACATTAGAATCATCATAAGCAAAAACAGGATGATTAACAGAATCATCAGAAGCAAAAATAGGATGATTAACATCAGAATCATCAGAAGCAGAAACAGAATGATTAACATCAGAACCATTAGAAGCAGAAACAGGATGATTAACATCAGAATCATCAGAAGCAGAAACAGAATGATTAACATCAGAACCATCAGAAGCAAAAATAGGATGATTAACATCAGAATCATCAGAAGTAGAAATAGGATGATTAACATCAAAATCATCAGAAACAGAAACAGGATGATTAACATCAGAATCATCAGAAGCAGAAACAGAATGATTAACATCAAAACCATTAGAAGCAGAAACAGGATGATTAACATCAGAATCATCAGAAGCAGAAATAGAATGATTAACATCAGAACCATTAGAAGCAGAAACAGGATGATTAACATCAAAATCATCAGAAGCAGAAACAGGATGATTAACATCAGAATCATCAGAAGCAGAAACAGAATGATTAACATCAGAACCATCAGAAGCAGAACAGGATGATTAACATCAGAATCATTAGAAGCAGAAACAGAATGATTAATATCAGAACCATCAGAAGCAGAAATAGGATGATTAACATCAGAATCATCAGAAGCAAAAACAGGATGATTAACATCAGAATCATCAGAAGCAAAACAGGATGATAAACAGAATCATCAGAAGCAGAAACAGGATGATTAACATCAGAATCATCAGAAGCAGAAACAGGATGATTAACATCAGAAGCATAAATCCTTCCTTTGTATTCGAATACAGGGGCTCGTATTCAAATACAAGTTTGAAAACTTAAGTAAAACAGAAAATTTGCAGGTTGTATTCGAATACACACATGTTGTATTCGAACACACCTTCGAAAACCAATGAAATTTTCCTGAGATTTCAACCCTTTTCAAACTGTTTTCTTTTAAAAACAAACAACCAAACATCAAAACAGATTCAACACTTTTTCCAGACAATACTTTCCTCATTAAAAATCCATTTTCTTTTTAAATCATCAACATCATCAGAATCACTCAAAACAGAAACAGAATCATAATCATCAACACCAAATCATCCAGACTTTCAAACCATCAGAACATCATACAGCATTTCAGCTTTCTCTATATCAGAATAACATCCAAGCATTTAGCTTTCACAACACATCAGAATAACATGCAAGCTTTTCAGCTTTCACCACACATCAGAATAACATGCAAGCATTTCAGCTTTCCCAACACATCAGAATAACATGCAAGTAGGAATGGCAATGGGTAGGGTATGGGTAGGGTAGTATAGTACCCGTCCCCATACCCGCAGTTTAAAAAAATACCCGTGCACGTGCTTGTACCCTCGTGGATATCAACTTTAATACCCGTACCCATACTCATTACCCGCACTTTAATGAAAATATATCGATAAATAATTTGTGATTAAATTTAAAAAAATTCCCAAATATTTTAAATCAAAAATCATAAGTATTAGAAACTAAAATATTGTCTAATTCAAAACTTCCAAAATATATCATGATTCAACATTAGTACATTACTACAATAAATATCAAAATATCAAAAATAATAATATTTTATGAAGTTGCAAGTCATTGGACGGTATTCTCCAAGATCTGTAAAAAAATTGATATCTGTATTATATTAGTTATTTATAATTATAAAGTCACGATTAATAATATAAAAAAACTCTTAAATATAAAATCACAATTATTTACCTCAGAATACAATATGTGTATAGGGACTAAAATTTATTTTTCAAAATTGTATTTTTTCTATTAAGGGACCAATTTTTAAGATTAGAACAAGACCTCAAAAATATATTACTATTTACTAACATATTTTCCTGATGATTTACTTATATGTTTATTTTTCAGGAGGATTCGAAAATTATGAAATGAATGACCTAAATTCGTTGATTTGTTTGGAATAAAAAGGAGAGGTAGAGAGACATGAGATAGTAGAGAGTGAGAGAAATAGTAGATATAGATTGGAAGGGGAGATAGAGATGCATAAGATAGTAGAGAGACATATGTGTATTTAGAAAAATCATGTATTTAAAAAATATTTTTTCAAACGACATGTTTTCTTGAAAATCATTTTTATGTCCTTTATGGTAATTTGTTAGTTTAAAAAAATTATTTTTATAAAATTGTATACAAACAAGTTAAAAATTATTGTACAAAAAAATCATTTTAATAATAGTATACAAACGGAAATTAAAAAATCATATTTTAAAAAATCTCTAAATTATTTAAAACAAAAATCATTTTTATTTAAGCTCAAACAAACTTACATACTACTACTACTACTACTACTACTACTAATAATAATAATAATAATAATAATAATAATAATCATAATAATAATAATAATAATAATAATAATAATAGTAATAATAATAATATTATATGTGCGGGGCGGGGTGGGTATTATAGTACCCGTACCCGCATCCATACCCGTTCAATTTTGCGGGTAATTACCCGTCCCCATACCCATACCCATTATGCGGGTTTTTACCCTACCCATTACGGGTTTTTTCTGTGGGTACCCACCGGGTCTGGGTCTAATTGCCATCCCTGCATGCAAGCATTACAGAGCAACAAAACATCAACAGAATGCATTTTTGCATTTCAAAACCATTTTCAAAACAGTTTTATGAACATGCATTTTAATCATGTTTTAAATAACATATAAGACATTTTTCCACTTTTCCACATAAACAAAACAGCATTAATGCACTCAACCAACAACAACCATCACATATCAACAGAATGCATTTTCTTCATTTTTCAAAATGTCATTTCAAAAACAGAAATGAAACAACATGCATTTACAGCCCTAATGCAACTAGAAAGTGGAAGGTGCCCTTACCCTTGTTGCGTGTTCTGCTACCTCTCTTGTTTATGCTGTCGTTTCCATTTTCGCGCCAAAAACCGGTGAAACTGCAGCTTGTGTTTGCTGCTACGAAACTGGGTTCTTTAGCTCCGTAAGGATGTGGGGATCAACTTTAGTACTGGGGGTTTTCTGGTTTGGTGCTTGTATTTCCAATTGATGGCAATTTTGAGGAACTCCCTCTTTTGTATTTTGAAATCGTGAACTGGAAACAGATTTCAGAATGGGAACGGAGGGTACTGTTACATGCAGCACTATTACATGCAGTATGGGCAGTGAGGAAGGAGGGATGGTGTTCTGATTTCACCATCATTCTCACTCCTATTTATAGGCTTTTGTGGTGCCACCTCACTCGACACTTGTCTGATTTTCAGCACTTAACCAATCCCGTTGCAATTAGCCGTTAATCCTTAATTAACGGTCTGATTAATTTAATTACTCGAAATTAAATTAATTTAATCTTCATCCAATAATTTTAATTCATCTTCCAAAATAAATATTTATATATATATATATATATATATATATTCACTCAAAACATACATATATTAAATATTTTACAAATATCCCCAAAATACCCTTAATATTAATTCCAAAATTAATATTAAATTTAAGGGTCTTACAATAATCATTCTAGAGATTGATGATCATTTCTGGAGACTAATGATCATTCCTAGAGACTGATGATCATTCTTGATAGAAGATCATTCTGGAGACTGTTCTGATCATTTTGGATATTCTGATGTCCAAGAACGGACTTGATTCTTCCTCTGAATGTATTTTCTGGAGGTATCCTCTGAATGTATTTTCTGGGATATCCTCTGATATCGTTTTCTGGAGATATCCTCTGGTATCCTTTGGTTGAGGTATCCTCTGGTATTCTCTGGTTGAGGTATCCTCTGATATCCTCTGGTTGAGGTATCATATGATATCCTCTGGTTGAGGTATCCTCTAATATCCTCTGGTTGAGGTATCCTCTGATATCCTCTGGTTGAGGTATCCTCTGATATCCTCTGGTTGAGGTATCCTCTGATATCAGCTTCATGAGGTATCCTCTGATGGCAGCTTGGTGAGGTATCCTCTGCTGGAAGCTTGGTGAGGTATCCTCTGATTGCAGCTTGGTGAGGTATCCTCTGATGTCATCGGGTAACATCTGCTATTTTTTCAGATTGTGTCAAGAGTTTTCTTTATGCTGATTTCTTGGCTTTCCTTGAATCATTAACATGCTGTTAATTCTAGACATTCTGGAGACTGTTCAGTCTTGCTTTGGCAGCTTGATTGATGGCCTTTTTTCTTTGCGATTAGAATGGTTTCTTTTGATTCTAATTGATCACATCTGTTCCTTGTCATGTACTCTCAGTACTAATGTAAATTCCAGATGCAATAACATTAATTAAGTGGTGGAGAAAGTTTGGTCTTTATGCTATCACAGTCTTGCGAACATTCTTCGTTTTCCAGAATATGTCAAGAATGTTCTCTGCTGCTGTTTTCTTCGATTCTTGCTTTGTTCACTTATGCATTTATGTTCCTTAAACAAACTTAAGTGAAATCATTAGTAGATCACCATTCATAAGACTTAATCATTTAATTAAAAAGGTTTGTTGTCATTAAAACATATATCAAAAAGGTTTTTTCCTCAACATGATCTTATCCATAAATTGACACATGGCAGCTGGACCTTTTCCAACGGTCAAATGAGTTGTCATAAGCCTCCTTGAAGCCTATAAAAGGAACCCCAAGCTCAAGGAAAATTCTACTACAATCATACACTCGAAAAAAAAAAAATCTCGAAAAAAAAAAGCATCACTTACTTACAATCATACACTCGAAAGTCTCTCATTTACATACAAAAATTAGTTATGCTTTCTCATTCAAATCTTAGAATCATTTTTACTAAATTCTTTTTGTTAAGACTCTAAACTCAAACAAGTGTTGAATTTACTCAGATTCTGCCAAAACTACTTAAATCATTATCGTGTAAACTCAAGTTTATAGTATTGAATATAGCTTGAGTAGTTTGTAGAAAATTCTTTTATAGTTAAAAGTTAAAGTGTAAAAATCTTCTCTAAAGATTGAAAGGTAACATGTGGAAATCTTTTTTGGGGCTGAAAGGTAGTGTTGTGTAACAGATCAAGGTTGACCTAGATTGGTGGTGTAAAAACCAAGAACGTTCTCCGTTTAGACACTTAGTGAAAAATCTCACAACTGTGAGGACTAGACGTAACCCGATTTGGGCGAACCATGATACATCGCTGTGTGGTATCTTTTTCCTTACCTCTATTTATTTCTAGTCTTTTCATTATCAAATTAAATAGATAAATTAAATTGTGTGTTTTTCACTAACCAAGAACGTTCTCAGTTTTCTGTTTTCATAACCAAGATTAATCTTGAGTTAAATTTTTTAAGTTTTTACAAGAAAATTTAAAAAGGTGAATTTACAATTCAAACCTCTCTTTCTTGTAAATTGACATTGCTACTTCAATGACTAGCTAAAATTATGGTTACTCCTACAAGAGTATAATCTTCTTAATTGATTTTCGTTTAAATAAACTTTACATTTGAGTTTTGAAAGAAGAAATAGAAAATAAAATGACAATAAAAAATATAATACCATCAAGCTCTCAAACATCCACTCATTTCGGTCCTAAATTTTGGTTCTTTTAACTGTGGACACACATATTAAAAAATAATAAAATTTAGGTGTGTTTAGTCTATTTTACCCTTCATCCATTAAGTAAAAACAAAACTAATTTAATGGATATTTTTAGATTTTGAATGGTACAAAAGGAAAAACGTCATTAATTGTATCTTAGTTTTTTAAAAGAATCAAAGTTTTGTAATACCAAAGATCGGGGACAAAGAGAGAATGCATTTGGAATCCAACACGAAGTCGACTAATTCTCTCTAAAGCTCTTGAATCCATTGAAAAACACGAAGAAATCCATAAGTTTCACCTTGAAGGTGCAAACACGAGAAAGGGGGGTTGAATTGTGTTTGACTAACTTGAATACTTTTTCTGTTTTTGCAGTTTTATAACAAAACCTGATGTATGAATCAAACAGAGTTAGCAGGGGATATAAAGTAAAAATAAAACACATAATTTTATATTGGTTCACCTTTAACGAGGCTACGTCCAGTCCCTTCACTTTGAAGGATTTCACTAATTCAAAACCTTGAATTACAACAATACCACTGACCCTCCAAGTCAGTCTTCTCAAACAGTCTAACAATCCTAGACTTTTGAGGAATACAACACCTTGACTTCTCAAGTCTTCTCCCGCCAATCTGACAACCTCGGATTGTAGAAGGAATTACAACACCTTGAATCTAATTGCTAAGTAATCTGCTACCCCTTCTGACTCCCTCAGATTGTAGACTCTACTTCAACAACTTAGATCTAACACAAGGGAAAGAAAAACACGAGTGCTTGCTTCTGGAAAGCTGAAACTCACAATTAACCTCACTGAAAACTCGAGTGTTTGCTTCTAGAAGTGTATGACTCTTTTGTGATTTTTCGATACTGAGTCTTCAGTCTTGAGCCTCCTTTTATAGATGTGAATTAGGGTCTCTTCCAAGCTTAAATTCAAGTTGTATCTTGTTAGATTCTCTTGCAAAAATAACTTGTCCAATCGGGTTTCACTTAAATAAAAAACATATCTTTTTTCTGCTCCAGATTGCCTTCGAAAATAACTTTGGCCAATCCTGACTTTAATTAATTCTAGAACAAATCTTTCTTCCCGCCAATAGCTTTTGAATTCCACAAGACTTCACTTTATTTTTGTATCGAATCCGTTTAATACTTTGATTAAATATAATCACGACTCCTTTGATCATGATTCAATCTGGACAGCTTGATCTTCTGCTATCGTCCACATCTGGACCATACTATGTGATCTGCTGTGATCCTCTGATTTCGGCCAACACTGGACCACACTTTCTGATCTTCTGATCTCGACCACTCTGGACATGTAATATGATCTGCTGTGATCCTCTGATCTCGGCCAATACTGGACCACACGTTCTGATCCTCTGATCTCCGCCAACACTGGGCCATGGTCTAATCTTCTGATCTCGGCCAACACTGGGCCATATACTTAAATCTTGACCATTGATCTGAATGTCTTCCCTCTGATCTAGACCAATTTTGGACTTGGTTTGGATTGAACTGAAATTAACTCTGGACAAAGGATATTTAATTCTGGACATTTACCTCTTGATCTGGATCAGGTATGGATTGAATCTGGACATCATTTCTTCTGGTCTGGACTTAGTTTCATACTTTGAACCATGCTACCTTCTGGTCTGGCCCAAATCTGAATTAAATCTCTTGTTCTGGACCAATTAATTTATGCTCTGATCAAGTCTGGATCAAGTCTGGACTGATTATCATTTCACTGCCAATCTATCTTCTGGTCAGAATAACTTCTGGACCAAATTTGACTTTTGATTCCTTTTGGTCTGGAACAAGTCTTCCTCTGGTAGGCTTCCTTCTAGTCTGGTCTAGGTCTCCTTCTGGACTCTGCTTCCTTCTGATCTGGGCTAGGAAAGATATCCTCTGATGGTATTTTGACATCCTGGAGTATCCTCTGGTGCTTTCAAGATACATCCTCTGGTACCTTCTGGATGCATTATCTGGTGACTTCTGGAGGTGTATCCTCTGGTCTGATTTTACCTTATGATTACTCATCCCCTGCCTCTGGTGACTTCAGGTTCTGTCTCTGATAACTTCATCTTCTGGTGGCATTTAATATAGTAATTCAAGGTACAAAATAAGATTACATGGAGTGCTTTTGTAAACATCAAAATCCTAGGTACTTACAACCAACTTGGATTCCAACAATCTCCCCCTTTTTGATGATGACAAAACCTTAACTTATTTTGCTAGTTTATAACCCAAAGTGCTTGAAATACTCCCCCTCAGACCAATCTCTCCCCCTAAGTCTAATACTGACTTTTTCTTCTCATTTTCAACTCATTCTTGAATCACTCTTTCTTTTCTTCTCTTCTCCTCTCTTTTTTCAACTCCTTCTCTTTTCACTCTTTCTTTTTCTATCTTTATATTTCTCTCTCCTTGATTCTTCTCCTTTTCAACTTCTTCTCTTTTCATCTCTTTCTTTTTCGCTCCTCCTTTCTTTTTATCTCTCCTTTTCTACTTATTTCTCTTTTCTCTCTCTCTCCCCCTTTTTGTCATCAGCCAAAAAGAGATCCTACTATTTTTGTATTTTTGTTTTTCTCTTTACAAAGTACAGAAATTAAAAAAAAAATAAAAGACATAAAATAAAATTACAAGAAAATTAAAAACTCCTAAGAAGACTACTTGAGCTAGTCAGATATAGAGATAATGTTGAGATGCTTCTTGATGAACTCGAACCTATCTTCAGGTAATGCTTTGGTGAAGATGTCAGCCCATAGATGATCAGTGTCCACAAACTGGATGCTTAAAGTCCCTTTTTGAACATGGTCCCTAATGAAATGGTGTTTTATTTCAATGTGTTTGGCTCTAGAGTGTAATATCGGGTTCTTGGTTAGGTTTATGGCTGAAGTGTTATCACAGGACAAAGGGATATTGGTTTCAAAGATGTTGTAATCTTCAAGTTGATGTTTCATCCAGATTAACTGTGAGCTGCATCCTGCTGCTGATATATACTCAGCTTCAGCTGTTGACATGGCAATGGTGCTTTGTCTTTTGCTTGACCAAGAGATCAAATTATCACCTAAGAAAGTGCAGTTGCCACTTGTACTTTTCCTTTCCAGCTTGTCTCCAGCATAGTCGGAATCACAAAAACCTCTTAGTTTGTAGGTGGGGGGTTTTCTTGTATAACAAAGTAAGGTTGGTGGTTCCTTTAAGGTATCTCAAAATTCGTTTGACAGCAGTTAAATGGGATTCCCTAGGGTCAGCTTGAAAACGGGCACAAACACAAACACTAAACAAAATGTCATATCTAGAAGCAGTTAAAAAAAGAAGGGATCCAATCATACCTCTGTATGTTTTCTGGTCTACCTTTTGGCTGGTTTCATCTTTCTCAACTGAGCAAGTTGGGTGCATGGGGGTGGCCATAGGCTTACATTCACTCATTTTGAACTTTTTAAGAAGTTCTTTAGTGTATTTAGATTGGTGAATAGTATACCTGATTTACCTTGGTAAATCTGAATTCCCAGGAAAAACTTAAGTTCTCCCATCATGCTCATTTGGAACTCTTTCTGCATTAGGTCAGAAAATTCTTTGCACAAAGTGCCATTAGTAGATCCAAAGATGATATCATCAACATAAACTTGAATAATCAAAATATCATTTTTAATGGATTTCCTAAATAGAGTATTATCAATCTGGCCTCTATCAAATTCATTCTTAAGTATAAAGTTACTAAGTCTGTCATACCATGCCCTTGGTGCTTGTTTTAAACCATATAACAATTTTTTAAGTTTAAAAACATGGTTTGAAAAATCAGAATTTTCAAATCCAGGGGGCTGTTTGACATATACTTCCTCACTTATATAGCCATTTAAGAATGCACTTTTAACATCTATTTGATACAGTGTTATATCATGATTAGCAGCAAATGATAAGAGAATTCTGATTGACTTATGGTACCTTCTGGATGCATTATCTGGTGACTTCTGGAGGTGTATCCTCTGGTCTGATTTTACCTTCTGATTACTCATCCTATGCCTCTGGTGACTTCAGCTTCTGCCTCTGATAACTTCATCTTCTGGTGGCATTTAATATAGTAATTCAAGGTACAAAATAAGATTACATGGAGTGCTTTTGTAAACATCAAAATCCTAAGTACTTAGAATCAACTTGGTTCCAACACACCTACCATAATTGAGCACATGGGATAAAACTATTTAGTTTTAACTAGACAACGTTACCACTACTGTCGCGAATGCACATTCTAATTCCTACTTTATTTTACGAAAACGAAAAAGAGATATCAATGTTGTATTTGTATCTTCCTTTATATATATATATATAAATTTCAATTTAATCAAATTTTGTAAAAATTAAACCAACGATAAATTCACATATATAAAATATGCAAAATATATATTGAGTGGACTAAAAAGCAAAATTAAACCTTCCTTTAATCTTAACCCAACTTATAAATGGCGATAGTGAAATGTTTTAATGTTAAGTGTGACTTTTAAGTGATTAATACCTCTCAATCTAAAAAAGCAAAATTAAGCCAAGGATGTATTTATTATTAATTAACAATGAATTAATTTGATGTAACGAATTTGTGAAATTGATTTGACGTGGAATTGGTGCCGCTTCCTCCCGGTGGTTCTTGTTTTGATTCTACTGGCCTGCTTCAGATCGGCGGCGGACATATGCAAGGAGACTAGTGAGCTTTGTTTTGTTAATCATGTGGTGATTTTCACTCCCTTTTTTAAGCAGGTTATAGGTTAGCTCACTAATATTTATATCTGATTACAATACATGGTAGTACCATTAACAACACCTCCTCCTAGCCTATTTTGTGTAAATGTAAAATATGTTGTACGTAAAATCATTTGATCATTATTTTCTTTTTGTTCTTAAACCATTAACAAGCATATAAATTTCAACTACGTTGTGGTTATGGAAAAATTGAACTACCTTTGATGAAACCACCTCCTCTGTTGTTTGATCATGAATAAGCAACTAATAACAAAAGCTTTCAACAAAATACAAGAGTCTATAATGTCATGTTTGCGTTCACATCTCCAAGAATGAAAATTGATTCAACTATGTCTATGGGTAGAGAAAAATGTCCACAATCTCTAAGAATCCAAGGACATACTCACCACAAAATTGGAAGCATGTTGCCATTAGCCGGTGAAAAACCTAAGTATGGACAACTTTATATTTATGACACTATAATGAAATTCGAAATAGAATTCATGGACAGGTAACATGTTCCATTCCTATTCAAATATTTATTTAATGTGATATTTCTTTTTTTTTTAACAAACTATTAAACATATTATAAATGCCAAACATATTTACAAGAGTACGACTATAAATTTATAACACAACAACAAAGAAATTGATAAAGAAATTGTGGTTAACCTGTCTACCATGTTAGATGAACATAACACACATACCAATTCATTTAGAATGACATACAATATCTTAAAAAGTGGTCAAGGATCTCAAATTAAAACTCATCTTTGAAAGATCCACTAATGGAAGAATCTACAATCATCCCAGTGTGCATGGTCACATCATTCATAGTTGAAGACATAGATCACTACACCAAAATATAGATATTATAACGCACCTTTAACAACATTTTTTTAACTAAAAGCGTTGTTGTATTATAAATTAAAAATATACGGAGGTTAAGACAACGATTTTTTGAAAAGCGTTGTCATAGGTACTGATAGTTATATATAGGCTAAATAGCACATGTGGTTCCTTAACTTAATTTCAGTTAACGTTTTAGTCATTTATATTTTTTTTTCCAATTTTTTCCTTTATTTTAATTTTAAGTGACAATTTGTTCTTTAATGTTTTAAAATGTCGACAATATTATCCTTTTTTTTTTACAAAAGTGCAAAAAATTCATCAAAATTTTCAACCAAAACCCATAAAATTAATTATATTCTTTAATATAATACAAATTTCATCAAATTCGTAACTCAAATATTCAAATAAACTCATATTTTCATTCTTTATTTGATGTTGTTAGAGATGAAAATATGAGTTTATTTGAAGATTTGAGTTTCAAATTTGATGAAATTTGTATTATATTAAAGAAATAATTAATTTTATGGGTTTTGGTTGAAAATTTTGATGAATTTTTTGAATTTTTGTAAAAAAAAAAGGATAACATTGTTGACATTTTAAAACATAAAATATCAAATTGTCACTTAAAATTAAAATAAAGGACGAAATCGGGAGAGAAAAAAAAGATAAAGGACTAAAACGTTATCTGAAATTAAGTTAAGGGACCACAGATACTATTTAGCCTTATATATAATAACAAAGCCTATGACAGTGTTTTTTTATAAAAGCGTTGTCATAGAGTCGCGATCTTTTACAAAATATGTTTGGACGATTGTTTTAAGACTATCTTAAAATTCTATTATAAATCTCATTCACGGTTATTTGTTGATCATATCTAACATATTGTTCCCTTTTAGTAAAATAAAATAAAATTAATTTACACTACACCAAAAATTAAAGAACTATATTTTGATTATTTTATAAAATCAATCATTCCCTTTAATACCTTTAATGCCTATTATCAAATAAAAAAATAATGATAAAAAATCCAAATCAAATAAATATATTTTTATTTATTTATCAATATATCAAATAAATATGTTATTATATATATATGTTATTACATCACATATTTATAAATAAATATTTTATTATAAGTATTTATTTATAAGATATTTATTTATCAAATAAATATGTTATTATATCATAGATTTACAAATATTTATATATTAAATATGTTTTTATTTATTTATCAATATATAATAACAAAGCCTTTGAAAATATAGGGTCAAAATATTTACAGCGCTTTTTTTTTTTATAAGCGTTTTTATAGGGTCACACAGCGCTTTCATAAGGTCTTTTAAAGCGCTTTTTAAAAAAGCGTTGTCATAGGGTCATAGTCTTTTAAAGAGTTTTTTTAAAAAAGTGTTGTAATAGGGTCAATGTCTTTTAAAGCGCTTTTTAAAAAATCGTTGTCATATGGTCTTTCTAGTTTTTTAAGTATATGCATGTAAAACTTGGTTTCTTCACTGCGTATGTTCACTCTCCCTGCGAATCCTCCTCTCCCGGTGAAACCCTTCTCTGTGTGAACCCTCATCTCCCCATAAAACCCGTAACTTGTATCTCACCTTCAACGCAACCATTCTCTGTGCGACCATCATCAATGCAAGTGTCGCTCTGTTCAGTTCTGTTTCAACACGACTTCACCATTGTAAGGGTCGCTCTGTTAGGTTTTGTTTCAACATTTGGTACCTTGCTAGTGTTGATTTATAGGGATATGTTTATGAAGCTGCAAACACGAGAAGAGGGGGTTGAATTGTGTTTGTGCTACTTGAATTCTTTTTTGTTTTTGATGATTATTTGAAAACTGAAATATAATCAAGTACAGTTAGCAGCGGATAAAGTAAAATAAAAAACACAAGGATTTATCATGGTTCACCATTAACTAGGCTACATCCAGTCCCTTCAATTTGAAGGATTTTTCCACTAATTCAAAACCTTTGAATTACAACAATACTACTGACCCTCAAGGTCAGTCTTCCCAAACAGTCTAACAATCCTAGACTTTTGAGGAACACAACACCTTGATTTCTCAAGTCAAGTCTTCTCCTACCAATCTGACAACCCCAGATTGCAGAACGAATTACAACACCTTGAATATAATTGCTAAGTAACCTGCTACTTCTTCTGACTCTTCAGATTGTAGACTCTACTTCAACAATATAGATTTAACACAAGGGGAACGAAAACAAGAGTGTTTGCTTCTGGAAAGCTGATACTCATAATTAACCTCACTGAAAACTCGAGTGTTTGCTTCTGGAAGTTTATGACTCTTTTACTGATTTTTTATGCAAAGTCTTCTGCCTTGAGCCTCCTTTTATAGATGAAAATTAGGGTTTCTTCCATGATCAAATTCGAGCTGTATTTGTCCAGATTCTCTTGCAAAAATAACTTGGCCAATCCTGTTTCACTTAAATAAAAACCGTATCTTTTTAGCTTCAGATTGCATTTGAAAATTCTGTTGACCAATTTGTTTCTTTTAATTTCAAACCATATATTTTTAAGCTTCAGATTGCATTCGAATTTCTTCAAGTCTTCAGTAATTTTTGAATCAAATCCCCTTAATACTTTGGTCAAATTTCTATCAAAATTTAATCAAGTCTTCTTCGAATTTTAATCAAGTTATCACTGATTTTCATCATGATTAAAATCTGGACTGTATGATCTTCTGATCTCGACCACCTCTGGACTTTATGATCTGATCTGCCCTAATTTTGTGATCCTCTGATCTCGGCCAACACTGGACCATATGATCTGATCTTCTGATCTCAGCCAACACTGGGCCATATGATCTGATCTTCTGATCTCGGCCAACACTGGACCATGATACTTAAATCTGGACCATTGATCTGAACATTTTCCCTCTGATCTTGACCAAGTCTGGACTGAGTCTGGATTGAATCTGAATTAAATCTGGACTTATGATATTTTAATCTAGACATTTATTCTCTAATCTGGATTAAATCTGGACAACATTTCTTCTGATCTGGACTGAGTTTTATGTTCTGGACCATGCTATCTTCTGGAGGTGTATCTTCTGGTGCCTTCAAGATGCATCCTCTGGTACCCTCTGGATGCACTATCTGGGCTAACCTTTTGGTGACATTTCTATCCTTTGGTTGCTTCCTCTGGATGTATCCTCTGGTGGTGTCATCCTATGATTTTACACAGTTTCTGATTTGTTCTTCTAAGTCAAAATACTATTTACATAAAATACTTTTGTTAACATCAAAATTCTAAGTATAGAACCAACTTGGTTCCAACAGTTTCAACATTTGGATTTTTATTGCTAGAGTTCTTGATTTTTAGAGTTTTGTTTCAAACTTTTAGGGGGTTCCATTTCGAACTGAATAACTCAAAGTTTTAGGGTTCTGTTTCTTGATTTATCAACAATAGATACCAGTCTCTATCAAACTATCCCAATGACTTAGTAACTAATACATTATTTCTTTATTTCTGTTTCTTGTTATTGCTGCTGATTATAATTCATTATTTTTTTTTAATGTTAAATTAATGATAATCTGATTACTGTTTCCAAGTTCTACTTATTTTGGGGTACATTAGATTCTGCTTCTAAATTCTATTGGCACATATAATTGAAAGGTTACAAAATTTACGACTTGATAGTGTTGTTGGACACAAGATTTTTTTAAAATTTTTATAAAATTCATAGTTTGTTTGAAATGATTACTAATGTCATGTTACCATCATTATTGTTGTATGTTGAAGGCCTTATTATTGTTCTTTGTTCCTACTACCAATTCTTTTAAGAAATTTAATTTCAAAGATTTATCTTCACTTTTTTTTCAGGGATGTACATGTTTTTATTAATACCATGCAATGACCTATCGAATTAATTCCTTTAAGTCCAGGTTTGGATGCTTGTGCAGATTAATTCCAGCACATATAAAAGTAGCATTTTTTGGATGCTTTTGCAGATTAATTCCTCTCTCTTTTAAGTCCAGGTTTGAATGCTTGTGCACATTAATTCATCTCTCTTCTAAAGGTAGCATTGTTTCTAACCTGTCGAATTAAGCTTAGAGTCAAGTTTTGCTTAGTTTCAATTCTGCAAATATTCATTTTACTCAGTATTAATTCCTCTCCCTTTTAAGTCCAGGTTTGGATGCTTATGCAAATTAATTCCTCACTCTTCTAAAGGTAGCTATGTTTCTGACCTGTCGAATTAAACTTAAGAGTCAAGTTTTGCTTAGTTTCAATTATGCAAATATTCATTTTACTCAGTATTAATTCTTCTCTCTTTGAAGTCCAGGTTTCAATGCTTGTGCAGATTCATTCCTCTCTCTTCTAAAGGTAGCACTGTTTTTTATCTGTCGAATTAAGCTTAGAGTCAAGTTTTTCTTAGTTTCAATTCTGCAAATATTCATTCTACGCAGTATTAATTCCTCTATCTTTTAAGTCCCGATTTGGATACTTATGCAGATTAACTCCTCTCTCCTCTAAAGGTAGCACTGTTTCTGACCTATCGAATTTCATCCTATTATGTATCTAGTACATTTCCTTTTAACTGCAAACAATTTAGAGGAATATTTCTGGTTTCATTTTCTTTTGAAATTCCATCTTGTTGGCATTTATGTTTTCAGTAATAATTTAGAGGAATGCTGATTTTTTTTCGAAATAATCTTTAGTTTCACATTTATTTAGATTCCTACAAATTCTAAAAGGAATGATAAGAAGATTCAGCCTCACAGCGAGTCAGTCACTTCACCAGAAAAGGTTTGACATATACATCAATTGTATACGAAATAATTAGCTTACTATAATAATTAACAAACTGATCAACCTCATTTTTTTCATATTCAAGCAAAAGCTACAGAAAAGGTTAAGAAAGTTGAGTCAAAAAATAAATCCGCCGCACCGCAAATGCAGGTTCGTGTTAAAATATTTATTCAATCACTAATTTATTTAGTTTCACATTGTTTTAGATTCCTACAAATTCTAAGAAATTGAACTACATTTTTTCAAATTCAAGAAAAAGCTATAGAAAATGTTAAGAAAGTTGAGCATAAAAATAAATATGTCGTACTGCAAAAACTGGTCAGTGGAAAATCAGCTGCTTCTCCTAAATTTAGTCATCCAAGCTTTTCTCGATTTGGTACGTGTCTTAACATAACAGTAAAAACGTATATGGAGAGCACAGATACACGTATCATAAAAATGGAGAAAGGTATTTTTGGATTTTATTATGAAGAATTACTTAATAAAGAGCACATATATGAACTTTTGAATCATGATGAGTTGGGTGATACTGTCATCAGCATATATATTAGGTAATGTAAAATACTTTATTTAAGATAAAAATTTCTTTTACTTGCATCATTGCCACATTTATTAGTAATTAATCTAATTTTATATTTTCATTGAAGGTATTTGTATGAAAAGTTGGTGTGGATGCGCCAATTGACAGATGACTTTTCATTTTTATCTCCTAATAAGCTATCTGACTTTCAACTTGATCCAATTAGAGTAAAAAAATATGTTGTTGATCTACTTGTGGAAAATAAAGAAAATGATAAGTTGTTTCTTGCGCCATATAATTCAGGGTAATTAGATATTATTTATCTATATCTTGTTTAATTAATGATACTTTATCAGTTGTAAACAAATTTGTCAATCAAATTTTTATTGTTGTCAGCAACATTGGATGTTGTTTGTCATCAATGTCACCTCAGAAATTATATATTATTTGGATCCACTACACGGTCATTATATCAATCACTCAAAAATAAAGAATATCTAAGATACGTAAGTAATATTCATTTATTTCTTATATATAAATAATGTTTTTGGTCATTGCAAAATAATCACATTTATTTGATAGTGTTTTACAAGTTTTCCACGCTCAAATGGGTGCTACAGTGTCGAAGCATAAGTCAAGCAACATCACATAGGTTCCAATAAAGGTTTAAATAATAAATATGTTTTACTTATATACTGTTTAAATTTTTGTTATAGAACTTAAACACCTTTAAAATTTCATTTACAATCAATGCATAACTATATATTGCGTACATGTTTTATATTATAGTGTCATCACCAAGATAACAACATAGACTCCGGGTACTATATTTTTTTTTTCATGAAAGAGATTGTTGTTATGAATCAAAGTATAATTTCATAAATGGTACGCTATTTTCATTATATTTTGATTTTCATATATAAACTATTTATATATTTGATTCTAACTTATTTATGTTCAAATATTATATCACACATAGTACTTTGACAACTCCAAGTCAACTTACTCTGAAAGTGATCTAACTGAAATCAAGGAAGACTGGTGTTAGTATATGCTCAAACTGAGAGTTATATAATTTGTTATTAGGTGAATTTCACATTGTAAACTATTATTGTATATTTTTGTGTGAACTGAGAATTATTATAATTAATTTGTTTTATTTTTTTTTATAATAGGGTTAAAGTAAGAAATTGTTATTGTGTTGATGATGATCTTGGAAAAATTGATGTTGCTGGAAATTGCTATTGTATCAATATATGCTTGATGTTGATGATCTTGGAAAAACTAAATGTATAGTAGAATATAGAGTTTTAATGAAAAAATTGATATTGTGTCAATATGTGCTTGATGTTGATGATCTTGAAAAAACTAAATGTATAGTAGAATACAGAGTTTGAATTAAAAATTTGCTATTGTGTCAATATGTGCATGATGTTGATGATTTTGGAAAAACTAAATGTACAGTAGAATATAGAGTTTGAATGAAAATAATAGGAAGTTTGATCGAAAATGTATACCTTATCTATAATTGAATATTGTTGTTGCGTGGCAAAAAAGTGACATCGCTTTTAACAAGCGCTATTAAAGACCTATGACAGCGCTTGTTAAAAAAACGCTATTAAAGACCTACAACAACGCTTTTTAGAAAAATAGTTTTAACATACTACCTACGACAGCACTTTTTAGAAAAGCGTTGTAAACTGAGACACCTACAACAACGCTTTTTTCCAAAAAGTGCTATAAAAGCTCTACCTACGACAACGCTTTTAAAAAAACGCTGTTAAATGTCACCTACAAAACGAGACACCTACAACAGCGCTTTTATGCACACAAAAAACGCTATATATTTCTACCGACGACAGTGTTTTTTTATTTTAAAAAGTATTGTTGTATCTATTAACAGTACTACATACTATAGCGCTTAAAAGCGTTGTTAAATGCATACAAAAAGCGTTGTTAAAGCCTATTTTTGATATATTGAATAGTGCAAAAAAAAAATACATTATTTTATAAGAAAGGAATGGTGCACTGCAAAGAATAGATGAATTTCATTCAAGTTATATAGGTTACCAATATCCACTAATATTCCCATATGCTGAAGATGGTTACAGACCAAACATACTACTTAGAGATACAGAAGTTGTCAAGATAACAAAAAGGAATCCATTAAAGACCGGATGACTTACCGGATATAGAGTAGAAAATAAGAGGCTTAAATATTACTCAATTCATGAAGACTATTCCAACAATTTTTGATTGATGGTTATACAATGTTACAATTCTAGCATGGTTAATAAAAACCCAATCGAAGTAAAAGTGAATAAATACCACATATTAAATGGCACATCTAAATCCAATGTTCACAATAGTGCACCAAAAAAAGGTAAAAGAGTTGTTCTACCATCTACATTTGTTGGAAGTCGTAGATACTTGGATCAACTATACTTTTATGGCACGGCAATTTCCAGCATAGTTGGATTTCTGGATATATTTACAACATTCACATGTAATCCTAAGTCCAAAAATCAAAATAGAACTTTGAAAATTCAATTTGAAACCTCAGGATAGACCATACATTATTTCAAGGGTTTTCAAAATCAAGTTTGATGCTCTCATGAACGATTTGACAAAAAAAAATCTAGGAAATGTTTGGGCATGTAAGTCCAATTATATCATAATTTTTTAATACATTAAGTTGTACAAATTTATTTTTATTTTGTTAATTACATTCATTATCCTCGGAAAAAAAGTTACATTCATTATGACATTTAATTATAAATTTCATTCGCAGTTGAAGTACCTAATCAGGTAAATTGAGAAAAATCTATACAATTCGATCAAGAGTCATATGATGTATGGACCTTGCGGACTTGTAAGATGTCATCCCTTTTGCCTGATGAAAGGAAAATGTTCAAGAAAATTTCAAAAAACAAATGGCAAGAACAATCAATTGTGGATCATAAAGAGAATATGTAAAGGGAGCACCATTGTCAAAAATAGAATTACATTAGATAACATATTTGTTGTACCTTCCAATCCCCAGTTGTTATTGAAATATCAAGCTCATATCAATATTGAGAGGTGTAATCCGAGTACATCCATAAAATATTTGTTCAAGTATATACATAAAGAATATGATCAGATTGCATACACTACTATTCCATCCAATAATACAAACCATGGTCTAGAAGCTGAAGTTGATCATGAGATAAAACAATTCCTTGATTGTTGGTACCTATCGCCAAGTGGACATATTAGTGAATTTTTTACTTAATCCATGGAAGAAGACATGATGTTGAACGAATTTTTTTCACTTGATTGGGGAACAATTTGTATACTTTCAAAACTATTAGTGAATGGAACATGTTGAGAAACCTAGTGTAACTGAATCTATGTTCACTTCATGGTTGCAAGCAAATGCAGAACTCTCTCAAGCAAGGAAATTGACATATGGACATTTTGTCTCAAACGTTGTATATAATTGAGAAGAAAAAAAAAAGATATTGGACACCAAGGAAGAAGGGTTTCACAATTGGTCGATTGATTTGGTTCCTCAATCAATCGGCTAGCTAAACTATTTGGGACCGTTGATAACCGTTGTAAAAGGGTCAATATTATAACACCCTAAATTTTAAAATAAATTATTTTATTAATTGAATAGCATTTTTAAGGAATTAATTTGATATTGAAAGTGTTTTAGAATATATATTGATACATTTTGTGATTAACTTTCTTTTTATGTGTACTTGTTATGTTGTGATAATTTTATACATATTTGATTTAATGAATAATATAAATTATAAATATTTTAGTTAATTATTTTTTTTAAAGGAATAGTATTTAGTGTGATTATTTTAGGGAATAAAATTTTTGGTGATTTTACGTGTATATGTGTGTTAATGTGGTTGTGATATTCTCATGTGCATGTGACTAAATGATAAACATATACATTATTATATTTTAATTACTTGTATTTATTATTTTATTTTAATTATTTATTTTATAAATAATTGTATTCATATATATGTGTTTTTTTTTATTAATTTGTTAATATTATATTACTTTTTTACATATATGAATATTTTGGAGTATAATATTTTCGTTATGGAAGAATAGAAAAATAAGTTTGCGCCAGACTGCTACCAACACACCCTTTTTTTTGTGTTTCAGCCTATTTTGTTGGACCTGATTGATATCTGCACCCCTCAATTTGCTACTGCAATTGCTACTATTTATTATTTTACTTATGGATCACTAAATTAATTTTTGGCATCAGTTTTATCATTCGTGTCATTGTTTCACCAAAAACAGCCATGTTTCTTTCTTATAGCAAGCTGTTTTTGGCTATTTCCGACCAACTTATTTGTCGTTTCGAAAAATGAACGTAGTTTTTTGAATTTCTATCGTTGAAACATTTAGAAGCATTATATATTCATAATGCGTATTTGATGTATTTTGTACTGTGGTTGTTTGTAAATATCCTTGATATTATTTGAAGTAAAATGTGATGAAATGTGTATACGTGTGTTGCAATTTGCATGATTTGTGCAAATGATTTTGCTTTCTATAGCCGAGTGAATAGTTATGTGGTTAAGAGTTTTTTGGTTTTGATTGGTGATTAAAGAATTGAAACTGAAGAAATGCTAGTATGTAATGAGATACAAAGTCATAAAACGAGAGTCATTAGGAGTATGGTATACCCTTAAATTATATGATGTGAGATTATATATATATATATATATATATATATATATATATATATATATATATATATATATATATCAAAAATCAACCACAAATTTGGAATATAGTCTTAATCCAAGTTCATATTCATATATTAAAATGGTCATTTATTAAAAACTAAATACTACAATATTAATATTCATAATGAAACATATTGTTTCAAAATACTATAATGTTATTTTATTCATCAATTAGTTAAAATTAATACTTTGTGTATCTTCTAAATAAAAATAAGAAAAATCATAATATAATATACACTAATTATAATTTATTATATAAATCATACGAGGAATAATTGTTTTTTTAATATCATCAACATAAAAACAAGACAATTATAATACATTAATTATAATTTTTCACACTTTAATTTTTTCATATTACTTTTTTGGAAATAAGTCATTAAAAATGTTGTTGGAACATATAATTTATACACAGGATTAAGGTTTGTCATTAATCAATTAGTTAAATTTTATTTTTTTGTATCTTCTAAATAAAAATAAAAATAAAAATAAGAATAATCATAATATATTAATTATATAATTAATTAAAAAAATGATACACGGGATAGTTAAAATGAAAACACTTAAAATAGAGAAATTATAATTTTTTATTCTATAATAAAAATGAGAATATTTAAAATGTCCAAACTATAATTTTTTCACATTTTTTTAGAAATTAATCGCTAAAGAAGTTCTGAGAACGTACAATTGATACACAAGATAAATATTTTTCCCCAAATAATTGTCATTAAAAAATTAGTTAAAATTAATATATTTTTTAAATATCATCGGCAAAAAAATAAATACAATTTGGAATGAGTTATTCAAAATTGTTTGAATTGAACAATTTTGCACGAGTAGATGGATGTGTAATGAATGTCATATTTGATTGATTAGATCTATTGAATTTGTGTATTTTTTCCGATCAAATAAGAGGATATTTGGTGGTTGGGTTATAAGTTATTTTGTGTTTTTAAAATGAACAATCACCAAATACATCATAAGTTATATTTTTATGATATTATATTTAGTTCAATTGTAAATCATCTAACTAAAAACTACATGAATTATTATTGATTTTGTTTGATTAACACTATTTATTATTAGAAATTATTTCAATTTAGTATATTTAAATTTTTATAATTATCCTCCTCTTTCTGGGCATGTCTGACTAGTGTAACTAGTCCATTGCTTTCCTTCCCCGCTGTCACTTTGCCGGAAAGAAGTTCCTTCTTTCTTCCACATAGGCCTCGCTTGCATGCCTTGTGGCAAATAGACTGAAAAATTGTTTATATAAATAAAGAAGAGTCACACTCTTGAAGCCCTAAGAAATAGGCAACATCTGTTTGAATCCGAATTGGACTCTTTCGATTAAATTTCTACATTTTAATAAAGAAACTAAATAGATGATATATCTCGTGTTTGACACGGGCTCTACACTAGTATATTATTATTCATGTCATTATTTATTTTCAAAACTATTTCTAAATAAGAATAATTTCAAATAAACATAAATATTAACTCTAAAACCCAAAATTGACAATTTCACTATAAATTTTGAAGCTTTTCACCTTCAAATGAAGATGAAGAACAATACAAGACTTGGTGAGTGAGGAGAGAAGAAGATGAAGAACACATATCCAAGAATGAAGACAATCTTGCAATCAGATTTTTGTTATAATATTATTTTTCACTTAATTAATACAATTACAATTGAAAATATCATTTTAAAAATTTATATCTTACATGTACAATTTAAATAATGGCATGGATAAGTTTTGATTCCTCTAATACAAATCAGCATTACCATATGTCACGTCGTTAAATTAACATGACATGCATCAAAAATTATGAATAAAATCGGGTGGTGAGAAAAAAATTGAATCCTATGAAATTGAGAGACTAGTTTTTTGGATTTTAAAATGAACGTGGCAACCTAAATTTCGAGTATTTCTCAAATTTAATAGAGTCGCCACTAAAGTTTATTTAAAATAAGGAAAACATTGGAAATCCTTAAAAAGGAAAAAATGGTTTTTGAAACCAAATTTTGAGTTCGGGAGTCGATTATGCGTAGGGAAGATATTAGCACGTTACGACATTCATTAAAATACGGTTACCTATAATTAATTGTGCAAAATTGGTATTAAGTTAAATATATTTATTTCTCTTTATTATTAAATATGAATATCAATTATTTATTTTAATGTGATTTTGAAATAAATATATGCTTAAGAAAGAAAGAAAAAAAATTTATTAATGTGGAAAATGCGGATGTGTTGATTGCTTTTAAAGAAATTGTGTTAATTGTTGATATAAAAAAAATGTTTTGACAGAAAGAAGGTTTGTTTGATTTGAATAATTATTTTGAAAAAAATGAGTTTTAAGATTATCAAATTGCACAACTCGTGTCTCAACAACTCAATGAGTAAAAGGATGTATCATCCAGTTAACCCGTTTAAAAAATATTTTTTATTATTTTCGGTTTTAAAATTGAGTTTTAAAGCCACCAAGTTGTACAACTTGTGTCTTAACAACTCAAAGATTAAAAAGATGTTACATCTAATTAATCTAATATTTAAAAAAAATGATTTTAGATTCATTCATTTTTAAAAGATGATAGTGATAAACTAGAGAATGAAATTTGAATTTATATGATTTTAAAAGTGGTTGATCGATGTTAATTGTACTTAGTCTATAATTTAAATAAAAGAATAAGAGGACAATTATTATAATATTGAAAGAATTTAATAAAACTGCAAAAATTAAAATGTTTGTTTATGGTAAAACAAAATTCAAATTAAAGGTATACCATTAAACAAAACTATAAAATTGTTACAAAGAAGAGTTTAGAAATAGTTACCACACAAGTTGAATATGTGTTATACTCTTTGATTTTCTCTGATTGTATCTTTGCTGTTATCTTGAATCGTTGTATTTTTCCTTAAATCATTTCATGCTTCATTTATATTACCAACAAAAACCTTACTAGCTTAAAAAATGAAAACTGAAAACTTTCAACAAAAACTGCTCTCCCTTGATTTAATTTTTTGTTCTAAATTTATAAACAAGAGTGGTTAATTTTTGTATCCATGGGATAGAATTGAGTTCTTGATTATTGCTTGTTTTTGCAGAAAAATTGATTTTGCTCAGCTATGTTTGGAAAAAAGAGAATGCACTTTTTTAATTGTTTGTATACATGGTAAAAGTTGTAGTTATTTTAGGAAAAAAGAGAAAAAGTAAAAAGGGCTAAAAGAGATTCGAAAGATAACGTGTACACAAGAAAAAATGCAACTTAAAAAAGAAAAGCAAAAGAGGCTAAAAAGAGTTAGAAAGGTGGCATGTACTGTTGTAAAAGTGAAAGGTATGAAGGCTGAAAAGGTGGAAAAGTGTTATTGCTACCCTAAAACAAAAAGATAAAAAGAACAAAAATAAAAAATATAAGAAAAAACCATAACTAGAACCAGAGGATACCATCTTAGGCAAAAAATCAGAGGCAGATATTAGATGATACCATAAGAGGATATCATCAGAAGCAAAAATCAGAGGATATCATCAGAGGCAAAAACTAGAAGCAGAAATCAGAAGCAAAAATCGAAGGATACCATCAAAGGCAGAAATCAGATGATACCATCAGAAGCAAACATCGGATACCATCAGAGGCAAAAATAAGAAGCAGAAATCAGAATAGAAAGCAGAAGCAGAAATCAGAAGCAAAAAGCATAAGCATAAACTAGAAGCAGTAAAAGCAGAAAGCATAAATCAGAAGATAAAAATCTTTTTTTTCTTCTAGGGGGACAAAATTGAGGTACTACAGCTGTCCCTATTTAATTATATTTACTAGAGAATATGAATATTATCGTTGTAAAAAATAATTAAACATAAGGACCTAAATTTTTTCTAAATAAATTATGAAAGTGGAAGATGAGATGTGGCATAAGGATGTGATAGACATTTTTGGCAAAGATGAAATGAATGATCATCTCTAGATTGGTTACTGATGCGTAGATTAACATGAATGAAAGAAATGATCGTCTTTGGATTGGTTATCGATGCGTAAATCCACAAATGAAATGATCGTCTTCGGATTGGTTACCGATGCGTAGATCCACAAATGAAATGATGGTCTTCGGATTGCTTACCGATGCGTAGATCCACAAATGAAATGATCGTCTTCGGATTGGTTACCGATGTGTAGATCCACAAAATGAAATTATTGTCTCCAGATTTGTTACTGGTGCGTAGATCGACAAATGAAATGATCGTCTCCAGATTTGTTACTGGTGCGTAGATCCACTAATGAAATGATCGTCTTAGGATTGGTTAGAGGCAAAAATCAAAAGTAGAAATCAGAAGCAAAAAATTAGAAGCAAAAATCGGAAGATACCATCAGAAGTAGAAACCAGAAATCAGAAGCATAAATCAAAAAATAAAACCCTCTTTTTTTTTTTTAATTGAGACAAAATTGAAGTACTACAATGAAAAATCTAAAATCGAAATTTAGTTTAAATAGGAGATCAAAAGTACATTATGATTAAAAAATATCCAACTATCTGCAATGTCCTATAACCACATAAAAAATATCAAAGTAAAATCAATAATAATAAAATAAAATAAACAAACCTCAAGATAATTAAAACTCAACTCCATGTAAAAATAATCAGAGACATAAAATAACACTCTGATTTTTTATGTGCTAAATATTTTGGATGCTTCAATATTAATATAGGATAATTTAGATGTCTCTAGGTTATTGTTTTGCAAAAACTTGTTGATTAGGAATTACGTTAATAGATCACGTAATAATTTTAATCGAATAAATAGTGTCGGTGTCTATTTTTTTGTTCTTATGTTAATTGATTAAATAGAAGGGGTTAATCAATTAAATTGAGTCTATGAGTGATAGAAACATAATTTAAAGTCATTGAATCTAATTTAAACACCAAACCCTATTTGTTGAGCTGCAGGTGGTTTCATAAGGTTTGTTCTCGAGTTAATTTATTATTTAGGGGAAAAAGGATTCTATTTTTTGTTCATGTCATTGGTCGGTGTTTGTTAGAGGTTGTGGCTCTTTTCCTCTTCATTTTCATTTTTTGTAACTGAGTTTAAGTATTTTTTTTTTAAAATACGATAAATTCTAAAAAAAAATTAATATCAACATTTATAAGTTAAATTAGTATTAAAAAATATAACAAATTTAAGTATTATTTATATTTTTTAATACATCATTTATTAGTATGTGTTAATATTATATACTATGTTAATATTATAAATTATCAATCTCTTTTTCGCTCTAACCGAATAATCAAATTACTTTTGTATCTCTTCTCAAAAACATATTAAAGAGAACGTACAACTTAAAATAAAAAGTAAAGCAACCTTACTTAACAAAACAAAACAATGTTGTAAATAGTTTATTTTATAGTAGGAGACAAATACATTGCCATGGTGGAATACATAACTACATAGAAAGTAATTAACTACACAAAAGACTCAAGCTAAATTAAAACTAAGAAGCAACAACATATAGAGAGAGTTGTATTCCCCACACTTCACACAACATAATACTAAAACAAAGTACATGTTAACTTGTATTTATGAACTATGCCTCGTAATTAATTTATACTTAAGTATGTTTAATTTAGTGAGAATATTGAAATAAGTAGGTTTCCCCAAAACCCTTGAGCCATCATCATCTTGGTCTAGTTATCTCCATAGCCATATCCACCACCACTGCGACTATCCCTACCATACCCTCCACTTCCAGAACGTTCATCACCATATCCACCGCTTGAACGCCTTTCGTCCCCATAACCACCAGAACGGTTTTCTTCTCCATAGCCACCACCAGAACGTCCTCCATCACCATATCCACCACTAGAACGCCCATACCCACTTTCAGAACGATCATCAGCACCATAACCACCATCAGAGCGTCCACCTCCATATCCACTCTCATTATTATTCCTATATCCACCACCAGAACGATCATCAAGACCATAACCACCACTACCACCACCAGAATGTCCACCTTCATACCCACTCTCATTATGATTCCCATAACCACTACCAGAATGCCCACCACCATAACCACTCTCATTATGATTCCCATAACCACTACCAGAACGTCCACCACCATAACCACTCTCATTATCTTTATTACCATAACCACCACTTCCTCCAAATCCACCACCAGAATGACCAGTTCTTCCTCCGGTGCCAGCAGTACCAGAGGAAGAGTCATGTTGGTTAAGATAATCAACGTACTTGCCAAAGCCCTTACTCTCATCAACACCAATTGCACCTAGAAGATCAGAGGTGGCAGAAGCCACCTTTGCCCTATCCACCTTGCCAGGTTCATGGTTGAAAACGGATTGCGCCGCTTCCGACAACACCTTAGCCGAGGAGAAAAGCTCAGTGTTCGAATGACCTTGGTTCTGCCCATGTTGACGGTGTTCTTTCCCTTGACTACCATAAGAGCTGTTGTTGTAATCGTTGTCCATAATTTAAAAATTGTTGTTATTGATATAAAAAATTAACAAGTGTTTTTGTTGTAATGTAATGAAGATGGTGGATATATGATAGGTATTTGTAGGGAAGAATTTGCCTTACAAATATATGTGAAAATTGTGGTTGAAGTAATTAAGGTGGATAAGGTGGGTCTAACCTTGTCTTTAGGAACTTTTGACGCTGTGCTTATGCTTTTCTTTTGTTGTGTGTGTTGGAAACGTGTTGTTGCTCGCTTTGGCTAATTAATGCTATTTGTACCACCACTTGGCTTCTCTTGGTATCTTAAATCATACCACAATTTTGATATTTTGTTTCTTGCTTTATCTTTATCATGGGGAACTGTATACTAGCTTTTTATAATTATTAGTACTTCATAAATAAATTTCCTATAATTTAAAAATTTAAGGAAATTATTCATTCTATTACCTTCCAATATTTAAAACATTATTTTTAGATTGTCTCCTCTCCTCTAATTTCAGATACCAGAAAAAATATTGAAATTGATGGTTTAAAATATAAAGAAATTTCAAACCAATTATATTCTATCAAATGGTATAGATTCTAAAAAAAAATTGAATTTATTTCAAAAGTAACCTATTTTATTAAGATGAAAAAAGTTTTTATAAAATGAATTTTTTAAAAAGTAATTATTATTTATTATATAAATAATTAAATGAGACTGATTATTATTTTAAATTGTAAGAAGTTATTATTTTTATATGTATTAAGGAAATATATCTTATTGTCGGCAGAAATATTTCAAATATTTTTTGTCCTTAAATTTGCGGGGCATGCATAATAATGGTAAGAAAAATAATTATGGATAATATGTAAGACTCATTTACAAATTACATATTGCAAGAAGTAACTAAACAAATAGTTTTTAATTAAATATGTTAACAATATAAATTCTCTTTACGTTATTTTTTCAATTGTAAAGAGAAAAAAGTGAATTTTTTATCCTTTTAATTAAAAATTTCTGTGTTATATTTTAAAAATGATCTTATAAAAATTGACCATAAAATTTTACAAAAAAGCCTTTTTGAAATTTTTGTTTAACTCTCCAATTTTAAAGAGAAAAAACACTGTTAATTCAAAATTTAACCAAAAAATGAAAAAAATTTGAACATAGATAACCTCTCTAACCATTTTTCTAAATTGAAACTCGTGAATTAACTATCATAAATGACCAAAGGAACGAGTTATATTTATATAACCATTTTTTTTTTATGGATGGAGTGATAAGAATTGACACTTCTAAAATAAAAAGTTGATATTATATTCATGATTGTTCGTACATATATAAAAAATAACAATAATTTATTTAATAATTAATATTATTAATTTTATTCTTTAAATTAAATTACTTATTTTAAAAAAGTTTAATCCAAATAAAAAATATAACACATAATTCCTATGTAGATTTCTATATGCGATATAATATTAATATTTGTGAATTGAATAGAGATGCTATTTTACCATTACCACTTTATTACACTAGATATTTAGCTCAATAACCGATAGGGAGATAAAGAAGTCTTCGTCTACTTTGTTGCGAATATAGTTAAAGTGGAATAAATGAGCATTCGGTGGATTGATTTGTTTATCTTGTTTGATTCGGTGGAGAACCCAAATAAACAGAGAATTTCGACATTATCTTTTGAATTCAACCACAATAACAATATTGTTTGTCCAAAACAAATTCACATAAAGCAAGTTATAAACTATACATGCATAATTCAACAAGAATATCGGCAGCAAGCAGTCACAACACAACCAAAAATAACAATGACACAAACTTGTGATAATTCATAAATTAGTCTTCCAAAATTATACTAAATATTCAAATTGTGATATTCACTATTACAAATGAAGTTTGCAAGGTTTAAAAGCCGTATCAGCTGTACAGCAACATGGAGAAACATGAAGAATGGCGCCGCTATACATGGAAACCATACAAGTTACGTATTCTTATTGCCAAATTTGAAAATAATGGTGAAAGTCAGAGGCAAAAAATAATAATTGTCACTTTTTATTTATCACCATTATATTAATGGTCAAATGTGACAAATAATGTAGGCTAGAGGGAGTATTTGTTTATCAAAAGTTTGTTTTTATTTTAACACAACTAAGTACAACAATGATTAAAGACAAGACACAGAGTATCGTGATAAAAAATAAAGAGATCGATAAGAGAACAGAAGAACATACAAATATTTTTATATTAATTCACAACAAACTGTTGCAACATTTAGTCATCCCTTTTTAGAGAGATTTCACCTTAGTCCAGTCACAGGCTGAATCCATTGTACATGAATAACAAGCATTTTTAATTTGGCCTCTTCGGGCATTAAGTGTTCTTAAAGGCTCTCCAAGTTAAGTATTTTTCAAAGCCTCTTCAGGGCCACCAAAAGTGTTGTCTCTGAATTTCTCAAGATTATTAGTTTCACTCATCTCTTGAGTTGAATATTGTTTTCTCCAATTCTTCAAACTAAGTGTTATTCAAGGCCTCTTCAAATCTATCAAAAGTATAGTCTCTGAATTTCCTAATGAATCATGACATTACTTGCCTTTTGAGTTGAGTTTATATTGTGCCTTTCTAAACATCCTTTTAAACAAAGGTTATTGGTACTACTAAGCCAAATAATTTGAGTTTTGTGTTTGAAATGAACACAAAACCGTCGTAGGATTCTAAATCTCAAATGAGAGGATATTACAATATAAATTATATATTTTAATTATATATATATATATATATATATATATATATAATAAAAAAAATAAAAATAAATGAGCACACGCATTATGGTGTTGATATGAATTCAATGATGTTTATATATCAATCCAAATAACAAGTAATTCGGTTGAGTTTAAAGATGTATTATTTTCTCTCAACTTGTTCGATATGAATTCAATGATGTTTATATTACATTTTCTCTCAACTTGTTTGGGCTTTTTAAGATGTGTTATTTTATCTCTTTTCTTTCCATGGATGTTACTCAAACAATCTCATGGAGACAATCGTCATTTGATCATTAATATTCATGGAGACAATCTCTTTTCTTACGTTGTCATGAACATGATCATGATGATTATTGTCACTTTTTTCAGTTTAAATGATGATAATTAAATAGTGCTAAAGATATAGCCGTTTAAAAAATAGTTGTCTGAGATGTGTAGAAAAGTTGCTGCAACCGTGCATAAAGCCGTTTTGACTTTACGCCTTTATGTGCAGATATTCACGCTCTATCTTATACTTTTCATAAGATATGACATCTCTCTTGACATTATGTATTGCTTTTGTTCATCATCTTGATCCTTGAGGCAGAGGCGATACTTCACAAGAGGGAATATTGTTCCAGAGGAAAATCTTGTTTCAATTGATAATCATTGTACCAGATAATCCAAATATTGTTTTCCATAGGCATAAAGAGTATCGAACAATGCTTTCAATTCCTTATTCTTCATCGTCAGTTTTTCCTTTGTTGTCAGATTTGGCGCATTGACGCAAAGCTTATATGTATTTTCAAAAAATATATATATATCATGCAACCTTTGTTTCATCTATTTGTTCAAATTCATCAGACAATGATCCATTAGAGGATGTTGTCAATATATGCTTTGATTAGAAACATTATTCCTAAGTTGTAAGTGACTCTACACTAGAAACTTATAATTAATTGATTGTTAGTTATTAATATTCATAGTGTTTTTTGAAATGAACAACACATGAATAATTATTACTTAACTCTCAAATACTTATGTTATTGTTGTAGATGATTACTAACCTATATTATGATTTAACTTTATATCATGGACACTTAAAGCAACTAGTTACCGGATCAATATCTTTTTGCTTTGTTATTATCAAAGCATCAACAATAAGTATTTGTATTTGAACCAAATTGCTTATTACAAGGCAACTAACATCGGTAAAAATTGAATATGTGTCGGATCAGAAGGAAGGACGGGAGAATTTGATAGAAAGTAACTGCTTAAGTCGTGGTTTATCATTGAAGAGACATTTACTCATTTTATCTATCACAAACGTATTCAAGTTTTCTATAACTTAAATATATTTTAGTGTCTTTAAATTTACTTACATTTATGTAACTTTCAGTTCATGCATTTTATTTTCGGACATTTAAATTTGTGCACTTTATTTAATGTCGCTTTAAACTCACACACTTTAATAAATGTCAATTTAAATTCTTGTTCATTAATTCAATTTAAACGTTTTTTCAAGTCATCCACCAACCTTTTTAGCCAATTTCAATCTTAAAACACTTTTAAAAACCACCTTCCACATGTAAGATTACCGTTCCATCCGTAATATGACCTACCCTTGGAATTTCTTCGAACTTCACTAACCCTTCAAGAGGTATTTCGTATGGCCAAAACCCATTTGGTCAGAGATATACAGGCCCAGAGTTTCCAATTATGCCAACAAACACACTGCAAAACCATATTAGCTTAACCCCTGATTCATTGGCAAATGTTCGACAACAAGTGCATGATAGAAACCATGAGATGGTGAACTTGTTCACTCAACAAATAGATGCAGTCATTTTTTCGTTGATCGAAAACACGAAAAACGCATGTGCTGCTTTGGCCACTCAAATGGCTAGATTGAATCAGGAAAAATTGTCAACCCTCCGGAACAGAGATATCCGCCAACCACCAGCGCATAATAATGTCCCTTAGATACACTAAATGGCCTTGTAACCTGCGAGAGGGAATGATAATATGCCTTCAGTTAACAACTAAAATTGTCAAAAGATCATAGGTTAATAAGATTATATAAATAGGAAAAAATCATATATAACTATTTCAGAAATGTCCGAAAAATTAAATATGACACAAACATAATTTTAACTTTAACGTGGAAAACTTTTTTCAAGAAAATAAAAAACTACCGGACCTAATATAAAACATTCCACTATAATAACTCATGCATACATCAAAGTCTTCTTATTAACACTTGAAAATCAAACAAATAACGATCAATCTTTTACTAAAATAGGTATTTCAAAGTAATTTTTGGATAAGTTAAAACTACTAATATTGTATATTAGTGGTAGAAATAACTAAAATTGTAGACCACAGGGAAAATTTCCTACAAACCCATTATCACCGAACCAAACTTTTTTTATTCCTCTCCTTGTTTTCTTTTTTCCAGCGTTGCCTCCCTGTTTCTTTTTGTTTCCAAACCGCGCTCTTTTTTATCTTTCTCTTGACATATGGATTTAAAATTCTTTTTTTTCTTCTTCTCTACATGGCCAAGTCCAATAAATCACTATTTTTTCTCTTTAATAATAATAACAATAATAATATTAGTAAAATTAGTGAATTTTATTTGTCGGTTCACCCAACAAAAGACCCAAATATTGTAAAAGACCGGAATATTTTCATTTCACTAATATGATTCAGACAAAAAGCTCGACATGAAGGTGGATATAAACCCCCTCTTTCCCTATTGTCCTTTGGTTTTTCGCATCTCTTGTTTTAATTTAAATTGAAGTGGTGGTTATGGAAAAGATTTGTGCTTGAATGGTGCATTAGGAAATCAAGGGTGGCTCGTCGGCCAGATTGATTTAAACATAATACAAATTATGATTCATCAATTTTTCTCTTTCATAATCCTTTTTAGAGTCACTAAGTACGATTATTTATAATTGAATATTAGGTTAAATTATTTTATGACAAAATATCTCACATTTTAATTCGGAAAAATTCTAACTTTCACATTTTCTTTCAAAGGAAAAGTAAATGAGATGAATCAATTATCTAGGCTTCAAAGGAAAAATAAAAGACATGGGGTCATAAATCATGAATTCAAACGAAAAATAAAGGGTGGAGTTAGTCATTCCGTTTTCAAAAAGAATATAGAGGTTTCATGTCGAAAATACCGACTTCAAAGAAAAAATAAGGATGTGTGTCAATAATCTCAACTTCAAAGAAAAAATAAAAGGTGTGAATATGTCATCTAGACGTTAGAGGAAAGATAAAAAGGTGGGGGTTAGCTATCTAAACTTCTAAACAAAATAAAAGACGCAGAGACAAGTATATTTTCTTAGTTGTGCAATAAAACAAAAATAATTCATATGGAGACATATATATATTTTATTACTATATTACTTGATGGATTTAATACAAGTTGGGTATTGGGCTCCTTCCTATGTGGAGAAAGGCTTAATTATTGTAGTCCATGTCATGTGTGTCATTTATTTAAATGGAGAGGGATCTGATTAGGGTCGTAAGAGATGCACTATTTTGAAAGAAAAGGCAGCCACCAAAAGAGAAAAGAAAAGAGTAAACTCTATTCCCTATTTTGTTAAATCAGTATCATAAAAACATTGATTGTGCATTCGTTAATCGTTGGATATGGCTGATTTTTTTACAGCAGATTCGCAACATTCAGGTCTTTGTTTTCAATGGTCGGATCGGCAAAACGACGTCTGGAGATGGAGGCATGGTGCTTGCACAGTAGCAGGTTTTTTGAGTGTTTTTCTTCTTCTTCTTCCTTTTCATTCATAAGCTTTAGTGCTTTGTTATTTTGGCTGGTTGTAGGAACAATTTGTGCATCATTTAGAGACTCTCTTGTACCCTTATTTGATTATAGTGGAGTTATTTCTTTGGTTTGGAAGACATGTGGTTTTTATCTTTGCATTGAGAGATTTTCCACGTTAAAATACGTTATTTACTCTCTTTTATTTTGATTAATTTACTACGATATATATTTGTTGTTGTTCCTTACGAGTTCTTACAAGTTGGGTGAATTTTATATCCACTGCGTATTACTTGTTATCGTATTTTTGTGTCTATTCTCCATCAATACATGTGTCGAAATTATTATTATTCCACCTTCTTCTCCACCGAATTTGAAAGTTGAAAAAGACACACATTCACATTTTCGTAACATATACTCGATCAAGATAAATGATTAAATTTTATGTATATTTTTATTTTTAAAAATAATTAAAATAAAATTTTAAAATTTAGAACCGTCTCATCTTAAACTAAGAATTATCGGTGTGTTAAAATGTGTGTTTTTGCAATTATAGACAATCTCAATCCTCTCCACCGTTACGCCATTAGAAGTGGAATAAGCCCAACAAAAACCTTCACGAAGATTACACATAAGAGTCCCATGCATTATTGCCAACAATATTGTAAGGAAATATGTAATGTAATAACGCGTGTATGTAAGAAAGATGATAACATGTCCATCATGGTGTCGATAGAATGACAACATAGATAAGTTATTAGTATTATATTACTCAATCACACTCTACAATGAAAATAATAATAACAATAATAATAAAACAATTTTTTCAAAACAAAAAACAAATCTAATATTTTCTCTATTTTTAATTATTGAACTAAATATATCAATTTTTATCAATTTATTTTTATTTAAAATTAAAAACAGATAAAATATTATTTTAAAAATAACAAATTTTTATTTTGTAGATTAAATATATTTATTTTTATTAATTCATTTTTATTTAAAATTAGAAACGGAGGAAGTATTGTTTCAGGAATGACATCATAGTTGAATAAAAAAAAAGGAATGACAACATAGTGAAATCGTGACATCACATTACGCTTTATGTCATCACCACATGTTATATAAAATGAAATATCATGAACACATAAAGCAAATATGTTGTCTTTCTCGCTAAAGTGTTTCATAAATTCTTATAACCCATGTAGCATATGTTTCTACCTCAGAGGAGTGAATCTTAGAACACAAGATTGATTGGCTAGACAACCATATCATCTATTGTCATTTGGACTATACTTGTTTCTTGCTAATTTATTTTGTGTTCTCAGGTCACCCCTTTGAGCAAACTTTGTTAATTAGCTATGATTTTAAATCGTGATTAAATAATTGCAATTGCATGGTGATTATTAAAATTTTGTGTAAATACAACCTTTCAAAGTCACAATTTTGTAATACATATATGGCAATGTTGCTAATGAGCCCTTTTTCTTGTGCTAGTGTTGGTAAACATTTATATAAGTTTTCAAATTTAAGAAAATATTGCAGGTTGCTTTGAGGGTTCTTTGAAGGCAAAAGTTTCCAAGCAAACAATGCTTGCAAGCGTGTGAAGGGTATACAAATTAGCAATAATGTTACTCCTATACTTTATTTTCTACACTAAAATACTCTCTATCTCCCTTTTATTGAAAAAGAAAAAGAAAAAAAATAACTAGATTTATTTATTTTTTTTTTTTAATCAAAGGGAGGTGTGGAGTAGAAGTGTAAAAAATTAAGTATAAGAATAATGTCATTGTAGATATAATTAATACAAGTGGAAGCAGCTATGAGCACAATTTCAACAGCCCAATAGCACCATGGTGTGAGCGCAGATAGGTATTTTTTTTTTTTTTTATGAATGAAAAATAGGAAGGATTGTACTATTGACACCCCCTTTATTCTTTATTGCATCCCTTGTCATTTTTTAATAATTTTTTTTCCAAAATTAATGACAATGATAGCATTTTAAGTGTGGCATAAAGTTAAGGGTGTCTAAGAAGATACAATGCTGATTATAATGCAGCCATTCTAACTAGTCTCCAATGAAATACACAGCATAGCTCTATGATTGAAGTTTTCATAAGCTATGGTAGTTCCAATTGTAAGTTCCAGATCAACGACTCCCCAAATTTGGAGTTCATTTGACAATTACTTATTATTATTATTAGACAAGTAGTTATTTGACAATTACTCATTATCATTATTAGTTGATTAATAAGTTAGTTTTATATTTGTTATAGTTTGCATTTGTTAAGGGATAATAAGAGTTATTCACCCTATATATAATCATATTTGTAATTCTTTTTCAATCATAATTTTTCAACGCCCACCGGGTCAATGAAACATTCAAAACTGAAGGATTTTCATTTCAGTCATGAGAATGTTCAAATTCTTCATAATTGTCATCATTTTCGTTTATGTATCAGCAATATCTTCTAGTTACAATTCAATTTCATATGCAATGGTCATTTTTTATTCCCAATTTGCCGACATGTCAAAGATTGAGCGAAGAATTATCGACACAAACGAAGATGAGATATGATCTAGAAGGCCATCAAGATGCTCAATAACATTTTATGAAGCTAGAATGTGTTTATTACATTTCATTTCTTTTTTGTAGGGATACAAAGTGTTATTGATGTAGAAGGCCATCATAAAACTCATCTAGTATCAATGGCAATATTTGTTTTTCATAAATTGTGACCCTACAAGATTACAAACAGGGGCGAAAATAGGTCAAACTCTCTTATATAAGTTTATGGCTAACTTACTTCAAATACAAAGAATGCAAATTTTTTTTGGAGGGTGAGGAGCGAAAAAGAGGGTTTTTGGTTTAAGGTGTTATGCCACAAGTTAAGAGTGTCAATGAAAATGTATGTTGTGGTTCTTTTAAGGGTTTGGTTTGGTGGATGGTTATTTTTTGTTATAGAAGAGTCAAGGGTATGACAAGAGGTGGTTTGTGGATAATAATATAAAAGTACTGAGGAATGGAGCGACGATGTTATTTTGGGAGGATCCTTGGATGGACGGAGGACTATTGTAGGATAGATTTAGGAGACTATTTAAATTGACCTTTGATAAAAATATTACAGTGTCGAATATGATTAGCAAGGACGACGAGGGTAGTTTTAATTGGGAGTGGCATAGGGAGTTATTTGAGTGGAGAAAAAAGTTGGTGGAGGAATGTGTTTTGTTGTTGGATAATGTTGTTTTGCATAATAACATTATTGACGGTTGGAGTGTAACTTTGGTCAAGATGGAACTTACGTAGTGAAGGAGGTGTACATCTTTTTTTTATCAAGATTGACGCTCAACGAGGTGTTTCCATCCTATCCTTATGTGTGGAATAAGTGGGTTACTTGAAGGCATCAATATTCACGTGGTGTCTGTTTCAACATCATGTACTGACGAATGACAACTTTATTAGAAGAGGAGCGACTTATATTGATTCACAATTGTGTATAGAGAGACGTGAAGAGAGGAATCTATATCCACATGTTTACGCTTTGCCCGTTGTTCAGATCAGTTTGGTCAACTATTCTGAGATGCTTGGAATTCGGTTGTAGTAACATAAAGATGTTTAAGCACGCACTCTCCAATTTTTAGGTCTTGGTGGTATAGTCATCAGATCCAAAATTGGAGCTATTTTGTTGGCTTGTGTGTGGTGCATGTGAAAGTTTCAGTTTTTCTAAAATTTTCGAGTGTAATATAATTTTATTTAAAATAGTTAAAAAAAGTTATTTTAAATATTGTATTTATAATATAAGTATTAATTAAATTTAGTATATTTTTTCATATTAGGCATGAGTAGAGTTGAGGGTGAAGTTTCAGCTATAACACCAACCATAGATTTTACAGATAAATTCATGACTGATCAGGTAATCTTAATAATAATTGATATTATAAGTTTTGGTTTTTAATGTATAGACATATATTGATGTTTTATTTGAAATATATTTTATAGACATTTTCCTCTCGAGAAGTTGTATTCAAATGGACAAAAACTATTGAAAGACAAATTGGAATAATAATTGTTGTCATTCGATCTGATACACAGCTCCCAGAAAGTGTAGAAGAAAATACAAATTAATTTTAGGATGCGAAATAGTTGGAGGATATAAATCAAAATCAAAATCAACAGTAACTTGTGCTCACAAGGAAAAATGTTCATTCAAACTCAGATGTATATCATTGAGTATCAGTGAAAAATGGAAAATTAGTGTTCGGTGTGGAACACACAATCACGATTTAGCAGATACTTTAGACAGTCATTCATATTTAGGGTGTTTAAATGAAGAAGAGAGAAAATGTGTTAATGAAATGACAAAGTATAAGCTTGCACCAAGATTTATTTTGAATGTTTTGAAAGAGAGAAATAAATATAATCTCACAATTTTCACTCAAATAATTAAAGCAATGAGTACTTATTGATCATTTTTTAGAGGTTCGTACACAAAAGTGCAGCATTTATTGAAGTTAATAAAAAAACAAAAATAATAGATATTCTAAGAGACATATTTTGGACACATCTTTATTGTATAAAGTTGTTAAACATGTTTTATTTTGTTTTGATATGTGATAACACATACAAAACAAATAGATATTGACTACCATTGGTTGAAATTGTCACTGTAACATCTATTGGGTTGACATTTTCTATTGCATTAGCTTACTTGGAACAAGAGCGATAAGATAACTTCCTCTGGGCATTTGAAAAGGTAAGACAGTTGTTCGTCTCTGAGAATTTAATTTTTAAAATTATTGTGACCGATACAGATCTTGCCATGATAAATGTTATTGGTGTTGTCTTTGCTACTTCAATTAATTTGTTATGTCGTTTTCATGTTGAAAAAATGTTGGGCCAAAATGCGAACAATGTGTGAAAAAGGATAGACAAGATTAGATAATGGATTTATGGAAGAAAAAAAATTGTATTTTAAACTAGTGTGGACGAATATAATCATCACTTGCAACACTTTGAGCTAGTGTGTGCCGATATTATCCTTTTTATTGATTATGTTAAATATTCATGGTTCACACCTTTCAAAGAATGATTTGTCCAAGCTTTGACCAATAGAATGATGTATTTAGGGAATACAACGACTAATAGGTACTTTTAAATTATGATTTGTTTTAGAAATATGATTTAGTAATTTATGTGATTTGTTTTAATTTGTGTTATTTAATTTATTTGTAGAGTTGAGTCCGCTCATTGGAGATTGAAGAAGAGTTGTGAAGTCGTCCAGTGTAATCGTCATCTCTTCAAATGGCATATGAAACGAGTTGGTCTTTCTATGTACCCTTTCTACTAATGCAGATAAAAGACCAACATCTAGTACAGGTATGTCAGCAAACATCTTCAGCTTCAAGCCGTGTGTGATCACCTTCAACGGGTCACGATCCTACGAGTAATTAAAAAATATTAACAATAAAATCATGTACTTATTCTTAATTAAAAAAAATGTACTAAATATAATATATATATATATACACACTTATTCTGCGAGTCACATGGTGTTCATATTGTGTCAACACCGATGTCACCAATGGTCCTCCAAGGAATACTGGCTGTTGAACCTGCTCTTTGACGTACTGCTCCTCAGCTTCTTGGTAATCCATTTGTCCAAGTTGTTGAACATCCCGTTCAGACTCCTGGACATCCTCTCCAAGTCATGAGACCTAAAACCACGTCTACGACGATGATGTAAGGTGGACGGTTTGCTTCATTCATTCGTCGATATGATGTTGCGGGTGGCACTTTATCGGCTCTATTACCTCTATTGTAAGACCCTTAAATTTAAAATTTAATTATGAAATTAATATTAAGTGTATTTTGGGGATATTTGTAAAATATTTAATATATGTATGTTTTGAGTAAATATATATATATATATATAAATATTTATTTTTGAAGATATATTAAGATTATTCGATGAAGAATAAATTAATTTAATTACGAGTAATTAAATTAACGGACAGTTAATTAAGGGATTAGTGGCTAATTGCGACGAGACTGGTTAAGTGCTGAGGATCAGACAAGTGTCGGGTGAGGTGGCACCCACACAAGCCTATATATAGGAGTGAGAAGGATGTTGAAATCAGAACACCATTCCTCCTCCCTCACTGCCCATACTGCATGTAACAGTATCCATTCCCTTCTCCCATTCTGAAATCTGATTCACGTTAAGAGAAAAAAAAAGGGAGTTCCTCAAAAGTGTCATTACTTGGAAATATAAGCACCAAACTAGAAAACCCCCAGTACTAAAGTTATTCCCCTCATCATTCCGGAGCTAGAGAACCCAGTTTCGTAGTAGCAAACACAGGCGGGAGTTTTGCCGATTTTTGACACGTAAACGGGAACAAAAACAGCAACGTGAGAAGTAGCAGAAACACAACAAGGGTAAGGGCACCTTCCACTTTCTAGTTGCATTTTAGGACTGTAAATGTATGTTTGAGGTGTGATCATATTTGAGTTCTGTTTTGAAAAAGAAACTGTTTTACATGACATTTTGAAAGATGAAAGAAAATGCATTTTGTTGAGGTTTTAAAAATCTGAGATATGCTGTTTTGGGTGGTTATTCCAAGGCTGTTTTTGTTATGTGGGAAAGTTGAAAAATGCATTGCATGTTATTTTGAAGATGATTAAAAAGCATATTCATAAAACTGTTTTTGAATATTGTTATAAAATGCGAAAATGCATTCTATTGGTATCTTACTGCTATGTGATGGTTGCTGTTTGGCTGAATGTATGAATGTTGTTCTGCTTGTGTGAGAAAGCTGAAAATGCTTTGCATGTTGTGATTGGTTGTGTAAGAATGCTGGAAATACTCTGCATGTAGCTTTGAGAATGCTCAAAATGTAAACGTTTGGAAATGCATGTTCTGTTTTGAGTTGATATTCTGTTTGGGGGATTTAAGCAAAACTGTGATGTTGCTTTTGGTGCTGATGATCCTGGTTCTGTTCTGTTCATGAAAATCTGGTGTTGTTGATGTCTTCAAAAGAAAAGGGATTTTAAATGATGAAAGTATTTTTTTGGAAAAGTGATGAATCTGTTTTGATGTTTTGTTGATTTTTCAAAAGAAACAGTTTGAAATGTGTTGAAGTTTCAAGAAAAGTTCACTAAATTCGAAGGTGTATTCGAATACAACATGAGTGTATTCGAATACAGCCTGCCAAGCTTCTGTTTTACTCCAAGTTTTCAAACTTGTATTCGAATACGGGCCCCTGTATTCGAATACAGAGGAAGGATTTTTGCTTCTGACTTAGCATCTGTATTCGAATACAGAGGAAGGATTTTTTCTTCTGACTTAGCATCTGTATTCGACTACGACTCTGTCGTATTCGAATACATAAGTGAAATTTTAACACTGTATTCGCATCTGTATTCGACTACGGCAGTCTCGTATTCGAATATAGGATGCTGACTTCCACAAATTTTGCTTCTCTATTCGAATACAGGGGAGCTGTATTCGAATACAGATTTGGGTTTTTCCAGAAACTCAGTTTTTAGCTTCTGTATTCGAATACAAGGAAGCTGTATTCGAATACAGATTCGTGTGTCCAGAAAATCAAGTTTTAAGCACTGTCATGTGAACTTTAAAATGTTGGGGAAGGTTTGAAACAATTTAAAATGAAGTTTTTGAATAGTTTTGAAGAAAAGATGATGAGTTTAATAAAAACTTCAATGATGGTGGGAAAATGCTGATTATACACTGTTTTTGGCTTCTGTATTCGACTACAGGCATGCTGTATTCGAATACAGAATGTTGAAATTACAGTTTCAACTTCTGTATTCGAATACAAGGGGGTCATATTCGAATACAGATTCGTGTTTTTCAAAAATCCAGAGTTTTAAACATTGTTTTATAAACCTTAAGGGTTGGGGATCATTTAGGAAGGTTTGTGATAAATTAAAATGGAATTTTTGTGACAGTTTGAAGTGAGGGTGATGAAGTTTTTGAGACTCTACTGATATAGTGAAATATATTGATTTTTACACTGTGACAGCCTCTGTATTCGAATACAAGAGGGCTGTATTCGAATTCAGAGTGTAATTCTGCACTGTTTTTCGCTTATGTATTCGAATACAGATTCGTATTTTCCAGAAATCTCAGTTTTAAACACTGTTTTGTGAATTTTAAGAGTTGGGGAAAAGACTTATGATAATTAAGCACGGAATTTTGAGATGATATAAAATGTTAATGATTGCTTGACTGTTTAATCATGGTTGTGATCATAATAAAATTGGTTGTGTTGAGATGTTTTTAGAAATGATGGAAAGGCATGAATTTTACTGATGTTGCATACTGTTTTCAGTGAAGAGAAAACATTGCATGTTCATGCATTGCATAGTCAGGTGGTGACCGCGATGGGCACAGAGTTGATGCGGTGACCGTGATGGGCCGCGAAGTTAAGTAGTAACCATGGGTTAAAGAATAGTTCCGCGTGTATTAGACGGTCTGTTCTATCCGGGGTCAGAGTAGTTCCGCGTGTATTAGACGGTCTATTCTACTCGGGCTACGGAGTGGTTCCGCTTGTATTAGACGGTCCATTCTATCCGTGCGAGGATTTAACTTCTGGGTATTTGGCCTATGAGAGGCTAATACACGTAATTGTAGTGACCATGATGGTTATAGAATAGTTCCGCGTGTATTAGACGGTCTATTCTATCTGGGTTCAGAGTAGTTCCGCGTGTATTAGACGGTCTATTCTACCCGGGCTACGGAATGGTTCCGCATGTATTAGACGGTCCATTCCATGTGTGAAATTGTGCTGGTCTGTTGAGCGACTGCACTGGTGCTGATCTGTTGAGCGATTGCACCCTGGTCTTGAGGGCCGTTAAAGTCAAACATATATAAAATGTGCTGGTCTGTTGAGCGACTGCACCTTGGTAATTCCAAGAAATTGTATACATGAGCATATACATATTGCATCAGGGGATTGACCGGTGGGTCACGATTTGGGTATATGATGATGGCTGGAAATTGATGTGTGTGAGTACTTTATGAAATCTGAATTTCTGATAAATGATTGTGATTGCTGAAGTGTTGGCTGTACTTACCACATATTTTTCATATTAATAGGTTGTTGTTTTGAAAAAGTATACATATCATGAAATTTCAAATGAGCATCCTTAATTTTCATCATTGTAATATGTTATACCATGGGTGTATTTGTTCTGTGATATAAATGCTATGTACTTATTTGTTAATTCCTACCGACGGTTACACTAACGACGAAGACGTCGTTAGTTTTCCTTGATCTTTACGCACGGCGTGTTTGTAGACAACGCAGAGGGGCGGACAGCTGGCTGGAGACGAGACTTGTAGAGGATGCGGCGGAGACCGGGCTACTGTAGCTTAGTGCATGATCAGTGAGAGTTGATGTATAGGATTTTGAACTGGAAAATGTAATTGGTTATTTTGGGAATTAATGTATAACTTTTCGGCTAATATTTTTCCGCACTCTGATATTTCCTATTGAGGTTATGACACTATTATCTTTTGAAATATATTAATGTTTATTATTAATTTCCAGAATTAAGGACTTAGTGATATTTTGATGAAATCATTTAATTACGTTGATCGATTAAATTACGAAGTACTATTTTATGAAATGAATTAGTGAAAATTTTATTTTAATTCTTTTTGAATTAAATCTGGAAAATCATTTTAATTATTGATAAAAAAAAATACACCCGCGCTGTGTTTTAAACTCGGGGTGTTACATCTATCACCCATATCACCTCTATCGTCCCTATTGCATCTGGCGATAGTATATATAATTTCTCTGTTCGCACCTTTGGTTATAGGCACTATAAAGTTTAGTTAACATATTAATTATCATATCAATATTTTAAAAAAAAAAGACATTAAAATTTACAAAAAATTTGAAAATTTCAAACCTTCGAAATTTTTAAAAATCAAATTTTCAAAAGTTTTGAATATTTGAATTTTACGAATGTTTTTCATATTTCAAAAGTTTAATATTGTTCAAAAGTTCTTAGGCGAGCACCTCTTTGATCTTGTACGGGTGACATACTTTTGTAATTTTAATTCTTACAACACTTTGTACAAAAAAAAAAAAGGAATAACATTTCATCAACTCAAAAATCTTATGACCTCAAGTAGGTATACTAATTTCTTAAACAGATAAATAACATTTTGATATAAAATGACAAGAAGATCAAGTTAAAAAAATTTCAGTAAAAAACAAACTCAACAAAAAGCAATGTTTGGGAAGAGAACAACTAAAATATGTAAATTACATTCACGGTGAAAGTTTTTTTTAATAAACATTCACCATAAAAGTCCTTACTATTTGTTATTTCGAGTAAAATCAATTTTTTGTCACTTGAATTGATTTCTAAAACAAAGTATTATTGTTTTTCATAGTTTAGATTGTTTGTCTCGTATTACAAAGACTAAAAGTATTATTAACCCAAAAAATTAAAATTCAGTCTAACAAATATTATTATTTGTCCCTTTTATTTAAAAATAAAATAGATTAAAAAGTGGGTCTAAAGAAAGAACCCCCACGGCCATTTAGTCATCAAAGCAATATGTTTTTACACCATGTTTCTATTTTCAAGATCCAACTAGATTTTTTTGTACATAACATAATTTCCCAGATGGTTATAATTTTTTTTAAGGTTTATCGCATGAGGTTTCTCTTTCCTATGAGTCACTTCATTCAAAATAGAAAAAAGCAAGGCATAATAGAGAGGAAAATAGGACAAATATGTTTAGAAGTGGGTGCCCTTTTATGCAACTCTAAATTCTTAATCAATGGGCTACACCTTCATATATGAGAAATGAATTCGTCTTTTGAAAATATTTTTTCTAATGCATTTGAGAACCACTTCCAAATTGTGATGAAAAAAAAAAAGGCTATTAATTCATACTTCACACAGTTCGCAGATTATTACTAAACCATTATCACTAATTTTTTTTGGACTAAATTATGAGCTATATAGCAGCGACACCTTGGATTGAAAGCGCTTTTAGTATCTAATATATGTCAGTTCTATCAACAAAATACCAATGGAATTATATTCCATTACTTCAACTTTTTTAAAATTACTACTAGTGTCTACCTGTCGATGTCAATGTCATGTTCGTATCTGCATTAGTGCTACATAGATAGATTATGGATTCACATAAACTACCACATAATTGAAGAGAAAATTGAAGGTGCAAACACGAGAAGGGGAGGTTGAATTGTGTTTGCCAAACTTGAATTCTTTTGTTGTTTGTTGAATGTTGATGTGAATTATTTGATGAATAATTAATCAGACTGAGCAGCGGATAATAACAACATAAGAACACAACGATTTATCCTGGTTCACCATTAACTTGGCTACATTCAGTCCCTTCACTCCGAAGGCTTTAATCCACTAATTCAAAACCTTTGAATTACAACACCTGACCCTCCAAGTCAGTCTTCCCAAACAGTCTGACAACCCCAGACTTTTGAGGAACGACAACAACACCTTGACTCTACAAGTCAAGTCTTCTCCTACCAATCTGACAACCCCAGATTGAAGAAGGAATGTGCACCACTATCGGGTTAGATTACAAGGGTTGGAACTCTGCAAATTTGCTTCTGGAAAGCTGATTGCTGCACTGATTCTTGCACACTTTTGTCGCTTCTGGAAAGCTGATTGTTGCACTGAATTTCTCTCTCGATAACACTTGGAAAATATTGCTTTTGCACTCAAGTGATTCTCTTTTTTGAACTCTCGGATTGTGTTGAATATGAAGCTTGAGTTCTTGTGTTTTTCGATGCTTGATGCTGCTGCCTGAAGCCTCCTTTTATAGCTGCAAATAGGGCTTTGTCCAAGCTTAAATTCGAAATAAATCTTGCTCAAATTTCCTTCAAAAATTCTATTGGCCAATCCTGTTTCACTTAAATTAAAATCTTATCTTTTTAGCTTCAGATTGCACTTGAAAATTCTGTTGACCAATCTTGTTTCTTTTAATTTCAAACCATATCTTTTTAAGCTTTAGATTGCATTCGAATTTCTTCAAGTCTTCAGTGATTTTTTGACTCAAATCCCCTTATTACTTTGATCAAATTTCTATCAAATATTAATTAAGTCTTCTTCAAATTTTAATCAAGTGTTCACTGATTTGCATCACGATTTAAATTCTGGACCATATGATCTTCTGATCTCGACCAACTCTGGACCATGTGATCTGATATGTACCATTATGTGATCCTCTGATCTCGACCATTGATTTTCTAATCTGGACCATTGATATTTTAATCTAGACATTTATCCTCTGATATGGACCAAGTCTGGATTAAATTTGGACTAAGTTTTAAGTTCTGGACAATTATATCTTCTGATCTGGACCAAGTTTTATGTTCTAGACTTCTGGTCTGGACCAAGTCTGGATTAAGTCTGGACTAAGTCTTATATTCACGACCATGCTATCTTTTGGTCTGGAATAAGTCTGGACCAAGTCTGACTTATGTTTCCTTCTGGTCGGGATCAATTCTCCCTCTGACAAGCTTCCTTCTAGTCTGGACCAAGTCTCCTTCTAGTCTGGACCAAGTCTCCTTATGGACTATTCTTCCTTCTTATCTAGGCCAAGAAAGATATCCTCTAATGCTGTTATTTTTCCTTCCCTTTGATGATATCCTCTGATTGATGCTATCCTCTGATGTTTGCCTTTGATGACATCCTCTGGTATTCTTGGAGGTATCTTTTGGTACCCTCTAGTGACATCCTCTGGTATCCTCTAGATGTTTCCTCTGGTATCCTCTTGATGTTTCCTCTGGTATCCTCTGGATGCATCTTCTGGTATCCTCTGGATGTTTCCTCTGGTATCCTCTGGATATTTCCTCTAGTATCATCTAGTATCCTCTGGATGTTTCCTCTGGCCGAAACTTCTGGTGGCATTTTTATCTTCTGGTGACGTCATCCTCTGGTGGTGTCATCTTTGATTTTGCACAGCATCTGATTTTGCCTTCTAAGTCAAAATAAGATTTTCATCAAATACATTTGTTAACATCAAAACTTTAATTGCAAGAACCAACTTGGTTCCAACAAAAGAAACTTACTGTTGGAACCAAGTTGGTTCTAAGTACTTAGGATTTTGATGTTTACAAAAGCACTCCATGTAATCTTATTTTGTTCTTAGAATTATTATATTAAATGCCACCAGAAGATGAAGTCACCAGAGGCAGAAGATGAAGTCACCAGAGGCAGAAGATGAGTTATCATAGGATAAAATCATACGAGAGGATACACCTCTAGAAGATACCAGAGGATGCATCCAGAAGGCACCAGAGGATACACCTCCAGAGGATATCAGAGGATGTCAAAACATCATCAAAGGATATATTTCCTGGCCCAGATCAGAAGGAAGCAGAGTCCAGAAAGAGACCTGGTCCAGACCAGAAGGAGACCTGGTCCAGACCAGAAGGAAGCCTGCCAGAGGGAGACTTGTTCCAGACCAGAAGGAATCATAAGTCATACTTGGTCCAGAATTAATTCTGACCAGAAGATAGCCTGGTAGTAATTATAAGAATCAGTCCAGACTTAATCAGAGCTTCAGATAACTAGTCCAGAACAAATGACTTGGTTCAGATTTGGTCCAGACCAGAAGATAGCATGGTCCAGAGTATAACACTAAGTCCAGATCAGAAGAAATGATTGTCCAGATTTAATCCAGACTTGATCCAGATCAGAGGATAAGTGTCCAGATCAAAAGGTAAAATTCATGTCCAAATTAAATGATAAATTTCAGAGGATAAATGTAAAATGGTCCAGACTTAAGTATCATGGCCTAGTGTTGGCCGAGATCAGAAAATCATAAAAAAGTCCAGATCAAATCATATGGTCCAGTGATTGGCCGAGATCAGAGGATCACAACAGATCAGATTGCATGGTCCAGATGTGGTCGAGATCAGAAGATCATACGGTCCAGATTTAATCATGATGATAATCAGTGGAGACTTGATTAAATTCAAATAAGACTTGATTAAATTTTAATATAAATTTGATCAAAGTATTAAGAGGATTTGATACAAAAATAAATTGAAGTCTTGGCGGGAAGAAAGATTTGATCCAGAATTAATCAAGAACATGATTGGCCAAAGTTATTTTCGAATGCATAAACAACATAAACAACATATCCTCATGTCAAGTTATCGACCCTAACACCTCTCTCGCGTATTTCGTCGACCAATTCTAGTGTCTGAGAAACCATCCCCTTTTTACACAACCACTTAATCACAACCCTATAAGTCGAAACACCAAGTTCCTCAATTCTCTTCAATCTCATTGTTTGAAAAAGCTTCAAACCCTCACCAAATTGATTAACCTTAAAAAACTTCTCCATAAACTTCTCAACAACATCAACATCACGTTCAAAACTCTCATCCACCATCAAATTCCAAATTTTGGAAGCTTCAATTAAATCACCCTTATCACAAAACCCATTAATCAAATGCTTATAAACAACTCCATCAACCTTAACAAAATCTTTCAACTTGAAAACAACAAACTTTGCTTCTTCAACGAGCTTAACCCTACACATTTCCTCAATAACTTTACTCAATCTTTCAACACTATAACCATACCCATTTGAATTCATCAAATGAAAAACCTCAACACACTTTTTAAGTTCTCTAGCACCACCAAGAGTCTTCAAAGCTATAACAAACGTCTTATCATTAACAAAATGACGACACGCCGTTTCGCAAAGAATGTTCCAGAACAAATCAATGTTACGAGACTTTGAAATGACGTCGAGGATTTTGTTGAAGGAAACAGGGGAGTGAGTGAAAATAGGGTTTTGTTGTGTGAAGAAGAAGAAGCGATAAACGGGACGCCATGAATAAGGGAAGTTATTGCAAACTTGGAGGAAGAATTCGTGGGTGAGATTGAAGTTGGAATAGGTGACTTTTGAGTGGAGACGTGAATCGGGTGAGTTTTTTTGTTGGTAGAGAATGGTGCAAACACAGAGGAGTTCATCTTGGTTTACTGGTGAAATTGGGTTGGTGAAGTGGCGGTAGAGAGGTTGAAGTTTGTTCGAGAATAGAAGTGCGGTTGTTCGCCGGAAAAGCATCTTCTGTAAAGAATAGGTTAATGTTTATGCCCTAAAAATTTGGTGTCATGTGCGGCCACACCTGTCTCACACTGTCAGGACCATTCTGAAGGTGCAAACACGAGAAGGGGGGTTGAATTGTGTTTGCAAAACTTGAATTCTTTTGCTGTTTTGTTGAATTGATGTAAATTATTTGATGAATAAATAATCAGATTTAGCAGCGGATAATCACAACATAAGAACACAACAATTTATCCTGGTTCACCTTTAACTAGGCTACGTCCAGTCCCTTCCTTTAGAAGGTCTTTTTCACTAATTCAAACTCCTTTGAATTACAACACCACTGACCCTTCAAGCCAGTCTTCCCAAATAGCCTGACAACCCCAGACTTTTGAGGAACAACAACACCTTGACTATACCAGCCAAGTCTTCTCAAACAGTCTGACAACTCCAGACTTTTGAGGAACAACAACCCCTTGACTATACCAACCAAGTCTTCTCAAACAGTCTGCAACCCCAGACTTTTGAGGAACTTCACAACCTTAAACCTACAAGCTAAGTCTTTTTCTAACAACCTGACAACCCCAGATTTTAGAAGAAACTTCAACACTATTTATCTTTTAAGCAAGTGTTTCTCTCCTTTGAACTCGTTGAATACTTAGGAATTTTTTGCTCGAGTTCTTCTATTTTTCAATGCTTCATTCTTCAGCATTAAGCCTATATTTATAATGAAATTAGGGCTTCACTTTGATCTGATGCTTTACTTCTGGAGTGTATTTCGATTAATTCTGTTTTGAGAATATTCTGGAGTATTTTGCTCAGATTCTGTTTCTTGAGTCTTTTGCTCCGATTCTGTTTTGAGCATTTTACTCGGATTCTGTTTTGAGCACACTTTTAGCTAGATTATGTTTCTAGAGTCTTTTTCTCTGATTCTGTTTTGAGCATGTTTCTCAGATTCTGTTTTGAGCCTACTTTCAGCTTCTAATGATGTAGCTTCTGATTCTTGCCTCTAATGAGATCATCTGAAATTATCCTCCGATGGGACCCTATGATGATATCCTCTGATGATATTCCCTAATGATATCCTTTGGTGATATCCTCTGATGATATCCTCTGGTGATATCCTCTGATGATATTCTCTGATGATATCCTCTGGTATTTTCTGGAGGTATCTTTTGGTACCCTCTTGTTACATCCTCTGGATGTTTCCTCTGGTATCCTCTGGATGTTTCCTCTTGTATCCTCTGGATGTATCTTCTGGTGATATCTTCTGCTGACGTCATCATCTGATTTCTGCTTCTGGTGACATCATCTTCTGGTTTATGCTTCTGATGACATCTTACGATTTTTCATTCTTCTACTAAGTCAAAATACGATTTTCATAAAATACATTTGTTAACATCAAAACTTTAATTGCAAGAACCAACTTGGTTCTAAGACATTCTGTTTCTAATATATCTCTCATACCTCACTACATGAAAATCAATATTTAGTGGCAAATAATTTGATTGTTGAAAAATAAGGCATTCATTGCTACCCCTCTGTCCCAGATGCAGTCAAGTTACTAAGAATATTGATCACGCCTTTAAAGGTTGCATTTGAGCTAAACATAAGATTTGATGGCCACACGCATAATTTTTCTTAATTTTCCTAATCAGACTTTAGGTAGTATTTTCTACTATGACATATGACATTTGGATAGCTAGGACTTTAAAGTTTTTGAAGACAAACAAATACGTGTGAATGAATCAATTGAGAAGAGTCTGAACATGTTACAAAGCTACACTGCGGAATAGACAAAGACACAGTAGAAACTCACTCATCAACTCAATTGAGTCTCTATCACCACTGTTCAACATTCAGTTGTGTGGTTTGTGACTCGAGGAATCTTCATTGCCGCGACAAGTTGGAATGAAAGGTAGGACATCGATCCTTTAGGAGCAAAGCTGATGAGTGCTATAAAGGGAGTTTAATTTGCAGTTGATTTCATTTTTAGGTACAAGAAGATGGTGCTGGAAATGGATTGCCAACAACCAATTTTAGGGTTATGCTAGTAGTCTCATAAATTCTATTTGGGCCTTGGGAGCTAACTTGGATCTTTTAGTCTTTACACATGTAGGGTGCAAGGGTAATGTTTCGGGCTCATTACTTAGCAAAAAAATTGTAGTTTTACCGATAGTTCAAAATTCACACAATATATTTCACTATTTTATTTATTTTGACATAACATTATGAGTTTTTTATCACGCACCCTCCCACCTAAACTTGCTACCTCCAACTCATATGAAAATATAATTTTGTCCTTTTAACAATCTATAAAAATCTCAAATTTTTTTACCTCTTATTTTTTCACCTCCTTTTTTCGAAGATTTAGAAAAATCACCTTAACTTTCGAATTTTTCCAAATCTTTGAAACCAAAAAGTAAATAATACTCGAATATTTCAAACTTTCGAAATAAAAAATTTCAAGAATTTCAAAATGGAAAATTTTGAAACTTTCGAAATGGAAAATTTTCAGAATATTTGAAAGTTTCGAAATTGCATTTTCTAGAATTTTCGAAACTTTCAAACAATTCAAAACATCCGAAATAGAAAATTCCAAATTTTTTTAAACTTTCGAACAATTCAAAATTTTCGAAATAGGAAAACTTTCTAAACTTTCCAAATTTGAAAACTTTTGAAACTTTGCAAATCTTTGAAATGTAATCCTTATTTCGAAAATTTGAAACTTCTGAAAGTTTCGAAAATTTGAAACTTCTGAAACTATCAATTTTGAAACTTATTATAAATGATTAAAAGAATAAAATTGTTTTTTCATATGTTTTAGGGGTGGCAGATACAGCTATGAGAGTGCTCGGTAGAAAACTCTAACATTATTTTGTAACCACCACAATCATTTGCCTACTTTGATTTTATATATTTGTTTTAACGTCAATTTCAACCGCCACTATATGTTTAAATAAAATTAACTTATTAATCAGCCCAATATTTTTCTGTTAATCACCTGGAAATGGTGTCATATAGCAATCTCTAAAGGTAAATGCATTTTATACTATAAAAGCAATGTAAGCTAAACAAGAAGATTTGAGTCATACTACCAAATATGATCCGTCTTAACCTTTTTAGAGTATATATTTTATTATTAAATATTAGGTTTTTAATTAAAAATATATATAATTTTAATAATTAAAAAAGATAAAATACATTTTAGTCTTTGCAAAATTTTAAAATTTTATTTTAATTTATATAAAAGAAAATTCAACGTTTTAATCTCTAAAAAAATTTTATTTACTTTTATTCTCTATATTGAATGTTTTTATTTTTGTAAAAACATGATATTTTTAATCCTAAAAAATGCTCAATAAAATCAAAATAGATATTAAAAATAAATAAAACAAATTAAAAATTAAATTTAAAAAATCATAATTTTATAAAGATTAAGCATATATGTAACAAAAATATTCACCTTTATTTTATTATATTATATTATAAAAATAAAAATTGGAATTTTTACCGATTGGAGGCCATGTGGGCCTTGCTAAGTACGTTCATAATTTTTATCCTTATCAATAAAAGAGATATATACTGTTCCATCTTAAAAAAAAAATAAAAGAGATGCTCGTTGAATGTAATTACAAAACTACATAGAAAAACCAAGATTTATATATCTAAACAAAAAAGTCTTGAATAAAAAATTGTAGTTATGTACAATAATCGTCTAAATCCAAATCTCAAATAAAAAACTTTGCAACAAAACCCCAGTAAATAGTCATCCGACCAAAACATGCATGAGGCATAAGCGTATGGTAAATTCTTTGATAGTTCATGCAAATACTTAATCAACTTTAGAATTTTTATGATACAAGGAGGAAAAAACTGAGAATTGGAAAATTCAAAGAAAAAGAAAGAAATTCGTCTTATTACAACGATTTCAAACAAATTTAACTTTTAGTTCCAACAAGTGTAATTGTCTATCAATTATCGAAACATTGTCAAAGATATTACTAGCATGAATTATTCCCATGACTTTATCTTATAAACTACTCTTTTTGATATTTTTTTCAAAAATCAATGCTAAAATGTTTTAAGGTGAAGTTAACATGTGTTCTTTCACTCTGTCCAAAAAAAAATGTCTTTCTCTTGTTAACATATCTTAGTCTTTTTCATATAAAATAATTGAATTTTAATTTGATAAATAAAAATTAATATATTATTATTATAAATTAAATATTTTCTCTAAAATACAATATAAATCAAAATAATAGTTAAAAAAATATTTTATAAAAATTAAAATCAGATACATTAAATTTTTAATTATTTTATTATCATCTTTTATAAAAATATCGAATTAGTGGCACTTTCAAATGTGACGGCCGGTGTGCCGAGGCCTGAGAGTGACACTTGCGCAATCTAAACTATTGATCCTTTTAAAAATTTAATACTGCGCTCGTGCACCGGATTTTCTCACGTATGTCTTTTAGATTTGCCAGTTTGACCAACTACCGCCTTTTTAATCTCTTTCAAATACTCCATTATTTAATTATATTTTCCTTATTACTTTTGAGATTTTCTATCTTTCCAAGCAAAACACATGACTTTTCCTTTTCCCAGTCGTCTGACCAACTTTTCAATATCTATCTTTTCATTTTTTTATTTATCATCTAATTTTTTTTTATATTTACTCTCTATCTCAAAATAAATTTTATTTTAACAAGATATTTTTTAAAAACTAATTTTATTTTTAATTTTTAATATAATTTTAATATTTTTAATTATTTTATATATTATTTCAGAAATATTAATTTTATTTTGTATTTGTGATGATAAAAATTATTAAAAACATAATTCAATAAAATAACTTTTATTCTCTTTTATTTATAGTTGTTTGTTAAGATGTGTGAAATGAAAGAAAAATATTCAATTTGATATTTTTAGAGAATTTAAAAGACTTTTTGATTAAAAAAATCATTTGATATTCGATTTAGATTTTAAAAGATTATAAATAATTTATGATGTGTTTAATTGAGATTTCTAAGATTTTTTAAACAATGCAATAAAATTTGACGATATTCATTTGAAGTTTTTCACAACTTAAAAATTATTTTTTTATAATAAAAAATATACAGATTTTAATGGATTTTTTATTATAAGGGATTTTGTGAAACTTTTTAGTTGAAAATACATATACAAATTTCATGTAACAATCTCACAATTCTCATCATTTACGGTTGTTGAATTCAATGAGGTCGCTAACAAAGTTTATTTTAAAATCAGGAGAACATTTGGAAAATCCTTAAAAATAGAAAATGGTTAATTTTGAGTTTGAGAGTCGATTATGTGTTGGGAATGTATTAACACCCTATAACATCAGTTAAAAGAAGTTACCTATAATTAATTGTGCGCAATTTATGTTCACTTAAATATATTGATATTTCTTTATTAATAAATGCAGATATAAATTATGTTTTTATGAACATAATTTTGAAATAAAATTTGGTTAAAAAAATTGTAATTGTGTTTGACAAAAGTTGTCATCTTGCTCATACATATCTCCCAATACGATAGAGAAATCAAATGCATATAGTTCTTGATAGAAAATGCGGATGACTTGATTGCTTTTAAAGAAATGCGTTTGTATTGCAAAAAGTTTGATGTGGTAAAAAAATTGTTGGTTTTAAGATAGCAAAACCGTTTTCAACTCAGACATCTTAAATTGATACTAATAAGATGTCGCATCTCAATTAATCCTATTTTATTTATAAAATTAAGATTAAGATTGAGATCACCAAATTGTCACAATTTAGGTGTCTTAAATATCTATGATTAATAAGATGTCACATTTCAATCAATCCCATTTTTCTAAAAGAAAATTGATTTGATATGTGTAAGTATTAAAATTTGATGTTAAATATTAGGAAAGTGTAGATATCACTACGAGAGAAGTTGTAAAAAATTAGCTAAAGTAAATATAAGACGTATAAAATTTACTTTTTTTAATTATAATTATTTTTATTTATTAGATTTGGTGAAAAATAGGAGAAAGTTGTTAACAAAATAGAATTAAGTAGCTAATTTTTCTACAAAATAGGAGAAAATTGTTATAATAATATAAATTTATCTACAAATTAAGAGAGAGTTGTTAAAATAATATAACACATTATTTGTTTTAGCACATCTACTCAACCACATTCTTTTCTTCAATTTAATGTATTTCATTTTATTTTTATTAATAGCATTTTGTTTTTTTAAGTATTTTAATTATTTTTAATTTATTAAATAATCAATAATTCAATTGTTAAAATAAGAAAGAAATAAATTTAAAACCTGTAGATGGTCGCATCTCCGGGATGCGACCTCCTATTGCATAAAAACAATTATCCTTTAAGAGATCACAGAGCGGAGATGCGACCTGAGAGTGAAAAAAGTAAGACATTTAGATATATATTTTTCAAAGTGAGATATTTTGATAATTTTTTTAAAAAAATAAAGGATATTTAAATAAATAAAAACCAAAAATAGAGTATTGTATATAAAAGTAATGTTTGTTATTTGTAAAAAAATACATTATAAAGAAACAAAATTTCAAGTATAAATATAACATAAATTGCCAAAGAGGAAATCAATACTCTTAACTCGGTTAATACTATATAACCCGGTTAATACTATATAACCCACGACAGATTCATAAAACTTCTCTAATGGGGCCAAAAAAATTGTCCACATTGCTTGAAACATAAAACAGTCCATAAAATTTATTTATGATAGATTAATGTATAATTTTTTACACTAAGTATTTTAACATTAATGTGCATTTTCAAGGTTCCAATGCTCGAGACTTTTAATTAAATTGAAAGAAACTCGTATCATTTATTTAAATACTCTCAATAAAATATAAAAAATTTGATTCACTAATTTTCGAACAATTGTAAAAGCTACTTAAATACTATCCTTAAGAAAATATTAACCCAATCACAAATTGATCAAAAGAAAATATCAATACTACAAAAACTAAATAAACAATTAATACATTTACACGTGCATTCTTACGATGATACAAAATAGGTGAGCCATATGATTAAAGTAAGGAATAATACTAAATTGTACTAGTCTAATTTAATATTTTAAATGGGATTAATACATTTTAGTGGAATTATGTGTGTTAGAGAGTAAATTGTTAGTACTTCTCTTGAAAAAAATAAACTGTCTCAACTACTCAAATTTTATAGGCCTCGTATGTTTCTCCGTATACTCAGACTAATAATTGAATTGCAATCAAATAATTAAAGAACTTTAACACGTAACACTTGTACTCCACCGACTTAGTCCAGTCATTTTTTTATAGTTTAAATTAATAACTCTTGTAACAAAAAAAATAAAACTAATGACTTTGTACACACACAAATAATTATCAAGGCAACAAATAAACATTTTTAAAAAGGAACTACTTAGTTCCTAATTAGATGTCTTATTATTCAATCAAAGAAAAAAAGAGGCAAACATAATTGAAGTAAACTCTAGCAAGAAATTCAGATAAATACACGATTACTAAAAAAACTTTTTGGTATATACCGATTAATGAATATATAGTTTAATAATCTATATTTTAGGTACTTAGTCATACAAAACAAAGCAGTGGTCGTATATATGGACTAGCTAGACTACAAATTTGACTAGAAAAAAAGGTAGTTGCAATGAAGGAGCCACAGCCACCAAAACATTCCTTGCTTATATATATATAAAGCCACATTTGCTTATAAATCATATATCCACAACAGCTAATAACTAAGCAAAAATGGCCTTAAGCATCAAATATCTCATATTTTCTCTAGTTTCTTCATTGATCATTAATACTTTCACAGAAGGAGAACTAATTAATACTACTCCTCAAATAGTTTCTTTGAACAGAAATGATTTCCCTTCGGGTTTCATCTTTGGTACAGCATCTTCCGCATACCAATATGAAGGTGCAGCAAACGAAGGTGGAAGAGGACCAAGTATTTGGGATACCTTCACTCATAAATATCCAAGTATGTTACTAATATAAATAAAAATATATTTGAAAATTTGACATATCTAATCTAAATTTAATATCAAATATAACAAATTTTTTAATATATTTTTACTTATATTTTATTTTAGAGAAAATATTAGATTTTTCTCTAATTAATTTGTTTATTTATTTCTTTGTAATATTGCAGATAAAATAGATGACGGAAATAGTGGAGACATAGCAGTAGACTCATATCATCGCTATAAGGTATAAATATGCTTAGATATTCAAAATAATCATTATGTCCTATAATATGTCATTCTAACAAAAAAAAAACATTGAAAACTAAAAGTGATACTTTTTGCAACAATTTGTTTCAAATGTAACTTATAAATATTATTTGTTTATTTTGTAAGATATTACTATATATAGCTTAAATTTCATATATTTTATAAGATTAATATTAATTGTTTATTTGTTATTTTATAGGAAGATGTTGCGATCATGAAGGATATGAATTTGGACGCGTACAGATTTTCCATATCTTGGTCTAGAATTCTCCCCAGTAAGTCAAATAAACTTATATAGAGCAATGATATCTATTTTGAATTAAATTAAAGTTGATCCACTTAAAGATCTCTTCTTAACCATTCAAATTATTTTATTAATGTAGAAGGAAAACTAAGTGGAGGAATAAATCAAGAAGGAATCGATTATTACAACAACCTCATCGATGAATTGTTGGCAAATGGTTAGAATACAAACCAATCTTCATTTATTAGATTTTTGTTGTTGTTTATGATATAGTAAATAATATAGTCATCTCATATCAAAACAATTGCAGGTCTACAACCTTTTGTAACTATTTTTCATTGGGATCTTCCTCAATCTTTAGAAGATGAATATGGTGGTTTCTTAAGCCCTCTCATCATGTGAGTAATAAAACCTAAACATTTCACATGAAAATTTAGTTAAAATTGTTTTGAAAATGTTCCTAATTGATCTTTATATATCTTGAACTACTGCAGTAAAGACTTCCAAGATTACGCAGAACTTTGCTTTAAAACATTTGGAGATAGAGTGAAAAATTGGATAACTTTGAATGAGCCATGGACTTACAGTCGAGACGGGTATACAAATGGTGACATGGCACCAGGTCGATGCTCTTCTTGGTTGAATCCAAAATGCACTGGTGGAGATTCTGGAACAGAACCTTATATAGTTTCACACCACCAGCTTCTAGCTCATGCAGCAGCCGTCAATGTGTATAAGACCAAATATCAGGTTCGTTATTAATTGAGAAAACTTAAAATATACATAAATATATTATATTTTTTGAGATAATTGTACCTCTGGGTATAAAGCATCTAAGAATTATATAAATGAAAAATTATTTATAACTTGTACTTTTATTTATTTTCTTACTTTGACTCTAGAATAATAATAACCAATAAATTGTGGGTGCAGGTCTCTCAAAATGGTTTGATAGGTATAACATTGGTAATTAACTGGTTTGTGCCGCTCTCTGACAACAAACTTAATCAAAAAGCTACTGAACGAGCCATAGAGTTTATGTTTGGATGGTGAGTACTTTTTCATCATTTTTTAAGAAAAAAATAATTATTATAATTGACATAGAAGTAGAAGTTGAGTACAATGATAGATGGATATTCTCATTTCTATCACAATTAATAGATACTCCTCTAACGATGTTTACTCAAAATTTCTTCCCTTTTCTATTTTTTATAGAAATAATAGATATTCCTCCGATGTTTGACAACCATAATTACACCATTCAAATTAATACATGTGGATATTTAATAACTTATTTAATTTATCTTTTTGACTATAGGTTTATGGATCCACTAACAAATGGAGATTATCCAAGAAGCATGCGAGCTTTGGTAGGGTCACGGTTACCAAAGTTTACAAAAGAGCAATCTAGGCTAGTCAGTGGCTCCTTTGACTTTATAGGAATCAACTACTACTCTTCTTGCTATGCCTCTGATGCACCACAATTAAGCAATGCTAAAGCCAATTATTTAACAGATTCTCTTTCTAGTTTCGCATGTAAGCATATCTTCTCATTATCTGTTTTTAGATTATACAAGTAATTTTAGCAATGTAATGTAAATAATGACATCCTTCTTTTATTATTGTGATTGCAGTTGATCGTGATGGAAAATCTATTGGCCTAAATGTAAGTGTTTGCCAACAAAAAATTGCAAGTGTTTTTACATGTTTTGAATGATTTTGTTGATAACTAATTAACAAAACTCATTTTTGTATAATATTTTCAGGTTGCTTCCGATTGGTTGTATGTTTATCCAAAAGGAATTCGAGACTTTTTAATATATGCTAAAGAAAAATACAACAACCCTTTAATTTATATCACTGAAAACGGTACGCAAATTACATCCATATCATATTTTTCTCTTTAAATAATAATATTGAAACTATGTTTGAGATAAAGCTAAACATTTTAATTCATTACCTATTTGAAAAAAATGAATGATAATTCACATTTTCTTTAATATGTAGGTATAAATGAGTACGATGATTCGTCGTTATCGCTTCAAGAATCTCTTATGGATACCTATCGAATTGATTATCATTATCGTCATCTTGTTTATCTTCAAAAAGCAATTGAGTAAGTAATTTATTGAAGTATTTTTTAGTATCAATATCTATCATTTTGTTTCATGGAATTTAACAGATATTATTTGTTCTAATGGAATTACAGGGCTGGTGTGAATGTAAAGGGTTACTTTGCATGGTCTTTATTGGATAATTTTGAATGGCACCACGGATATACCGTAAGATTTGGAATGACCTATGTAGATTATAAAAATGGTTTGACAAGACATCAAAAACAATCCGGATTGTGGTTCAAGAATTTTCTCAAATCTGATATAAAACCTTACAGAGATTCTATTTAATAGTGCTACCAAATTCTTTATGATGGATATAGCAGTAAACACAAATAATTCATTTAATTCAATGTTAAGATAGGATAGAAAAGATATAATTTCTAAGTGTATGTAAATTTATTATTTATGATTTATTTTATTTGTTGATTTTGGGTGTCAAGTAATGTAATTTTGCATCTCCCTATACTAATGTTGGAAAGACTTTTTATACACTATTTACAAAAGACCACTTACTATTGTTTATAAAATTATTAAGACCTTTTACTCTTATTATGTTGGCTGCATTTTACATCTGTTAAGATCCAAATCAATTTGAAATCAGGGACAAATTTAAAGTGATAAGTGATGCAACATACAAAAACACTTCAATATTAATTGTTATTAATAAGGACCCAATGTGAGATTGAAAGTGTGGGATTGAAAAACACTTCAGAGAAGAAAAAACATGACAAAATTTATAAGTGTGGGATTGAAAGTGTGCTCGACTACTCTAACTTAGAGGTGGAGAAATAAAGTGATTGAAATGATATTGAGAATTAGCATACCTAATCAGTAATGGAAGCCTTGCATATTAGTTATTAATAAGGACCCAATGTGAAGATGTTTTTATTCGTGATAAAAAGTGCTGAATAGATATGGTTGAAATCTAATCAAAAAGATTTGGAGTATCTTAATGATGACATGCTAGGCTTATTAAAGAGTCTTTAATATAGATTCCAAATTTGAGAAGGATGGTAATTAACTAAAGAATATAATTTATTCCACATGCAAACAAACAATATAGAAAATTATGAGTCATGATCTATGGGCTATGATTAAATATTTATGACATGAAACGTAAAATAAAATAACATCAATCGGTGAATTTTTTGTCTGAATATCCTTTTTTTTTAACACTAAAATGCCTCACTTTCAAAATAATATACGAGATTGTCCTACTTTTTAGGGCTAGTGAGAGGTCGCTTCCCCAAGAAGCGACCTGCTGAAGGAGGTTATTATTATCTTTTCTTCACATTTTACAAAATTCGAATATATCGAATATACCCTTCTGTATTTCCAAAACCTAATTCTCAAACTAATTCATCTCTATCATCTTCATTCAACAAGTAAGTATAATGTTGTTGTTGTTTTTTGTACACAGATGTTGTTGTTGTTGTTGGGTTTTAAAAATTGCAAACCCTTCACTATGATTTCTGCCTCTGATGGTATCTAATAGCGTTTCAGCAAGTGTACTGAATCGTTGCAAGTAATAATTAAAAACAGTAATACCGAGTGTCGAACTCAAGGATTGCGTTTTATTATCGAATTATCTTTAATTACTGAAATTGAATAAAAAGTTTCCGAATTGATTTCGGTAATATTAAAAATAACAATAGTAATGAAATTGAACTTTTATGATGAGAAAAATGTCAGGGATGAGTTTCACTTTGAGTCCAACCTTAGTTTCTAATTTGATCCTAGTTACTGAATTCCTTTATTGAATTATTACCGAATTCTCTTTAGTATTCTTGCCCTAATGTCTTAGTAACTGAACCTTTAATTCCAAAATAACCCGTAATTCCTTAGTGGGTTTAAAATTAGGATTAAGATTTACAGTACAAAAATTCTCTTTTTAAATTGTTGTCTCTGCAACTAATTCAATTGGTTTCATGACCTGCATCTATTCCTAGACTACAATCTCATGAATTTATCATCTCAAACATTTGTAAAGTCCACTTCCGTTTCAAATTACGAATCATAGAACATTTTAAAGTTGATCAGGCAATAAAAAGCATTAAGCACAGAGATGATAAAAATAAATCAATAAATTTATTCATATAATTAGGAGTCAATTCAGACAAATAAAGCTTTCATGTTGTTCCACTCATCCCTAACAAATAGGGCTTAGTTACTCATTACAGAGATTAAAGAGATAGAGATTAAAGAAGAATTACAAGAAGGATTCATGAACGATTCTTGATAAAACTCCTTCAATGGTGTAGAACAGCCGTCTTTGAGCTTCTCTGCTAGGGCACAAGTCTCTGAACTTCTCAATTGACAACAAGATCCCCCAAAATTCAGAAAAACTCGGTTTTATGTATTCTTAGCGTGCCACTCGCCCCAGGCGCAAGACTTGCACTTCAGGCGAGGCGCATTAAAACAGAAGCAGTGGTGCCAAAATGCGCTTCGGGCGCGTGCTTTGCGCTTCAGGCGCACAACATCTGATGTCTGGCGTTTATTGCATTTTTCTCCCCTTTCGAGTCCGAATTTGGTTCCGATGTCTTCATTAAAGTTGTAGCTATGGATCTTAGCTTTCATTTTTACTTGGTTTGACTCCAATTGGACATCTACAACTCCAGATATGGTAGAAATACTCCATGTAGGTCATGTCGATTTCTCACCAAATTTCAGCACTGCACAGAAAATAAAGAAATAACATAAAACCATAAAAAATATCTACTTAATAAAGGAAATACGAACATAAACATGTTATTAAATCTAAAAACTAAAATCAACAAAATATATTTAATAACTCCTTAAATTAACTAATGATTTCCTATAAATAAGACTAAAAACAGTGACAAATATGCATATGATGAAGAGTTATCACAACCTCAAACTTAGTCTGTTGCGTGTCCCCAAGCAACAATTAGTTTCATATTTGGTACAGTTAAGGTTAATTTAAACTCAATCTTCTCAAATCACATCAAGCTCTATTCTCAAGGTTCCCACTACTACAAAACATTCGTCATGCTTCGTGGTTGCTGCACAAAAACAACACAATGCATACACTTAAGCATTCATTCATCCAGTTCAACTCTCTCTTCACACAATCTCACCAAAATTTCTCTCAAGTGTTTAGTCAGGGTAGTGAATTTATCACTCAAATCCTAGAACATGCATCACACTACCATAGGCTTGCAAAAATTCTAGTTAGCAACCACAATGCAACAAACACATACACTTTTGGAGGACTTCCGGGTTGTAATGAGGTTTAGGTAAGGGTAGGACATTTTGGGAAAGTAGGCTTTACTACTTGGAGTTAGACGCACATTTTCACTTTATTCTACCTCTTTTGATTTTTATTCACCTTTTCACTGTGGGGATTCTCAAACATTGACAAAATAACTAGGCTAAATAGCATTTGTGGTCTCTTAACTTAATTTCAGTTAACATTTTAGTCCTTTATCTTCTTTTTTTCCCGATTTGGTCCTTTATTTTAATTTTAAGTGAAATAAAGAATGAAAATATGAGTTTATTTGCAGATTTGAGTTACAAATCTGATGAAATTTATATTATATGAAAGAATATAATTAATTTTATGGGTTTTGGTTGAAAATTTTGATGAATTTTTGTAAAAAAAAGGATAATATTGTTGACATTTTAAAACATAAAAGATCAAATTGTCACTTAAAATTAAAATAAAGGACCAAACCGGGAAGAAAAGAAGATAAAGGACTAAAACGTTAACTGAAATTAAGTTAAGGGACCACATGTGGTATTTAGCCAAATAACTAAGCAGATGTTGTTTTTCATACATTATTATTATTTTTTTTTATTTTTTTTTCAGAACCTCCACCCCAAACTTAAGACGTTGATATTCCATGAGCAACCCCAAACTACAAACTTTACAGAGACAATCAAAAAAATTTTACCTAGCTCCAAGTACTGTTATTGAATCACTGTCAAATATTTGGCTTCTAATGTGGCTAGTAACCGAAAGAAAGGGTCAAGCTCAAAGGGGCTAGCAAAGGATAAAATTTGCACAGGGTACTTAGCAAGGCTCAAACGACCAAACAAAATTGCCTCCGTGTATGCATAAATCACAAGTGATGCATGTCAAAATTAGTGCAAGTTCTGAAGGGTTAACACATGTCTTGATCATCACACAGCAAGAAATATAAGTGTTTCGGCCCAAAAACTCACAATTAAGATATACAAGAGAGAGTGTGAACTTTCAAAACCGTGCCAAATGTGTTACTACATTTTCTTTTCTTTTTTTTTTTTTGAAAAATTGTTGGCACATTTTACAACCACTTAGTAATCAACAATGTATGTATTAGTGAAACTCGTCGAATGGATCAATGATATGAGCAAAGAAACATAGAGTTGAATTTCAGAATCCCAAACAGAAAACTTAAGACATACTGCAAGTTATTACACTTCTTCATCATAGTACACATTTAATGACCAAACACAGACAGATAGTTCAACTACTAACATAAAGAAAATACAAACAAAGAAAGAAAATAAAAAGGAAAGAAAACTTTTCTAAGTTAAGTGACTCAAGGAGTGTTGTTTGGGTCCTCCATTCCCACACCACTGGAGTCGCCAGTATACTGTGAGATGAGAACAAGTCAGAGTAGAACATGCCGCCCGGTGTTTGCTGTGATGATGCGAAGGCTCGATAAAGATTGGTCATCCCCAGTTCTATCCTGGCCTGTCCATTTCGCTGGTCGATCCTCATCTGCTCCATCATATCTTATAATCTTCCAAATCTTTCCTCAGTGGAGAGTTGTGGGGGGTGTCGAGGGTGGTCATGTGGCCCTATAGGATTAGAATCTTCTTCCATCGGCATCAGTGCTTGTGGAACACCAGGAAGATCTGCTGGAATTCTGGAGTGTTTCTCAATCTATTTGGTAGTGATGGGGGCAGCAGGTTTCAGAGTTTGCCGATTAGAGAGGCGTGATGGAAGTAGCCCGTCTGAGGGTCAAGAAGAGTTGTCCCCCACAGATCATTAGCAAGAAGCAGACCCACATTAATTCTGTCACCTTTGATGATCGTCGCTAGTAGACATGCTCGTTGAATTGTCACATCTGATACATTTGAACAGGGCAAAAGCGTATGATGAACAAAATTGCTCCATGCTTTTGCAATTGGAGTGAGATCCAACGAGCGCAGTTTTCTAGGAGTGTCGTCTCTGTTTCTTACCCAATCTGTGTCGGGTCTACACAAAGTGCGCAAAATGTCTTGAGTGTCTATTTTTGTGTTTGTGTCCTCATATACTTGAAAGCGGCAATCCCTATAATTTGGCAAACCAAAGTGTTCATTGATTGCTTCAGGTGTAAAGGGAACCCTCTTTCCCCTTACATAGCTCACAAATTCATCATGTGGAGCGGACTTCAGATCAGAAGCATTTGAGAAGAATTCCACTGCTATTGGTTTACTCGCATTGGTGACAAATGTGGTTAACTTCTCCCATCCCCTGGCAGCAATCATTGCCTGGATGTCAACAAATTCATTTTCCTTCAAATCAAAATTTTTCTCACTCACGAACTTCTTGATGGTGGGGAGTTTGGCATGAAACTCTTGTGTTTCTATGTTCTTGAATAAGGACGCATCGTGCGGTTGGGAAGATGATACCTCTGTAACCTTTTCTCGTTTTGCTTTTTGATGGGTTGCCATTTGGTCCTGCAAAACAATTATACACAACCAAGGTTCAAAGTATTCAACGTTAGAGGGTTAGTTCGAATGTTCATCCACCTGACCAAGACAACCATAACTATTGTTCCACATTCATCCAATGAAAATTTATCAATTAAGATTCAATGGTGGTTGTGGCATTTTATCAAACACTTAGAATGCAGTCAAATGTTCCTTCATCACAAGTTCTACTTGAAGGCATACCCTAACACTACTTCTCATTCAACAATGCATGTATAACCCATAATCATGTAACAATGCATGCAACAATAGTGGACATAAATTTTTCGAAATATAATCAATCAACCAACAAAAGAATATGGAACTTACTTGATAATGAATGAACATTTGAATGCTTGAAGTTAAGAAGACTTACCTTTGTTGGGTTGAACAATAAGAAGTGTTAGAGATTCAAAACTGGTGCTTGAGATGAACTGTGTAATTGGAGGAATGTTAGAGAGCTTGAGGCCGGTTTAGGGAGACAATGGAGGGGTAGATCGTTTTAAAACACAAGGCAGAGTGAAACGCGCTTCGGGCGCACATTCAGCGCTTCAGGCGCGCATAGGCAGTAGCGAAATGCGCGAAATGCGCTTCGAGCGCAGTAGGAGCGCTTCAGGCGCGTGTTGGCAGTAGCAATTCACGCAAAATGCGCTTCGGGTGCAACAAACGCGCTTCAGGCGCTAACTCACAGTAACAAACTGCGCGAAATGCGCTTCGAGCGCAGAAGCTGCGCTTCAAGCGCTGCTGGACAGTGGTAATTTTACGCAAATGCGCTTCAAGCGCAAAGGACGCGCTTCAAGCGCTGAATGGCAGTGGCCATTTTACGCAGAATGCGCTTCAGGCGCAAATGACGCGCTTCAGGCGCAAATGACGCGCTTCAGGTGCAGATTGTCCAAACTTACATTTTTTTATTGCGCTTCAGGCGCACCAGTAGCGCTTCAAGCGCAAAGAGGCAGTCTTGAAACACCGACACTGCTGTTGGCTGCGGCTCTAGGCAAAATCTACTTCCTAAACCCACCTTGTGGTTCCTTGAGCATACAAAACAACAAGAACTAATATATTAGCAATAAAATAAAGCAAATAAAATGAGATTAAGTTTAAAAGTAACTTGCAAAGGATACGAATTTGGGTTGCCTCCCAATTAGTGCTCGTTTAATGTCTTGAGCTTGACATTCCACTTTTCAAATGGGGATCAGATTGATGGACTCCATTGGAAATTTTGACTCTCCCCCTAAATATTGTTTGAGCCTTTGTCCATTCACATTGAAACTTCGGTTCGAGTGTGTATCCTTTAACTCCACTACACCGTGTGGGAACACTTTGATTATTCTGAACGGTCCCGACCATCTTGACTTTAATTTTCCTGGGAACAACATTAATCTCGAGTTAAAGAGGAGAACAAGTTGTCCTTCTTGGAAATCCTTGAATTGAATTTTTTGTCATGCCACTTCTTGGTTTTTTCTTTATAGATCTTGGCATTTTTATATGCAAAATTCCGGAACTCCTCTAACTCGTGAAGCTAGAGAATTCTAGATTCGCCTGCCTTTACCAAGTCAAAATTCAAGTACTTTGTTGCCCAAAAAGCCTGATGCTCCAACTCAAGGGGTAAATGACAAGCTTTACCATACACAATTTGATACGGTGACATACCGAGGGGGTCTTGAAAGTTGTTCGATATGCCCAAAGTGCATCGTCAAGCTTTGTCGACCAATCTTTCCTTGAAGCGTTCACCGTCTTTTCAAGGATTTTTTTGATCTGTCTGTTGGATACTTCAACTTGCCCACTAGTTTGTGGGTGATATGGGGTTGCCACCCTATGATGCACATTATATTTTTTAAGAAGGTACTCCAACTTCCGATTAAGAAAGTGAGTGCCCTCGTCATTGATCAAAGCTCTAGGTACCCCAAAACGCGCGAAGATGTTCTTCTTGAGAAATGCGATTACCTGTTGTGAATCATTGGTTGGTGTAGCAATTGCTTCAACCCACTTTGAGACATAATCCACTGCCACCAGAATATAAAATTTTGCAAATGAGGGTGGAAATGGACCAATGAAATCGATACCCCACACATCGAACACTTCTACTTCTAATACAGGATTTTGAGGCATCTCATCCCATTTTGAAATATTACCGGTGCGCTGACATCGATCACACTTCTTCACATAGTTGAATGCATCTTTAAACAATGACGGCCAGAACAATCCTGATTGGAGAACCTTTGATGCAGTTCGATCCCCACTAAAATGACCCCCATAATCAGAGTCATGGCAGTGCCACAGAACCTTTTCTTGCTCTTCCTCGGGTACACACCTTCGCATCAACCCATCCACTCCTTTTTTGTATAGAAAGGGCTCATCCCATACATAGAATTTGGCGTCATGGATGAACTTCTTTCGTTGTTGGTAGGTGAAATCGGATGGAATTGCCTTTCCTACCTTAAAATTTGCAATGTCAGCGAACCAAGGTTCCTCAGAAATTGTGAAGATGTGTTCATCGGCAAACTGGTCTCGAATCGGTCTAGTGTCATCATCCTCCTCCACTTTCTCCAATCGAGATAGATGGTCAGCTATAGTGTTTTCGGAACCCTTCTTATCTCGGATCTCAATATCGAACTCTTGTAGTAACAAAATCCACCTGAGTAGCCTTGGCTTTGATTCTTTCTTAGCAAACAAATATCTCAAGGCAACATGATCAGTGTAAACAATAACTTTCGATCCTAATAAGTAAGATCAAAATTTATCAAAAGCATAAACCATAGCCAATAATTCTTTTTCAGTTGTTGTCTAATTATGTTGTGCATGATTCAAAACATGACTCGCGTAGTAAATTACATGCAACAACTTATCTTTTCTTTGTCCCAGGACTGCCCCGATAGCAATGTCACTTGAATCACACATGACTTCAAAAGGTAGTGACCAATCGGATGTAGTGACAATAGGGGCAATTATCAACTTGTTTTTCAAGGTGTTAAAAGCATTCAAACATTCCTCATTGAATTTGAAAGGTGTGTCTTTTACAAGTAGGTTTGTAAGTGGTTTGGCAACTTTAGAAAAATCTTTTATAAACCTCCTGTAAAATCAAGCATGACCTAAAAAGCTTCTAATGCCTTTTTCATTGGTGGGAGGGAGAAGTTTTTTAATAACTTCAACTTTGGCCTTGTCAACTTTGGCCTTGTGGGAGATTCGGTGGCCTAAAACAATTCTCTCTCTTACCATAAAATGGCATTTTTCCCAATTTAGGACCAAGTTGGATTTTTCACACCTTTCTAATACAAGGGCTAGATTAATCAAACAATTGTCAAACATGAACCAAAAACAGAAAAGTCGTCCATAAATACTTCGATATGTTTCTCAATCATATCGGAGAATATGGACATCATGCACCTTTGAAATGTAGCGAGTGCATTACATAACCTAAACGGCATCCGCCGATATGCAAACACCCCCAAAAGGACATGTAAATGCAGTTTTCTCTTGATCTTCAGGTGCCATAGCTATCTGATTATACCCCGAGTATCCATCTAAGAAGCAGTAATAGTCATGTCCTGCTAGTCTCTCAAGCATCTGGTCAATGAAAGGGAGCGGAAAATGATCCTTCCTCGTAGCGCTGTTCAATCTTCTATAATCAATACAAACTCTCCACCCTGTGACCGTTCGCGTAGGAATTAGCTCGTTCTTTTCATTTGTGATGACGGTCGTTCCACCCTTTTTTGGCACAACTTGAATGGGGCTCACCCACGAGCTATCTGAAATGAGGTAAATGAGACCGGCTTCTAAGAGCTTTACCACTTCTGTCCTAATCACCTTTTTCATAGCTGGATTTAATCTTCTTTGGGGTTGTACAACCGGTTTGTGACCGTCCTCCATTAGGATCTTGTGCATACAAAAAGTCGGACTTATTCCCTTCAAGTCTTCAATGGACCAACCGATGGCACCCTTATGCTTCCGCTAAATTCTCAAAAGCTTTTCTTCTTGTAACTCACTCAAGCTTGCATTAATGATAGCTGGATTATTATCTTTTTCACCAAGGAATACATATTTTAAGTGATGAGGCAGCTGCTTGAGTTCAATAAGTGGTGTCTCTTTTTTTTCTAGGAGTTCTTCTTCATTCCCCTTCAACTCCTCCCATCTAGTGCGGAAGCAGGGGGAATGAGATGGTGATGCTTCTAACATAGCTAAAACTTCTTTTTCCCTCGGGTCTTCACTATCTTTAACAACTGCTTGGGGTAGGCATAACACTCTTTCTAGCGGCAAAACGGGTACTTGATGCCCAACTTCTTCATCAACTATCGAATCAAATATCTTGATTTGGTTGCACCCTTCTCTTTCTTTAGAGTGTTCCATGGCTTTGAGGATGTTAAAGGTGATTGTTTCCTCATTTACTTTCAAGGTTAAGGTGCCATCCGCCACATCAATCATAGCTCGCCTTGTTGCTAGGAACGGTCTCCCTAATATCAAGGGGATATCATTGTCTTCCTCCATGTCCAGTACCACAAAATCTACTGGGAAAATAAACTTATTCACCTTGACCAACACATCTTCCACCACTCCATATGGATGTTTCATTGAGCGGTCTGCGAACTGTAACATCAGTTTTGTGTCTTTGAATCTTCCAATGCCTAACCTTTTGTATATAGAAAGAGGCATAAGACTCACACTTGCCCCAAGATCACAGAGGGCCTTCCCAAAAGTTCTATTCCCAATAGCGCAAGGAATAGAGAAGCTTCCAGGATCCTTGAGCTTAGGTGGTAGCTTCCTCTGTAAAATAGCACTGCACTCTTCAGTAAGCATCACTGTTTCACCGCCGATTTTCCTTTTCTTTGACAGAATCTCCTTCATGAACTTGGCGTACGTCGGCATCTGCTTTAGTGCTTCTACAAAAGGAATGTTAATTTGCAATTTTTTAAAAATATCAAGAAACTTACCAAATTATTTTTCTGTTTCTTCCCTTTTTAATCTTTGAGGGAATGGGAGTTGAATTTCGGGTTTTGGTATGGCTTCCTTTTTCTGCACCACAAGTTCTTCCTCCTTTTCACAACCAATATCCCCCTCAGCGGATGTCGGGGTGACTATTTCCTCCGAGTGGGTTGGGATTGAAGCACTTCCACCTTTTTTTTAGGTGGTGTTGGTTCACTTACTTTGCCACTCTTTGTTGTCATGGCATTAACATTGTTTCACGGATTTGGAATTGTGTCACTAGGCAAGTTTCCAGGTGCTCTTTGTGCTAACTATAGAGCAATTTGACCCACTTGGGTCTCAAGATTCTTGATAGAGGCTGATTGATTTTTCTGGATGGCTCTTGACTCTTCAATGAAAACACTTGTGTTTGTTGCCAACTTCTCAATAGCAATCTCCCAAGCAGCTTTACGCGGTGGCGCTTGATTTGTTTGAGCTCCTTGTTGGCTTTGGGATCCACCCTGTTGATCTTTCCATGAAAAATTTGGATGATTTCTCCAACCCGGATTGTATATACTGGAGTAAGGATTATTTTGCTTTCCGTTGTTACCTACAAAATTCACCTTTTCTGGTTCTTCTGTGTCATCATCCTTTGGTACTTCACAGGCGCCATTTTTACGTGCTCCCCCACAAAAATCACAACTTGTATGTTTCAATAATTTAACAGGGGCCACTTAGGGTTGTATATTTAGAGTTGTTATCCCCTTTTTTATCTCTGCAGCGATAACCTCTTCTATCTGTTTTGAGAGTAGCTTTCCTTGAGCCAACCTAGCGTCCATAACACTCACTTCCAGCATACCACTTTTTGACCCACCACCTCTATCATACAGCATCATTTGCTCATTGATGCCATAATCTCGATAATTTTTCGTGCTTCTGATGCAGTCTTGTAATTCAAAGAGCCACCTGTTGTAGCATCCAACATAATTGTAGTGCTCGGCCTCAACCCATTGCAGAATATTTGCATTTGAGCGGTGTCGTCATAAGCATGATTGGAGCATCCTGCTAGTAAACTCTTGAACCTCCTGTAAGTGTCATGAAGTGATTCTCCTTCTTTCTGCTTGTAAGAAGAAATCTCTTGCCTTTTTCTGACAAACACAATTGGGGGAAAGTATTGTTCCAAGAATTTGTCTTCAAGATCGTCCCATGTGGTGATGCTACCGGAGGGTAAAGAATTTAGCCACTCGTTAGCATCATCTTTTAATGACAATGGTAATAGTCTCAACCTCTTGCCTTCTTCACTGTTACCATCCACCTTCATTGTCTCACATAGTTCAAAGAAGTTTGTGAGATGTCTATTTCCATCTTCATTATGTTTACCGGAAAAATGAATCTCCTTCAACTCTCAGTAGAGGGCGGAACTTAGTTTGAATTTGTTGACTGTAACCGGTTGGTTATGGATGGCCAAACGAGCACAGTTTCTATCATGATTCCCATACTCCTCGAGGGTACGCTCAAGTGGTGGTGGATCATCCATTTCAGCAAATATGAAGCAGTCCCTTAGATTTTGTTCTTCAGCTGCTAACTTTCTTTCCCTTTTCCTCCTTTCTCGAACCGCCTTTCGATTTCCTTTTGCGGTCTTTTCTATTTTTGGATCAAAAATAAGCTTAGCTGAGGACTGGCCTCGCATACAAGGTTAGAAAAAAATCATGAGAAAATAGAAAATAAAAAAAAAGTAAATAAAAGAAAACAACAATTTTATTGCAGAGCAAAAAATTCCAATTAAGTAAATAAATTATAACTCAATAATGATATGGCAATCCCCGGCAACGGCGCCAAAAACTTGATAGCGTTTCAGCAAGTGTACTGAATCGTTGCAAGTAATAATTAAAAACAGTAATACCGAGTGTCGAACTCAAGCATTGCGTTTTAATATTTAAAATAACAATAGTAATGAAATTGAACTTTTATGATGAGAAAAATGTCAGGGATAAGTTTCACTTTGAGTCCAACCTTGGTTTCTAATTTGATCCTAGTTACTGAATTCCTTTATTGAATTATTACCGAATTCTCTTTAGTATTCTTGCCCTAATGTCTTAGTGACAGAACCTTTAATTCCAAATTAACCCCTAATTCCTTAGTGGGTTTAAAATTAGGATTAAGCTTTACGGTACAAAAATTCTCATTTTAAACTGTTGTCTCTGCAACTTATTCAATTGGTTTCATGACTTGCATCTATCCCTAGACTACAATCTCATGAATTTATCATCTCAAGCATTCGTAAAGTCCACTTCCGTTTCAAATTATGAATCATAGAACATTTTAAAGTTGATCAGGAAATAAAAAGCATTAAGCACAGAGATGATGAAAATAATTCAATAAATTTATTCATATAACCAGGAGTCAATTCAGACAAATAAAGCTTTCATCTTGTTCCACTCATCCCTAACAAATAGGGCTTAGTTACTCATTACAGAGATTAAAGAGATAGAGATTAAAGAAGAATTACAAGAAGGATTCATGAATGATTCTTGATAAAACTCCTTCAATGGTGTAGAACAGCCGTCTCTGAGCTTCTATGCTAGGGCACAAGTCTTTGAGCTTCTCAATTGACAAAAAGATCCCCCAAAATTCTGAAAAACTCGATTTTATGTATTCTTCAGCCCGCCACGCGCCCCAGGCGCAAGACTTGCGCTTCAGGCGAGGCGCATTAAAACAGAAGCAGTGGTGCCAAAATGCGCTTCAGGCGCGTGCTTTGCGCTTCAGGCGCACAACATCTGATGTCCGGCGTTTATTGCATTTTGCTCCCCTTTCGAGTCCGAAATTTGGTTCTGATGTCTTCATTAAAGTTGTAGCTATGGATCTAAGCTTTCATTTGTACTTGGTTTGACTCCAATTGGACATCTATAACTCCAGATATGGTAGAAATACACCATGCAGGTCATGTCGATTTCTCACCAAAATTCAGCACTGCACGGAAAATAAAGAAATAACATAAAACCATAAAAAATATCTACATAATAAAGGAAATATGAACATAAACATGTTATTAAATCTAAAAACTAAAATCAACAAAATATATTACATAACTCCTTAAATTAACTAATGATTTCCTATAAATAAGACTAAAAACAATGACAAATATGCATATGATGAAGAGTTATCAGTATCCTTTGATGATATCATCTGCCTCTGATGATATCCTCTTATTTCTGCGTGTGATTCCTGCCTCTGATTTTTGAGTGTGATTTCTCCCTCTGATTTTTGCGTGTGATTTCTGCCTCTGATTTCTACATGTGATTTCTGCCTCTGATTTCGGCGTGTGATTTCTTTCTCTGATTTCTGTGTGTGATTTCTTGCTCTAATTTCTGCCTCTGATGGTATCCTCTGATGATATCCTTTGATTCTGATGGTATCCTTTGATTCTGATGGTATCCTTTGATTCTGATGGTATCCTCTTATGATGTCATCTGATGGTATCTTCTGATGATATCCTCTAATTTTGATGGTATCCTCTGATTATGATGGTATCCTCTGATGATATCTTCTGATTGTATCCTCTAATTCTGATGATATCCTCTGATTCTGATGGTATCCTATGATGATATCTTATGATGGTACAGAGGAAAGAAGGGAAGAAGACAAAAACTAGACAATAGAGAGAGGCCAAGAGAGAGAGAGAGAGATAAATTATAAAATAAAAGTTAAGTTACATTTATGCCTATTTGTTTAAGTACTTTTCTAAATGAAACACTTGTGTTTTTAGTCCAAGTAGAAAAGGTGTACATTCCTAATTTACACCAACTAAAATTCAAGTGGATGTAAATTAGCAAACTCCGTGTGTGTGTGTGTATATTTATTGTATAACTTAACACCTTGGCCCACTCAAAAGAATTATCCAAGCTCCGCCAATGCATTGGAGAGTGAGCTTGTGTATAACCCAAGAAGCTCAAATAAGTTCAAATTCACGAGGAAGAGGAAAGGAAAAAGAGATGAAGTGCTCATCATCATTTATACCTCTGATTTTTCATGGCAGATCCACAAGTGCTAACCTTTTCTCAATTTTTCAAATGTACTAATGGGCCTATTTAAAATAACACAATATTGAATAGATAGCAATGTTTCAACCACCTTTACCGACAACGGCATTCGTATGAGTACATCACAAGTGGTAATATTTCATTCAATTTTCTTATTGCTTTTGTTATTATAATGGTAAGGGGCAATAAGCACAGTTACACCTGTTGTATCTTGGTATTATAATAGTAGAATCAAGTATTTAAAATATTTACTATTATAAGAGTATCATATTAAATAAATTTTATTTTTTGTCATATCTTTGCAAATCAAACACGGAGAGTGTTATTTCCCTTCCCCTCCTCTTTTAACAAAACCAAATATCTAGTGTTTTCTCTCCCTTGCACTTCCCTCCGTTATGCATTGTTATGTTCAATGTCAGTGTTCTTGTCAGGAAGAAGACAAACATTAATTTAATGGCTACTGATTTTAAGAGTCTGGTGAACTTGTTACGTCTTTTGCATTTAAATTACACTTGTATTTATAAAATGTGTTACTTGAGGTGAGTCTCTAGCATTGAATGAAATGATAAATGAACATCATAATTGGCCAATAGTATTACTATATTTTGTAAAATCAAACCTTGAGCAAAAAGTTACTAAATTTGTTTAATAATAATAAAAATAACAATTTTAAAAAAAAAGTATATTAATTAAATGAAACAAAATACATTAAATTAAAGAAAAAAAATACATCACATTTGAAGAAAAAAATACATCAAAATTGACTTTAATGATGTCCACCTAAATGACCTTCAGTTCCACATCTAGGATGTCGTCGAACTCGTCTATGTCTTTGAACGAGTTGAGGTTGTTCTGGTTCATCCTCAACTTGATCGTTGTGTTCGTTGTAATTTATAGGTGGAATAGAACCACTACCAACTGGCTCCATATAATCTCGACTCTGTATGTTGTACATCGAATCAAATACTTCATAGCCAACTCAGGATTTGTGCATTGAGTTCCAAACAAATTATAGAAAATCCCACTTTTTTTCGGATGAGCGGGGGTTGGTATGTCTGACATCGACAGAACGTAACACTGAGTCGGCATTTCTGCAGATACATGTACATGTGGTGGTGGTGATGGACCATAACATGGAACTTCTGTATGGGTTGATTGGGAGGTCGACTGCATGTGAGAATATGATGACGGTTGCAAACGGGGATCATGCAGATATTGTTCAACGGATATATATAATTTTGTGTGATGTCAAAACTGAAGGTGCAAACACGAGAAGGGGGGTTGAATTGTGTTTGACTAACTTGATTACTTTTCCTGTTTTTACACTTTTAAAACAACACTTGATGTATGAATAAAAACAGAGTTAGCAACGGATATAAAGTAAAAAATAAAACACAGAATTTTTATACTGGTTCACCATTAACGAGGCTACGTCCAGTCCCTTCACCTTGAAAGATTTCACTAATTCAAACCTTGAATTACAACAATACCACTGACCCTCCAAGTCAATCTTCTCAAACAGTCTAACAATCCTAGACTCTTGAGGAATACAACACCTTGACTTCCTAAGTCAAGTCTTCTCCTGCCAATCTGACAACCCCAGATTGTAGAAGGAATTACAATGCCTTGAATCTAATTGCCAAGTAATCTGCTACCCCTTCTGACTCCCTCAGATTGTAGACTCTACTTCAACAACTTAGATCTAACACAAGGGAAAGAAAATAACACGAGTGCTTGCTTCTGGAAAGCTGGAACTCACAATTATCCTCACTGAAAACTTGAGTGTTTGCTTTTGGAAGTGTATGACTCTTTTGTGATTTTTCGATCAAAGTATTCTGCCTTGAGCCTCCTTTTATAGATGCAGATTTTGGGCCTCTTCCAAGCTTAATTTCGAGCTGAATCTTGCTGAATTCTCTTGCAAAAATAACTTGACCAATTGGGCTTTATTTAAATAAAAAACATATCTTTTATTAAGCTTCATATTTTCATTCAAAATAACTGGCCAATCAAGTCTTTAGTTTCTTCCCGCCAACAGCTCCTGAGTTCCACAATACTTCAATTTATTTTTGTAACAAATCTTTTTAATACTTTGATCAAAATAAATTAAAATCTCCACCGTTAATCCTTATGATTAAATCTAGACCATTTGATCTTCCTGCGCTAGTCCACATCAAGACCATACTAATTGATATGTTGTGATCCTCTGATTTCGGCCATCCCTGGACCATCCTCTGATCACGGCCACTGCTGGACCACACTTTCTGTCCTTCTGATTTCGGCATACACTGGTCCATGGTCTGATCTTCTGATCTCGGCCAACACTGGGCCAAATAATAAAAACTGAACCATTTATCTGGAAATCTTCCCTCTGATCTGGACCACTTCTGGACTTGGTCTGGATTAAACTGAAATTAAATATGGACAAGTAATATTTCAGTCTAGACATTTTACCTTTGATTTTGGATCAGGTCTGGATCAATTCTGGAAATCATTTCTTCTGGTCTGGACTTAGTTTCATACCCTGAACCGTGCTATCTTCTGGTCTGGGTCAAATCTGGATTAATTCTCTTGTTCTGGACCCATTAATTCATCCTCTGATTAAGTCTGGAACAAGTCTGGACTGTTTATCATTTCACTGCCAGGCCATCTTCTGGTCAAAATAACTTCTGGAATAAATCTGACATTTGATTCCTTCATGTCTGGATCAAGTCTCCCTATGGTAGGCTTCATTCTGGTCTGGTCCAGGTTTCCTTCTGACTTTGCTTCCTTCTGTTCTAGGCCAGCAAAGATATCCTCTGCTAGTGTTTTGACATCCTGGTGTATCTTCTGGTAATTCCAGGATGCATTCTGGATGCATTTTCTGCTTCTGCAATCTTCAACTTCTGGTGACATTTGATTTAATTATTCAAGGTTCAAAATAAGATTACATGGAGTGCTTTTGTAAACATCAAAATCCTAAGTACTTAACCAACTTGGCTCCAAAAATCTCCCCCTTTTTGATAATGACAAAACCTTAACTTATTTTGCTAGTTTATAACTCGGTGACTTGAATTACTCCCCCTCAGACCAATCTCTCCCCCAAAGTCTGATACTGACTATTTCTTCTCCTTTTCAACTCCTTCTCTTTTCACTCTTTCTTCTCTTCTCCTCTCCTTTTCAACTCCTTCTTTATTCTCTCTTTCCTTTTCTCTCTTCACATTTCCTCTCCTTTTCAACTCCTTCTATTTTCAATCTTTCTTTTTCTCTCTTTATTTTTCTCTCTCCCTGTTTCCTCTCATTTTCAACTCCTTCTCTATGCATCTCTTTCTTTTTCTCTCCTCCTTTCTTTTTATCTCTCCTTTTCTACTTATTTCTCCTTTTTATCTCTCTCTCCCCCTTTTTGTAATCTGCCAAAAAGAGGTCCTACTATTTTTGTATTTTTTGTTTTTCTCTTTACAAATTACAGAAAGTAAAACAGAAAATAAAAGACAAAAAATAAAAGTACAAGAAATTTAAAAACTCCTAAGATGACTACTTGAGCTAGTCAGATGTGCAGGTAATGCTGAGATGCTTCTTGATGTTTTGGTGAAGATGTCAGCCCATTGATGATCAGTGTCCACAAACTGGATGCTTAAAGTCCCTTTTTGAACATGGTCCCTAATGAAATGGTGTTTTATTTCAATGTGTTTGGCTCTAGAGTGTAAGATAATGTTCTTGGTTAGGTTTATGGCTGAAGTGTTATCACAAAACAAAGGGATATTGGTTTCAAAGATGTTGTAATCTTCAAGTTGATGTTTGATCCAGAGTAACTGTGAACTGCATCCTGCTGCTAATATATACTCAGCTTCGGCTATTGACATAGCAATGGTGCTTTGTCTTTTGCTTGACCAAGAGATCAAATTATCACCTAAGAAAGTGCAGTTGCCACTTGTACTTTTCCTTTCCAGCTTGTCTCCAGCATAGTCGGAATCACAAAAACCTCTTAGTTTGTACGTGGGGATTTTCTTGTATAACAGGGTAAGGTTGGTGGTTCCTTTAAGGTATCTCAGAATTCGTTTGACAGCAGTTAAATGGGATTCCCTAGGGTCAGCTTGAAATCGGGCACAGACACAAACACTAAACAAGATGTCAGGTCTAGAAGCAGTTAAATAAAGAAGGAATCCAATCATACCTCTGTATGTTTTCTAGTCTACCTTTTGGCTGGTTTCATCTTTCTCAAGTGCGCAGGTTGGGTGCATGGGGGTGGCCATAGGCTTGCATTCACTCATTTTGAACTTTTTAAGAAGTTCTTTAGTATATTTAGATTGGTGAATTAGTATACCTCATTTACCTTGGTGAATATGAATTCCCAGGAAGAACTTGAGTTCTCCCATCATGCTCATTTGGAACTCTTTCTGCATTAGGTCAGAAAACTCTTTGCACAAAGTGCCATTAGTCGATCCAAATATCATATCATCAACATAAACTTGAATAATCAAAATATCATTTTTAATGGATTTCCTAAATAGAGTATTATCAATCTGGCCTCTATTAAATTCATTCTTAAGCAGAAAGTTACTAAGTCTGTCATACCATGCACTTGGTGCTTGTTTTAAACCATATAAAGATTTTTTAAGTTTAATAAACATGGTCTGGAAAATCAGATTTTTCAAATCCAATGGGCTGTTTGACATAGACTTCCTCACTTATGTAGCCATTTAAGAATGCACTTTTAACATCCATTTGATACAGCATTATATCATGATTAGCAACAAATGATAAGAGAATTCTAATTGCTTCTAACCTGGCCACTGGAGCAAAAGTCTCAGTGTAATCTATACCTTACTGTTGATTGTATCCTTGAGCTACAACTTCACCCTTTTCATTGAATTTGTTTCTGAACACCTACTTGGTTCCAATAATGTTTTTGTTTGGTCTGGATACCAGATCCCAAACATCATTCCTTTGGAATTCATTCAGCTCTTCTTGCATTGCAAGTATCCAACCTTCTTCTGCCAAATCTTCATCAACATTGGTTGGTCTGCATCAACTTCTGTTTCTGGAAGATCTGTAACAGCTTCTGATTCTGATAAATCAACTTCTGGTTTTGGTAAATCTGTAACAGCATTTGATTCTGATAAATCAGCTTCTGGTTCTGGTAAATCTGTAACAGCTTCTGATTCTAATAAATCAAGTTCTGGTTTAGGTAAATATACGAATTTCTCTTCAGATTTATCTTTTGAAGATTTGTCACGTGTTGCTAACTTGCTTGTATCCTCTACCTTTCCAGGTACTTCTGTTTCTTCTGCTTCTGCTTCTGCTCCCTTTGGTTTTGGTGAACCTGCGCTATCTTTATCTTGCTTTGATTTGTCAAGATCAAGCAGTTTTTCTTATAACATAATACAAATCAAATAATTTAAAAATGAACTCAATACAGCCAAACCATTAATTCTGCTTCTAGTGATTTCTGCATGTTTTTGAACCCACTAGAATGGTGTTTCTACTGAAGTGTTCAATTCGTGTGAATCACCTGGTTCCTCTAACAGTTTGAAAACCTGCAGAATATTTATCTAGCTTTGATTTGTTAAGATCAGGCTTCTTCTTATCACAGTAAACATAACTATCAAATAATAATAGTATTTACAGCAAGATGTAACCTCTATGTCAACAGTTTCAGTTTTACTCTGAAAATCCTCTTGCTTCTGATTTTCAGATTCCTAATCTGTATGTTCTATGATTACATGTTTTGGATGAGGGGATTTGAATTCCCTTCCAGGTTTGTAGTCTTGATGAATCTCACTGGAGTGTTTGAAGAACTCTCCTAATTCAGATTCCTCTCTTTCTGCTTTGGCTGATACACCATGTTCCTCTGGTGATTCTGGAACTTATGGTGATTCTGGTGATTATACAGATTCTGGTGATTATACAGATTCTGGTAATTATGCTGGTTCTGGTTCGGGTTCTGGTACTGATTCAGATTCTGGTTCCAGTGTTGGTTCTGGTTCCAGTTCCTGTGCCTCTGATACTGGTTCCAGTTCTGGTTCTGGTTCCAGTTCCTATACCTCTGATACTGGTTCCAGTTCTGGTTCCAGTTCCTATTCCTATGATACTGGTTCCAATTCCTGTTCTGATTCATGTGATATCTTTGATATTTCCTGTTCCTCCTATGATTCTGGTTCTGATAGGTATTGTGTTGACCAGTTCTTCTTCTACCAGAGTCACTTGGCTTTTGTTTGGTAGATGTTGGAACGTAAACCTTTTTATGCTTGTGCATTGCCAACATCCATTGTCCAGGCACCATTGTTGGTGTCTCCTTCTGGTTGCTCAGAATATCTGCAACATAGACAATTTGATCTTTTGGTACCCAGAACTGATTGGGTCCAGGTTTTTTAGTCTTAACAGCTCTCTGATCTTGTTCAGATTTTACCATTGGACAAGATAGTTCAGAGTGACCTTTCTTAGCACAAACAATGCATAAAACATCATAATGAACAGCTTTACTTTCAGTAATCGTTTCTGTAAAACCAAGACCTCTCTTTCCAGTGTTACTGTTTCCATAAATCATATATGCATATTTACTTCTTTCCATTCCATTAGAAATAAAGTTTTGAAAAAATTGTTCATGCATATCAAATTCACAAACAGTTTTGGAAGTGGAACATATATTACTTTTGAGAGTTTGGTTTTCAGATTAGAGTCTTGCAACTTCAGTTTTAAATTCTTTGTTTTCAGTTGCATACTCAGAATTCCAATTCTTTAAAACTTGGACTTCTTTGGTTAGATTTTTCTTATCTTCCCTAAGAGTTTTCAGTTTTAAAGACATCTTATTGTTTGCATTTAACAAGCCTTTTAAAGTATCAATTAATTCAGATTTAGAGAGATCAGAAAATACCTCACAGTCTTCATCTTCTGATTCTGTTCCAAAGCCTGAGTTGTATCCAGAACTTGAGTTGGTATGAGCCATCAGAGACAGAATTGCTTCCTCTGATGTGCTTCCAGACTTGCTTGAATGACTGCTTCGTTCATTCTTCCTTTTGCCTGCTTTCCTTCCTGAAATCATGCCTTTATGAGGTCCAAAGGCAGACTTGATATGTGTCATCTTTGCTGTTTCTGCCTCTTCTTCATTAGACGATTCTTCCTCTGATTCTGATATATCCCAGGCTGCCATCAGACCCTTCTTTCTGAATCTGGAACTCTTCTTGTGTTGTTTGCCTTTTTCCAGATTTCGACGTTCTGACTTGATATGTCCAGGTTTATTGCATCCATAACAGATGATGTTCTTCTTGTCAGATTTTTCCTTATCTTTACTGTTATGTTTCTTCTTGAAGCTTCTTCTCTTCCTGTTTTCCCATATCTTAACCATCTTTTTTGTTAAGTAAGCCATATCATCACAGTCACTGTCACTATCCTCTGATTCAGATGCTGCCCTTGCAGCTTTCTTCTGTTTTGACTTCAGAGCCAGATTCTTCTTCTACTTAGGTTCATATGCTTCTAGTTCTATTTCATGACACATAAGTGAGCTGATCAGATCTTCAAGCTTCAAGGTATTCAGATCCCTAGCTTCCTGTACTGCAGTAACCTTTGGTCTCCATTTGGCAAGTAAGCTTCTGAGAATCTTCTTGACATGATCTGCTATTGTGTAGCTTTTCTTCAAGACCTGCAGTCCAGATATCAAAGTCTGGAATCTGCAGAACATTCCATCAACGTTTTCATCATCTTCCATCTTGAACATTTCATACTATTTGACCAGTATGTTAGCTCTTGCTTCTTGAACCTGCTGGCTTCCTTCATAGGTCAGAACCAGACTGTCGAATATGCTTTTTGCTGTTTCTTTATCTGTGCATCTGTCAAATTCCTTGAATGTGATGGCATTGATCATGATGTTTCTGGACTTGTGATGAAGTTTGTGTAATCTGCTCTGATCTGGTTTCATATCATCCATGTCTAGTTTTTTAGTTGGATCTTCTTGATCAGTAGGTGTAGTGTATCCTTTGACTATCATATTCCATAGTTCAGGATATTGAGATATGACAAAACTTCTCATTTTGTCCTTCCAATACTCAAACCTTTCTCCATCAAACAGTGGTGGTCTGTTGATGTTGCCTCCCAATTCTTCTCTGGATTCTGCCATGTTGAACCCCTTGGACCTTTCCTCAAACACTGTTAAGTGCTCAGCCTTGAGACCGAGCTATGATGCCAATTGAAGGTGCAAACACGAGAAGGGGGGGTTGAATTGTGTTTGACTAACTTGATTACTTTTCCTGTTTTAACACTTTTAAAACAAAACTTGATGTATCAATAAAAACAGAGTTAGCAACGGATATAAAGTAAAAAATAAAACACAGAATTTTTATACTGGTTCACCGTTAACGAAGCTACGTCCAGTCCCTTCACCTTGAAGGATTTCACTAATTCAAACCTTGAATTACCACAATACCACTGACCCTCCAAGTCAGTTTTCTCAAAACGTCTAACAATCCTAGACTCTTTAGGAATACAGCACCTTGACTTCCTAAGTCAAGTCTTCTCCTGCCAATCTGACAACCCCAGATTTTAGAAGGAATTACGACGCCTTGAATCTAATTGCCAAGTAATCTGTTACCCCTTCTGACTCCCTCAGATTGTAGACTCTACTTCAACAACTTAGATCTAACACAAGGGAAAGAAAATAACACGAGTGCTTGCTTCTGGAAAGCTGGAACTCACAATTAACCTCACTGAAAACTTGAGTGTTTGCTTTTGGAAGTGTATCACTCTTTTATGATTTTTCGATCAAATTATTCTGCCTTGAGCCTCCTTTTATAGATGCAGATCTGGGCCTCTTCCAAGCTTAATTTTGAGCTGAATCTTGCTGGATTCTCTTGCAAAAATAACTTGACCAATTGGGCTTTATTTAAATAAAAAAACATATCTTTTATTAAGCTTTAGATTTTCTTTCAAAATAACTGGCCAATCAAGTCTTTAGTTTCTTCCCGCCAACAGCTCCTGAGTTCCACAATACTTCAATTTATTTTTGTAACAAATCTTTTTAATACTTTGATCAAAATAAATTAAAATCTCCACCGTTAATCCTTATGATTAAATCTGGACCATTTGATCTTCCTACGCTAGTCCACATCTGGACCATACTAATTGATATGTTGTGATCCTCTAATTTCGGCCATCCCTGGACCATACTTCCTAACCTTCTGATCTTCTGATCTCGGCCACTGCTGGACCACACTTTCTGTCCTTCTGATTTCGGCCAACACTGGGCCATGGTCTGATCTTCTAATCTCGGCCAACACTGGGCCAAATAATTAAAACTGAACCGTTGATCTGGAAATCTTCCCTCTGATCTGGACCACTTCTGGACTTGGTCTGGATTAAACTGAAATTAAATCTGGACAAGTAATATTTCAGTCTGGACATTTTACCTTTGATTTTGGATCAGGTCTGGATCAATTCTGGAAATCATTTTTTCTGGTCTAGACTTAGTTTCATACCCTGAACCATGCTATCTTTTGGTCTGGGTCAAATCTGGATTAATTCTCTTGTTCTGGACCCATTAATTCATCCTCTGATTAAGTCTGGACTGTTTATCATTTCACTGCCAGGCCATCTTCTTGTCTGAATAACTTCTGGAATAAATCTGACATTTGATTCCTTCATGTCTGGATCAAGTCTCCCTATAGTAGGCTTCATTCTGGTCTGGTCCAGGTTTCCTTCTGACTTTGCTTCCTTCTGTTCTGGGCCAGCAAAGATATCCTCTGGTAGTGTTTTGACATCTTGGTGTATCCTCTGGTAATTCCAGGATGCATTCTGGATGCATTTTCTGCTTCTGCAATCTTCAACTTCTAGTGACATTTGATTTAATAATTCAAGGTTCAAAATAAGATTACATGGAGTGCTTTTGTAAACATCAAAATCCTAAGTACTTAGAACCAACTTGGTTCCAACAAAAACCAATTCATATATTCTGTGTTGTGGTATAGAAAGCCTTCTACAATATTACCTTGCAACACGTAATTCCCACGCTCATTCCAATGTTTAATCTTTTCTCTCCAAACCCAGTTCCAATTATCATCAACGCCACGCCTCATGTCGATGGCATAGTAGACTCTCATGTCGTCGGGTGATTGTGCTATTTGTTGATAGAAACTGAACTGAACTGCGACTCTATATGTATGATGTTTTTCAACAATATGAAAGCAATGCAGATAGGTACATGCAATCCATGTCTCCATATTATTTTAATATAAATTCAATCTGGTTCAATCTTGTCATTTCATTTTAACCAATCATATTATTTTAATATAAATTTAATCTGGTTCAATCTAGTTCGTTGATTTAATTTAATCAACGGTTGTGGTTGATCCAATAGTCATAAAGTTGATTGTTTTGATCGGAGAAACCATACTTTTATGGTCCACGAGACAGTCAATCCAAAAGAAGGGAAACCAATTGATCATTTCGGTGTCAACCTTCCTACAAAGCGGTGCGACTGTGGAAAATATCAAGCTTTACATATGTCATGTTCACATGTTATAGCAGCATGTTCTAGCATAAAATATGATTATTGGAATCTTATACCTGATGTGTACAAGGTGGAAACAGTATTAAAAGTCTACGAAGAACATTTCCAACCTATACCAAACAGAGGATATTGGCCAGAATACGAGGGTGTTAAGGTGTGTCACAATCCTGAAATGCAAAGAGCCAAGAAATGTCGCCCAAAGACTAAACCCATTCAAACAGAAATGGACGCTAGAGAAAAATTACCAAGAAAATGCGGATTATGTCGAGTGTCTGGTCATACTAGAAAAAATTGTCCAAATGCTGTTGGCACATCTAGTCAATTTTGATGTATTTTTTTTTTCTTCAAATGTGATGTATTTTTTTTCTCTTTAATTTAATGTATTTTGTTTCATTTAATTAATATAATTTTCTTTTTTTTTAAATTGTTATTATTATTTAGTATTTTTTTCTTCCATTTTAATGTATTTTTTTTAAAATTTATAATATAATTTACTATTTTTAATTATAATTATTTTCATTTTTAGTCATTTTTAAGATGAACTTACTCATACAAATGTGGCTTCATAATGAGCTGAATATTTGTCCCAAAACTCACCAGAAACTTACTCATACAGATTTAATTCCCAATTCTATTGTTAAAGCTATGAAGAAAATAATGTCAAACTTCCCAGTAACTCAAATCCTGGTAATTCCACAAAAATTTCAAACCCTTCAGATAATTTATTGCCTCAAGATTTAGACCGTGTCAATAATTTTGAATTGTCCAGTAGCAATTCCAATTCAAAATGACCCATTCAAACTATAAATGCATTTGAGAAGCAAAAGGCTGAAGACTCTTCCAAATTAAGTGACCAATCAAACAGATCCCGGAATGGTGAGATAGAAAAGTTTAAGCAACAATCCCTTGGTCGTTCACATAGTCACATTAGAAGTGAATCATTTTCAAGTTCTATGCCTCTCCTACATATAAAGAATTAGTTAATTTTTCATCGTTATCACGAGATAAATTTCAAACCCCTTGATCAAAAAATACATCAACGGAAAATGAAATTAAGCGCAATAACAATAATAATTTTGTTATCACTAGCCATTCAAATGTCAATGCTCATCCTGTTTCTATCTCAGTAACTGATAAAATTAACCACCACATGTCATGTCAATAAGTTAATTAAAGATCTACAAAGTCAATCAGATGAAACACAAGCTATAGCTGCATAACAATTATGCCTCCTTACCAAACATAACATGGAAAACCGTATCATTGTAGCACAATGTGGAGCTATCATGCATTTATTTCCACTGATTTATTCAGAATCAGAGGATACCATCTGAAGATACCATCAGAATCAGAGGATACCATCAGAGGCATAAATCACACGCAGAAATCAGATGCAGAAATCAAAGGGAGAAATCACACGCAGAAATTAGAGGCAGAAATCAGAGGGAGAAATCACATGCAGAAATTGTAAAATGTGCACACACACAAATAACCTCCTTCAGCAGGTCGCTCCCTGGGGAAGCGACCTCTCACTAGGCAAAAAAAAATAGTTTATTCAGCTGGTCGTTCCTTGGGGAAGCAATCTCCCACTAGCCCTAAAAAGTAGGGCAATCCCGTATATTATTTTGGAAGTGGGGCATTTTGAATTTTTTATCTCAATATCTCTTTTTTTTTAAAACCAAAATGCCCCACTTTCAAAATAATATACGGGATTGCCCTACTTTCTAGAGCTAGTGGGAGGTCTCTTCCCCAAGGAGAAACCTGCTGAAGAAACTTTTTTTCCTAATAAGAGGTCGCTTCCCCATGGAGCAACCTGCTGAAGGAGGTTTCTTTTTTTTTTTTTGCACATTTTACAAATTTCGAATATACCGAATATACCCTTCTGTATTTCCCAAACTAATTCATCTCTATCATCTTCATTCAACAAGTAAGTACAATATTGTTGTTGTTTTCTGTACATTGATGTTGTTGTTGTTGGGTTTTAAAAGTTGCAAACCCTTCATTATGATGTATGCGTGTGATTTCTCCCTCTGATTTCTACATGTGATTTTTGCCTCTGATGGTATCCTCTGATTTCTGCGTGTGATGATATATTATGATGGTATCTGAAGGTGCAAACACGAGAAGGGGGGTTGAATTGTGTTTGTCAAACATGATTACTTTTGTTGTTTTGTTAAATGTTGATGTGAATTATTCGATAGATAACTAATCAGATTTAGAAGCGGATAATAATAACATAATAACACAGCAATTTATACTAGTTCACCGTTAACTAGGCTACGTCCAGACCCTTCCTCCAGAAGGCCTTTTCACTAATTCAAACTCCTTTGAATTACAAATCCACTGACCCTACAAGCCAGTCTTCCCAAACAGCCTGACAACCCTAGACTTTTGAGGAACAACAACACCTTGACTATACCAGCCAAGTCTTCTCAAACAGCCTGATAACCCCAGACTTTTGAGGAACAACAACACCTTGACTAAACCATCCAAGTCTTCTCAAACAGCCTAACAACCCCAGACTTTTGAGGAACGATAACAACACCTTGACTCTACAAGTCAAGTCTTCTCCTACCAATCTGACAACCCCAGATTGAAGAAGGAATCTACACCATTATCGGGTTATATAATAAAGGTTTGGAACTTTGCAACGTTGCTTCTGGAAAGCTGTTGGCTGCACTGATTCTTGCACTCTTTTGTTGCTTCTGGAAAGCTGATCGTTGCACTGTATTTCTCTCTCGAAAACACTTAGAAAATATTGCTCTTGCACATTTGTGTTTCTCTCTTTTGAACTCTCAGATAATGTTCAATTTAAGATTGAGTTCTTGTGGTTTTCGATGCTCTAATCTTCAGCATTAAGTCTCTATTTATTGTTGAACTTTAGGACTTCAATGATGCTTTACTTCTAGAGTGTATTTCGATTAATCTGTTTTGAGAATATTCTGGAGTAGTTTGCTCAGATTCTGTTTTGAGTCTTTTGCTCACTGATGCTTTACTTCTGGAGTGTATTTCGATTAATCTGTTTTGAGCATTTTTCTCCGCTTCTGTTTTGAGCATACTTTTAACTAGATTCTATTTCTCGAGTCTTTTGCTCCAATTTTGTTTTGATCATTTTTCTCTGACAGGTTCCTCGATATCCTCTAATAAATCCTCTAGTAATATCCTCTAGTGACGTCATCCTCTGATTTCTGCTTCTAGTAACGTCATCTTCTGGTGACGTCATCCTCTGATTCCTACTTCTGGTAACGTCATCCTCTGATCTATTCTTCTGGTGACATTTTTCATTCTTCTTCTAAGTCAAATATGTTATTTTCATAAAATACATTTGTTAACATCAAAACTTTAATTGCAAGAACCAACTTGGTTCCAACAGTATCCTCTGATTCTAATGTTATCTTCTAATTCTGATGGTATCCTCTGATTTCTGCCTCTGATTATATCCTCTGTAGGTAGCAAAAGTGTAATTATATTTAATAAATTAAAAATCTTTAACCCAACATTCTACCTATCTCCTATAATTAATGTTTCTCTACCTGTCTCTCTACCAAATATTTTTTTAATATCTTTCTAATATACATGTGATGATACTTTATTCATTGATGAGTATAAAAAAAACAAGAACAACTGTACAAGCTATATGTTTGCTTATGAAGGAAATTATAAAAGAGGTTATTCATTATTGTACAATTTTACCATGTATAGTGTTGAGAAAGACAACTTTAAGAAAAATTAGTTAGTTAGTATTATATGGTTAAGAGTGAAAAATTATTAAAAAAAATAGTGTTGATTCCTAACCATCGAAGTTTACTAGTGTGTGATATGATAATTTCCTTTTCATTGCCACCACATAAAATTAGTTTAATTTGTTTTATGTTTATAAATATCATATAAATTTTAAAAAACTTAATCTCTCATTGATTTGAGTTGCAGTTGTTTTTGCTAATTAAATACGATAGGTGATATTGATATTAGTTTGTTTTCTAAATTGATAACCTATTTTGATTTCTTACCATGTATAGTGTTGAGAAAGACAACTTTAAGAAAAATTAGTTAGTTAGTATTATATGGTTAAGAGTGAAAAATTATTAAAAAAAATAGTGTTGATTCCTAACCATCGAAGTTTACTAGTGTGTGATATGATAATTTCCTTTTCATTGCCACCACATAAAATTAGTTTAATTTGTTTTATGTTTATAAATATCATATAAATTTTAAAAAACTTAATCTCTCATTGATTTGAGTTGCAGTTGTTTTTGCTAATTAAATACGATAGGTGATATTGATATTAGTTTGTTTTCTAAATTGATAACCTATTTTGATTTCTTAAATAAACTAATTAAATTAACCATTTATTTCTCTATCGAGAAGCAAAGTGATGATGGTATTACTTTTAGAAAAACTACTTAATTAACATCGTTTGTGTATAATATTTAACAGAATGTGATACCACTATGGAAGGAAATAGAATTCTACGAGGAGTATCAACATAAATTGAGATCCCATGTTGGTGAAGAGAAGACAAATAAAATCATAACCAAAGCATTATACCTAATAAGCTTAGGAACCAATGATTTCCTTGAAAAATAAAAATATTAATAATAACAACAAAGTAAAATAAAATACATTAATAAATAATAATAATTATTATTATTATAATTAAAAATGACTAAAAATAAAAATAATTATAATGAAAAATAGTAAATTATATTATAAATTTAAAAAAAAAAAGACATTAAAATGGAAGAAAAAAATACTAAATAATAATAATATCAATTTAAAAAAATTATATTAATTAAATGAAGAAAAATACATTAAATTAAAGAGAAAAAATTCATCACATTTGAAGAAAAAAAATACATCAAAATTGACTTTAAGGATGTCCACCTAAATGACCTGAGTTCCACATCTAGAATGTCGTCGAACTCGTCTATGTCTTTGAACGAGTTGCGGTTGTTCTGGTTCATCCTCAACTTGATCGTTGTGTTCGTTGTAATTTATAGGTGGAATAGAACCACTACCACCTGGCTCCATATAATCTCGAGTATGTATGTTGTACATCGAATCAAATACTGCATAAGCCGACTCAGGAGTTGTGCATTGAGTTCCAAACAAATTATAGAAAATCTTACTTTCTATCGGATGAGCAGGGTTGGTATGTTTGGCATCGACGGAACCTAATACTAAGTCGGCATTTCTGCAGATACATGTACACGTGGTGGTGGTGATGGACCATATAATTATTATTATTTAACAAATTTAATAAGGTTTTGCTCAAGGTTTGATTTTACAAAATATAGTAATACTACTGGCCAGTTATGATGTTCATTTATCATTTCATTCAAGGCTAGAGACTCACCTTAACTAACACATTTTATAAATACAAATGTAATTTAAATGCAAGAGACGTAACAACCTCACCAGACTCTTAAATCAGCAGCCATTAAATTAATGTTTGTCTTCTTCCTGACAAGAACACTGCCATTGAACATAACAATGCATATGAGGGAAAATAAAATTAATGTTTGTTTCATTGAAGATAACATTATTATAATAGTAAATATTTTAAATACTTGATTCTACTATTATAATACTGATGACTCTTCATCATATGCATATTTTTCATTGTTTTTAGTCTTATTTATCTTCAATCATTAGTTAATTTAATGATTTATTTGATATATTTTGTTGATTCTAGTTCATGGGTTTAATAAATTGCTTATGTTCTTATTTCGTTGATTAAGTAGAGATTTTTCGGATTTTTGCGTTGTTTCTTTGATTTTAGTGCAGTGCTGAATTCTGGTGACAAATCAACATGACCTATGTGGAGTATTTCAGTGATATCTGGAGTTGTAGATGTCCAATTGGAGTCAAACAAAGTGCAAATGAAAGCTAACATCCATATCTACAACTTTCATGAATACACCAGAACCAAATTCGGACTCCAAATAGTAGAATTATGCAGTATACGTCAGACAGAAGATGATGTGCGCCTGAAGTGCATTTCTGCACTGTTAATTCTGTTTAAATGCGCCTGAAGCGCAAGGCCTTCGCCAGGGGCGCGTGACGCGCTGCAGATTGCATAAAATCGAGTTTTTTTTTATTTTTTAGGGATCTTTTTGTTAATTGGGAAGCTTAGAGATTTGTGCCCTAGCAGAGAAACTCAGAGACGGCTGTTCTACACCATTGAAGGAGTTTTATCAAGAATCATTCATGAACTTTTCTTGTAATTCTTCTTTAATCTCTATCTCTTTAATCTCTGTAACGAGTAACTAAACCCTATTTGTTAGGGATGAGTGAAACAAGATGAATCCCTTAATTGTCTGATTTGATTCTTTGTTATATGAATAAGTTTATTGAATTATTTTTCTCATCTCTGTGCTTAATGCTTTTTATTGCCTGATCAACTTTAAAATGTTTTACGATTCGTATTTTGAAATGGAAGTTGACTTTACAAATGCTTGAGATGCAAAATTCATGAGATTGTAGTCTAGGGATAGATGCAGGTCTTGAAACCAATTGAATTAGTTGCAGAGGCAGCAGTTTAAAAAGAGAATTTATGTACTGTAAAGCTTAATCCTAATTTTAAATCCATTAAGGAATTAGGGGTTATTTTGGAATTAAAGGTTCTGTCACTAAGACATTACGGCAAGAATACTAAAGAAAATTCGGTAATAATTCAATAAAGGAATTCAGTAACTAGGATCAAATTAGAGACCAAGGTTGGACTCGTAGTGAAACTCATCCCTGACATTTTTCTCATTATAAAAATTCAATTTTATTACTGTTGTTATTTCAAATATTATTCTACTCAATCCAGAAACTTTTTGTTCAATTTCAGTAATTAAATATAATTCAATAGTAAAACGCAATCCTTGAGTTCGACACTCGGTATTACCGTTTTAATTATTACTTGCAATGATTCAGTACACTTGCTGAAACGCCATCAAGTTTTTGGCGCTGTTGCCAGGGATTGCCATATCACTATTGAGTTATAATTTATTTACTTAATTGGAATTTTTTGCTCTGCAATAAAATTTTTGTTTTCTTTTATTTTTAATTTTGAAAAAAAAAACTATTTTTCTTTTATTTTCCATTTTTATTTGTTGAGCTTGCTAATGTCGTGTGCTAGTGGTTTATCTCTTTTTTGTTTGAGATAACTATTCGTTGTAGAGCATGGAAGATTGTAATGATGATGTTCTACTACAATTATATGAAGAGTGTGATACTTGTCTTATATCTTCTATATTACGCATAATTGAGGGACAAATCTTGAGAGATACATTTGTAAAATATCACCCTCAAATGCGCCCTATTAGGTGTGACTTTTGCGGAGAAGGACATAGGAATGGAACTTGTTTTGATGACTATGTCGCACAACTAGAATATGAAGATTTATTGGTTATAGAAGAAGAAGACGACGAGTATTATATGAAAAAGATCAATTGGGAACAAACTCTACCTCGTAAAATTCTATCCAAAGAATCAGATGACAAAGACTTTCACGTTAAGGATGTTTTAATTGAATTCATGAAGAATAACATGGTTTCAATTGAAAGATTTGAAAGTCAATGTGAGAGGTTATTTGAGAAAGTGATTGAGTTTGAGAAGATGGAGGAGAATTTGAAGATTGAAGACTTTATTGTTGTGGTAGAAGAAGATAAGCAAAAGAAGAACATGAACGAGGAAAAGAAAAAATAAGAGATTGATGAAGTTTGAGATTCAATCTATGCCTTGTTCATCAATGTCAAATTGAAAAGGACATGGAAGCAACATCATTTATTTCTCAAGTTCATGGAATTTCTACCAAACAAAAAGAAAAAGAAGGATGATGTGTTCTTTCTGTCCTATATGCCACCTTGACAATAGATTTTTGCTCATATCATTGATCAATTCGATGAGTTTCACTAATGCATACAGTGTTGATTACTAAGTGGTTGAAGAGGGCTAACTTGCCATCAATTTTTCAAAAATAAAAATAAAAATTTCAGTAACACACTTGACATAGTTTTGAAAGTTCACACTCTCTCTTGTTTATCCTAGCTGTGAGCTTTTGAGCCTAAACACTTCAATTTCTTGTTGTGTGATTATCTAGACATGTGTTAACCCTTCAGAACTTGCACAAATTATGACTTGCATTACTTGTGATTTATGCATACATGGAAGCAATTTTCTTTGGTCGTTTGAGCCTTTCTAACTACCCTATGCAAATTTTACCCTTTGCTAGCCCCTTTGAGCCTTGCCCTTTTCTTTCATTTACTAGCCACATTACAAGCCAAAGACCTGACTTTAATTAAATCATCTTACTTGGAGTTAGGTAGAAAAGCAAATTTCTCGTCTTGGTAAAGTTCTAAGTTTGAGGTTGTTCATAGGATAGCAACCTTTTAAGTTTGGGGTGGTTGTCACGAAAAAATAAAAAAAAGAAAAAAAATTCAAAACAAAAAATAAAAAATAAAAAATAAAAAAAAATTAGTTGGAGTACATTGATAAATAACATCTTCTTAGTTCTTTTGTCAATGGTTGAGAATTTCCACCATAAAATGTGAAAAAATAAAATAAAATAGAATAAAAGAGGGAGAATAATTTGAAAATGTATGCCTAACTCCAAGTAGTAAAGCCTACTATCCCAAAATGTCCTACCCTTACCTAAGCCCCATTACAACCTGAAAGTCCTCCAAAAGTGTATGTGTTTGTTGCATTGTGATTGCTAACTAGAATTTTTTCAAGCATATGGTAGCGTGATGAATGTTCTAGGATTTGAGTGATAAATTCACAACCCTTGCTAAACACTTGAGAGAAATTTTGGTGAGATTGTGTGAAGAGAGTGTTGAACTTGATAAATGAATGCTAAAGTGTACAAATTGTGTTTTTTTTAAGCAACCATGGAGCATGATGAATGTTTTGTAGTAGCTGGAACTTTGAAAATTGAGTTTGATTTCATTTGAGAAATTGAATTTAAGTTTGCTTTTAACTGTATCAAATCTGAAATTAATTTTTGCTTGGGGACAAGCAATAGCTTAAGTTTTTATTTAACAAATTTAATAAGGTTTTGCTCAAGGTTTGATTTTACAAAATATAGTAATACTACTGGTCAGTTATGATGTTCATTTATCATTTCATTCAAGGCTAGAGACTCACCTTAACTAACACATTTTATAAATACAACTGTAATTTAAATGCAAGAGACGTAACAACCTCACCAGACTCTTAAATCAGCAACCATTAAATTAATGTTTGTCTTCTTCCTGACAAGAACATTGCCATTGAACATAACAATGCATACGAGGGAAAATAAAATTAATGTTTGTTTCATTGAAGATAACATTATTATAATAGTAAATATTTTAAATACTTGATTCTACTATTATTATACCAAGATACAACAAGTGTAACTGTGTTTATTGCCCCTTACCATTATAATAACATAAGCAACAAGAAAATTGAATGAAATATTACCACTTGTGATGTACTCATACTAATGCCATTGTCAGTAAAGGTGGTTGAAACATTGCTATCTAATTCTTTTCAGTCTTATTTCCAATGCAGTGGCGGAGCTTGGATAATTCTTTTGAGTTGGCCAAGGAGTTAAGTTATACAATAAATATATATATAGACACACACGAAGTTTGCTAATTTACATCCACTTGAATGTTAGTTGGTGTAAATTAGCAACGTACACCTTTTCTACTTGGACTAAACACACAAGTGTTTCATTTTAAAAAGTACTTAAAAAAATAGGTGTAACACCCCGAGTTTAAAACACAGCGCGGGTGCATTTTTTTTTTATCAATAATAAAATAATTTTCCAGATTTAATTAAAATAAAGTTTTTCATAAAATAGTACGCTGTGGATTAATCGATGAACGTAACAAAATAAATTCATCGTAATCTCAATAAATACTTAATTCTATCAATAGCATTTCAGCTTTCTCAATATCAGAATAACATGTAAGCCTTTCAGCTTTCACAACACATCAGAATAACATGCAAGCATTTCAGCTTTCACAACACATCAGAATAACATGCAAGCATTTCAGCTTTCACACACATCAGAATAACATGCAACATCACAGAGCAACAAAACACAATAGAATGCATTTTTGCATTTCAAAACCATTTTCAAAACAGTTTTATGAACATGCACTTTTAAATCAAGTTTGAAATAACATTCAAGACATTTTCCACTTTCCCACATAAACAACACAACTTTAGTGCATTCAGCCCAAACAGAAATCATCACAGAGTTTTTAAAACATCAAAAATGCATTTTTCATTTCTTTCAAGCATCAGGCAAACCAGTTTCAAAACAGTGATGAAAACACTAGTGATGCCATGAAAATCATGCACTTATAGCCCTAATGCATCTAGAAAGTGGAAGGTGCCCTTACCCTTGTAGTGTGTTCTGCTTCTGCTAAAGTGTACGCGTCAAAAACGGCGAAAACTCCCGCCTGCGTGTGCTGCTACAAAACTGAGTTCTCTAGCTCCGTAATGGTATGTGGATTAACTTTTTTACTGGAGTTTTGGTGTTTCAGTGCTTGGATTTTCAAGTAATGGTGTTTTTGAGAAACTCCCTCTTTTTCACTTTGAAATCGTGACTGGAAATGGGGAAGGCAGAAAACAGAGACAGAATGGGAGGGAAAAATGGGGTACTGTTACATGCAGTATGGGCAGTGAGGAAGGAGGGATGGTGTTCTGATTTCACCATCATGCTCACTCCTATTTATAGGCTTTTGTGGTGCCACCTTACCCAAAAATAATATTAAAATAATGTTGGCTCCTTCAGTACTTAATTGCATGTAATTAGCCACTAATCCTCAATTAACTATCCAATTAATTTAATTACTCGTAATTAAATTAATTTAATCTTCATCCAATAATTTTTATTTCATCCTTCAAAATAAATATTTATATATATATATATATTCACTCAAACATACATATATTAAATATTTTACAAATATCCCCAAAAATACAATTAAAATTAATTCCATAATTTTAATTAAAAATTAAGGGTCTTACAATAGGCATAAATGTAACTTAACTTTTATTTTATAATTTCTCTCTCTCTCTCTTGACCTCTCTATATTGTCTAATTTATGTCTTCTTCCCTCCTTCCCTTTGTACCATTAGAGGATACCATCAGAGTCAAAGGATACCATCAGAGGCAGTAATCAGAGGATACCATCATCATCAGATGATAATCATCAGAGGCAGAATCAGATAATATCATCAAAATCAGAGGATACCATAAGAAGATATCATTAGAGGTACCATCAGAATCAGAAGATATCATCAGAATCAGAGGATACCATCAGAATCAGAGGACACCATCATAATATATCATCACAAGCAGAAATCAAAGGATAACATTAGAGGCAGAAATCACACGCAGAAATCAGAGGATACCATCAGAATATATCATCAGAAGCAGAAATCAGATGATATCATCAAAGGCAGAAATCAGATGATACCATTAGAATATATCATCAGAGGCAGAAATCACACGCAGAAATTAGAGGCAAAAATCACAAGATACCATTAGAGGCAGAAATCAGAGGATACCATTAGAATCAGAGGATATCATTAGAGGCAGAAATCAGAGGATATAATCAGAGGCAGAAATCACATGCAGAAATCAAAGGCACAAATAAGAGGATACCATCAAAATCAGAACATATCATCAGAGGATACCATCATAATCAAAGGATACCATAAGAGGCAGAAATCAGAGGATATCATCAAAGGCAGAAATCAGATGATACCATTAGAGGCAGAAATCAGATGATATCATCAGAGGCAGAAATCAGATGATATCATTAGAGGTAGATGATATCATCAGAGGCAGAAAACACACGCAGAAATTTGAGGGAGAGATCACACGCATAAATCATAGTGAAGGGTTTGCAACATTTAAAACCCAACAACAACAACATAAGTGTACAAAAAACAACAACAACATTGTACTTACTTGTTGAATGAAGATGATAGAGATGAATTAGTTTGGGAAATACACAAGGGTATATTCGGTATATTCAAAATTTGTAAAATGTGCACACAAAAAACCTCCTTCAGCAGGTCGCTCCCTGGGGAAACGACCTCCCACTAGCTCTAAAAAGTAGGGCAATCACGTATATTATTTTGAAAGTGAGGCATTTTGGTGTTAAAAAAAAAAGGAAGGATATTCAGATAAAAAATTCGGGCATTTTGGTGTTAAAAAAAAAGATATTAAGATAAAAAATTCTCAATCAATTTAAGAATAATAATAAAAAATTTACATGTTACAAATTTTGAAAAATCTCTTTGAACACAACATTAGTAGTTGTAGTTGAAGACTCCTCGTCCCTCCTTTGGATCAATATTTTTAACTTATTTCTGCTTTTAACTCTAGATATTGTAACATACACTTCTCTAAGAGAAAATCCTGGAGTTGGTAAATATAATCCAGCATAATCAAGTAATTGGACTTGAGACTTATTTATTGTCATGGGACATTTACATCCTTGGAATGTAAATATTGTTGCCAATATTTTTTTCATAAACTATTTTTGCTTCAAGCACATGATTAGCCAATTTTGTTACAATCAATCTTGTACCATTGTACAATCCCTCAAATTGGTTTAGATTTCTTTAAAGCATGATATGAGTTATAACCTTTAATTTGATGCTATAATTCGGGAGTCCTAAAGTTCTTAAAGAGTTAAGGAATTCAGGTGTAAAAACATCATATGGATCACTACCTTTAACCTTAGATCTATTTATCCATTTTAAACTCAGATATTCTCTTACTTTTCCTATACAATATTAACAACCATCATTTTATTTTCAATAAAAATATAAAAACATATATATTATTTTCATGAACTATACCTGGAATCATGTTTAACACATACACATTGATGTAGTCAACAATCTCAATTGTTGAGGCTAGAATTGCCTGACTCCAAAGGAAATCTTGATTCATATATTGACTTGTCAAATTAGGATAAATACTCAAAACCATAAAACAGATTGGATCTTCATATTCACTTATCAGCAATTCATTAGGAATTGCCGTGGACATGATCATTCATTATATTTTTAAAAGTTTTGTCCAAAGGCTCAAAGTAGAACTTTTGTGCCATAGGAGCTTCATCCCAAATTATCAGGTCTGTTAGAACTAATAATTGAGCCAGTTTAGTTCCTTTGCAATGTTGCAGTTGGAGTTTTCAAATGTTAAAAAGGGTATCTTGAACTTAGAATGTTTTGTTCTACCTTCTAGAAGGAGTAAAGAAGCTATCCTACTCGAAGCAACAGTCAAAACAATTTTAAGTTGACTACAAGTGAGTCAACCATTTGCTGAAATTGTTCTTGCTGGATGTTAATATCATAGTTGAGTTCATCTTAGATAAGTCTATTTCCAAACTCAACTAGTGCAAAATCTTTGGGAAATGGAATTCACATAAATTCTTTTAAACTCCTAAGATTAGCTTGTAGAAGTTGTTCAATTTAAATCAATGTTAAGTTTTGAATCTCTTTATCAGATAATTGCAAATCTATTAAGACAATTTCATATGTTAGAAATAATAAACATAGATAAATGAATATAAAAAAAATTATATGTAAAATTAATATACCTTGTTTATTTACAGCTTGTCTTTGATGATGTAGGATGAAATTTGGAAACCACTGTCATGTTTGTTTTCACACTTCATATGGCCTATTTATCGTATTTGATTGAAGCATGGTGACGAATAATTTTCTTAAAAAATGTCATGAACCCCAATTTTTTGCTTCTTTAATTGCTTCAATATATTCATTGTCATCATCAAAGAATCTCATTGCAAAACATGCATCTCTAAAACTATCATGCAGAAAATTGTTGACAGTTTTAATATCATTATAGAAACTTGGTCATTTAACAACTGTTAACATAATTCACATCCAATTTCGCTTACTTTTAACATAAACTTGAAAACAAATTGATTATATGACAAATATTTTGCCTCAGGATACACCATTATTTTCCTCAAACCATGATGTGAACATACTTTCAGGTTTTCTATCATGGATTAGAAATGAAAACATTCGCCAGCAAGCCTCATTCGGTGACACATACCTACAATCAAGGTACTGTTCAATTTCATCCAATTTTTCATGTTCAAATTGTGTTGGAACAATGGAATCTGTAATTCTATCATATCCTATGTTGATGTATTGGAACAAATATTTAATTGAAATACATTGCTTACACCATTTCATGTTAATGTGTGCATGATATTTGATCAGCAGCAACTTTGGATTATAAGGCACAACAAATCGATAGTCAAGTTCAATTTGACTCTTGATGACAGTGTTGTCATGTTTTCTTCTCTTATATAGGGGATATCTAACAATACTACAAATAGTCATGCCATCAAAATGGAGTTGATCCTATATTTGCAACTGTTGACATAATTCGATGGTAAGACCACTTTTTCCCCCAAATTGAACCTTCTGTTTGGGAAGTCTGATCTGTATCATTTAGTCGTCGATATTTATCAACTCTCAACTCAATATAGTTATTTCTAATGAAGGATAGTCTTTCTGACTCAATCATTGTAAACCCATCCACAGAAAATTGTTGGAACAATCTTCTGGCACACAAAGTTGTATATGCCTCATTCACTCTAGACTACAATCTAAATGCAAGTCATTCACGGATTGTAAGACAATCTCGTTTATAATTTCATTTTGTCTTCCTTTCTCGATGGAGAACTCCAAGTCTATAACCATCTTCACCGTATGGAAAAAGTAACTGATATTAGCAAGCCAAATAACTTGGATGTTATTCATCAATTCAATTTAGTTGTCCACTCTGTTTTTCAATGATAATATCCCTCTTGTTTCCAGTATCAACATCGCATACAACTGGATATATTTACATATGTAATTGGTTACCTTAATCCATTGATTTTGCTCTGAACTTCAATGTAAGTATCATTAATGTAAAGTTGTGCAAATTTTGGTGACTGACCAGGCATTGGCAGCATGTTTATAATCCTATGGCCATTTTATCCTTGAATCTTTATGTTTGGAGGTCCTATTCCTCTTTGAAAAGCATTATCAATTTTCATTCCTGGAGATGTGAATGCAAAAATTGTTTCTTGCTTCCAGACATTGTTTGGGCGTAGCCAAACTGATCAAACCCCACAGTTGACATCTAAAATCATTTATAAACAATGAGCCATAATTTCAGCAAACATAGATTTGAAAGTTTCTATTTTAGGAAACTTTGGAAATAAAAGATTTACCCACTAAAAGATCAGAACAAAGTTTCCCATCATGAACGTATGAGAATTTGATAGAGTTATACTTGTTTAGAGGTATGTTTATTGGCAGGTCACATTGTTCAACAGTTGTAGAACCACACAAAAGCAACTTGAGTTTATCAGTCATTACTCATTACTAGTATCTTCAATTATTGGAAATCTATTCCTCCTCCTATCTCTAGTTGTCATCTTCTGTCCATATCTCTCAAGTATATCAGCCAAATCAACCAACCCTACTTCCCTCAGCTTCTGTCCTACCTCCTCAAACATTACCACACCTTCTTCATTTGAAAAATAATGCAAAAATTTGTTATAATCAAACCTTGGCACTTCCATCCCTCTATTCATCACCCTCTCCACATACTTAATACCTTCCCTTGACTGTCCAACTTTCACCAAACCACCAACAAAAATAGTATCAAAATTCACAAGAGGGTCACTTCCTTTCCTTCCTCTTCTCCCCAAATGACCCTGCAACAGCATTATATAGGTGTGCATATTCGGTTCGCAACCTTTCTTTATCATCTCCCTAAACACTTGTGTTGCTTCGCTCACCCTTCTCAACTTCAAAAGTCCTTTTATCAATCCATGATAAACACTTATATCCACCACATCAATCCTTTCCACAATTTGATAAGCCTCTCTAACCCTATGCTTAGCTAAAAGCCCATAAACAACATATCCCAATGTCAAGTTATCGACCCTAACACCTCTCTCGCGCATTTCGTCGAACACTTCTAGTGCATGAGAAACCATCCCCTTTTTACACAACCACTTAATCACAACCCTATAAGTCGAAACACCAAGTTCATCAATTCTCTTCAATCTCATTGTTTGAAAAAGCTTCAAACCCTCACCAAATTGATTAACTTTAAAAAACGTCTCCATAAACTTCTCAACAACATCAATATCAGGTTCAAAACCCTCATCCACCATCAAATTCCAAATCTTGGAAGCTTCAATTAAATCACCCTTATCACAAAACCCACTAACCAAATGCTTATAAACAATACCATCAACCTTAACAAAATATTTCAACTTGAAAACAACAAACTTTGCTTCTTCAACAAGCTTAACCCTACACATTTCCTCAACAACTTTACTCAATCTCTCAACACTATAACCATACCCATTTGAGTTCATCAAATGAAAAACCTCAACACACTTTTTAAGTTCTCTAGCACCACCAAGAGTCTTCAAAGCAATAACAAACGTCTTATCATTAACAAAATGACGACGCGCCGTTTCGCAAAGAATGTTCCAGAGTAAATCAATATTACGAGACTTTGAAACGACGTCGAGGATTTTGTTGAAGGAAACAGGGGAGTGAATGAAATTAGGGTTTTGTTGCGTGAAGAGGAAGAAGCGATAAACGGGACGCCATGAATAAGGGAAGTTGTTGCAAACTTGGAGGAAGAATTCGTGGGTGAGATTGAAGTTGGAAGAGGTGAGTTTTGAGTGGAGACGTGAATCAGGTGAGTTTTGTTGTTGGTAGAGAATGGTACAGACGCGGAGGAGTTCGTCTTGGTTTACCGGTGAAATTGGGTTGGTGAAGTGGCGGCAGAGAGGTTGAAGGTTGTTTGAGAATAGAAGTGCGGTTGTTCGCCGGAGAAACATCTTCTGTAAAGAATATGCAAAACTAGTTTTAAATTTTAAAACATCCTATAAGTAGGGACGACAATGGTGCGCAGCGCGTGCACTACTTTTCCGTTCAGTATCTCCACCCTTCCACATGTGCGGGTTTTCATCTCAGTTTCATCTCACTCCTCCACATTTCATCTCACTCCTCCACATGTTCCAAGAAGTCTTTAGGGTGATCCTCACTCTAAATCGTAAATTTATAAAAATATATAGAGGATCATACTTTTTAATATTTATTAGAGAGAGTTAGTAAATTAAGTTTTAATTGATATTTTTTTAATAATTAAAAATTAGTTTTTAAATTTTTATTTTTTTATATATTAAATTTTTTAGAATTTAATTATCATGTTTTATCGTTTTAAAAAGTTTTATATTGTCAGCACATTGTAAACATCTACAAGTGTAATTTTAAAAATAATTATGATAAAAATTAAACTATTTTATTGACGTTTATGATTAATTGACAGTGTAAAATATCTTTACATCGCGATATATACAAATTAAATCCAAATTTTTACACTATTAATATAATTTTCATAACTACAAGGACAAAAACAATATATATAATTATTAAAATACATTTAAACAGAACACGTTGTTTAAGATATCAATACTGACATAGCGTTGATAAAAGATAATGGTTTGATTTGTTAATTATGCGATCTATTTTAAAATCATGTTAAACTATATTTCAAATCAATAAAGTTCGAATTTATTGGTTTATTTCAACTTAGACTCAAACCCATAAAAAAATATCAAACTAATTTAATTAATTTTGGTTAAATTTTTGGGATCATAGAGTCATTTGGTTTGATGTTTATATCTTTAGATAAAATTCACAACTCACATAGTTGGAATTTATGTTGAAAATTTTAGTTTATTTTTTTTATAAACTATTTCTCTCGTTTTTTTTATAATAAACATTTGGGTTATAATTTGGTCAATGAAAATTGATATATTTGTTTATAATATGAACAAATAGATCAGTTTTTGTTAATCAAATTATATCTCAAATGCTTCTTATAAAAAAAACTAAAAATAATAATATTTTTTTAAAAATTCTTATGGACTTTTGGTGGTCGTGTCCACCCTATGTCTCCAAGTACCTCCGTCAATGTCCATCACCAACAAAAATTATGAAAAGTTATTATTGTCTTTTATAATAATTGACTCATTTAACACATATTAAAAAATATATGAATGAAATAAAGAGAATATTATTTTTTTTAAATTATTCTTAATAAATATTGGTGCATTTCAGGGTTTTTTTAATAGCGCAATTTAAAAGAAAATTACCAATATACTCCATTTTGAAAATTATATACCAAATTATTCATTTTTTTACTTAGTTAGAAATCGCCTTTGCAAATGGCGTCTTCATTAAGGAAGTTCAAGTTTGCAACGGAGACTTCCTTAAGATTTTTTTTTCTTTTTAATTAAAGAAGTCGCCTTTTGTAAAAAGGACTTCTTAAATCCAATTTTTTTAAAAGTTAATATAATTCATTCATAAAAAACAACAACACAAATTTTATAAAAATGACGTAGATTGACTAGAGTTGCTCTTAATATTTAGACAATGTTTTCGAGTATGACCAGTTAACCGAAATAGTTCGTATTTTCTTAACATTTTTTCTTTAACGTCCATTTTAGTTCTAATACGAGTACTATTTGGACGAAATGGATGTTATACGCCATAGAATAAAAAATGTCGTTCAAATAGTACCTGTATTAAAACTGAAATGGACGTTAGAGAAAAAATACCAAAAAAATACGGACTATGAGTCTATGTCGGTTAACTGGTCATACTTGAAAACATTGTCTAAATATTACACACAATTCTAGCCAATCTACGTAAATTTTGTAAAATTTGTGTTGTTTTTTATGAATGTATTTTAATGAACTATATTAATTATATTTTTTTCGTTAACTTTTAAAAAAATTGAATTTAAGAAGTCATTTTTTCAAAAAACGTCTTCTTTAATTAAAAAGAAATAAAATAATATAAAAAATCCTGAAGAAAGTCGTCATTGCAAATTTGAGCTTCCTTAAGGAAGTCGCATTTGCAAATAACTTCTAACTAAATCACAAAAAGAGGTAGTTTGGTATATAGTTTTCAAAATAAGTATATTAGTACCTTTTTTTTTAAATTGAGTTATTAAAAAAAATCCGCATTTCAATGATATAAATGTATAGTGGAACATATTAACTTGGAAGACATGCAAGTAATATTGGTTAAAGTGCATAATTGAAAAAAGGCATTATAAATTGAAATGATCGTTCATTTGTTAGATACATTATTTTTACAAATGGATAACTTATTGTAAGACGAAGGAAATATATTTTTTTAGGCTAAATAACACTCGTGGTCCCTTAACTTAATTTCAGTTAACGTTTTAGTCTTTTATCTTCTTTTTTTTTTCCGATTTGGTCCTTTATTTTAATTTTAAGTGAAATAAAGAATGAAAATATGAGTTTATTTGAAGATTTGAGTTACGAATTTGATGAAATTTGTATTATATGAAAGAATATAATTAATTTTATGGATTTTGGTTGAAAATTTTGATGAATTTTTGTAAAAAAAAAGGATAATATTATTGACATTTTAAAACATAAAAGATCAAATTGTCACTTAAAATTAAAATAAAGGACCAAATTGGGAAAAAAATAAAAAAAAGATAAAGGACTAAAACATTAACTGAAATTAAGTTAAGGGACCACGGGTGCTATTTAGCCATTTTTTTAAGAGTAATGCTAACATGTGCATCAGGGAGTTTGTTGGATTCTAAAAATAGAATTTCTTTTTTTTTTGTTGATAAAATCAATTTTTGAACTTTCAAGAAATAGAGTACATAAGTTACGAGTTGAAATTTCTGCATTTGATACCTTAAAATGTGTCATTTGTGCATATGTTAGCGTTTGTCTTTTTTTAATATGAATTCATTTCCTTTAAGGTGTGTTTGATTCGGGGTAGATAAGGTGACATGAGGAGATGTAATATTTTAAATTATATGTATTTAGTTCAACTTTTAAAAGGAGAATGATGGGGAGCAAAAGCCTTTAGGTGCTTTTTGCTCTTCCTCCACTTTTGAGGGATTTAGAGTGGAGACTAGGGATGAGAGAATCTCAATATAACTAAAAAATTATTTAAAAAATTGCTCCTCTTTTTTTTTGTTTGGAACCAAACATGACTTTACTTCTCATTCTTCTCCTCCTCTTTTTTTAACCAAACATGTATTTACTTCCATTTTTTGCACTTTATTAATATTTATCCTCTATCATCTGTTGAATCAAACATACCTTTAAATTTTACGTGAATAGTTAGATTTTTTTTATAGGACGTAAATAATAAGATGTATTGTTTTATTTTAAATTATGTCGGTTTTTGAAAAATATGAAAAAGTGCTCAAAAGAAATTGCATTTAAAACTCAATTGTATGTTTATAAACGAATATTACAGTAATATGTTGTGGGAGACAAACATCTAGTGGGGTAGGGGATGATATGTGTCTCCATCATATAAATTTTCTCTCTCACTTTGGTGAGAAAAATCTCCATCTACCAGTCTCTAAATGAAACAATATTTACGAAGATTCTCACTCAGAAGTGAAAATTTGTATCTCTACCTCTATAAGTTATAACATCTCGATTTTGTTAAAACAAACAAAACTTTTTTTTTCTTTCACTCTCCAATTTTTAAGAGGTGTTGCTAATTCATCTATAGTTTGGCAAAAAAAAAAGTAAATAAAGTTTAACAAAATTGTTTTTAGATAAAATTTAAATTTATTTTTTTATAAATAATTTATCTTTAATTAAAATTCATTAATTATTTAAATCAATTCAGCTGATCAATTGTGTGTTTATTAATAAAGGTACTTCTATTGAAAAATTTATTTAAGCAATAAGTGAATATGAGGGTCTTTTTTTTTTTTTTGGTAGTAAGGGTCTTACTTCTTAAGCATTGAAAAAATAATAATGTTCACGTCTAAAAATTTAAGATTATTTTTTAGTCTATTTGTATGCATTAAAAGTATAACAAGTTTTATATAAACATTTAATTCAATTTTGTTATTTGAATACATTATAAACTTATTTTATAAATAACTACACAAATATCTATATAGTGAAATATGATTGAACTTTCTATTTAAAACTATTTTGTACTCTTGATACATAGAAAAATAAATTCTTATTTTTATATTAATTTTAAGAAAACATAGGCTTTACGTTTATCCCAATAAAATTTAGTTTTTTGACAAATTTAAGTTTACTTTTTATTTACCATGCAAATTTAAATTTACTTTTAAAAAAGATGAATTTTTTAGCTTGTTTAATATAATAAGTAATAACTATAGTAGAAGTAAACAAGTAGAGATTTAGTAATAAAAAAAATATCATTCTATTGATGGAGATTAAGAAGGTTGAAGTAAAAACTCACTAAGCTAAAGACCCAACGTACATTACAAAGAAAAAGAAGGCTAAAGAGAATTTAGACAAACATTTTCTCTTGTTCAACCTCAATCTAAAATAAACAACACCCAAATCGGTCATATTATCCAAGTTAAGGAAGAGCTTAGTGTGGAGGTACGTATGATATCTTGGATTTAATTAATATATATATACCTACATGTAAAAATATTTTATATTATCAGTTAATCACAATTGTTAAATTATAAAAAATATTTAATTTTAATTTTTTTATTTTAAAAATTATATAAATAAAAATTTGTAATTAATTGATAGTATAAAAATTTTTAAACTAAATGTGTATCAAAATTATTTTCAAGTTTTATTAGTCATTTTTATTTATTGGATATTTAAATTGTCACGTCCAATCTTAAATCATGATCTGTGCATAGGCCAACATTTACTATATTTAGTTTAGCAAGCCTATACACTTCAACACATACAAAATATATAAAGTTAAAGCTAATTGTTTTATTTAGGTATTAAGAAATTGTATAAAAACATGATAACTAATAAACTGTGAATTGACTTATTTATTTAAAAAATAGAACGTGTGACATAAATATTTTAATTTTTAAATTGGGTTTAAGGTTTTATAATAAAGGAAAAATTACACTGCGTGTCCTTTATTTTATTTATCTTTAACACTTAAGTTTTTTATTTTTTTATTTTTCTATTTTGATCCTTTATCTTTTAAAATATTTATAAAATTGTCCTTTAAAAACATCCACATATCACTTAAAAATATTGATTGATAAATCCATGCAGGATTATTATTATTATTATTATTATTATTATTATTAATCTTATTTTTATGTTGATGAAAGAGTAAGAAGATGATGAAGAGGATGATTGTTAGTATATTTTGTTTTGGTTTGAAGAACTCTAATAATTATTTTTTTAATTTTCTTATTAAAAAATTATTAATATCAATACTATATAGACTCGCGATCAATATTTTTAATGACACATTGACGTTTTAAATGATAATTTTGTAAACATATTAAAAGATAAACGACTTAAGCCTGATAAAATAATGATGAATGATAATTTTGTAAACATTTTAAAAGATCAAGAGTAAATATGTAAACATTTTAAAATGTAAAGGACCCAAACAGAAACAAAAAAGTATTACACGTAAATAAGATAAAAGATATGCACAATAATTTTGTCTATAATATTATAATAAATATCAATTTATTTGGTCTATTATGTGTATATTGTAACAGTCTCCGACATGGTTACTCACAATCTTCTCGTCCCCTTTCTCACTATTGAAAATTAGCGAGATTTTACATTATGTGGGAGTCGAATCTGAGATATATGAGTTAAGTCAAAGATTCCCACTACCATGTAATAGCCCCATACATTATTGCTCGCGATTCTCACTCCTCTTTTCAACTATTGGAAATTAACAAATTTTTACCTTTTGTGGAAGTCAAACTCGAGACCTATGGGTTTAAGTCAACGATTAGTTTATTCCCACTACAAATTGAGTTTGGTTGTGAGAATAAATGAAGTGGACGATTCAACTTCTAAGTCTCGGATTCGATTTCTACATAAAACAAATATTTGTTAATTTTCAATGGTAGAAAAGGAGATGGAATATAAATCATGTTGATTTTTTCTCTCCCTCTAATATTGTCAAAACCCCTAAAAAATAGGTTTGAACCCCAAATTTACATTTGAATTCAAATGTATTTTTGGGAGTTTTTAAAAAAATCACCTAGATCACTATTGTAAGGGTGTGCAACTTGCGTATTGGTCTTAGCCCATGGCTTTGTACTGGTCACAAAGAGGGGCCCAACATGTTGGTTCCTTTAGGTAGGCCCTCATTGCATCTCCCTATAGGAGACCAAATTGACCTTTTTTAATATAATTAATGTTATAATGTCCTTTTTCCTTTTGCCGATTTAATGCCATAATGTTATTGTTTTAGAACTATGAATTTTATAATTATTTGCAAACTAATATGAGTATGTGAGAGCTAGTTGTCTTAGGTTCTTTGGTGAACCGGCGTTGATTTTTACCAGTAGTATCATTAATATTGTGCGAAATTTTTATTGGACTTATTATTCATTTTCGGTAGTATATTCTCTTATCTTTTATTCTATTATTTTATTTTGTTTTTAACCATATCATCAACCATACTATAAACTAAGTTATTAATCTATCATTGTAAGCTTAAAAAAAATTCATTATATAAAAGACTTTATTATAATTAATAAATTAGAAGATAAAGATAAAGTAACAAATTTAGACTCTCTTACAAATACACATTGACCAATTTAATTCTAGACACACACAACAATACTAAAAACCTACTAATTTTCACTTTGCTTCTCTCTAAATAAACAAAGTTCAAAAATTCATTTTGTATTTCTCATTGTTGTCTTTCTTTTCTACTCCATCTCTAACCAGCGTGATTTAGATCATAATAATAAAGTTTATGGAGAAAGAAGAAGAAAACCTAAGGTTAAAATTTGGGGAGGCGACTACTATTTCCTTTGTACTTTTTTGTTTGAAATTATCAATGTTAGTTTTTATTAGAAGGGGATTTGAACTCATGACCTTCTTATTACTTAAATTCCTATATTCTTCTCCAAAACTACCAAACTATCTTATAGCTCTATAGAATCAATATTAATTAATTACTATCATTCTCCTTAATTATAAACACTATTTGAGAAAATTATCTAGCTCTAAATACAAGCTCGTTTCAAGTTACTATGTACATTTATTATTATTTTTTAAACACATCTTTTATTAATACTACTAATTTATCTTAAAAAAAAAATAAAAAGTCAAATTGCTTACATTCTTGTATAAGGTGTGTTTTAGTATCATTCATACATAAAATTGACACATTAAATTTATAACCTACTTTCTCCCTCTCTAATTATAAAATCCTTTTTATTTTTATTTGTCCTTTAATATAAGACCATTTGCAAAATTTAACATGTATTAATAATTTCTTTACAAATACTCCATGATCATTATTATAACAAAAAAAAAAATCTTAAATCTTAATCAGTATTATAATTAAACATAATTACTTTTAACTCATTTAATTCTATTATTTCCAATACACCATTTATTTAATTCAAAAAATTTAATATTAATAATTAATTATTTGACATGTAAAACAAACAATTTAGTAAATATAACTTGTGTTTTACATAAAATCTAAAAAATTAATTATATTTAATTATATTTCTTATTACCTTAAAAGTAGTTTTTCTCTCTCTTATAATAACAATAACCATAGAATTAAATACGTAAAAATAACACGTAATTTTGACAAATTTATTACTCTAACCAGTTTTTTAATACCCATTATTTTTGTCATAGGTTCAATAATAAAATACATACGGAGTACTTAAATATTTATGAAAAAGGCGGTGTGAATAGAAAGTATTTTGTTTGTTGGAGCTGCTAAACAAAACCCAAATATTATTAAATAAACTAAATCTTGTTCAAACGGATAAACATAAAAAAAAAAAAAAAAAAAACAGACCCTCGTATCGCAAAGTTACAGATAAGCAATGTTGTCTCTCCCACTCGCTGTTGCTAAGCATCACGATTTGCGCGCTCCCTCTTTCAAACAATGAGATCCAACGGTTCAGATTTCAGTCTTCCCTTGACCCCTGCAACAAGCTCGATATTCAACCACTATATAACCATTTCACCCTTCTCTTCCTTCTCTATCGCATCATCACATTTCTTCTTCTT